>OY728166.1:92653099-93903099 GCA_963277665.1 Viscum album | reverse complement strand
CAATAGAATTAGAAATAAGATTGATGAATCCACTACTCATAGTATAACATCCATTTTTTAATAATAATTTTAATAAAATATTTTGTTGGTAAAAATAATGGGTAAATTTTTAATTTTTTTGGATAAGATGATCAAACTATCTATTCTATAACCGGTTTGCTTCATTAAGACGCAAATTGAATGAATTTCTCACATCACCCAGTTGAATTAAATTTTAACTTTGGCCACTGACCTCTTATCAAAATACATCTTTAAAATTAGGGATTGGTTTGTTTTTGATATGATGTAAGAAACTAGAAAATGGAAACAATGTATTACCTTGTTATCATCCAAGAAAAACATCCACTCTAATTAAGGAGCCCCTTGTAGGGATCAGACTGCTGTTGTTACTTTTTTGAACTTTTAGAAAACAAAATAATAAATGTTGTGCGATGCTTCACCAACTCCCTAGCCTGAGAAAATTTAGATTTAAGGATATAACTATCATTCTCATCAACTTTATATCCTAAACAATTATTATTTAATTTTGTTACTTGATACTCATCCCCTATCTCTTCTAGACATGCACCTATGTTGCTTGAACAACCCAAAGCATGCTGAAATTATTTGAAACATTCAAATTTTGGGTTCCCCTTATTGGAAAGGTCCCTTTTTTGTATTTATTTATTTTGTTAAATATTAATATTACCAAATCAAATATGATGGATATGAATTGAAAATGGATGGATGCCAATCATATGACAAAAGAGTATGAATATAGGGTGAAAGAGTTCACCAAGTTTGCAAAAAATCATGCATATGACACTTATCAAATCCTTTGACCATGTTTCAGCTATTTTTATTCAAGAATAATTAGTCCAGAGGAGTGGGAAGAACACTTGATATATCACATAATATATTGAAGTTATTAATGTTGGACTAAACATGGGAAAAAAGTGAATGCAACTAGTGACTAGGATAACACTACATTTTATGGATCATATGATATGATTACAAGTGTAGAAAATGAAGAAGACTGTATCAAGGATTTGATTACATATGTGAATAATGTTGTAGACCATATTGAGGAAATGAAAAAGAAAATTGAATATGAACTTCATGATTGTCCAAAATTATTTGAGAAGTTAAAGAGTTTCAAAAATGTGCCATTGTATGATGGTTGCACTAAATATACAACATTTCCGACCATACTGAAGCTATATAATTTAAAAGCTGACAATGGATCGAGTGATGCTAGTTTTACTGAACTACTTGCTATTTTTAATGGTATTATCCCTAAAGATAACGAGATTCCTAGCCGGACATATTATGCTAAATAAATGATATGTTTAATGGATATGATCTCTAAATGAATACACATCTATCTAAATGAATGTATACTATTTAACAAGGACCAAAAATCACTTAAAGAATGCCTAAAGTGTGGTGGTTCTCGATACAAGAAAGATGAACTAGGCCCTATAAAAGTTTTATAGTACTTTACATTCATTCCAAGGTTTAAGTGACTATATAGAAATGAGGAGACTTCAAGGTAATTGATGTTGCATGAAAATACAAGAAATAAAGATGAGAACTTCATCACTTGAAATACTCTCCTCGGTAGAAGAGAATTGATCACAAGTATCCTGAATTTGGAAATGATCTGAGAAAATTTCGTCTTGCGGTATCTACAGATGGAGTGAATCCTTTTGTTTTTCAAATCTGCACTCACAATACATGGCCAATTATGTTGGTAAATTATAACCTCCCACCGTGGTTATGCATGAAAAGAAAATATATTATGTTATCTATTCTTATATCAGTACCAAAACAACTGGGTAATGATATTGATATTTATTTGGATCCACTGATTAAAGATTTGAATTATTGCGGTATTCAGGTGTTATGTCATATAATGCTTACAGAAATGAAGATTTCACATTAAGTGACATATTTTATGAGATGATAAATAACTTTCCTACTTATGGAAATTTGTTAGGATATCACATTAAAGTAACTTAAGGGTACCCCATTTTCGAATAAGGTACACATTCAATTAGGTTGAAACATTCATCGAAGATTGTGTTTCTAGGACATTAGATATTTCTACCATGACGAAATAAGTACCGATCTTGGACAACATCATTCGATGTGAGTTAAAAATAATGTACAAAACCATCTCCACTAACAATTGTTTGAAAAAGTAAAATACATGGACACTAATTTTGGTAAACCTTTTTTTTGAAAAACCTTATAAAAAATGGTTGGAAAAAGTGATCTGTTTTTTTGAATTATCATACTAGAATATTTTGTATGTCTGAAATTTTCTGGATGTTATGCATGTTGGAAAAAATATATCAGTTAATTTTATTGAAACATTACTAAATGAACCAAAAAAAAACAAAGTATGAAATTAAGGCTAAGTTGGGTATGCTTGACATGGGAATATGGGAAGATTTGACACTAGTGAAGGGTGAAAAATAGAATTTTCTTCCTCCAGCTGCTTACAATCTTTCCATGTAGGTGAGATATTAGTTTTTCAAATTATTTAATGATGTAAATGTTACATAGGGGTATTCATTAAATATCAATAATATTGTTTCAATTATTTATTTAAATTTAAAGGGTCTAAAATCACATGAATTTTATGTTTTGATGTAAGATCTAATGTATTTAGCTTTATGTTGCATTATCCCAAAAATGTATATCATACATTAACCAAGATTTGTTTCTTTTTCAAAGCTATATGTAACAAAGTTATAGACCCAAAAAACTTTACAACTATGGAAAAATAAATTACCACCATATTATGTGAATTGGACATGTTCTTCCTGTCAGTATTATTTGATATGATGATTCACTTGATTGCTCAATTTGTGAGAGAGATTTGACTATGTGGTCCTATACATTATAGATGGATGTATCCCATTGAAAACTATATGAATATTTTAAAAGGGTATGTCAAAAATAAAATTTGTACAAAGGGTTGTCTTTCACAGTGATATATTGTTGAGGAATCCATTGAATTCTATACTGACTACCTGTTTGGTATAGAAAGCATTGGTCTACCAAAATCTCATCACACTAGGTGACTTGTGGGTGAAGGAATTTCTAGAAATATGTTATCACAATCAATATTACAGATCGATAGCAGGCCAAAATTAAAATTTTTGATAAAAATGTAGAGGTTTTACATATATTGAAACCAATAAATAAATTCTTAGGCATTTGAATCCATTAAGGGATGAAAGCTAGATATCAAATATACATAATCAAAAATTTATATGATGGTTTCAAGACTATATTTTTAAAGAGTCAGATGAAAATCTAGATTGAATTTCATAATGACTTTGATGTTTAGCAAGAGAACCAAGTGTGTATGTATTATCTTATAATGGTTTTATAATTAATGGTTATATGATCTATACAAATGAACATGATGAAGGAAGTACCAGGAAAAATAGTGGAGTTACACTTGTGGATGGAGTGATGCATGTATATAGTACCAAGGGTAGAAATAAAATTTATGAGAATATGTTATAATTTGGAATCATAAAATAAATATGGGAGTTGGATTATACAACATTCAAACTACTAATTTTTCAATGAAAGTGGGTTGATACCATGAGTGAAGTTAAAATAGATGAATTGGTTTTCATGAAAGTGGATTTTAGTAATGAAGGGTACAAATATGAACTATTTATAATGGAATAATAAGTATTACAAATATTTTATGTTCCAGATCCCACAAAATAAAAGTGTTCAATTGTTCTATTATTGACCAAAACCATTGAAGGGTCAGATGAAAATTTAACCAAGGATGACCCTTTAATTGGGATGTCACAATAATTTCACAGCAGTCCCAATGTAGACAGGGTCTTGTATGTCACATGAGACCACAATGAAGGAATTTGGATAATCTATAGAGGGGTAAAATCCCTTCAACCTTTAAAAAAAGTGAGTTCAATAATCAACTTATATATTTTTTGTAATATAAATTAGGTTACCTCATGTTATTATGTATTCACTACTGCATTTACATAATCTAAATTAAATATCAAACCAATTCTACAGATAATGAATTTTTTACATGTTTATTCTCCAAATACCAAGGAAAAATAGGTTTCTCAACATACTAATGCTCCCAGTGTAGAGGAAAAATGAAATTTTTCACATGATGATACTACCAATCTAGAGTAAAAATATATTGACAATTTTAAACCCAAGGAAGTTGTAACATCCTGTTACTATTTTTAGGTATTCATCAACCCATATTTTTAAAAATTCTTTGTTTGGGTTTAATTTTGGGTTGAATTGGGCGAAATTTTAAAGATTTTGGAAATTTCTAGGCTAGTGCACGGTTGGCGCATGAGTGGCGCATGGTTTCCCAAACTGTGCGCCCTCTCAAGCCTAATTGTAGTAATTATATAGTGGGATTCATAAGACTTTCACATGATTTACCAAACCATAAGACCTATCTAAATAAACCATGTGGCCCATTTATAATAGGCACACATATTTCACATGATTTAACTAAACTGTGTGCCTCTGCCCAGGAAACCGTGCAAACGAGGTTTTCCTTAATTTGATTTTTTATTAAAATATCTTGAACCCCCCATTTAGGTCCTATATGGACCTCCTTCAACCCAAAATGATTTATCCCTTCCTTGAAGATCCTAATAAGAGTTATTGGCCCCTTAAATCCCTCTTATAAGTGATTCAAAACTATAGGAACACCCTCTGATCTTCTCACGGTTAGTTTGCTCCACTCGTTCCTAATCTCCTGCTGTCTCTCTTCTTATCTCTAGGGTTCCATGGATACCCATTTTTTTTGGATATAATAGCCACTATTTTTTTATGAACATAGGTTTTATTATTTTCTCCTAGTTTTCATGATCTTCATTCTTCATGGAAAAATCCCGATTAGGGTTTGACGTTTTGAGATCCATTGGATTATGAGGTAGGTGGTTCTATTAGGATGCCCAATTTATATTAACCATAAATTAATTTGTTTCATTTAAATTGTTTAAATTAAATTAAATTTATTTGTTTTGATTAAATGGATTTAATTTTTTTTTGTAATAACCCAATTCCATTGAATTGGGGTTTTTAAGAAAAATGGGTTTTTGGCATGAAATTAGAAGACCCCCAATTCCATTGAATTGGGGTGTGTTCTTAAAAATTTATGGAAATTTAAATTGTTTAATTTAAATTGTGGATTTAATGGAAATTTTTTTAATTAAATTTTTTAATTTAATTGTGAAATGTATATAATGGAAAATTATGAAAACCCCAATTCCAGTAAATTAGCAATTTGTTATGAAATTGATGAATTTTTTTTGAAAATTAAATTGTTAAATTTAATTTGTAGAATTGATTTAAGAGACCGTATTGTGAATTGATTTCAAATACCTATTTTTGAAAATGTATTAAAAAATGGTTTTGATAGAAACCCAGTGGTTTTATAATGGAAAATACACGTTTTTGATTAAAAACCTGTTACGGTTTTTAAAGTGAAATTTGGCATATTTGAAATGGATAATGAGATTTAATTGTATTTTAAGAAGTCTTAAAAGATATTTCCCATCATAATTTTGTACTAGATCACATGAAATCCTTAGGTAGTTAGTGTGTTATTTAGACATCACTTTACAACTTATAACATTCTAAAACATCATATCAGTACATCACATCCCTTAGGCGATGATGATGAGTACTCTTTGGCCTTAGACCCAAAGGGAAATATGTACATATTTTTCATTTCACACTGTTGGGTACCTATATCCTAGAACTATCATACCTTATTAGGCATATGACCATGTTTCTCGCTTTTTTGTATTTCAAATGAATATATCCCATTGTTTTAAACTATTTTACATGCCTTCTATTTTATATAAACTATTTTATATAAAAGTGTTTATTTGAGCGATTTGTGAAAAGTAAAATTATTTTAGAAATATTCCATCAATTAAAATGTAAAATTTTGTTTCAAATTATTTCCATCATTTTAAAATGTGAAACATGATTTTCTAATGTATTTCTATCTTTTGAAAAGTAAACATAAATTATTTTAATTATGATTTTGAAATGCCAAACCTATTTGTTCTAAAATTGAAAGAATTTATTTGGTTAATTTTATATTGGAATCTTATTATGGAAACTTTGGGTGAAATCTTATTGAGATTTGTATCACACCCTACCTGTGCCTTTGGGTGTTTGTAGATTACCTCCTTCCAGGACTGAGAAACGAAAAAAGACATTTTGGAGGCAATTCTAGCTCTTGATATGTGGACTTAGTGAGTTGCAACCTGTGGGGATTGGAAATTTTTCCTATTTTGATACTTTTTCTATATTACATTGGGTTGTTATGCCTATTTTTCTTCTGGTACATTACTCATAGTGGAGTTTCTTTTGATATGCATATTGTCTTGTTTCTTTTACTTCCACATTGTTAGTGGAGAATCGTTCTCACTCTCATTTTGTATGATGCTAGGTGCTAGTTGCTGACCAATGGGGATTGGGAATTCCCTTCGAGCCATGTCAAGGAAAATTCATTTGTCAGGTTACCAGGGTACTTGAGCTGGGTCGTGACAAAGTGGTATCAGATCTCTAGGTTGAGATTTTGTCTTAAAGTCATTATGAATTTTTTGAAATATTGTTGGGACTTAGGAGGTAGTTGCGATTAATTTCCTAGCCATCTCTCACTACAATGAACCTTAAGTCTCTAGGGGTGGTTAGGGAAATACATCTTGTGGATTAGTTCCATCCTTTTCCCAATTTTGATTTGGATAGATTGAAATCCAAATCTTGTCTATTCTATCTATTGGGATTAATTTTCTTGTTGCTCTATTTATGTGTAAATCTAATGTATTCCTTGTTATCTATTAATGTTTTGTATCATCATGCCTCCAAGAAGATGTGTGAATCAGATTAAGTAGTAAGATGCTGCTGAACCTCCACGAGAGAATAATCTTGTGGACCTGAATCTAGTTGAGGTGATTGTGCGCACTGTCCAAGCTCTGGGATAAGAACCACCTCTAGTTCCCATTCAGGCTCAAGTTTTGGAACCTCAAAGGGGTTTTCTCATGATTTTTTATCAAGAGTTACATCTCCAAGATACAAATACATTCAAAGGATTAAAAGATCCTCAAGAGGCTGAGGAGTGGTTAAGAAGAATGGAGTGTTTTTTGGATTTTTGGACACACCCGAAAAAATAAAAGTAAAGTGTGACACCTTCGTGCTGGAAGGACTGAGAATAATATGGTGGTACATGATAGTAAAAATAAGGAAACATGGGGGATTATAGTGGAAATACCTCAAAGTTCTTTTCACTGACCAATTCTATCCAGAGTCAATGCTGTTAGCCAAGTTTATTGAATTTTTAAAACTTGAGAAGGCTGACATGACTATGATAGAGTATGCAAACTATTTTGCTGAGCTCGTGGATTTTTCACCTGAGATAACATCGAATGAGGAGATTAAATCTCTAAAGTTTGAGTTGGAACTTCATCAGTATATTTGTTCTCATTTTTTATTTCTGAAACTGCCTTCTTATGCTGATGTACTAGATAGAGTGCTAATGGTTGAGATGGACCTGGATGGCAGGTCAGGGTTATCAGGAGTTTATTTCTCCCCTAGTGGAAGTGTGCTTTCCTCTAAGGGAAAGAGGAAGCATAATTATTCTTATGGTGGTTCTCAATGACATGGTTTTTTAGACCTCATAAAGTGCTTGGAAGAGTTCATTTGGTTTGTTACCAATGTTGAAATCCGGGGCATTCAAAGAGGTGTTTAACTGAGGCACCTAAGAACTATGGCTCTTACAGATGCTCAGGTTACCTTCAAAGGTTCTGCCTTATTTATTCCACTCTTTTTAATGGAATTAAATCATCCGCACCTTCTAAAACTACGTCACAGTTAGATTCTTCACATGAAAAAGGGTTTTATCCATAGGTATATGTAACAAATCTTATTCACGTAGTGGAAGAGTGTCCAAAGGAGGAAGGTATGGGTCCAACGACTATGCGAGGTTTCATTACTATAGCTTCATCATTTGTGATTCCTCTATTTGATACTGGTTCATCTCATTCTTTCATTTCATCCCATATTGTTAATCTTTTTAATATTTCTATTGATCTTTTATCTTGTGCAATGGATATTACTACACCCCTCAGTACGAAGAGAGACCAGGGTATCCATTATCCCACTTATGTTTTCTCTCTATCAAATGTTGAGATTACTTGGGATTTTCTAGTTATTGACATGAAATCTCTTGACATCATTTTTAGGGTGGATTGACTCATTTCCAATAAAGCCCGGATTGATTGTTATCTTTGAAAAGTCTCATTCACTACACTTGATGGTGTGTGATATGTATTTCAAGGATAATGGGACCCAAGTTTGAGTAGAGCTAGACCTTCTTATCTGGAGTTGGGAAAATTAATATAAGTGTTTTCCTAAGATTTATAGTGGGAATATTTGAGCGGTGATCTCCCTCCAGTCATCATCAAGTTTCTTGATGTGTTTCCTTAAGATTTCTATAGTTTTCCCATGGTAAGGGAGGTTTAGTTTTATATTGACTTAATTTATGGTATTCAACTAGTTTCTATTCCCTCTTACTACATGGCTTCAGATGAAATTAAAGAGCTAAAGTCCCAGTTGGATAATCTTTTAGAGGAAGGTTTCATATGCCTGAGTGTGTCTCCTTGGGCAGCGCTTGTTCTCTTTTCTAAGAAGGATGACAATTCACTTCAATTATGCATTGATTATCAAAAGTTCAATCAAGTTATAGTAATTAAAAAGTATCTGTTTCCACAGATTGATGATCTATTTGATCAGCTGAAAGGGGAAAAGTGGTTCTCGAAGGTCAACCTTTGATCTAGTTACCATCAATTAAGGATAAAAGAATCTGGCATTTATATTACTACCTTTAAGAGCAGGTATGACCATTATGAGTACCTTTTAATGCCCTTTTGTCTTACCAATGATCCTTAATTTTTGATGGATTTAATGAAAAGTATTTTACATTAGTACCTTGATACCTTCGTGGTAGTATTTATGGATGACATCCTTGTTTACTCTAAGTCCGAGGAGGATCATGTGCGTCATCTAAAAATAGTTCTGAGCTTACTAAGAAATCACAGACTTTATGCCAAGAGTTAAAAATGTGATTTCTATATTTAGAAAGTAAAATTATTGGGACACATGATGTTGGGACATGGTATTTTAGTTTATCATGAAAATGTGAAGGCTATTATAACACAGAAATAACCACAGAATGTTTTCAAGATCTAGAGCTTCTTGGGTTTAGTTGGTTATTATCACCGGTTCATAAAGGACTTCTCAAAGTTGGATTCTTTGATGACTACTCTGACTTGAAAGGGAGTAAAGTTTTCTTGGGATGAGGAATATCAGAATTATTTTGTTGAGATGAAATGTCTCTTGACTACTGCACCGATGTTGACTCTTCCAAAGGTCGGATAGGGCTATGTGGTATTTTGTGATGCATTGAGTTCAGGCTTGGGATACGTTCGTATATAGGGTGATCATGTTGTTCTTATAGATCTCATTATCTTAGGCCCTATGAGAATAATTATCCGACCCCTGACCTTGAAGTCATAGATGTGATGCAGAAACTTAATATTTAGTGGCATTACCTTTACTTAGAAAGGTTTACTATGTTTTCTGAACACAATATCTTGAGTTATATCTTCTCTCAAAAATATTTGAATATCCACCATAGGTTTTGGGTGGAATTTTTTCAATCTTTTTATTTTGACATCACATATACCCCGCGGAAAGGGAATATCATTGCAGATGCTTTGAGAAGGAAACTTATAACCCAAGTAGTGAAAGAATCATCATTAGAGTGGAACTTTATGGCTCACTTTTTACAGTTTCATATCAAAGTCCATGAATCAGGGGAATAGGTTTCCTTGGACAATGTTCAGTTGAAATCCACTATTCTTGAATTGATCATTTAAGAATAATAGATTTATGATGAGTTTAATAGTATTAGAGACTCTATTAATAGTGGGGAGGCTGTGCTTGATTGTTATTTCTCCCAAGAGAGAATTCTATGATTTCAGAATCATTTTGTGGTACCGTCTTCAGTAAGTAAATCTATAATGGGAGATTTATATACTTTCTAGCAGTTAGTGAAACCAAGAACCATGAAGATATTCCATGACATGCAATATAAGTTATGGTTGATAGGTATGAGAGAGGTATTACTGAGTTTATCTATCATTATTATACATGCCAATAGGTGAAGGCCGAGCACCAAAAATCTTTAGGTTTACTTAACCACTTCTGGTCCCTACATGGAAGTGGGATGAGATCTCTATAGAATTTGTGGTTGGGTTTCCATATAACCAGAGAAAGAAGAACACGATATGGGTTATGATTAATATATTGATGAAATTTTCCCACTTTATACTCATTCATGATAGAAACAAAGTTAAGGAGTGGGGAAATATCTATGTGAAAGAGATTGTTCATTTTCATATAGTTCCTTATGCTATATTTTTTAATAGGGATCCTCAATTCTCTTCTTTCTTTTGGAGAGGCCTTCAGGAGGCATTGGGATCTCACGTCCATTTGAGTACAACATAACATCTATAGTCATACGGATAGACTAAAAGAGCTATATAGATTCTTGAGGACATGATCCACACTTATGTTATCAAATTTTGTGAAGCTTGGGATGATCAATTGGGGCTGGTTGAGTTTTCTTAAAATAATAGTTACTAGTTAGTGATGAGAATAATTTCTTTTGAGTCCTTTCAAATATTTTTTGTGTTGGTTAGAGATTGGTGAAAGTTCCTTGGTTGGAACAAATCTGGTCTAAGAGACGACATCAAAGATTTAGTTGATTCATCAGAAAATGTTGATGGAATAGATCCGATATAAGTCTTATGATGATCTTTACTATAAACCTTTGGAATTATCAGTTGGTGACTAGTTGTTCTTGAAAGTTTCACCTTGGTTGGGTCATCGATAGCTTGGGAGGTAAGGGAATCTTTATCCTCATTTTTTGGACCTTTTGAAGTTGTTGAGTAGTTCAGGAAAGCTACATATCATTTATCACTTCCACCACATCTAACTTCAATACATAACATGTTTCATGTATCTTAGATTTGACAGTATCTATATGATCCATCTAATGTTTTGAGCTGGAGTGATCTAGAAGTTATAACCTAATTTATTCATGACTGAATGACCAGTCAGGATAGTCGATTCTAAAACCAAGGTACTTCGTGAGAGGGATATACCTTTGGTTCATGTTCTATGTTATCACAGTTTTGATAATCATGAGACGTGAGATAGGGAGGCACTTATGAGAGATCTATGACCTCATCTTTATGACATGGAAGCTTCATTGTAGAATTTATAGGGACAGAAAGTTTCTATATTGGGGAGGTTGTAAAATATTGTTACTATTTTTTGGTATTCCTCAACCCATTTATTTGAACTTTCTTTGGTTGGGTTTCATTTGGGGTTAAATCGGGTGAAATTTTAAAGATTTTGAAAATTTATGGGTTAGTGCACGGTTAGTGCATAATTTCCCAAACAATGTGCACTCTCAATCCAAATTGTGGGAATTGGATAGTGGGATTCACACAGCTTGTTTATGGTTTACTAAACCATGCTCCTTCTCTAATGAAACTATGCATCCCATTTATAATAGGTGCACAACTTTCACATGGTTTAACTAAACCATGTGCTTCTGCACAAGAAACTGTGCTGACAGGTTTTTCCTTAATCCTATTTTTGATTAAAATTTCTTGAAACCCCCATTTGGATCCCCTAAAGAAGACCTTAGAACCAAACCAATTTCTATCTTCCTTGGAGATCCCATGAAGAGTTCTTGTCTCCTTAGATACCTCCTGGAAGTTATTCTAATCTTGAGGAATTCCCTATGATCTTCTCGTAGTTAGTTTTCTCCTCCCATTCTAAATATCCCAATGTCTATCTTATTATCTATAGGGTTCCATAGATACCCATTTTATTTTGTGGATATAATAACCACTGTTTTGGGTTTATGAACCTAGGTTTTATTATTTTATTCTAATTTTTGTGATCATTGTTCTTCATGGAAAAATCCCAATTAGGATTTGACGTTTCAAGATCCGTTGAATTTTGAGGTAGGTGGTTCCATTACGATGCCCAATTTATATCAACCTTAAATTTATTTGTTTAATTTAAATTGTTTTAATTAAATTAAATTTATTTGTTTTGATTAAATGGATTTCAATTATTTTATTTTAATAAGACAATTCCATTTAATTGGGGTTTTTTAAGAAAAATGGGTTTTGGCATGAAATTGGAAAACCCCCAATTCCATTGAAGTTGGGTGTGTTTATGGAAATTTATGGAAATTTAAATTGTGGATTTTATGGAAATTGTTTTAGTTAAATTAATGAATTTAATTTTAAAATATATTTGATGGGAAATTGTGAAAAACTCCAATTCTAGTGAATTGGGGGTTTGTTATGAAATTGACGGAATTTGTTTGAAAATTAAATTGTTGAATTTAATTTTTGGAATTGATTTGAGAGATTGGATTGTGAATTGATTTCAAATTCTTATTTGTAAAATGGATTAAAAAATGGTTTTGATATAAACCTAGTGGTTTTATCATGAAAAAGGCACATTTTTGATTAAAAATCTGTTATGGGTTTTAAAGGGAAAATTGGCATATTTGAAAATGAGAATGGGATTTAATTGCATTTTAAGTAGTCTTAAAATAAATTTCCCATCATTATTTTGTACCTGAGAACATTAAAGTCTTAGGTAGTTAATGTTTTATTTGGATAATACTTTATGACTTACAATGTTCTAAAACATCATATCAACACATCACATCCCTTAGGCAATGGTGATGATTCCTCTTTGGCCTTAGTGCCAAAGGGATGTATGTAAATATTTTCCATTTCAAAGTTTTGGTTCTTTATTGTCTGGAACTATCATACCTTATTTGACACATGATCATGTTTCTCACTTGTTTGTATTTCAAATGAATATATTCCATTATTGTAAACTGTTTTACATGCCTTTTGTTTTATATAAACCATTTTATATAAGAGTGTTTATTTGATCCATTTATGAAAAGTGAAATTATTTGAGAAATATTACATCAATTTAAATGTAAATATTTGTTTGAAATTATTTCCATCATTTTGAAATGTGAAGTATTATTTTCTAAATTATTTCCATATTTTGAAAATTAAAGCATGTATTATTTTAATTATGATTTTGAAATTCCAAATATGTTTATTTTAAAATTGAAATAATTTATTTGGTTAATTTGATATCAGAATCTTGTTATGGAACCTTTAGGTGAAATCCTATTGGGATTTGGCTCACACTATACTTTTTCCTTTGGGTGTTGGTAGATTACCTCCTTCTAGGACCGATCAAGGGAAAATGACCTTTTGGAGGTGGTTCTAGCTATTGATCTATGGACTTGGTGAGTTATGTCTTTTGGGGATTGGACATTTTTCCTGTTTTGGTAGTTTTTCTCTAGTACTTTGGACTGCTATGTCTATTTTTATTCTGGTACATTACTCCCAGTGGAGTTTCTTTTGATATGCATACTATCTTTTTTCTTTTACTTCCTCATTTTTATTGGAAAATCATTCCCACTTTCATTTTGTATGATACTAGGTGCTAGTCACCGACCCATGGGGATTGGGAATTCCCTTTAGGCTATATTAAGGCTGACTCGATTATTGGGTTACTAGGTTACCTGAGATGGTTCGTGAAAGAAATAATAAATAGAGATGAACTGATGTCCAAAAAAAATCAAGATCTCCATAGCATGATGGTGTTAGGAAAAATTATTAAGGTGGAAAACAAAGTCATCAAATTAGAGGTCGGATGTAATGAGTTCGACGAGCCTGTTAACCCCAACAAGGCCATTTTTAGCAGTTTCATTAGGCTCTCCACTTGACATCATGTTCCAATTGATGTAGATTCATGGAACCATGTTGTGACCATTCTTAAGACACCAATTTGGGAAGAGATTAGGGGAACATTATGCCATACTTTATTTATTTTACTAAAATTTAATGACACAATGACTTTCTCTTCATTGTCCCTTACAAAGTGAATTTATAGTAGATGAATCTCATAATAAATTTGTATTAATGCTTTATATAAAGGATAATAGAGGCTTTCACACAATTATAATAAAATTTTATCTCAAAGATGCTAAAGCAAAAATAAACCCACACCGACCACATATGTATGCACACCCGATAAGCCAAGAAGCGTGGGATGCATTTACTGTCCATTGTGAGGAGTCATCTTTTTAGGTACATTGTGGTTAGTAATACATTATTTTAAGATACATATATTAATCAATTTTATTAATAATTTTTAATTTATTAAATAGAAATTGAGTTCCAAAATTAAGAAATAAAAAAAAAACCAACATACCCCTACTGTAAATCAAGGATGGGGTACACTTCACTTGAAAAAAATTGGTACATATTTTAAATATACCATAATAATTTTATGTGACATGAAACAACAACATAATTATGTTCCTTTGTTTATATATATATTGATGAATCCAAATCCAAATCCACTTCCATCCCACATCATGTGCCTATGGATGGCGGCACATGTAAATAAATATGGAATACTAATAGACAAAAACCCACAAAAAGTGTGGGAAGCATGTGTAAGTATGACATAATATTTTTTCTTTAAATCACTATTACATAATAAGGATTACTTATTTTCCTATATTTTCTATCTGAATTAGTCATAGGAATCATCAACACTTGTATTGGATGAACACTTACTATCAGTGGCCTTATAGTGGCCATAACAATATGGCTATGTCCAAGGTTTGGGTTTTGGGGTGACATCCTGAACATATCTTGAGAAAAGAAAATAACACGTGGATAAAGATAAAAAAATGGAATAGGTGCATTCCTGATTATTTACCCTTGAAGAAAAATTTCATTTAAAGTATGAGTTGCAATAAAACGCTATGGGGGGGGGGGAGCAAAGAGAAGAAACAACTTAAGAAAAACCACTACCTGAAGACCACCCACCCCCACCAACTTTGAGGCAAGCTATCCTACTCAAAGTGCTGTCTTATATGAGTTAATCAATATTCTCATAATTGTTTCTGTGAAATGTGAATTAGGTACACACCGATACCTTTCCTATAATGATATTCTATATGGTGAAAATGATTGTGATTTATATCTATAAACACCCACCCATCCCCTTGTTATTAGGGATACCATGTTCAATATCCAAGAAGACACTCTATACAATAGAAAACTTCCAAAAGTTCTTGTGTGAGTGGGGATTAGCGTAGATCATGAGATGAGTGCTGAGATACCTGTTCCACTCGATGATGCATATATTCATATGGTTAAGCAGGCTATTGGGACATTCATATCATGGTTTTTAAATCTTTTAAAAACATGTCAACAAGGAAGTATTCATTTCCAATTTATTTTTTATGCTAAACCTTTAATAATTAATGAAAAAAGGTCTAAAATGATGAATTTTATTATAGATGAACAAAGGGAAGGGGGTAAAATGAAAGGTCAAATCAAAATGATCTAAAGGATCAACTGAACAATCAAAAATATCCTCACAAATAACTTTTTCCCCACCCATTGAATATCTGCATTTACTAAAATTGAAGGTTTATGCGGATACAAGGTTACAAAGTGGTAGTAATCACATAGTTGACTTTTAAGAACAAATGTATGGAGATTCCATTTCAGACATCATTTCTCTTGAGAATATAAATGAAATCCTTAAGTATGAATGGCTAGGAGTCATAGTTGTAAATGTATACATGAGATGTTTTTTCATGATTTGTTTTTCTAATAGCTGATCTTCTATGTTAATTATGACTAAATATAATTTATATTTTTTTAGGAATCTATATCAATAATATTTTAAGGGAAAATCCTATGAAAATAAATATGGACTCATTATTCCTCACTTCACTTCTACAGACCAAACCAAAAATGGAATCAACTAAAATTGATGAAACAGTGGAAAAAACTCACCACAAAATTTGATAGAAAACTTACAAATGACAAAATCTTCTTATTACAAATGATGAAGGGGTAAAACTCTACAGTTTAATTATATAAAATATATTTTCATTCTTTTCATTACTTATTTATTTTTGTTTTTAGGCAGTATTGGGTACTCATTGTAGTCAATTTGGATACTCCAAATATTTATTTCCAAGATTCACTACATGGATACACAACAAACTGACCACACACGATGAAGTTTTTAATTTATAATACACTACATCCAAAATTTTAGAACTAAAATTCAAGCTATATATTTTATATTATGTTTTAATGAGAATTATATTGTGATAGGGAAGTGTTTAAATATCATGAAAATCATGGAATGAGGACAGTCTATGCATACAATGAGCCTATCGATTTTTACAAGTGGATAAGTTTTAGAGTATATATAATAATATTTCACTATGAAAACATATCAAAACAAATAAATTATTTTTATAAATGTTTATGTAGTGTTCAAAACAAACAAAAAGAAAAGATTATTATTATTATGTTTGCAAATTTATGAGATATATCATATACCATAAACAATCTAGCATCCCCAAAGAGGTGTTTTAAAAATAATTAATATTTCATTTAAAATATTTATTAATCCATTGTGTATTTATATTTTTCTAGTACTAGCATGACTTTCGAAATTCCTTGTATTCACAAGATGAAATAGATTTATTTAAAAATGATTTGGAAACAAACCTGATCTCAGAATGTACACATATATCATGAAGATGTGATTTCTCTCTAATTATTTAGTTGATTTTCTCATAATTTTATCTACTTTTTTAGTTAATTTCCTCATCATTTTTATCTAATAATTATTTTTTTAATATTCATAAAGATCATAAATAAATAACTTTATCAACAAGGATGATTCACTCCTGTACTATGATCATGATGCACTCATGATGGTGATTTTTTTAATTCTAAAATGCATTCAACATTCCAATATGACTAAAATTTTATGGTTTTATTTTAAAATTTAAATTTTATTAATGTATTGTTTCATATTTATATTTAATTTATTTCTTTATAGTATTTCTAACATAAGAAATTTTTTCTTATACAGGTGGATTCTTTTGCTTGGGTTGGGGTGGTTTGTTTGAAGCTGTTCATGCTTTTGATAGATTGAAATTCAAGGATACAATTGAGATAATGACAATAAGTGAATGGGTCAATAATTTATATAACAATCATGAAAAAGTGAATTACTACTACTTATTTAATTAATTTTTTCATCATTTTATCTACCATTTTTAAGTTAATTTCCTTATAATTTTTATCTAATACTTATTTTTTTCACATATATGTTGGGAAGTCATATTTTTCTTTCAACTATCTGCAATAATCCAGAAAATAAATAACATGTTCCTTTCTAATGGAAGAGGAAACCCTATGCTTCCTAAAACATGTAGTGTTTGAGGAAGCATGGGGTTTCCTTTTCCGTCACAATGGAACATGTTATCTCTTTTCTTGTTTTTTTAAATAGTTAAAAGCAAAAAAAAATCACATAATCAATCATTCGCACCTCAATCTGATACCTAGTGTGCTCATTATGAATCAGACTATATGTTTTTAGTTTATAATTTATATTTTAGTTCAAAACACACATCAAATACTCAAAATTGAGAAAAAAATTAATATTATATATTATAAAAAAAATTCATAAGTAATTTGTGACATGTAGGAATTATCCACACCTCAATCCAATACATGGTGTAACAGGTATGAATCCAAGTGTGTATTTTTATTTAAATTGAAATTATAGTAAAAAATAAAAGTGACATGATTTAAAAAAAATTGGACTATTTTTAACACTTTAAGAAAAAATCTATAAGTCATTTGTGATGTTTTGGAATCATCCGCACCTCAATCTGATACACGGTGTTCCCAATAGGACTCAAAGTGTCCATTATCAGTCTAAAATTTACATTTTAGTTCAAAACATTTATTACTCACTGAAAATTGAGCAAAAATTCTCATATTTTCTTGATAAATTAAGCAAACTATTCACAAGTAATTTGTGACATGTAGGAATTAGTCTCATTTCAAACCGACACACTATGTGACCGGTATGACTCAAAGTGCATGTTTCCAGTTAAAAATGAAATTTTAGTAAAAATCAAAAGTGATATACTCAAAACTGATAAAAAACATTAATATCATTTTGATACTTTATTAAAATTATCCAAAAATCATTTGGGACATTTAGTAATCATCCTCACCTAAATCAAACACACGGTGTGACTGATATGACTCCAAGTGTGTCTTTTTATTTAAAATTGACATTTTAGTAAAAAGACAAGTAAAATACTCAAATCTGAGAAAAAACATTTGGATTATTTTGATACTCTAATACAAAAATATATAAGTAATTTTTTACATATAATAATTATCTTCACATAAATAAAATACACGGTGTGCACGGTATGACTCAAAGTGTCCATTATCAGTTTAAAATTGAAATTTTAGTTTAAAGTGTGTATCACTCACTAAAAATAGATAAAACACACTTGAATTGTATTTATAATTTAGGAAAATTATTCATAAGTCATTTTTGATATTTAGGAATTAATCTCATGTCTAACCGACACATGATGTGATTGGTATGACTCAAAGTGTGTGTTTCCACTTAAAAATGACATTTTAGTAAACACCAAAAGAGACATACTCAAAATTAAGAAAATACATTCAGATTGTTTTAATAATTTATAAAAATTTTCCAAAAATTATTTTTAATGTGTAGGAATCATCCTCACCTCAATTTGACACATGGTATGATCAGTATGATTCTAAGTGTGTCTTTTTATTCAAAATTGACATTTTAGTAAAAAAGACAAGTGACATACTCAAAATTGAGAAAAGGCATTTGGATTGTTTTGATAATTTAAAAAATTATCTACACGTCATTTTTTATGTGTATAAATTATCTAAACCTTAATCCGATACACAGTGTTCCCGATATGACTCAAAATGTCCATTATCAGTTTAAAATTGAGATTTTAGTTCAAAATGCAAGTCACTCACTGAAATAAAATAAAACACACTCTTATTGTATTTATAATTTAGGAAAATGATTATTAAGTCATTTTTGATGTGTAAGATCTAGTCCCTTGTCAAACCGATACATGATGAGACCAGTATGACTCAAAGTGTGTGTTTTTAGTTAAAAATGTCATTTTAGTAAAAAACACAAGTGACATACTCAAAATCAAGAAAAAAATTCATATTGTTTTGATAATTTATGATAATGATCCAACAAATATTTTCAATGTGTAGTAATTATACTCACCTTAATCGGATTCACGGTGTGACCTATATGGCTCCAAGTGTGTCTTTTCATTTAAAATTTTCATTTTAGTAAAAATACAAGTGATATACACAAAACTAAGAAAACACATTTGTATTATTTTGATACTTTAGGAAAATGATTCATAAGTCATTTTTGACATGTAGGAATCAGACGTACCACAATCCGATACACGGTGTGCCTGGTATTACTCAAAGTGTATGTTATTAGTGTAAAATTGACATTTTAGTTCAAAAAGTATGCCACTCACTAAAACCAAATAAAAAACACTCAAATTTTCTTTATAATTTAGAAAAATGATTCATAATTCATTTTTGATGTATATGAATCAGTCTCATGTCAAAATGATGCACAATGTGACCAGTATGACTTAAAGTGCATGTTTTGAGTTTAAAATGAAATTTTAGTAAACAAATTGGTGACATACTCAAATCTTGGAAAACCTATTCATACTGGTTTTATATTTTAGTAAAATTATCCATATGTCATTTTTGATGTATAGGAATCAGCTGTACCTCAATCTGATGTACAGTGTTACCATTATGAATCTAAATGTGTCTTTTTATTTAAAATTGACATTAATTTTAGTAAAAAAGAAAAGTTCCATACTCAAAACTAAGAAAAAAATTTTCATATTGTTTTTATACTTTAGGAAAATATTCCATAAGTCTTTTGTGACATTTAGGAGTCATCCACACCACAATCTAATACACAGTGTGCCTGGTATGACTCAAAGTACCCATTATCAGTCTAAAATTGACATTTTAGTTCAAAACATGTTTAACTCACTGAAAACTAATAAAACACACTCATATTATCTTGATACCTAAGAAAAAAGATTCATAAGTCATTTGTGATGTGTAGGAATTCATCTCATGTCAAACCAACACACGATGTGATCAGTATCACTCAAAGTACATGTTTTTAGTTTCAAATGCTATTTAAGTAAAAAAGACAAGCCACATACTCAAAACTAAGAAAACACATTCATATTATTTTTATACTTTAGGAAAATTATCCATAATCATTTGTGACATGTAGAAATTATCCCCACCTCAATCCGATGCACAATGTGACTGGTATGACTCTATGTGTGTCATTTTATTTAAAATTAACACTTTATTCACGTATTGTTTCATATTATGTTTAATTTATTTATTTATAGTATTACTAACATAATAATTTTTTCTTATGTAGTTGGATTATTTTTCTTGAATTGGGGTGGTTTTTTCGGAAACTGATACCATGATCAGGCTTTTTTGAGAGGGGGTCGGGTGCCAAAGACAATGAAATATTGATGTTTTTGAATTTTTACGATAACACTTGCTAATATAATTGTACAAAATATTGTTTTAAATGTCTATAATATAGTGTTTTTTTATTTATGATGCAATTTTTATTTCAATTAAATTATGAATTTGGTATATGTATTCAGGAAACTACTGCAATATTCTGTAATTCCAACAACACATTGCAGTAGTAAGGCCTTTATCAGTGCTATGTCTAGCGCTAATAAAGGCCCCCTTTTTCAATCCTTTTTAGCACTGATAAAGGGACCCCCTTTAATAGTGTTGAAGACAAAAAGTTTTTTTAGTGCGGTTAAAACCCTTTTTGTGTGCTGACTTGGGGTGATTGTGATAGAAACAACAAATATTTGATTGCAGAAGATAAATTAGGGTAGATAATTCCTGCTAAGGATGATAAGTTCGGTGAATCCACGTGGAGGGTTCAACCTCAGTGTGGAGCAGGCGATGATATAAGTAGATGACCGAGGTCTTCCTTGGGCAATAGAGGGGGCTTTCTCGGGGTACGGTGTCAGATGACATGGGGATGCAGAGTTGTATCGTGATGCATCGATCTTGGAAGATGGTGTTCACTGGAGGTCCATGAATTCTAGCATAGAGGCTTCATAGTGGAGTGATCTCAATGATAGTGTTGACAGATTGTTGTGGGAGGTGGGTGTGGGATCCCGACGGGAGGGCCAAATTTGATGACCTTGGTGGAGGGTTCTTTGGAGCTGATAGATCCACAATGGGTTTTTCAAGTGTGCACAGGACGGTGAGTGCACTACCGGTGACGTGGAGCGGATGATGTTGCATAAGATGGTTATGGGATGTAGACAACACATTGGGTGGTGATGTTTCCTAGTGGTAGCATTTGCACCTGACAGTAGTGGGGGATCCTAGTTTTGGAGATGATGGCGGTGCGTGGTTGTGTGCAGGCGAGAGGATGCAACTGTGTCATCATCAGGATGCAGATGACTCGGGATGCGAGTGGCTTTTATATTGTTCACGGATCAAGTCTCCAGGGGTAGTTGCAGACAGCTAGTATCAACAAGACTTTTTCAGCAGTGCGATTGGGATGCAAGTGGGTCTGAAGGCCGGTCAGTATGGGCTGGACTTTGGATAACATCTTATGGTTTTACAGGTGGCTTTTACGGACATGATATGAGCCTACGAGTTGTGTGGGATTTTGAGCCATTTTTTGTGGTGACTTTTTCAAGATGATTTTGTAGTATATGGAACTTTTGTCTTGGGTCAATGGTCCATGCTCTTTTGGGGGTCTTTGAGCCCCATTTCTTATTTTTCTTGTGGGGTTTTTACTCTAGTTTGTTTTGGGTGGCACTGTTTGCGACTTTTATGTTTGGTGGCACTCCATGTGCCACATGTATTGTGTCGATGTTCTGTACTTATTTTTTCTAAATAAATTTTAGGATTGAGTAGCTGTTCAAATCCTAAAACTTCTAAGTATGGTAGTGAAAGGGGGTCTATCTTATTAGCACTAACAAAAGCATTGATAAACCCCCTTTTATCAGTACTAAAAAATAAACGCTGTTAAAGGGAGGAATTTTATCAACACTAGAAAATAACACTGTTAAAAGAAAAGAATATATATTTATTTTAGCACTGATAAAAGTCACCTTTTAACATCACTTTTTTTAATGCTAATAAAAGGGGCCTTTATAAGTGCTAATAAAAAGCGCTGTAAAAACAAAAAAAATATATTTTTTATTAGCACTCTACACCCACCACCCCTCTTTTATCTATGCTACTCCAGCCCTCTTTTGGCCCTTTATGACTACTTTCTACTCACTCAGTACCACACCTGCATGTGCTGTGTGCCTCCCATTGAATTTGAACATGAGACCTCACCCTTATGCACCTACACCTTTACCACTGCTCTATGTTTCTTTGTTCTCTATTTTAGGATATATCTGTTTATATATATATATAGTTATATTTTTTATACATATATTTATTCATATATTAATATATGTTTATAAGTTTATATGATTATTTTTAGATACATTTATAAAATATGTTTTGTGTGTATGTTTGCATAGATAAATAAATAAATAAATAAATAAAAACATAAAAATATACAACATACATACATACATACATACATACATACATATATATATTATATGTGTGTGTGTGTTTATAAATATAAATATACATATTTGTATTTATTTACATATATTATATATTAATATTTATATAATTATATTAGAATATATAGATAAATATATATCTGTTTGTTAATACACTCTCACACACAAATATATATATAAACATTATATATACATTGTATAGGTATATAAATATTCATACATTTTTATTTTAAATAAAATGGATATTATTTTTATTTAGATATGTTTTATATATTTAGAATGATATTTTATATGAAATATGTTTACATTTTTATTTATAAAATTAAATTTTTATGTGTAAATATATACACATATGTATATATGTGTATATATTTCATTATAAATAATGGTACATTATGAAAAATGACAAATTCTAAAGTTCATAATATCCATATGAGTGCAATCCTTAAGAATAAATTGATTCTCCACCAAAAAAAGATAAAAATACTCTCTTAAATAAGGATGAAAATCCATCAAATGTTAAAAAATGGGGATACTAAAAAAAACAGTTTTGGAGGCCTTTTGAGTCCTTTTTAACCCCAAAAAACTATGATCGAGGATCTACCCAATTATCACATCATATAACTTTTCACAAGGTATGATTTTTAACGTGTTAGAGTTCAAATGGACACCTAGATCAAAAGTTATCACCTCCACACAGGATAGCACAACACAATCCACATAGGAAAGCAAGATAATAATATTGAAGATAATGATTGAAAGTCGAGATTCAGCTCACACAGGTATACTTCTTCGTAAGACAATAGAGATGATCAGATGTAGCCACTGAATCATCTAAGCCGTTGGACCCACACAGGATCGATAGGTACTAACCCCCGCAATGACCCACAAAGGATAGATAGGTACTAACCCCCGTAATGACCCACAAAGGATCGATAGGTACTAACCCTCACTGTGACCCACACAGGATCTAACCCACACAGGATCGGAAGGCGCTGGCCCACACAGGACCGCTGAGCACTGACCCACATAGGATCTGACCCACACAGGATCGGTAGCACTGATCTACGTAGGATCGCTGAGTGCTGTAGTCATTGCCGCTGAATCCACAGAGGATTTTTGTACAATTATCATCGTCATCGTAGTCGCAACCAGCTCTAGGGTTCCCGCACACAGCAAGCTCGTTCGGGAGGGTCTGCTCCACGAGCCGTGGGGCTGTTACATCAACTGACATGTAGTCTAGAGTAGATGTATCCAAAAGTTTCATATCGCCAACAGGAACTCAACGTCACAGACGACGCGTCAATCGGACGCCCGGTCTGTGAGTTATTGGCCTTTTCGTCCCAGGGGCCCGGTTGGTTTTTAAGTCAAAACAAACCCGACTGTACTCCAACTTCTTCCAAACCTCGAGCGGAGTAATCCAAAAGGTTTTTCTCACTAAGAGGAAACCATCAAAGTTGACGGCACATCAATCAGACGTCCGGAGCTCAAGTTATATGTGTTTCCTCTCCGAGGGCCCGATTGGTTTCGTGTACGAACCAACCTAGCCGAACCCAAAGTTCTCCGAAACCTTGAGTTTAATATACCAAAATGACTGTCTCGATCCAAGGATCACATCACAACTGACAGTGCGTCGATCGGAGGTCCGAAACCCAAGTTATGGGAAAAAGACCGAAAGAGGTCCAGAATTAGGGGGTTCGGGCCCGGTCCGACCCGGCCCAATACCCTCTGGGTCGGCCCAAACCGGGTCGACCCGAACCGGGGCGCTGTCCGGCCTGGGCACGCTCGGCCTGGCCAGCGTGGCCAGGCGGCTCGGTCGAAACAGCCGAGTGAGGGGGGGTGCAGGTGCGTTACCTTAATTAATAGGGGTTGAGGAAGTTGAAAGGGTGGGGCTCGTGTGGCCCCCACCCCACTAATATCCTACCTAGTGGATTAGTTAGGATGTGGGTCCCACTCAACCACTTAGCCTAGGCTAACACTTCCTTGAATAAAAAATAAAATCTGTAGCGCAATATTTTATTTTATTCATTAGTTAACCCAATTAAGTAAAACTCCACCCGAGCAAACGCAACTCCAGAAAAGGTGTTTTTAAGAAATTACTGATACTGCGATTCCATTGATGTCCTCAGATTTCGATTCCAAGCATCAGTTCAAAAGTTAGGAAAAAACCGCTCGTTCGTTCATTGAACGTACCCAAGATAAACTTCGGAAAATGATTCCGGTCACACCGGGCCTTGGAATCAGGTGCCGTCAGAAACTGCGTTCTTGTAAAATCCCAAAGAAAATTAAGAAAAAAAAATTTCCCTTGAATTTTATGGGTCTTTACACATGTAATGTCCCACCCCTCGTTATTGTCTTGAGAAGGTAGAAGGACATCAATTGGATTTAAGCGATATCCCCAAGGTGCTAAATGATGGCAATAAATGCCAAAGGATTCAAAAAAATTGGGGGATGATTTTACCTTTGAAAACAAAACAACCCAACCAAAAACACCATAACCAAAATACCGCTACATGATGCATGAAAACAATGTAAAAAAACTCAGTAATACCATTATATCAAAACCAAAATACAAATGAGTACCATGGTGAAAGACTACAAAACATCAAAGTACACAATAGAAGACAAAACCAACAAAAGCTCAAAGAATCCAAGACATGACTCCACAACTCCCAACATTCTCCATGATCCAACTCCACAAATATCCAAAGTATCACAATACACCACTAAAGAAGTGTGATAATTTATCTTTACCTATGTATCAATAAACAATATCTGCAAAAGCACCAAAGTTCCAAAGCAGGGGTGAGTAATGAAAATCCGTAGGATTTCCCCAAACGACTTCCCTACTCATGACACTAGAATAGAACATGTTATCATATTTATATCAAAAAAATTATATAAAAAATTGAAAATAGTTTATAACAAATCTAATTATTTAAATACCAAAAATAGTTTCTCTACTAAATCATTTTCCAAGAAAATAAACCAAATAATACTCTAAAACCATTTCCCAAATTCCATTTTGGAATAATCCATTCCATTCCATATATCTACACATCTACTATATACATCACTGTACTCACAAGTGGTAAGTTATCCCTTCATTATGTCATCACTTAATGAACCATTTTGATGGGCGAAAGTTCACATGCTCATCCGTCCCATAAATGATGGGGGAAACTTCATACCCTTATCCATCCCGAATACACATGAACACACACCAACCATTTATTCCAACACCAATTCCAAACCAACTATTTCAAAAATTTCAATAAAAATATTATTTTATTGAAAACCTTTTCACCAAACCCTTTTCATAAATCAAAAAAATCCATATTTTAAAATCAACATTTAAAAAACAAGAAAACAATGCACTACACAACCAATTTTCACAAATCCCTAAACCATCACTAAAGAGGGTATATACCATGATTTTCACATCAATTTAATAATAAAATTAGAGAAATTAAAACAATTTGAAAGTAATCCTTCAAGTTCTTAATATAGATGTTTAGAGTGAAGACACATACCTCATAAGTTTTGGAAAAAACAAATAATGACATGAAAACACCCACAAAACCAGGTTGAATCTCAAGAAACCCAAATTAGATATCTTCCCCTATCATTAACAAGGAAAAATCTTACCATGATTGGTATAAACCATCTTATATCTATCCACATCATACTATATCTAAGAAACTGAGAGAGAGAGAGGAAAGTAGATATAAGAAAAGCTATGAAAAACTACTATAATTGAGGACTTACTAAGGGAACCGGCCTTCAACGCACTAAGAAACACATCCAGATCACTTCCAATTTTATGGGGAAAGGTTCAATAGCCTTTGGAAGGAAGAATACTCTAATTAGTGTTGATTTAGAGAAAAAAGGGGTTAAAACTTAATCCCAACCCAAATCCACTTTTTTAGGATCATGTTTTTAAACCGTGCATAGTTAGTCGTAAGGTTAGGAAAACCATGTGCTAACCGTGTGCCAGCCTCTACCTCAAGGAGGACTCTACATAGTTGTCCCACACAATTATACAAACCATTCACCAACCATACAAAAAATCTCTATCCCACTTTACATGGTTTCTCCTTGGTGGCCTCATGGTTTGGAAAAATCATGCACCTAACTGTGTGCCTTCCCCTTAACCTCTATCTTAGTGTGCACAGTTTACTATAGAATTTTCATGGTTTCCACAAAATTTTCACCTTTAGAAAATACCCAAAAACATTTAAAAAGTATTCCAAACCCTCACAAACTTCACCCAAACACTTTATAAACATAAAAATCATGAAGGGTTACTAACATGAAATCGGGGGTGCTACATTCTCCCCACCATCAGCCTTTACATACCTAGAAAGTAGAAAAATATTGTTGTGACAAAAAATTTTGGGCCATTTATTGACCATTTATTTCTCCCATTCCCAAGTCACTTCTTGAATATGATTATGTTGCCACAAAAACCACACTAGATTGATGTTTTTTCCACATAAGAATTTATCTTGACTATCCACAATCCACACTGACACATCCACCAATGAAGCATCCAGATCTAAGTAAATGTGATCCCATAGAATCACATGGTCAGGACCAGTCTGATAATTTTTCAATTGAGATACATGAAACACATTATGCACAACACTAAACCATGGTGGTAATGCCAGCCGATATGCCACCTCACTAACTCATTCAAGTATCTCAAAAGGGAATATTTATCAAGGAGATAACTTTCCATGATTCCTGAAATGATGATGTATAAGACTTAGAGGGATACTAAGAAACACATGATCACTCACCTTGAAGGAAAACGACCATAAATGATGATCCGAATATGATTTTTGATGAATCTGAGCCATATACATCCATTTCATAATCAATTAAATATTATCTGTTGTTTCTTGGACAAGGCTCAACCCAAATAGTGAAGTCTTACCTATTCCCACCCATCAGAGTGGAGAAAAACAGGGATTCCCACAAGATACTTCAAAATGATCCATATGTATTGAGTCCTGATAACTGTTGTTATAAGATAACTCCACTAACGATATGTGTTCCTCCCATGACCCACAAAAATCCATTACATAAGTCCGTATCATGTCTTAAAAAGTTTGTATCATCCTTTTGGATTTCCCATATGTTTGAGAATGATACTCCATGCTCATTTTCAATTTAGTTTTAAGGGTTTTTTATAAATATTTCCAGAAATGAGACGCGAACCTTAGATCTCTATCTAACACTATTGAAACTGGTATGCCATGCCTCTTTACCACTTATATGATATATATTTTTGACAATTATTACACCGTATGAGATTCATGAATATGGATGAAATGATATGAATTTGTGAGCTGATCCACTATCACCCATATGGAATCATATTTTCAAAACATTCTTGGGAGACCTATTACAAAATCTATGGCTATCTACTCCCATTTCCAAATTGGAATAAAAAAATGCTATAACATACCTTCTGGACATTGACGATCTTCCTTAACTTGCTAAAAAATTAATCATCTCGAAACAAAATCATCAACTTTCCTTTTCATACCTACCTACCAAAACTATGCTTTCAATGACTTATACATATTTTGAATTCTAGGATGAACAAACAATTTTTAAATGGTGGTAAACATGAATAAGTTTTTCTTGAAAATCCATAGGTATGACCATCTGATTTCTGAACCACAACACTAAACTATCATCCAGCTTCCATACCTCAATGGTCTATCCACCATTCAGTTTTGGACTCATAACCACACATTCTGCATCCAATTTCTATGCCTATTTAACCATATCCACCAAACCAGGAATAAATGAAACTGGAAAGAAGTAAATTACTTCGCCTCGGTATTTACATTCCAAGTGCATGTCATCTAGGACCAGCATCAACTTCCACTCATCTGAATATTCTTTTTCCAACTAAGCATATGAATTTATGCTTAATGCATCTTCCACTGAATTTCCCATTCTTAGTGTATGCATTAATTCAAAGTAAAACATTTAGAGATACTTCATCCATTTTATTTGTCTCAAATTCAAATCCATTTGTGATAAAATATGTTTCATTCTCTTATGATATCTAAACACAGTGAATTTCTCACCAAATAGGTAATAAAGACAAGTATTAAAAGCATGGATTACGAAAACTAACTCCAAACCATGTGTTGGGTAATTATCCTAATGCAATCATAAACTCCTTGATCCATATGCAACAACATGGTATCCTTGCATGAGAACATATCCCAAGCCTGATCCCAAAGAATCACAATACACCATGTACCCTTGTCCAGCTTCCGAAAAAATCAAGATTTTTGCTGATACAAGGAGAAATTTAAGCTCTTGAAATGACTTATAACATTCGTCATTCCATTGGAATGGAACATTTTTATTTGTAAAATCCATCATAGGTGAATCTAGTCATGAGAAATCATGAAAAAATATCAATAATAACCAGCGAGACTAAGGAAACTACATATCTAAAAGACATTATTTGGTGTTTTCCATGAGATAAAAACTTCTATCTTTTCTAGATCCATAAAAACGCCTTTTTTAGAGATTACATAGCCAAGTAAACATACCTATTGTACCCAAAAATTTCACTTTTATAGTTTTGAATACAATAAATGATCCATTAAGATTTCTAACACCATCTCCAAGTGTTTCTCATGCTCATCCCTTGTCTTTGAATACACCAATATGTCATCCACAAACACCACCACAAAAGAATCTAGATATTTCTAAAATATCTGATTCATCAATTCCATAAAGACCACTAGTGTATTCATAAGACCTAAATTAATTACCACATATTCATAATGTCCATATCTAATTCTGAAATCTATTTTTGAAATATCCTCCTTTTGAACTCATAATTAGTGATATCCTGATCACAAGTCAATTTTGGAGAACCACTGAGCTCCCCTCAATTGATCGAACGAATCATCAATTAATGGAAGTGGATACCTATTCTTTATCATAACTTGGTTAAGCTTACAATAATAAACACACAACTGAATAGTTCCATCCACCATTTTGACAAACACGACCAGTGCTTCCCATAGAGACGTGCTCAGCTGAATGAACCCTTTGCTTCCCAGCTCTTCCAACTATACTTTTAATTACATTAATTCTTTTATCACCATACAATAAGATGGAAGGTGATTCAATTATGTGAATATGGAATTTAAATTCTTTTAATCATATTGAAAAGGGTTTTTTTGGATCAATCGTCATGTTTTTACAACCTAAACATGTCCTTTTAGGTGGGATTTAGTCATCAAAGGAATGGATAAGAAGAGTTGGACTGAATCGGGAAATTCAGATGCAAATTAGAGTATTTTGGACCCTTTTTACATGGTCCATGGTTATTAATGAGTCCCCCAAATCATGCACCCCAACCCAGATAACTGTGCACACCTAGGAGCCTCAAGACAGAACTAGTTGCATGCCCTCCGCATGGTTTACTAAATCATACGGATCCTCTAGGAATTTGTGCAGGGTGTGATTTTAAGGAGGATGTGGCCTATCAAATGATCTTTTCATGGTTAACCAAACTATTCATACCATCCCAAAAAACCATGCACCTAAAATCCCCAAGACATAACCTTAAGCATAGTAGGCACATGATTAAACTAACAATGCACCTAAACCATGTGGAATTCAACAGACAACCACCTAATTTCTATCTACCCTTACTAAACACTATTTGACTATATATTTAGACCCCTAACCACCCCTTGACATTGGGGGAAAACAAATTAATGCTAGCATGACCATTTTTGAGGGGAGTCATCATCCAGGAGGCAATCAATCTTGGATGTGGAGAGATTGAAACTCATTCTAGGCATTTTTTGAGATTTTTTATTATGGTTGCTTGGTGTTTTTCCTTTATTTATTATCTATAATGAATACTAGAATAATTTATTCAATGAGTAGATAATTCCATTTATGTGTTGGGGCTATGAGTAATGAAGATTATTTTGTAATCGAGTCCACTCATTGCGTTTGTGTTAGTTCATTTTATTTCTCATAATTCTCATAATTCTCCTGTGTCTCCTTTTTTTCACTAGCTAGAAACTCTATATTGGATCAAGAATAGAGATTTTGGGGATCTCTAGGGGAATTATGATGAGTAATACCATGACCATTGGGTTCACTCATCATCTCAAAAGGGGTTTGTTTTCAGGAAAGTTTTTAAAAACTAATTCTCAGATCAAGAAGTTGATTTCTATTAACATAATCAGAACTCACTAAACCAAGGGAGTTCCATTATGTTTGAATCCCAGATATGTGAGTTATTATGAATAACACAACACAATAATCTAATCTATTTTCAATGATCTTCATAACCATCCACAGCCTCGATGCATTTCTTATATTGATTGTTAGAAAAAGTTTCAATGTCTTCTTGTTTTTAGTAAACCTTAATGAACTTGGAAAGTGAATCACTTAACCATCAATTTTTTTTAATAACCCACAAATATTGACTCAAAATTCATTAAAAATTCAGTTAATTAATCATGAATCAAGGTAAATAACACTTTAAATCTCCCTATGGATCGACCCCATACTTACGTTATACTAGTTGTGAGAGTGGGTAATTCAGTTTGGGCCATCAAAAGTAAAACTTTGGCCAAAAAGATACAAAATTGTGGTTATGCTTACAGGGAGAAATTAAATTTTGTTTTTTTAAATTGAGTTTGTATTAGTTAAGTGAACACAAAAATTATAAATTCTGAAAAATTCTGCTCTTAACCCCACTTTTGTTTTTGGTTATTTCTGGTTTTCACTTTTATGATTGGTGTGTTGTTTGGTGTTATGCTGGAACATAGGTGTAAGAACAGTAATATCACTCATTCTAAGAGTGTTGAGTCAGTAGAAAAACTCTTGTTTGAACCATAAATTGAATGAACATTATCCAAGAGATGTCAAGTAGAACCCCATAGAAAATATAGAAGAGGAAGAACCAAACACTATCCATGGAGTTGGATAGTAATTTTCACTTTATGGGAATCAAAACCAATAGCTTACCACCGATGGTGAACAAAACTAGCATCCACTGACCAACTTTATGTAGTACGTGCCACAAAACCATCAAATACCACTAGCTCAATTTCTACCAGGATATGGACAACACCAACCACAATAGTATCTCCTACAAGGGATGCTTCCATACATGCCTCCAAATCAATGACCTTACTTTTCACATGAGAAACAATACATGACTCAACCTCCTTAAGAACAAATGACTCCATGCCATACCCTTATGGAGTACAGGTTTCCCTCAATTCATGGAGCAGATACATGCATTGTTAGGCCCCCGATGTAATCCCAAAACTTCAAAATTAAGATGTAAATTATGAAAATCATCTAGAATATGGTTCATTTTGGGGGATTTCTAAGAAAATACCCCAATTCTCATCTCTCAATTTTTTTGGAGATATGTGACACATTTCGTTACCACACGTAGTGTTGGAAGATTCTATCCAGATCTATTTATTTCCATTACCTTTAAGGGATAAAGAAAATGATTTGATAAAAGGGATACCCCATTGTTTTACCCTTACTTGGGAGGAATTGTCCAAAGAATTTTTTTCCAAGTACTTATCCCCTCCAAAACAACGACGTTACAGAATAAGATTCATAATTTTCAGTAGCATAAGTCAGAATCTTTGTATAAATCATGGGAACAATTCAAGGAGATGTTAAGGAAATCTCCTTATCATAGACTCCCACTATGGATTCAAGTTCAAAAATTCTATGGGGGTATTACAATGAACACTAAAGTTTTGGTGGATATGGATGCCAGAGGAATTGTCATGAGGAAATCCCCTGAAGAACTATTTGACCTTTTGGAAGATATGTTGGAAAATAGTTTCCAATGGTATTTTGAGCGGGGAACTTAGAAGATAGGTATGAATAATGTTGATTCAACTATGATACATGATACTCAACTTGATTCCATGTTAAAGAAGCTTGATGGATTGAATTTTAAAACCACTTCACAAGTTTAAATAGTAAACCATACAGCTTGGAGCGAATGTGGTGACAACCACATCAGGGGTGAATGTCCAAGGTTAAGTGTTGGACCATAGAAAAGTGAATTTAGTTATGTTTCCTAGAATCTAGGAACAAATATATTCCATCAATATCATAACCATGCATAGAAAGACAATGAAAATACAAGTTGGTGAAAACATCAATAAAATTATTAGCCATGACCCCAGAAGCCACTCGGGTATATCCAGCCACAATACCAAAATACATTTCCAAGACAACAATAAGGAAATAAATATAAATAAGAATCATTTCAGCACCAAGGGTATAAAATAACTCATCAGGAACAACCTCCCCAACAACCAAAATATCATCAAGTTGTTCAACAATAACCTCAGCAAGAACAACTATAAAAGTTAGAAGAGATGATGTCCAAGTTCGTCACCACAACTGAAACCAAATTCCAAAATCAAGAAGGATCTATTCGAAGCCTCAAAAATCAGATTGGAGAGTTATCCAATCAAATATTTGTGAGGAAACTTGGAACATTACCAGGTAACACAAAAAAAACCCATGGGAGGAGGACAATGAAATATCCTTGAGAAGTGGGAAGGATATACCTCATCAAGTGATCAAAAAAGAAAGGAGGAAGTGAAGCTGAAAATGAAAATAAATCCACACCATCTTCAAAAAAAGATGCCAAACTAGAGGATCTTACCTCACCAAAAGGGACATCAAAAGGGAATGGGTCCATGAATGATAGAGAAAATGGAGTGGTCAAATATTATTAACCCACATTACCCTTTCCAGAATTAATGAAGCAAAAGAAACTTGACCAAAAATTCAGAAGATTCATTGAAGTTTTTAAGAAACTCCACATCAATATACCCTTTGTAGAGGAATTAAATCAAATGACCACCTACACAAAGTTTATAAAATATATCCTTTCCAAAAAATGAAAATGGAGGATTTTGGTACCATTCCTCTCAATAAGGAGTGCTCCGTAGTGGTTCAACATTCAATTCCTCCAAAGCTTCAAGATCCTAGGAGCTTCTCTATTCCATGTATGATCAAATCTTGTGAGTTTGGTAAAACCGTTTGTGAATTGGGGGATAATGTTAATTTAATTCCTTTTGGTGTTTTCAAGAATCTTGGAATGAATGAATTGAATCCTACTTGTGTGGTGCTACAACTAGCTGATCAATCAATCAAATACCCAAAAGGGATTCTTAAAGATGTGCTAGTGAAGGTTGGGAAGTTAATTATCCCAGATGATTTTATTATACTTGACATGGAGGAATATGCAGGAGTAAAACTAATTTTAGGGAGACCCTTTTTAGCTATGGGTAAATTTTTGATTGATGTCCATCAAGGTGAATTAATCTCTCAATTGGGGGATTAAAGAGTGTCCTATAATGTTCTTAAAGCTATAAAAAATCCTTATTTGTAGAAATTGAGGACTATTGGGACTTAACCATAGTTGAGTATCATTTTTACTATATAGTAGTTGACATGGGAATATTTTCTTCTATTGATGAGTTGGATTCAGTGGACATCCAGCCTAAACATCAATATAAAGAGATGTAGTATATTTCAGGATAAGGTAGTCATTATTGGTATCATGTAGTAATCCTAGATCATTTGGAAAGAGAATAAGTTGAACCTATTGTTACTTCAGTTCTTAAGGCCCCACAACTTGAAATAAAACCTCTTATATCATCCTTAAAGTACAAGTATTTGGGAGATGAGGACACACTTCCTGTTATTCTCAATGCATCCCTCACACAAGAGTAAGAGGATGCACCTTTTTAGGTTCTAAGAAGAATAAAACAAGGTATTGGTTGGACAGTGGATAACCTTAAGGGAATCAGTCCAACCATTCATACCCATAAGATACTTCTTAAAGAATAAGCTAAACCATATTGACAACTGGAACGATGGATAAATCCTATAATGAAGGAGGTTGTGAAAAGATAAGTGATTAACTTATTAGATGATGGAATTATATACCCAATTTCCAGCAGTCTGTGGGTCAGCCCCTTGTAAGTAGTACCCAAAAATATGGGTATCACTATGATTTCAAATGATAAGAATGAAATGATCTCGAATTGAATGGTTACAGGATGGTGGGTATGCATTGATTATAAAAAGATAAATGATTCCACATGAAAAGAACACTTCTCACTCCCATTCATGGATCAGATGTTAAATCATTTGGTGAGGCATGGATTATACTATTTCCTATATGGTTATTCTGAATATAACCAAATATTTATTTCCCTGGAAGATCAGGATAATATCACCTTCACATACGCATACAAAACATTTTCCTACCATTGTCTTTCATTTGGTACATGTAATGATCCAGCCACCTTCCAATGGTCTATGTTATCTATTTTCCAGGACATGGTGTAGAAAATTATAGAAGTTTTTATGGATGACTTATCCGTATATGGAAAGTTATTTTATATATGATTGAAACACTTGGAAATGGTATTAGAATGGTGAGATCATAAAAATATGGTTTTGAATTGGAAAAAATACCATTTTATGGTGAAAAATGGTATTGTCTTAGGCCACTGGATCTGCAATAAAGGAATTGAAATGGATCCTGTGAAGATAGATGTGATAGAAAACCTACCGATTCCCACTTCTATCCATGAAATACAAAGCTTTATTTTGCATGAAAGATTTTATCAATGGTTTGTCCATGATTTTTTGAAGATAGCTCAGACATTAACTAACCTTATTTCAAAGGATTGCATCTTTGAATTCTATGAAACCTATATTGGGGAATTTCAACTTTTGAAACAAATTTCTGTGGAAGATTAAATCATTATTTCTCTAAATTGGGATGATTAGTTCAAGATCATGTGCGATGATAGAGATTATGTTGTGGGGGAAGTTCTTGGGAAGCGGCTTGATCGAATCTTATGGACTATTTATAATTCCATCCATGCCTTGAACTAAGATCAAATAAATTATACCACAAAAAAAAAAGAAATTTTGGTAGTGGTTTTTTCATTTGAAATATTTTTTTCATACTTAGTGCTGTCAAAAGTCATTATTTATACCGATCATGAATCACTCAAATACCTGTTAAATAAGAAAGATACAAAGCCATGATTTATTTATTTGGTTCTTCTTCTCTAAGAATTTGATTTAGATATTTAGGACAATAAGGGAAGTGATAAATTTATTGCTGATCATCTCTCCCATTTAAAGTCCCCCCACTTAGAGAAATAAGAAGATAGATAGATCAAAGAAGAATTTCTAGATGAGCACGTATTCTCAGTAGCCACTACACCTCATCCATAGTTTGCTGATATCACCAATTATTTGGCTATAGGAGTGATCCACCCTGATCTCACTTATTGTCAAAGAAATAATTTTCAACCAAAGTTAAATAAGTACTTTTGGGAAGATCCACTGCTCTTACAATTGTGTGGAGATTACATAATTTTCTGATGTGTGATTGAGGTGGAAATCAATGGTGTTATGGAATTTTTTCACTCATCTCTTATTGGAGGGAATCATGGGATGAACCGCATAATTGTTAAAATTTTACAATCTTTATTTTTCTATCCAAAAATGCATAAGGATTCTTGACACTTCATGGTACATTGTGAAAAGTGCCAATGGATAGGTAATATTGGGCACATAGCTGAGATGCCTCAATACCCCATCCTCAAAGTGGAAGTCTTCGATGTCTGGGGTATTGATTTCATGGGGCCTTTCCACCATCATATGGTAACACATACATTTTGGTATGTATTGATTATATTTCTAAATTGGTGGAAGCTATTGACACAACCAAAAACATGATAAAGTTTCTCATCATTTTTATAAAGAAGCACATATTCAATAAGTTAGATGTTCCCTGAGTCCTCACCAGTGATAGGGGGACCCATTTTGATAATTCAATTATGAGGAATGTTCTCACAAAATGCAGAGTGAAGTACAATAAGAAGACACCATACCATCCCCAATATAGTGGTCAAGTGGAAGTTACCAACCTCGAGCTTAAATAAATATTAGAAAAGATAGTGGGAGTAGTAAGGGAGGATTGGTCTAAAAAGATCAATGATGATTTATGGGCTTACTATACTGCTTTTAAAACTTCATTGGGAATGTCCCCATTCTGGCTAGTTTACGAAAATAACCACCACTTACCTATGAAGCTCGAAAATAAGGTGTATTGGGCCATAAAAGGACTAAATTATGTTCTGAAGGCTGCTAAAGAGAAATGGAAATTCTAATTGTCCAAGATTGATGAGATATGAAAATAGGTATATGAAAAAGCTAAGATTTACAAGGAGGAGACAAAGTCGGTTCATGACTGTTTGATTTCTTAGAAATCCTTCCATCCCGACGACCATGTATTGTTATTCAACTCATGGTTAAGGTTGTTTCTAGGTAAGATAAAGTTCCTTTGGTTAGGATCATTCAAGGTAATCAAGGTTTTCCACCATGGTGAAGTGGAAGTTGCTATCAAAGATGGAAAGACGTTCAAGGTGAACAAAAAATGTCTTAAACCATACTTTCAAATGGAGGACATGGTTGGAATGGTCTCCACTATGGAATTTGAGTAATCAAGAGGCCCAAGTATGTTGATCTCAAGGAAATAAACATATCACTAACTGGTAGGTAACTCATAATTTTAAAATTTATCAAAATAGTTGTTTGTTTGTGTTTTGTTAGGGGATAATGTTAGTCTATTTTTCAATTTTTTATGTGTTTTAGTTATAATATTCATGAAAAGTGATAGATATATCATTGAATATTTATTTTTATCTACTTATATGTCCTATGGAAATCTCAAATAGTCTTTTAAAATAGTTGGGGACCAAATGTTTTAGTTTTTAAAAGGTTTAATTTCAATATAATGGGGGAAAATCCAAAAATTTTCAAATACAAAGGCATACGCATGGTTTGAACATGGTTAAAAAAAAACACACTTTAACCATGTGTAATATTTACCACACTCTAGAAGAAAGCACATGAGAATCACATAGTTAAAAAAACCATGAGATTAAACCGTGTGGAAAGGGAACCAAATTCCAGTAAGCATACACATGGTTATCGCATGGTTTGTCAAACCGTGTAACGTAACCGTGCGCCATTTAAAATGAAAAATTTTTTAAAACCCAAAAAACATCTTTCCCCAATTTTACACACCCAGATCATGCACACCTCCCTCTCCCAGCCATGAAAATCCTTGGCCCCTCCCTCTCCTCCAACTTCCAATCCCTTTCTCCTTCTTATTTCATCGAATCCAACTCCAAGGTAAGTTACTCCTATTCCCCTCCTTCTTCTCTCCCTCCTCCTTCCTATTCTCCTTATTTACTTCTCTTTTCATTCTCTTACTCCCCCAAGGTTAGGTAAGAAACACATTTTATCCATCCCCATTTTCAATTTTTGTTTTGTTGTCAATATAAGGTCTTCTTTACCCTTCTTCAAGTCCCTTTTTGCCAAAACCTCACACAACACACTTACAAAAACAACTTTTTTTTCCAAAAAACACCAAATTTTATTATTTATTTACTTTAATTTTTAGGTTTCCATAAGTTTTTTAGGGTTTTAATACTGGAAATTTAATTTTAATTCTATCATTTTTGTCAATTGTGGAATTTCTATTCTTTATATTCCACTGCCTATAATAAAAACAACCCAATCTCCATGGCCTCTTCAAAATGTGCTTGTGCTTCTAAATCTGCCAATCTCCTCATTCCCCACCTTAAATTAAGAAAAAAATAGGATATTAAGCATTATCGAGTACTATTAACTCAAAAGGTCAACAATCACTGCTAATTTTCACCAAAACATATTGAGGCCTTGGGAATTTTTGATGAACTGCGGTACCTAATTTCCTATGGGAACCTTACTGAAGCACTTTATGTTCACCAACCCACTTATAAGGAACTAGTGATGGAATTCACTGCCAAATTTTGGTGCTATGATAGATATATAGTTGATGAGCAGGGGGATTTGGTAGAGGATACAGGAGATGTCATATTCTTCCTTATAAACCATTTTTATAGTTTTTGTTTGGGAGAATTTGCCACATTTTCTGGCCTTTATAATCAAGATTATGTTCATAGCATTGAGTATTACAAGGAAGCTCAGGATTGGGACCCTAAAACTGCTAGGGAATTTTGGGATACCATTTCCCATTCTAACCCACCCTATTTCCCAAAAACTACCAAGGCCTATAATCTTCTAAACCCCACACATCGGCTTCTCCATCAGATTATCACCACCTATTTCACTACCTGTTCAGATAGTGAAGGAAATGTCATCTTACGAGACTTATTCATTTTGAAATCCATGATTACCAGGATACTAATCAATATTGACTTTGTTTTTACCCAATACCTCTAACACACCAAATCCCATGGGCAACATTTTCAGGGGGTCCTTATATCACTCTAATCACTGAGTGACTTGGGATTTAATTTGATGCCGCTTCCTTCATTGAGCTACCCCACCCCCCATCCATCTCAATATAGTACTTCGAATGTGCATGATGAAATTTTATGGCCACCAATATTGGTTTAGAGGTAAACAAGAGTAAGATCTAACTGAACCCCATCCAGCCTCATCCCAACCCACCATATCCCACAATTCGTTCCCCCATGTTGAGGAATACCAACCCCCAATCCAACCACCTCGATGCAGTCTCCACCCTAATCAGACAATTCCAATTACCCAAACCTTGAGGGAAACCCATTTGGATAACCAAATATCCAATGGATGTAGGACCAAGATATTTATACCATGTTTGACTGGTAGTTTGAGGCCACTCAGTTCCACTTGTGAGAATCAGCATGCAGGATCCCCCTACCTCGACCATTACTGTCCCCTACCCAAATAGACCCTTTCCTACCACATGTATGGGGATGCCTCCTCTCACTATATTTCCTAGGAATCCTCTCTACCAGTGGACCCACCAGCAGCACCCTTTACCAAAGGAACAAACTCCGATCCGACCCCAACAGATCCCTCCTAGGCTGAGGCCACCTATACCCAGTTCCAAGAACCATTTGGTATTGATCCCTATATGGGTTGACACTAATTTTATTTTCTATTCCACTACTTTTACAACTTTCTCTTCTTTGTGACTATTTTTAAACTTGCCTAATCCTATGGATTTTTTCTTAGGTGGCATTATTTTTTCTTCTTTTTTTCATTCCACTTGCTACTACTGAGCAATTATTGCTTCATTTTTTCTTCTTTAATTATCAAGACAATAGGTGGATCACTATTTTTTTGCACGAAGACACTCTTCCACTTGGAGGACTCTCACACACTACCTAATGAATTTTATTTGACTATTTTCTAGGGGAGTTTTTTTTGAATTCAATTTTCTCCCTATCACTATTTCTACCTCCCCTTGAATGCAATTTCTCTACCCACCCTTATCCACTTTACCGCGTTCATGGGGGACCATGATCAGTTTTAAGTGTGGGGGAGGGCGCCCACTTTTGGCACCCTATTTTTTAATTTCCTTAGCATTAAATTGGATGATATGTTTTTCTTAGGGTACTTATAAAGGGTTGTTATAGATGTCACACATTTATATCAACTAGATAAAAATGGATTTTGGAGACTTATTTTTGAAACTCCTCATATATATAGATTAATAAGCTCATTTTTTATATGAATAATCATTGTAACACTTTAGGAGAAACCTTTATATATTCATTCATAAAATATTTTGTTTAAAAATAGAAATTATGATGGATTAGTTTAAATTAAGGAACCCATTAAAATGGAAACTAACTTGTGAATTAAGGTAAGTGAAGTATTGAAATTGCTGATGCCGCACTAGTGGTTATTACACGGTCTTAATTTCATGAGATCTTTACTTAATCCTTAAATTCATCAAGATAAAAAATGGAAAATTTGGGCCCCAAATTTCAATGATAGTATCTCACCCAAATTAAAATAATTGATATATGCAAAAGCATTCCCAAATATGTTTGTTATATTTCATCATTCTTCAAAGTAGTAAGTCAATGCATTTATGTGAACTATAAAAGTGATAGCCTTCCATTTGGTATCGAAGAAATATTTGCTTAAACTATATAAATGTGTGATGAGATGGAGGTGGAGGATAGGGATTTATTTAAATTAATAAGGAAAATTTCAGTTTTAAACAACAGTGATTTATGAATGAATATTTGAAAGTTTTGAATCGAGATTACTTTGTTGAATAACATCAAATATCAGCGATTCATGAAGAATTCTTGTAGGTATTTCAATAATTATTTATCCAAAATTAAAATTTATTTAGTTGATCTAACCTATGACCTTTCTAACTTTGGCTTTGGTAACCCCTTTGAGATGATTGTCTAGGAATTTGTTTAAGGACAAACAACCAATCAAGTCTGGGGGAGTTTGATGCACTTATGTGCATATGAAATTTCCATTATTTTAATCATTTTTAAAAGGTTTTTTTGGATCAATTGTCATGTTTTTAAAACCAAAAAATGTATTTTTAGGTGATATTTAGTCATAAAAGGAATGGATAAGAAGAGTTAGCATGAACCAGGAGATTTAGATGAAAATCAGAGGCTTTTGGACACTTTTTCTATGGTTCAAAGTTACTAATGAGTCACCCAACCCATGAAAACCAACCCATACAACCATGAACACCCAACATCTTTGAGACAAAACCAGTCACACACCCTCCACATGATTTTATAAATTGTTAAAATCCTCTAGGAAACCTTACAGGGTATGCTTGTAATGAGGTAGTGGCTTATTGCACGGTCTCCGTACAGTTAACCAAACCACGTAGACCAGACCAGAAAACCATCTTACTTAAATCCCCAAGATAGAACCTTAAGTATTGTTGGTGAATGATTAAACTAACCATGCACCTAAACTATGTGGAAGTCAATAAACGGCCACCTACTTTCTATGTACCCTTCATAACCACCATTTGACCTGGGATTTGGGCCCCTATCCACCCCTTAACATTGGGGGATGACCAATTAATCCTATATGGACCATTTTAGAGGGGCATCATCATCTGGGAGGAAATAAATCTTGGAGGGGGAGAGCTTAAAACTCATTCTAGGAATTTTTGGAGATTTTTTATTGTGGTTTCTTGGAGTTTCTCATCTATTTCTTAGATGTAATGAATAACATATATAACAAGAGATTGTTTTTATTAATTTATTCAATGAATAACTAATTACTTTTATGTGTTGGGGATGTGGGTAATGAAGATTATTTGGTAATCGAATCCACTCATTGTGTTTGTGTTAGTTTGTTTTATCTCTCATAATTCTCTTATGTATACTTTCGTTCTCTTACTGGAAAATTCATATTAGATCAGGAATATAGCTTCCAAGGATCCCCAATATAATTATGATGAGTAATCCCATGACCATTATATGCACTAATCATATCAAAAGGGGTTTGTTTTTAGGAAAGTTTTTAAAAACCAATTCTCAAATTAAGAAGTTGATTTCTATTAACTTAATCGAAACTCATCGAACCAACGGAGTTCCATTATGTTTGAATCCCAGAGATATGATTTATTATGAACACTACAACATGATAAGATACTAAATTTTCAATGATATTCATAACCACCCACATCCCAAATTCATTTATTATATTTATTATTAAAAAAAGTTTTAATGACTTCCTGTTTTTAGTAAACCTTAAAGAATTTGGAAAGTGAATCACTCAAACATTCAATAAAACTATCATAACCCTCAAATGTCGACTCTAAATTTCAAAAATATTCAATTAATTAATCATGAATCAATGTATATAAGATGTTAAATCTTCATATGGATCGACCCCATACTAACAATGTACTAGTTGTGAGAGTGGGTAATTAAATTTGGGCTACCAAAAGTAACACTTCTTCCAAAATGACACCAGAAGGGAAATATGACTAGTCCCCAAGAGGAGATCAATAATAAATTATGCTTCTCTTATGGGTGGAAACCCTAGGAAATTATCAAGAAAAACATCAAAAAACTGACCAAACACTACTAGAAAACTGCTATTCTCCATTTCTTCCATCGATGCCAAAGTCAGGGATTCTAAATGGTACAATATCATTCCAAATACTAGTTCCAAAAAGCATGTTTCACCTTCTTTCACATTCTAATATCCTTTAAAGAGATGATCGATGCCATCTTCAGTCGTGAAACTAACCATTCTGGTATAACAATCGATGTTAGATTTGAACGTTATCAACCAATCCATACTTAGTATTATATTATAGACATCCATCTCAATCATAGAGAAGTATCATATCAACTCATCTCTATCAAAAATTATAGAATATGATCTACAAACAAAGACTTTACATTCTCTGTGACCAAGAGGAGTTTGAAGTTTTAACATAGAAGACATCATCTCAACATTTAGAACTTGAAAATAAAAAGAATGGGAAGAAATAAAGGAATGGGATATTCCCATATCAAGAAAATCTTGAATAAGTGTATAATTCAAAAGAATATTACCTATTAAGAATTATGGTCCAGACTGATCATCCACAATCACCTGCTCAACTCCATATAATTGCTTGCTCTCTAAAATTTATTAATTATCTCCATATTGTAATTTCCCTTAATGAGGAGTCATGGTATTCTTGAAATCACCATGGATATCTCTATTATGCTGATGAGATTGATTCTAATACCCTCATCTCATCGAAGCATACAATGCCTACGACACCTAAGAAGTTTCCCGAACACCCGACCTCAGAGAATAATGACAATAGAGCTAAAAATACCCCATATTATTACAATTGTGGCATAATCTAGGTGTTTATGTACACTATCTCTTCATGTGGTCATATGAAGCAAATTAAAAACATACATGCTATATCTTTGGTTTTGGAAGAAGATTTACTGATCCTTCTATCTAATTCTGAACTATCCTGCTACCTTGGAAATAAGTGTCCCTCTTTCACTTGCTCCCAGCATTAGAGTTACCACCATTTCCTATAGGTATCAACATGCTCCCTCCACCCATATCTCTTGAGATATCCATTTCTGCCACTATCTATCTATTTATCATCTCTGTATAATCTTTTATACAGAATAAAACAATATTAGAGTGAATATCCTACTTTATCCTCGATTCAAAGATGCGTACCTTCAAAGACACACTATAAACAACTTTAGGTGAAAAGTGCACTAAATTTATGAATTTAGCCACATACTCTATCACTGTGAGACTCTCCTACTTTAAGCTAAAGAATTCCATAATTTTTGAGATTCTAAATGTGTGAGGATACAATTTTTTGTTGAAAAATTCTTCAAATCCTCCCATGAGAGATCCTCCATCATATACTTTTCTATCTTGACTTTCAACTCTGATGGTGTGAAAAGAAAATCAAAGATATGATTCATCCTATTCAGCCACACCTCTTCCTTCTTTGGTTTTGAATCACCCTGAAATATGGGTGGATTCTTCTTCTAGAACTGGACAGAATGATCGACTTTCCTTGGTTCATCCCTCCTGTTCTCTATGTCCATAAGTTGAAAAGCTTGGACTATACTCTGAACTAGCTGTTGGTTCACTTATGACTCAGGTACAATTAAATTCTTAGTAGCTTCTTCTGATTGGTTTCTAGAATTCCTACCAAATTCCATTTTATATACAAAAAATAAACACCATAAGTCTCACTCTCTATCAACTTAAGGATTAACAATTTAAAATTATATCGCATCACAATTATCACAAGAATGCTTTCCAAAACCAACATTTACCATGTTCAAGAATTTTTGGAAAATTTCACTTTCTTTTGAATATAAAACTATTTTCAAAATACCACAACCATGTTCTTTTCAAAATCTTACATTTGAAACCAATTTCAAATTTTTTCAAAAATAAAAAAATTGCACCAAATCATTACTGAAAATGAAATATGCACTCCTAGTGAGAATTCATTTATATAATTCATGTCATGCTCATCTCATTGGATAAAACCATGATAATGAGATTTTGAACCCTATAAGTGTCTCCAAAACACTTATTTACCCAACTCTTTGGTAACTTGAAGTCCAAAATAAAAAATTTAGCTACATATTTGTATGCTTTACATTTCAAGTCCCAACAATACTAATCCTTTTTACCAACATGAAAAAAGGAATAGAACATAATTAATTTCAACAACAAGACCAAGAGAACTGAAGACCACTTGTTAGTCAAGGACCAAATAAGTTGATACCACTTGTAATGTCCCACCCATCCTCATTGTCTTGAGAAGGTAGAAGGACATCACTTCTTATTAAGTGACATCCCCAAGGCGCTAAAGGCTGGAAATAAATTCCAAGGGCTTCCAAACAATTGGGGGATGATTTTATATTTGAAAATAAAACAAACCAACCAAACATTACATAACCAAAAAACTACTACATGATGTATGAAAACAATGTAAAAGTACTTAGTAATACCATTATATCAAAACCAAATTACAAACTAGTACTATAGTGGAAGACTATAAAACATCAAAGCACATAGCGGAATACAAAACCAAATGAATCTAAAAGACTCCAAGACATGACTCCACAACTCCCAACATGCTCCATGATCCAACTCCACAAAAAAACCCATGTATCATGATATAACACTAAATAAATGTGACACTTTACCTTTTCTTATGTTCCAATAAAAAATATCTGCAAAATCCTCAAATTTCCAAAGTAGGGGTGAGTAATGAAACTCAGTAGGCTTTCCCCAAATAAATTCCCAACTCACGCCACTAGAATATAACATGTTAGAACATTTATATCAAAAAAATTATATAAAAATTTAAAATAGTTTATAACAAATCCAAGTAGTTCAATACCAAAATAGTTTCCCTACAAAATTAGTTCCCAAGAAAATAAACCAAACAATACTCTAAAACCATTCCACAAATTCCATTTCGGAATAATCCATTACATGCCACATATCCACACATACAACCATTCATGAAACCATGGAACTGCCTATACCCATGATAGGTGAGTCATCTTTTCACTAAGAAATCACTTAATGAACCACTTTGATGGAGGAAAGTTCATACCCTTATCTATCCAACAAAATATGGGGGAAACTTTATACCCTTATCCGTCCTGAATGCACATGATCACAAACCAAAACATTATGCAAAAAATAATGCAAAAAAAAACATTTAAAAAATTTAAATAAAATAATTCTTTTATTTAAAACCTTTTTAACAAACCCTTTTCATAAACATAATAAATCCATATTTTAAAATCAAGAAAACAAAGCACTACACAACCAATCTTCACAAATCCACAAACCATCACTAAAGAGGGATTCTACCATGATTTGCACATCAATTTCACAATAAAATTAAAGCAATTAAAAATATTTTAAACTAAGACTTCAAGTTCTAAATATAGGAGTTGATAGAGAATCCACCTACCTATTTTTTTTCCAAAAAAGAATGACGACAAAAAAATGCCCAAAAATAGGGTTGAATCTCCAAAAAACCACCTTAGATCACTTCCCCTATCATCAAAAAGCACAAATCTAACCAATATTAGTATAAATGACCTTATATATATCCACATTGTACTATATATATGAAACCAAGAGATATAGGAAAGTAGATCTAAGAAAATCCATGAAAAACTACTATAAATGAGGACTTACTAAGGGAATGAGACTTTAATTCACCAAGAAACACCTCCATAATGATTAAAATTTTATGGTGAAATGTAAAACAACATTTGGTAGGAATAATAATAGAATTAGGATTGATTTTAAGAAAAAATTATGGGTTAAAACTTAATCTCGACCCAAATCCACTTTTTTAGGATTTTGTTATGGTTAGTCGCATGGTTTGGAAAAACGTGCGCTAACTGCATGCCAGCCTCTACCTCAAGGAGGACCCCAAATGTTTGTACCATATGGTTATACAAACCATGAACCAACCAAAAAAAATATAACTGTCCCACTTTTCATGATTTCTCCTTGGTGGTTGCACGGTTTAGACAAATCGTGTGCCTTCCCCTTAGCTTCTGTCTCACTATGCATGGTTTCCTGTAGGAGTTTCATAGTTTCCACAAACCATGAACCAAATATTAACCTTTATAAAATCCCAAAAAACGTTCAAATATAATTTCAAACACTCCCAATCTTCACACAAACACTTTACATACTTAAAATGCATGAAGAAAGGGTTACATACTTCAAACCGGGGGTGCTACAACACATTTTTTCCTCACTGTGCAACCTCATCCTTCAAATAGTTCACCCCTAGATAGAGTGGGTTTCATGTTTGGAACAAATTTAAACTAATCATGAAACCAAATCATGAACCCTTTCTAGAATCCTAGTAATGGTTCACATTTAGGGCGCATGGTTACTACTAACCATGCAACCCAAAAAGGAAATTGTGCATGTGGGTTTTAATCCCCCAAAAATTTAATCAAAACCCTGAGACCATTGTTCTAACCTCCAATCACCCCCATTAAACCCTAATCAAATTCCTTGACTTTTGTAGACTCTCTAGAGGATTCCTTGACTCCTCAAACTTCCTCTGTTTCAAATAAAAGCGTCGATAAAAGATCTTGGTCCCTCTCCAGTATGTCGTTTCTCTCTTGATTTGGGTTTTCTATCTCCCATAATTCTCTCCATTTTTGGAGTGGTAAACCATCACATTTTTGATGGATTAGATCTATTTTTCGATAGATCTTGTTTTTTATGGTCTTTAATTCTAGGTATTTTTCCTAGATTCTCTTCACATTCATCTCTCCATTGGTATTTCTTGTTGCAGGTGTTGATTTTTTTGATCATGTGATTAAATGTAGGTGGTTATATAAGGATTTAACATAAAATTTAAACCCTTTATTTCTTGATTGAATTTAAATGAGTTTTCAATTAATTTTTAAAACCTTTAATTAAGATTATTTGATGTTTCACTTAAAAAGGGAATGGAAATTGTGGAAAATACCCAATTACAATGTCGTTTAATTTTTTTCATAGATTTTAGATAAAAAATATTGATTGAGAAGATAAATTAATTTTTGTTGATTATTGAGAAAATTGGATTTAAATGACAGATTATTTTTAAAGTCATGAATTTAATGAAAACCCTTAATTTGGTTTTGAAAGTGAAAAGGCATGTTGAACTTTGAATTGGTAATTTAAACTATAAATGATGATTTTTTTTAAATGAATAATTTATATATGATTGATTTATTGATTTAATATCATGTGAGCTTGGGTAGTTAGTGGGTGATTAGGACAAGAATGATAGGACTATGAATCCCTATGAATGGATTGACCTTGTAAACTCTAACTAACCATTATTCAACATGATTTTCCTTAATGGGATATTGATCGATTATTCCCATTAGACTGAGCCTTAGTCTCATGAACACATATAATTGATCCATTATTGATAATTGAATGGTGTGAGGATCTAGTATCCTGAAAATAATGTAATTCGGGGCATATGACCATGATAATTTATTTTTTTAACTTGATTATACATTCCATTTTTTATTGAACTATTTTATTAATTCCAAGATGTTTTATAAAAAATGTTCATTTAAGAATAATTTAGATATATCTTCCATCTATTAATTTGAAATCATTTTTTGGATTAAAATATTTAAATGGATTTCCATGCCTTGTTTTATTTAAATTTAAATCGTAAACAATTTAGTTTTTATGGAATTGATTATGGAATTATTGGTTATACCCTAATGAGTTATTTAGATAACAGCCTAGATTTTCCATCATTCATTTGTAGATTTTGTTATGCCAGGTCCAATGAAAGGGAAATCACCACTTAGAGGTGGAAGATGTGCTTGATCCATGGGACTCTGAAGTGATGGTGGTGATTAGTGGAGCTATGTTCTAATTATTGAAAAAGTTTTGGGAGACTTCATTTAGATGAATGTTTTATTTTACTTTGTATATTTTTAAACTTGGTAAGTTTATATGATTTATTATGGTACTTTTATCCTTGAGGAGTCACGGGCATACCGACCATTCATCTTTTTATCTTCCATTGTTATGTATCAATTGTTTTTTATTGTGGAAAAACCATTCCCATTGATATTTGATATGATTCTAAGTGCTAGTAATCAACCTGTGGGGATCAAGAATGACATTATAGCTATGTTAGGATTGTATCAGGTATTAGTATACTAGGGTAATAGAACTGGTTCATGATAAAATGGTATTAGAGGAGGTTGAACTTCTTTCCGTGATGTTGGTATGCATTTTGGGATGTCCTGGTAGATAAGAGGTAGGATTTTCATGACATAGGAGGTAGTTTAAAGGGAGTTCTTGACCAGATCTATAACTATATATACCCTGTTTTTTTCTTTCAAGACTTTGAAATAAATCTAGAAATATTTTCAGATCCTAGAACTAAGACGACGCATGATTCTGAGGGCTGATGTGCTTTGAATTAATTATATAAAAATATAAAATATATTTTATATAAAATATGAACAATTTCTTAAAGAAAATGGGATATCTCCTAAAATGAGTCTCAAATAAAAAATATGAGACCATAGTTGAATTCAGAATATAAGATTTACCCTAGGTGTGACCAAAAGTTGGTTGGCACGGGGTGTTCAGATAGGGAAACTATTGGTGGGTGCGTTTAAATTAAATTATTTAATTTAAATGACCTAATTTTGTTTCCTCTATATAAGCACCATTATGGAAGATCACCAGGGCTAGCCTCTTAACCCTAGGATCTTTGAGAGGAGAGTTCTAGCACCTCTTATTGGTGAAATGAGATCAAACGACAATGAGCCTCCAGATCTAAGTGAATCAAGGTGCAGTGAACACAATGACTTCTCTCATTTTTTGGCGAGTGTTTTATTCATATATGAATGATACAATATCAAGGTAAGACTTTTTATTTGTGGATCCTTCCCCATTTTTTTAAAATATTGATCATGATCATTATTATTCCTTTGATCTGTGCTAATTGAGCCCTAGTATGTGCCTTCATGTCAAATTTAAATTGTTTATTCAATTGTTTATTACCCAAGGAATAAAAATTTAGATTTTTTCGATTAATAAAACTTGTGAAAATCCCACTTCACATCTATTTCTTGTGCTTTCCCCCCACTGTTATTCATGCTATTCATCGTTGGAACACAGGGTCACGATTCACTAATTTCTAGGCAGGACCAAGCATGATCAGATTCCCGAATTCACGGTGGATTCACATGAGTTGAATAGTTTGATGAATAAGGGATGGATTTAGGTAGATCATGGGATTAAGATTATTCTAAAATGGATTTAGAGATCCGTTGAGGTAGCAGGTGATGACTGGTGGCACCACAGGTGATAGTGACGAGTATGACTTTGAGCGACAAATCAAGAATCCATTTTATGGATAATGGATGGCTGGAAACCATGGAAGGAGGAGTTTGAATTCTATTTTAAGAAACCCAGAGGTGAGATTAAAATTGGTGTTCCTGAATCTATATCACACAAAGAAAATATAACTTCTTGTGAAAAACCTGACTACAAAGCATACATTGGGATAAACACACACCATGTAGTACCCCTATGGATGTAGTATTAGGGTTTTGAAAAAGTTAAGGATCACATGCCGTGTGTCTAGGCCTCACACCGTGTGACCATACCTAGGTAGATAGGATGTGTGGTATAAGAACGTGGGAAGGACCCCATGCGGGAGGACATGCCCTGTATCGGAGTACACAGGCATGAGAAACTTTACACGGACACAACCAGGAGCACAGGTAGGACCCTAGGTGGATGAGGCACACTACGTAGTCCCCTTAAATGTTGCATACGGATATATGGAAAGTGATCCATGTACTGGAAGGGACACATCTAGAAATAATAGGGGGACTACACACCGTGTGTATCCCCTTACACATTGTGTACCCCCACTTTCTTTTTTAGGAAACTTCTACCTCTTATATCTTTTTTATTTGGACTTGAATTTTAGCCCATGAATAGATTATCATGTGTGTTTTTACAAATAGAATGTTATGGTATCCTTTATAGTGGATCTTTAGATATGATGTGATATGTTATGAGTGTGATTCTTCTATAGATGATGCTTGATGATGGAAGTGATATGAAGGGATTATTAGAGTGATCAGAGTGGCACCCTCATGCTGGCAGGGAATGATTCCCCAATCAACCACTAGAGTGGAACCCTCTTGTTGGGAGGGAATGGGTCCTTTATCTTCTATTTGAGTGTAACCCTCCTATAATATTAGGTTATGGGTCCTATACCACTAGAGTAGAACCCTCATGTCAGTCAGGGTATAGTTCCTCTATCTACTATCCAAGTAGAACCCTCCTATAGTATCAGGGTATGGGTCTTCGACCACTAGAGTGGAACCCTCCTGTTGGGCAAGGCATGGGTCCTATATCTACTATCCAATTAGAACCCTCCTATGGTATCATGGTATGAGTCCTTAAGCATTAGAGTGGAAGCCTCCTACTAGTTTGGTCATGAGACTTCTATCTACTACCTAAGTGGCACCCTCCTATGGTACAGGGTATGGGTCCTCGGTCACTAGAGTGTCACCCTCCTGCTAGATAGGGTATGGGTCCTCTATCAACAATCAGAGTGGAACCCTCCCACGGAGTCAAGTCATGGGTCCTCTATCTATTGAGTAACACCCTCCTCCTATACCAGGGTATACACTCTTTACCTAGAGATAGTGCCACCTTGATTTTACGATAAAATGGCGAGGTGTGTCATGACTTGGTTATTTATTTGGATAAATGCGTGAGATTTTGAGCATCATTGATGGACCTATTGGAACTTTTGAAACTCTTTTTTGGGCTGGGCTGTGAGATAGAGATCCTATTTTTCTCTTATTTGGGATTATTTTATTGAGAATATATATTTATCTATATCCATGTAATTGGGTTTCATTACTCTATTTATTTGGGTTGAGATTTCTAGTCCTATCATGTCTCTTACTTATCCCCTTAATCTTTCATGGAATCCTACTGGATATGTATATACTCACCCCTTCATGGGATTTTCCAGCACATTCCATGTATTATGCAGATGATAGATAGGCTGGTGAAGATTAAAGAGGAGGATAAGGATACCCTAGTGCATTTGACCGCATATGGTGTCGAATATTGGATATTTGGAGATAGGTTCTCTCATTAATTAATTTACAATTATTGTTATGTTGGGACATCTTTCTGGTTGGGTGTGTATTTTGTCCCTTTTTACCTTTTAGTTTACACTGTCATACTCTTGTACTCTCTATAGATTTTACATGAATGATTTATTCTCTATATGTTTTGTATTTTATTATTATTCCTTTTCCATTTTTTATGGAGATGTTCGAGTGTGTGCAAACAGGAACATTAGGAAAATTCCTCCCATATTAGTTAGGACTTTCATCACTTTTTGCCACCCCTAGCCCATGGAGGATGACTTATGGTAGTTGCAAATTGATACCCGTTGGGTTAGGTATGAAATATTAGTATGAAAGTAGTTCATTCCTTGGGATAGTGTTTAGGGTATTCCACTTATGAGTATTTGGTTAGTGATTAGGGAAACAACTTCAAAGTGTCTTGAGTGCAACTTTCAGGACACAAAACCCAGTGTTGGTGTGGCGTACTATGTATCCATTCACCAGGACTTTGACTATCTACTTTTTGACTTTCTATACTGAGACATTGGTTATAGGTACCAATGGTAAATGTATCATATAGGATTTATTCATTTGAATTTACTTCTTGAATCAACTCCCCATGTATATATATGCCCATCTGACTATGGTATATCTTGATTAAATTTTCCGGATGCCTCTGTGAAGACAACCACCCAGGTTACTGATTACGGATCATGACAATGATCTGATGAGTGATGAAGCATTAGTTCAGGTTCCGTCACATGAGGTTCTTATTCTAGGTGGACAAGTATTATAACCCCCAACTTTTGAACAATATATCATACAAAAAGAGAAGAAATAGGATGAAAACATTCTTAGAACACTCCATGAGTTCCAGTGCCAGAGGCTACTGAGGTTCTACAGTGATCCAGATACCTAGGTGGTTGAGGATTTTCTAGATCTGGTGATCCATGCTTTTAGGATTATCTGAGAACCACCCAATTAGGTGATTTTATTGATATCCATCCTTTTCCACATAGTATCCGGGTGCTGGTGGAGTCTAGTTACATATATTCATGATAGGTTGACACTCTCATTGCCCGACTTACAACAACTGTTTCGTGAGGAGCACTACCACTTATTATTATGATAAGTCCATATTAAAGATATTATGGAGATACAATAGGGATGGATGAAAGTTTCAAAGTATTCTATGAGATTCATAGACCTTATGTGATACTCCCTCAACATTATTTAGGATTCCTACTTATGGGTGTAGAAATTTGAGATGGGTCTTCGTAGAGATATCCTTACCAGCGTAGTAACCTTTTATATTATCACATATGATGAGGTGTTGTAAAGGGAAATAGTAATGAAGATATTCCTGTTATAGTGAAACTAGGTAGATGGAGATAATAGTGAGCATTATAGGTTTGATTTTTCTATAGAATCTAGAAAACGCTAGTCAAAAGAATCTCAGTGTAGGAGATCTTACTAGGACCAAACTCGGGAACGTGGTCAGGGAAAGTGCAAAGGACTAAGTAATACTAGAGAGGGGTGGTGATATTCATGTTATGTTTGAGTTCACATGGTTTGTGATTAATCAACTAGAGGTTTTGATGGGGGAAGGGAGATAGTGGATGGACCATCACGGTAGAGATAACGCTGTGATCACGAATCTCATAGGTGAGGGCAGGATGACCCCTAGGGAGACAGAACTGGAAGAGGAGATGGTGGGATTAAGGAGGATGAGTTGTGGGTGGTGGATGATTCTATGATATCCTTCCACCACCACCACAATAGAACCTAGGTTTGGCTTCGAAACCTGGCGGTCGAGGCTGCGGATAGCTGCAATCTATGGAAGAAAATGTCTCTGTGGCACACATGATGATTAAAGGTTCAATATGTATTTATTATAATATTTATTTAGTATTATTATACATAGTTTTGATTCATTTATTCATATATTTAATCCTCGTGTGATATTTAGATCTCCCAGTTGAGGCTTTATCCTAACAGCTTTGTCTTGAGGTTTTTATGGGGAATTCTTCTTCTATATCTTTTATCTACCAGTAATGTGAGATATTTCTTGGTAGATAGAGGTTATTGTGGGACTTTTTGGTCTTAATGTTGGAACCCTATGATTTTTATATTGGGTATGGATTGGTGTTAGATATAATTATTCCGGATTTATTGTCACCATAGACGAGTCAGATGCATTCACACTGATGAGACATGATTTTCCTTTTTAGGCAAGAGAGATCTCATGGAAGAGAGAGTATGTTTTTCAAGAAGTAGGATCAAAATAACTAATATTTTTAATAATTTTACTTTTAATTTAAATGTTTTAAATACCAAAAAATTGTTATTTTAAGTGAAATTGTCAAATTTTATGATTTTAGTGGTATTTTGAGCTTAATCGAAAAATGGCCTATTTTGAATTTTAACCATTTTAAATTATTTTTTGTATTTAGTACATAAAATTTTATATACTTATAAAAATAGAATATTTATTTCATTTTATGATTATATACATCTTGGGATTCATTTCATTTTTCTATACCCAAAGCTAAATCCACCATTTGGAATCCCAAAACCAGCTCACAAGTTGGGCCTTCAAAACTGTTTATAGATCTAGAGATTTTTGGTGTTGGGATCATATATCAGGATTGTACGGCCCAAAAACTCTTAAATTTTGAGTTTTGATGATAAATACATTGATTAAAAACTTTTATGAAGGCTTACATTCATGAAGCTTCCGTTTTCATGACCATTAATGCATGAGAAACCAGAGAGATGAAATATGAACCGTCTATCTAGATAGAATAATGTCTCTAAGTAAAATGGGAATAAATCTTGATAAAAATGAAAAAATATGTTGAAAATTTTAGGGTATATGAGAAATATATTTTTGAACAACTTTAATCAAGGGGTCTATGTTTGAATCATCCATTTAATGGGGTTAACACGCAATGACTTTTGAGGGAAAATTTTGGCTTATAAAAGGAGGAGAGATCCTCCTTCCCAAATCATTCCAATCCACCCCACACCATCAAATAGATCAAAGAGGTAAGATTGGATGAAAATAATTATTTAGGTTTTTTATTTTATTTTATTTTTCTTTTAGTTTTATTTTCCCATGTAACGTGAATTCTTATTTTTTATTAAAGTGTTTTATTTTCTTCTTCCATCTCACATTTTATTCCAACCCTAATCTCATTCTCTCTCTCTTCCATCTTCCATTGTGATCTCTTTTTTACTTTGAAATGGTAAGTAAATAACCTGAGGCTTGGAACTAAGTAAGGTTTTTCGGTTTTATTTATTAATTTTCTTCAATTCAACATGTATTTAATCTATTTTTGGTGGATGGAAGAATATTGGATGGGTATGGAGGTCGTCCACCCTGACACTATTTCCAAATACATTCATTTACTTTGACTCATTCCTTCCCCCCCATATCTAAATAAAACCCTCCATATAGTGGATTAAGGATTTTACAAATGGATTAAACAACATATGGTGGAGGTGGGTATTTTAGGAATATCATTCTCAATTGAGGTGTAATCCTATTTGACTATTGGAGGAAGTGTGGTTTGGTGTGCCGAATGCATGCGAAAACCAGACACTCAATAAATCAAAGGAAAGAAATTCATTAATGAGGTTTTATTAAAAGAATTATAAAATTTAATTTAAATGTTTTAAATCCCATAAAAGTGTTATTTTAAGGCAAATTGTCACATTTCATGATTTTAGTGGTATTTTGAGCTTAATCAGAAAAATGACATATTTTGAATTTTAACTATTTTAAATTATTTTTGTATTTAGGCCATAAAATATTTTATAATTATCCAAATTGTGTATTTTTTTCATTTTATGATTCTATACATCTTGGTATTCATTTCATTATATTATACCCAAAGCTAAATCCACCATTTTGAAGCCCAAAACTAGCTCACAAGTTGGCCATTAAAAAATGTTCCCATATCTGGATATATTTGGTGTTGGTACCATATCCTATGATTTAACAGCCCAAAACTCTAAAATTTGTTAGGTGGACGTTAAATACACTGAGTAAAAACTTTAGTGAAGGAGGAAATTCATTAATCATCCGTGTTCAAGTCCATTAATGTATGGGAAACTAGAGACATGAAATATCGAGAGTCTATCTGGACAGAATAAAGTCTCAGAGTAAAATGGGAATAACTATCTCTACACATGTCAAAATATATTGAAATTTTTAGGGGAGACGTAAAAGATATTTTTTAAAAACTTTCATTAAGGGGTACACATGTTAATCATCAATTTAATGGGGATAACACATAGAAACTTACAAGGGTGAAATTATGGCCTATAAAAGGAGGAGAGCTCCTCCTTCCCAAATCATTCCAATCCATCCCACACCATCCAATCAATTGGAGAGGGAATATTGGAAGACAATCATGATTTAGGTTTTTAATTTTATTTTCTTTTTATTTTAGTTTTATTTTCCCATGTAATGTGAATTTATATTGTTTATTAAAGTGTTTCATTTTCTTGTTCCATCTCACTTTTTCTTCCAACCCTAATCTCATTCTCCCTCTATTCAATCTTCCATTGTGATCTATTTTAACTTTAAAATTGAAAGTGAATAACACAAGGCTTGAACATGAGTGATTTTTTTTTCAGTGTTATTTATTTTTCTTCTTCAATTCAACATGTTTTTAATCTATTTTTGGTGGATGTGAGAATATTACATGGGTGTTGCAGTCGTCCACCACAACACTATATACAAATCTATTCCTTTACTTTGATTCATTATTTATTCCATCCCATATATCAAAAAATACATTCATATGGTTTATTTAGGATTTCCTAATAGGATTAACAACATACAATGGATCTGGGTCTTTTAGGAATATCATTCTCAGTTGAGGTGTCATCCAATTTGACTATTAGAGGAGGTGTGTTTTGGTGTGATAAAGGCATGCTAAAACCACATACTTAATAAATCAAAGGGAAGTAATTAATTAACAAGGATTTAACAAATGAATTATAAAAATGAATTTAAATTTTTTAAATCCCACCAAATTTTTATTTTAAGGTAAATTGTCACATTTTATGATTTTAGTGGTATTTTGAGCTTCATTGAAAAAAATGACCTGTTTTAAATTTTAACTTCTTTAAATTATTTCTATATTTAGGCCATAAAATATTCTAAACTCATTAAAATTGTATATTTATTTTATTTTAGGGTTATATACATTTTGGGATTCATTTTTGTCTTCGAGACCCAAAGCTAAATCCACCATTTGGATGCCCAATACTAGATCACAATTTGAGCCTTTAAATCTGTTCATAGATATGAAGATTTTTTATGTTGGGAAAATATCTCACAATTGGACTGCTTAAACACTCTAAAATTTTGAGTTTAAACGTTAAATACATTGAGGAGAAATTTTAATAAAGGAAACCATGCATGAATCATTTTTTTCAAGGAAATTAATGTAAGGGAAACTGGAGATATGGAATATGGAGAGTCTTTCTAGATAGAATAAAGTATCGGAGTAAAACGGGTATAAATCTCTCTAAAAATGGACAAATACATTTACATTTGTATAGAAGACTATAAATACATTTTTCAACAACTTTCATGAAGGGTTCCATGCATGAATTTTCCATTTAATGGGTCCAACATGCAAAAAAATTTGAGGTGAAATTATGGACTATAAAAGGAGGAGAGCTCCTCCTTCCCAAATCATTCCAATCCATCCCACACCATCCAATCTATTTGAGTGGGAATCTTGTATGAAACTCATGGTTTAGTATTTTTATTTTATTTTATTTTTATTTTAGATTTACTTTCCCATGTAACATGAATTAATTTTTTTATTATAGTGTTTTATTTTCTTCTTCCATATCACTTTTTATTCCAACCCTAATCTCATTATCTCTGTCTTCCATCTTCCATTGTGATATCTTTTCACTTTTAAATGGAAAGTGAATAACCTGAGGCTTGTCCCTGGTGGAGGTTTTGTGGTGTTCTTTATTATTTTTATTCAATTCAATGTGTTTTTAATCTATTTGTGGTGGATGGGAGAATATTTAACTGGTATGATAGTCATCCACCACGACACTATTTCCAAATCCATTCCTTTACTTTGATTCATTATTTTTCCCTCCCATATCTCAAGAAATCCACTCATATGGTGAAGTTGGGATTTACTAATGGAATTAAATGACATATGGTGGAGCCATGTCTTTTAGTAATAGAATTATCGGTTGAGATGTTATCCTATTTTACTATTGGAGGAGGTGTTGTTTGGTGTTCCATGTTGGGAACAAGTTGGCTAGAGAAGTTTTCTTGAAGCAAGAAGAGTTTATTTTTTGAAGAATATTGTATTTTTTTTGTCAAAAGGATAAATAAATTTGTAAAATATTTGGAAAATATGATGATGATTTGCTGATTTTTATTTCAAAAATATCATAAGTTGTATGGAGAACTTTTAATTTAAGCCTTATGAAGGAAGGGGGGAAGGTGTTGCCAATCATATTTAGGCTTGATTGGAAAGAAGAATGGTACCAGAAGACAAGAAAGTTACATTAATTTCTTTATAAAATCTGTTGATACTAAATATGATTGATCTAAGGTTATATATCATGATAGATGAATTTTTTTAATGAAAACATATTTTTAAGGTGGAGCTGTTTCCCAGTGTTTGAAAAATTTTTGGGTTCAAAAATTGTAGAATGGAGAAAAGTGTTTTTGGAAAAGGAATTTTTTGTGCAAGTGTTAAGGAGGTTTGTAAAGTTTCACACTAGGATTTTTCCAAGATCAGTACATAAAAATATGGAAAAGAAAAGAAGGGCATGTAAGTTGTGGATTTTATGCACAAGGTGAGTTTGTGTGAAAGATACTTTCATGAATGTACTTTAATGCTTAGAAAAAAGTTGTGAAATACACATTTAAGGTAGGAAAAATTCCTACAAATAGGCGGATACCCTCTTTATTTGAGTATGTTCAATACTTCTAAGCTCTGAATCACACAAGTAGTGAGTGGCGTGCTGGTAGGGAGTGACATTCAAGTAGTGAGTAGCACAAAAGTTGCGAGTTGCACATAATCAAGGAGTGGCACACAAGTTTTAAGTTGAAAGTAATAAGGGAGTTCCATGAAAGAAGTGAGTTTTTCATAAGTAGGGAGTGGTGTGAAAGCAGTGAGTTGTGTGCAATCTGGAAGTGGCGTTCAAGTGGTGAGTGGCGTATAAGAAGGGAGTGGTGGGAAAGTTGTGTGTTGCACTATAAGTTTCTTACCGGCTTCTAGGCATGAAATAGAAAAATTGTTTTGAAATATCAAATTTGTGAAAGTTCATCAAGAATAATTGAAACATTGTTTTACCCTATTTGTGCTAATAGGGAGTACATAAACTGCTGGATTATTTGTATAGTGCTACATGAGTTTAAGGGTATATCCTGTCATTGTATTCCACATAAAAGGATTGTTTTATAGTTGATTGTGTGGGATTGGATTGTTTCTAAACCATAACAAGGGTGTAGATACTCTTATTGAGCAGTGAAACTTATAAATTCTTATGTTTCTATGAATGTGTGTTTGATTTTTTTTAGTATGGAAATAATTATTTAATAAGAGGTGAAGTTTGTTTCAAAAGTAAGGAAATATAAAAGAAAAGGATATCACTGATTTACCCCTCCCCCTCTTAGTGATAATGTAATCTTAACTGGGAAAATTCAATTGGTATTAGAGTTAAAGGTTCCCTTCATTTATTCTTTTCTTAAGTTTTGAAGAGAATTTGTGATAGGGAATTTTAATTGCATGAATAGTAATGGGATTCTGATATTTTATAGAAATAATTACCATATCTGGAAAGATAGAATGATGCCTTATCTTATGTCTCTTAGGTATGAAGTTCTTGAAGCTACCACAGATGGATATACTTCTATTGATGACAATGTTTCTATTATACCTATTGATAAGAAGAATCCTGAGAATGATGGAAGAGATAAAAATTCTTTACACTCATCACATTCTAAGAGTGAGTTTTTAAGAGTGAAAGGTGTTGCTACAGCTAAAGGTATTTGGGATAACATGAAAAACATCTAAGAGTGAGTTTTTGAATATGGAGACATTAGAAACTTTGCAGCTAATTTCACTCAAATAAATATAGAAGAATATAGGTATGAAGATGAAATAAGGCCAAGAAGGTTGTGGAAGAAATAGGGTGATAAAGATAAATATTTTTCTAGAGGGAAGGATAAAAAGTTCTTCAAATCTAAAAGAGGAATACTTTTGTCTAAAGATAAAGAAGAAGAAGATAGTGAAATTGAATCCAAAAAATATTTTGCTGAGAAATCTAGAGAGAATACATTTATTAAAGTAGTGAATAATAATTATTTACAGAGCAGTAGTTTTGAAGAAGAAGAAACTCAACTTGAATCTCATCTAAAATAAGAGTTGAAAGAATGTTTGAGAAAGATTAGAAGGTTTGGGAAAGAGAACAGAAAGTTGATAAATGAAATTTCTTCATTAATAAATCAATATGGTTTTCTGGATAAGAAAATAAAGCTGGTAAAATATATTGATGATTTGAATAATTCTCTTGAGAAATAAAAGAATCGTAATGAATATCTAGAAGTAAAGCTGAAGGCCAAAGAAGAAGAGTTATAACTTGTCCAACAATAAAATTTCTAAAGCTGAACAGAGAGGTAAAAGTTTCAAAAACTATATCTTAGAAGTTGGTGAATATTATGATAATAATGAAACTATGAAGGATCTATAAAATTTACCTTAAAAGGTTGAGAATAAAGATGTAATCAGTTCTGAGAAGAATAAATATAAGAAAGTTATGTATGTGGCCAAAGATAACAATACTGAAAAAGAAGAAGTTTCCAAAAATCATGAGTCTGAAAAAATTTACATTACTTAGGATTCTGATAAAGTTGAAAAGAAAAAGAATATTTTGATTGATAATAGAAAGGTTTGTGGTTCAGATAAGAAATTCAAGATGGTTTTTGAGAAGCATGTTCACAACTCCAATCAGTATGGATGTTTCAGAGGAAAATATTATTTCTATGGATACTACTAGTATTGTGGTGGATTCATATATATGAAAAATATTTGTTGGTTCAATCAAAAACATTACTACTAATCCATAGGTTATGGAAGAAATGTTTTGAGGGGGATTCAATACTCTCAAAATAAGAATCCTATGAAGCAGTTCAGAATAAATATGATAATGTTGGTGTAAAAGTTAAGAATAAGTTCCAACCACTAGAAACAATATGTGAAATATGTGAATAACCTGGACATCTTGCTAAGGGTTATCTTGTTTTGTTTTCATCACAACAAAAGTTTCTTAAAAAATATCAGAAGCCGAAGGTGAAGAAAGAAAAGGAATAACAAAAAGATCTTATTATTGAAACCACTTTGAAATCTATAAAATGACAACATTGTTAGATTATTTATAGTGGGTGTTATTCTCACATTAAAGGAGAATTAAAGTTATTGAAAAATGTGAAAGACATCAAAGAAGGAATGATGACATTTTGAAATGATGAATCCTTGAGAATCAAAGGTGTTGGATCAACCATCTTTGGGAAAGAAAAGATGAAATCTATAAAAACTTTATATGTTGATGGGATAAAACACAACCTGTTGAGTGTTTCACAACTTTTTGATAAGGGTAACAAAGTTATCTTTAGTAAATATATATATTTTTGAAAAGTGAGTAATATGGAAAGACAGTTTCAGGAGGCCAACATACAAAGGGTAACTTGTTCCAATTTGGTGAAATACGAAACTGTTGGGAAAAAATCCCTCAAGGTAACATTTCATCATTTTTGGGTTGGTTGTGTTTTTTGAGAATGCAGGTTTACTTGGTGAATTGTCGAGTTCCAGAGAAGTTTTTGACAATCCATGTTGACAAAGAAGAATGACAAAGGAACAAATGATCTGGAGGTGGTACAAAAGAACAGATACATGGTGGCACTATTTTCCAGTATTTTCCAAATTTTTGGGGTCCAAAATTTAGAGTTTAGTGAGAATAAAAAGAGTATATCCTTGAAGATCACATCAAAATATGGAAAAGTCATGAATTTCTCAAATATAGGCTTCATGGATTAGATTTTACGAAGATATGAAGAATGTTGATGGTGTTCTTTGTGATTACGATGAGCTTCATGAATGACAACGTTGATGAGCATTACGAAGGCAAAGGGAATTATGAGTGGAGCTTCATGGTGAAGGCATGATGGAATTTACAGATTTCTCTACGATTATGATGAGCCCCACAATCCAAAAAAATTCCGTGGTGCTTCACGATATCTAGATAATTTCGGTGGAAATTTCAGAGCTTCGCAATTTGAGCTGACATGTCATTGACTTCGCGTGGAAGGTTCGACGGTCAGTGGAATCGCATATAAATAGACCTCAAAACCCTCAATAGAAGAAGAGAGTTTTTCAAGAAAAATTTGTTTCTCTCAACTCGTGAAGGAGGTTCATGAAGTAAGTGTGCTCCGTGAAAGAAGGAGCTTCGTGGTCGCTAATTTAGCTCCTCGAAAGTGGTGTGTTCTACATCGGCTCAGTGAGCTTTGCAAAGGAAGTCGATCTATGATGAATTGAGCTCCACGAAGGCCTAATATTTGTAAAGGATTGAGCTTTGCAAAGGTTTGAGATCTGTGAAGCAGTGTGCTCCATGAGGCAGCGAGATCTGCGAAGGTGTGTGCTTCGTGAAGAGGTAGGGACTTAATGAAGGCTTGTTTGAGTTTTGAGAAATTTGGAGCTTCATGAAGTAGGGTGATTTGTGAAGGTAATTTTCTAAAGGTTTATACTCAATGTTCAGGGGAAAAGGGGTATTCGTAAGTGGATGAAATTTGGTCATCAATAGAGCATCTATATACAGTGGATGATGAATTCATTAGTGATAATGAAGAGACCTACATGTCTATAAACTGCGAGTGGATATTCTGAAGAAGAAGTGGGCTCACTTCAGTTGAGAGGGCAATGAGTTCTCAAATTATGAGTGGTTATAAACCAAGAGGGAAAGTGAGTCCACTTAGAACTTTGAAGCAGTAGTGCGCTTATAGTGGATTTGGTACAATGACACATCACCAGTGTATTCTCCTTGGACGTAGCCCAGTGAGGGTAAACCAAGTAAAATTCCTATGTCCTGTGCATGTTTTAAGATTCTTTTATACTCTACAATGGGAAGGAGAGAGAGAATATGGTTTTTTCTAACAAAAAAACAATATCAAAATGGTCATTTGTTTTAATTTGTCATTCCTTGTTTCACCCCCCTCTCAGGGTATCTAGCCTAGTGGACCTAACAATTGATATCAGAGGGAAAAGTTGATATCAATGTTTCTCTCTCAAATGGAGGTCACCAATCACAAAGGGAATCTGATCTTTGACGGGAACGATTTCTAGCTATGGAAGAATTTAATGAAACACTACTTTCTATCTTTGGGAATGGATGTGTTCACAGTAGTAATACATGGCATAAAAACCAATATTAATATTGGTGCATTATCAGAAGCTGAGCGTAGAGAATTGGATGCTGATGCCAAGATAATTAATGCTTTAAGGGGAGCCCTATCCAATGCTATCTATACAAAGGTAATGTCATGAAAAAAATCACATTCCATGTGGGAAAATCTATTGAATATATATTAAAGAGATACAAAGGTCAGAGAGGCAAAAATGCAAGTGTTGTGGAACAAGTATGAGGATCTGAGAATGAACCTGAATGAGTCTGTTGATGCATTCTTTGACAGGTTAAATGTTGTAGTGGAAGACATGCAAGGTCTTGAAGATGTTATTTAAGACATAAAGATTGTGAAGCACATATTGAGGAAACTTCCACCTCAGTTCAATCCAAAAGTTTCAGTTTTGGAAGATAACTACCCAAAAGAACTAACATTGGATAACCTGCATAGCACCCTTATTGCATATGAAATGAGAAATGTTGATAACGATGTTGTGGAAAAGGGGAAGTCCAAAGAGGTGGAATTCAAGGCCATTAAGAATCTCAACATTGAAGATTCTCAAGAAGAATAAGAGATAGATGAGGTGATTTCATTCCTTTTCTCAAATCTTCAAAGTGGAAAAGGAAAGTTTAAGGGGAAACTTCCATTAGCATGCTTTCGATGTGGAAATATTGGACACCTTGAGACAAGGTGACCCAAGAAGTTCCAAGAATACGATGAGGATGAAGTTGATATTCCCAAGAAGAAGTATTCAGCCTTTGTGAAAGGCAATAAATAGTTCAAAATAAATTTCTTTAAGAAGAAGAATATTGTTTCGCAAGAATGTGGCATTTCAGATGAGTCTGAGGTTGAGGAGGTTGAAGAGATAGAGAACTGCAAAGATCATGGAAAAAATGCTATGGTGGCAGTTGTCGAGAGTACTCAAAAAAAAGGAAGAAACTGACATTGATGAAGAAGAATTTGAAGGAAGAGTTGATATAAAAGTTGAGTTAGAGGCTGATCTTGAGGAGATAGATGTTTGGAGAGCCAAAAAAAATAAATCCAATAAAGTAGTTCATGATTCCAAAATCTATGTGCAGCAGCAGGAAGAAGAGAAGTCTGAGTTGATGAAAGAAATTGAGAAACTCAAGTCATCAACATCAGAGGACTCAAAATCAGTTAGTGAGTATAAAATCAAGATTGAAGAATAGAAAAGGGAGATCAATGGATTGAATAACATACGGAAAGATCAAATCAAGCGTATTGAAGAACTTGAAGGAGAAGTTGTCAGTTTGCAGAAAAAGTTTAAGGATCAAGATAAACTCTTGACTCATGCTGGGACATTAGGAATGCAAATCACTCTGAAAACTGAGAAGCTAAAAGTGGAGAATAGTGGTTCAGCAGAAAGGAAGCATAAATTATATTCATATGCTAAGGCCAATGGGGGGCTTTATTTAAAACAAAAATCTGTGAAAATTGAAGTAAGATCATAAGTACCCATTCTGAGATTGAAGGTTGATTTGGGTACAAAGCAGAATCAGATTATTCAAAGATCACAAGGGGAAACTAGAAGTGTAGAAGAGACACGAAGGAATGAACCTTATATTATGTGTTATTGTTGCGTAAGGACGAGACATTAATAGTATGTGTGTTTCATATCCAGGACATATTGAAGGGCACAAAAACAAGGTGGCATCCAAACAGAGAAGGGTTCTCTAGAACGTGTTTTGAAGGACACTATTTCTAGTGCGAAGAATTTGGGAACATGTATAGATACTATATATCGACCTTATAGAGGGATGTGTCAAAGCAGAATCAAAATGTTCTCAAGCAGTAGATCAATAAACCAGCAGGTGAGTTGAAAATGAAAAAAAGATTTGCAACCTTTCAAGATGAAGCCAGTCCATCATACTCTAATAAAGATCACAAAGTATTAATCTATGAAAAGTGTGAAGATAAAAATATGGACCAAGAAGAAAAAGGATGAGAAGACAATGGTGGTAGAAATTTTCCTTAAAGCATCAAACTGTTCTGGTGTGTGGATCCTTGACAACAGTTGCTCATCTCACATGACAAGTAATACAGATCTTGTTACAGGCATAAAATATGACAAAGAAGGAGTTGTCAAGTTTGGAAATGATGAAGGACTGAAGATTATTGGCTTAGGAAAGTCTAGGTTTGGGGGAAAATAGATGAGATGTGCTGATGTCTTAGTAGTAGAAGGCCTCAGTCACAACTTGCTCAGCGTCAGTCATCTATGTGACTCGGGACATTCTATAAGGTTTACTAAGAATATGTGTATCGTAAAAGGAAGATATGTGGAAGTAGTTCTATATGTAAAAAGGAAAATGTGGAATCTCTACCTGGTAAGTGGATAATAAGATATGCACTTTCTATCGAGAGAGGAAGAAAACAAGCTATGGCATAAATGACTTGGTCATCTATGCCAACTATCCCTGGAAGATCTGGTAAAGTGTGATGCAACAAGAGACCTCCCTAAGCTATCATGCGATCGTAATCACACATGAGATGCGTGCCAACAAGAGAATATCATCATAAAAACATACAAGGCAAAGGAAAATAAGTCAACAAGAGTGATTGAATTGGTGCATGCTAATGTTTGTGAGCCTGTCACACCAAGAGTAATTGAAGGAAAGGGGTACTATGTTCTTTTCATTGAGGAATATAGTAGAATGGAATGGGTATTTGTTATTTCCCATAATTATGATGTGTTTAGCTACTTAAAATAGTACCGGAGGGAGTGCGAAAGGATGCTTGGAAAGAAAATTCTAAAGTTTCATACTGATAATGGTATAGAATTCACAAATAGTCAGGTGGAAGACTATCTTAAGAGACACAGGATAATACATCAAGTTTCCCCAGTAAGGACTCCCCAATATAATGGAGTAGTTTAAAGGAGAAATCAGATCATCAACAACATGTACAGAATGATTCTTATAGAAAAAGACCTACCAGAGAGGTTCTGGAAGGAAGAAGTGTTGACATTGGTATATATTTCTAACAGAGCTCTGTTGTATTCAAAATAAGGAAAGACTCGATATGATATGTGGTATGGAAAGAAGACAACATCAAAATACTTTCAAATATTTGGAAGTAAGTGTTTCATTCTCATTAAGGAAAAACATAGGAAATATGAATCATGAGGAGATGAGGGGATGTTTTTTGGCTAATCAGGAAAAAGAAAAGCATATAAATGATTTAACAAAAGGTTGGTAAAAGTAGTTGAGAGAAATGTTGTCACTGTAACAGAGAATGAGGATATCATTCAACAACAGAGTGAACAATTTCCTGATGAAAGTGATGAGGAGGAAAGCAATGCAAGAGAAGCATAAGTGGATGATGTTGATTCAGAAGAAGATACTAATGATAAGCATGAGAAAGTAAAATCCGTATATACACAAAAGACAAGGAGTCGAACTAAAATTGATAGGAATAATATCATTGATGATCAGTCAGCTCCAGTTCAGACAAGAATAATGAAATCACTATAGCCGAAATCTTTCCTATCTCATGTTGAGCCGAAATTCTTTGCTGATATAGCTGGAGATGAAAACTGGCTTCAGGCAATGAATTAAGAGCTTGATCAGATTGAGAAAAATCAGACGTGGGAGATTGTTTGAAGGCCAATAGATAAGAATTTCATCAAGACTAAATGGGTCTATCACAACAAGATGAATGAAGATGGAACAATGATTTAGAAAAAAGCATGACTTGTGTGCAAAGGATACTCCCAGATAGAGGGAATAGATGTTGATGGGCCATTTTCACTAGTTTCGATACTAGAGACAATCAGATTATTCCTAGCCATTGCAGTGTAACGGAAGTTTAAAGTTTTCTAGATGGATGTAAAATCTGCATTTTTGAATGGGGTTCTAGAGGAAGAAGTGTAAATCAAGAAACCAGATGGTTTTCTCATTCATGAGGATGAGAAAAAGGTTTGTAGACTGAATAAGGTTTTGTATGGGCTGAAACAAGCACCAAGAGCATGGTACTCAAGGCTTGATTAGTACTTGAAGAAGCTTGATTTCCAATATGGGGGATTTGATTATAATATCTATTTCAAGAATAATAGTAATCAAAGGATGATGGACCTGTTTTATGTCGACGACATAATATTTGGTGGATCAGATGAAGCTTAGTGCAGACAGTTTTCCGAATTAATGAAAAGTGAGTTCAAAATGTTAATTATTGGAGAGATAACATTTTTCCTTGGTCTAAAAGTGACACAAATAAGGAATGGAACATTCATTTCTAAATATAATTATGCCAAGGAGGTTTTTAAAAGATTTGGAATGGAAAATTACAAGGATATGAAAACTCTGGTTGCTACTCAGATAAAACTGTCCAAAGGTGAGGATGGAAAGAAAGTTAATATCACAAAATATAGGAAAATCATTGGAAGTTTGCTGTACTTGATTGTGACAAGTCCTAGAATCGTATTCGCTACATTCCAACCAGCGAGATATCAGAGTAATCCCAAGGAAAGACACATGATTTTAGTGAAAATAATACTTCGGTATATCAAGGGCACGATGGATTTCGTCTTGATATACAGTGACAAATCTCAGTCAGAATTATTGGGATATAATGATGCAGATTGGGCTGGTTCAGCGGATGACAGGAAATCAACGCCAGGAGGTGATTTCTATCTTGACAGATTGTTTTTTCTTAGATAAACAAGAAGCAAGATTTCATTTCATTGAGAACCTCAGAAGATGAGTATATTTCCACCACTCAATCTTTCACACAATTATTGTGGATGAAGCAGTAACTTAATGATATGGGTATTGCAATGAAGTCTCTAATCAGAATCTAGTGCGATAACTAAAGTGCTATAAATCCTAGCAAAAATCCCATCCATCACTCAAGGACAAAGCACATTGAGATAAAGTATCATTTTATCAAGGATAAGGTTGAGCAAGGAATTGTGATGCTGGAGTATGTGCCTACAGACCTACAGGTTGTAGATATTCTAACGAAGGCCTTACCCAAGGAAGATTTTGAGAGGCATAGACTGGCTCTGGGAGTTCAGTTGACTCCCCACACTTGAACAAGTGTGGATGTGGAACCCCCATCTCCCCAAGGTATGGTATGTTTTTCTCTAATGCACTAATATGTGTTCTTTACAATGTTGCAGACCACAAAGGAGTGAAATTTGGGTTTATTGACAAAGGGGGATAAATAATGACTCCTAAAGTGGGAGAAACTATGGATAAAGAAGGGAGAAAATTTCTTAGTCAAAGACATGGGGAGAAGTTAACAGGTGGAGCGATGAGATAAGGAGAGAGCAATTAGATAGGGGGAGTGTTTTAGAAATCTTATGATGCTAGAAGTGATCGATCAAAGCATAGATATCACGATAGCTAGGGATCATGATAAAGGCAGAAGAGTGATGTTGGAATGGTGTTTTAAGGTTTACAGTGATAAAAAATTGGTATCAATTTGGCAATTGGTATCATTTTGGTGTCAATGGTTGGTGTTATAAATGAATTGATTCATTGATGAACATTTCATTTATTCTTATTTCTCATGCCAAGCATTGCTCATATGGGCTTATAGTATGTGGTGAGTGAATCTTTGGTCGCTATCTAAATTGCAAGAGGGGAAGGATGGTAGATGATGGAAGGAGCTTTAGTGAGGTATCAAAGTGAATGGAATCATTTTTAGAAGAGTTGTCAACAAACCCAAAGGGGGATATTGTTGGGAAAAAATCCCTCAAGGTAACATTGCACCATTTTTGGGTTGGTTGTGTTTGTTGACAATGTAGGTTTCCTTGGTGAATTGTTGAGTTCTAGAGAAGTTGTTGACAATCCATGTTGACAAAGAACAATGACAAAGGAACAGATGATCTGGAGGTGGTACAAAAGAACAAATATAAGGTGGCGCCATTTTCCAGTGTTTGTCAAATTTTTGGGGTCCAAAATTTGGAGTTTGGTGAGCATCAGGAAAAGATTATATCCTTGAAGATCTCATCAAAATATGGAAAAGTCATGAATTTTGTGAAGATATGCTTCATGGATTGGATTTCGCGAAGACATGAGGAATGTTGACGATGTTCTTCGTGATTACATTGAGCTTCGCGAACAGAAGCATTGAAGAACATTGTGATAGAAAGGGGTATTGCGAGTGGAGCTTTGTGGATAAGGAATGAAGTAATTGACAGAACGCTCCATGATTAAAATGAGCTATGCAATCCGAAAATTTCCATGGTGCTTCGCGATATCGAGAGAATTTTAGAGGAAATTTCATAGATTTGTGATTTGAGTTGACGTTGCATTGACTTCACGTGGAAGTTTTGAGGGTCAGTGGAATCACCTATAAATATACCCTGACCCCCTCAAGAGAAGAAGATAGTTTTTCAAGAAAAATTTGTTTTTATCAACTCATGAAGGAGGTTCTCGAAGGCAGTGTGCTCCATGAAAGAAGGAGCTTCACGATGACTAATTTATCTCTATGAAAGTGGTGTGTTCCGTGTCGATTCAATGAGCTTTGTGAAGGAAGTCGATCTATGATGACTTGAGCTCCATGAAGAACTAAGCTTTGCGAAGGATTGAGCTTTGTAAAGGTCTGTGCTCCGCGAAGTAGTGTGCTTCACAAGACAGCAAGCTCTGCAAAGGTTTGTGATTTGCGAAGAGGTAGGTACTTCACGAAGGCTTGTTTGAGCTTCATGAAATTGGGAGCTTAGCGAAGTAGGGTGCTTTGTGAAGGTAATTTCTTAAAGGTTGTTACTCAGTATTTAGGGGAAAAGAGGTATTCATTAGTGGATAAAATTTGGGAATTAATAGAGCATCTATATACATTGGAGGATGCATTCATTAGTTATAATGAAGAGACCTACAGGTCTATAAACTATGAGTGGATCTTCTGAAGAAGCAGTGATCTCACTTCGGTTGAGAGAGTAGTGAGTTCTAAAATTGTGAGTGGTTTTAAACTAGGAGGGACATTGAGTCCTCTTCGAACTTGTAAACAAAAGTGCACTTATAGTGGATTCGGTACATCGACATATCACCGATGTATGCTCCTTGGACGTAGCCCAGTGAGGGTGAACCAAGTAAAATTGATGTGTCCTGTGCATGATTTAAGATTATTTTATACTCTACAATGGGAAGGAGAGAGAGAAGAGGGATTTTTCTAACAACAAAACAAGATCAAAAGGGGAAGTTGTTTAATTTTTCATACCCTGATTCACCTCCCTCTCAGGGTATCTAGCTTAGTGGACCTAATAGAAACTATTGTTACATGGGTATGGTGAAAGAAAATCAATTGTGGCATAAAAGGTTGGAAAAAATGTGTTAGAGAAACATGAGAAAGTTATAGAAGTGAGACCATGTCTGAGATATTCCTAATATGTCAAGAAGAAGAGATTGGTGTTTCACTATTTGTCAACAAGGTAATATTACAAATTCTGTGCATAAGAAAGTTAACATTTGATCAAAACTAACCCTATAACTTATTAATTCTAATATATATGGGCCAATGAGAAAGAAATCAAAAAATGGAGATAAGTATTTCATCACTTTAATTGATGAATTTACTCGCATTACACGTGTTATGTATATGAGACATAAGTCAGATGCTCTAAAAATGTTTAAAAGTTTTAGAAGGAAAGATAAGAGGGAATGTGAGTATTCAATGAAGAAGTTGAGAACCAACATTGGTGGTGAATATAAGAATGAATAATTTGAAAATTATCTTGAGAAGCATGGAATTCAGAATGAGTTCAGTTCACCATACACACCTCAACAAAATGGGGTTGCTGAAAGAAATAATAGAAGTCTACTTGAAATAGGGAAAACTATGTTACTTGAACATGGTCTCTCTCATTACTATTGGAGTCAAGCCATGAGTACTTTTGTGTATATCTAAAACCTATGTTTCTATAATCCAAGTTTAGATATGACTACATACAAAATGTTTTACGGGAAAACTAAAAGTTTAAAGCACTAAAGAGTTTTTAGGAGTCCATTAATCATAAATAAGAAAGGTGGAAACCTTGGAAAGTTTGATAAAATAAGTGAAGATGGAATTTTTATTGACTATTATTTATAAGGAAATGAATATAGATGTCTCAATAAAGAAACATGAATAATTTTTTATTATACTGATGTAAAAGTTGTTGAAAATTTTGAGAAAGAAAAGAAGACTTATTATGATATAAAAATTGAGCTGGATAAGGAAAGTATTGTTAACAATTTTAATGATTTTTACAATAGTGGTAATCCTACTCACAATGAAGAATCAGATTGAGATATTTCTTGTGATGAGGAAGATACTCAAAAATATTATCCTAGATTGAGGAAAGAAGTGGAAGCTCAAAATATTTTTGGTGATAAACATTAGAAGGTTCAAAAAATAAGAACAAAAAATTATATTAAATATACTTCTTTGTATTCAAAAGTTGAGACAAATGATGTAAAAAAAGATTTTGAGCATCCAGAATGGGTTTAGTTTGATCAGATAGAAAAGAATGATACCTGGGAACTCATACCAAAGCTGGATAACAAAAATTTTATTGGCATACAATGGGTTTTCCAGAACAAACTGAATAAATGAGGATAAATGATAAGGGAAATGACAAGATTAGTGTACAAGGGTTACTCACAAATTGAAGGTGTTGATTTTGATGAGAATTTTTCTTTGGTGGCAAGGTTAGAAATAATTAGAATATTTATTTCTATTGCTACACAATGAGGTTAATTTTTTTTCAAATGGATGTGAAGTCTACATTTTTAAATGGTAATCTTAATGAAGAAGTTTACATTGAACAACCTTGTGGATTTTTTTTTGGGAAAGATGAAACTCATGTTTGCAGGTTTAAGAAAGACTTGTATGGTCTAAATAAAGCTATGAGAGAATGGTACTCCATATTGGATACTTTCTTAAGGAAGATGTGTTTTAAGAAAGAGAGAGTTGATAGAAATTTTTACATCAAGGAAAATAAGGACTTTTATCTTATTGTAATTGTTTATGTTGATGACATTATATTTGATGGAAATGATGAAATATCTTGTGAAATATTTGTTGAAGAGATGAAAAAATTATTTGAGATGTCCATAGAGGAAGAAATGAAATACTTTATTGGGTTACATATTTTACAAAAGAAGAAAGACATTTTTCTTTCTCAAGAAAAGTATTATAAGTAAATTCTTAAGAAGTTTGGCATGAAAAATTTGAAACCAGTTTTCACACCAATTTTAGTGAAAACCAAGTTGTCTAAAGATGGTGAAGAAAAAAAAGTTGATTAGAAATGGTTTCAAAATCTAATTGGAAGTTTATTATATTTGACTGTCTCGAAAACTGACATTGTTTATGCTATTACCTTATGTGTAACATTTCAGAGTTCTCCTAAATAATCACATTTAATTAATGAAAAAATAATTCTCATATATATCAAAGGCACAAAAAATCTTAGAATCAGGTATGATAGCTTGGAAAGTATTGATCTGTTTGGGTATTCAGATGCTAATTGTACAGGAGATGTTGATGATAGAGGATCCACATCTGGTGGAGTTTTCTTTCTGGGTAAAATTTGTGTTAGTTTCTATAAAAAGAAAAAGAATTCAGTAACTCTTATCACAATTGAAGTTTAGTATGTTGTTTCCACTCAAGCTGTTACCCAACTAATGTGGATGAAAACGTAGTTGGAAGACTTAATTATTGAAGTAAATTTACCCTTAATCTTGGGATGTGATAATAAAATTACAATCAATATTACAAGGATTCTGGTACAAAATTCTCATTAAAAACATATTGACATAAAGTACCATTTCATCAAAGAGTATACAGAGAAGAATGAATTAAATCTTAAGTATGTTCCTACATCAGAACGAGTTGCTTACATTTTCACAAACCTCTAACAAAGGAACCATTTTATAAATTGTGGTTGAACATGGGCATCCAACCTCTTTCTCATCAAGGTTAAGGTTTGTGTTTCTATACCCTCTATCATCTGACCTTTGTATAGTGTTTTTAAGGGGTACAATTATTTCATAAATCTATCCTTAAGAAAGCATGAATAAATGGGGAGTTGTGGGTAAGCTTTGAATCCATCATATATGTGTGTGAACTATTATAACTGTTTGTTGGAGTGGTTATAGGAAAAAAATTTTTTGTATTAAAATAAATTTGAATAAGTGGAGAAAGCCAAGGAATAATGATAAGGATAAAGGCTTTGGAAGAAATATGTTCATGTTTTGGAGAAGGCTGAGAAATAAATGCATAAGATATTTCAAAGTCACTAATTTTGGACAAAATGGTTTTTATATTAATAATTGTTGTTTCCTATAATGATTGATCTCACATAGGATTAGAATTGTTGATAATTAATCCATTTCCTCAAGTTAAAAAATTTAGTGATTTATGAATGTTGGTTGACAAAAAAATCTAAAGGGGGGAGATTATTAAGACCAAGTTGGCTGGAAAAGTTTTTTGGAAGTAAGAAGAGTTTGTTTTTGAATAATATTATCTTTTTTTGTAAAAAGGATAAATCGAATCACTTTGTAAAATCTTTGTAAAATATAATGATACTTTTCTAATTTGTATTTCACAAATATCATAATTTTTTTGGAGAACTTTTGATGCAAGACTTATGAAGGAAAGGGGGAGAAAAGGTGCTGCCAATCATCTCCTAGTTTGATTGGAAAGAATAATGGTGCTAGAAGATAGAAAAGTTACAACACTTTCCTTGGGAAATATTAGGATTCTAATGGTTATTGATCAAAGGATATATATCACGATAGACAAAGTTATTGATGAAAGTTGATTTTTAAGGTGGCGTTGTTTCCCAGCGTTTGCCAAATTTTTGGGTCCAAAAATTAGAGAATGGAGAAAAGTGTTTTTGGCAAAGAAATTTTCATGAAAATATTAAGGAGGTTTGAAAATTTTCATGCAAGGATTTTTCCAAGATCAGTACATCAAAATATGGAAAAGGAAAGAATGGACCACAAGTTGTGGATTTGCTGCGTAAGGTGAGTTTGCGTGAAAGAGACTTGTGCAAATGTACTTGCATGCTTGGGGAAAAGTTGTGCAAGCTGCGCATAGGGTCAAAGAAATGCCTATAAATAGGTGGATACCCTCCTCATTTGAGTATTCTCAATACTTAGAGAAAATCTGAGCTCTAAATCGTGAAAGTAGTGAGTGGCATGTAAGCAGGGAGTGGCACACAAGTAGTGAGTACTGCACAAGTTATGAGTTGCGTGTAATCAAGGAGTGGTGCACAAGTTGTTAGTTACAAGTAAAAAGGGAGTTCTGTGCAAGCAGTTAGTTGCACATAAGTAGGGAATGGCATGCAAGTAGTGAGTTTTGCACAAGTTGGAAGTGGCGTGCAAGTGGTGAGTGGAGTCTAAGTAGGGAGTGGTTCACAAGTTATGTGTTGGGTCGGGATTTTCTTACCATATCCTAAGTATGAAAGAGAATATTGTTTTTGAAAGATATTTTTTTTGAAAGTTCTTAAAAAAGTACTGAAACATTGTTTTAACCTATTTGTGCTAAGAGGGAGCACACACACTATTTGATTATTTTCATAGTACCACATTAGTGTATGATTATATCCTACTCATTGTATTCCACATCAAAGTATTATTTTCTAGTGGTTTGTGTGGTATTGGATTGTTTCCAAACCATACCAAGGATGTAGCTACTCTTGTTGAGTAGTGAACCATGTAAATTATTGTGTTCATGTGGATGTGTGTTTTATTTGTGTTCATAAGGGAAAGAAATATTTAATAGTAGGTGAATGTTGTTTCAAAAGTAAGGAAACATAAAATAAAAAGATATCATTGATTTACCCCCTCCCCCTCTTAGCTATACTTGAATCTTGATTTGGAAACTTCATGCCAAAGTCATGCTAAAATCACAAACTCAATAAATCAAAGGAAAGAAATTTTTTAATGAGGTTTCATCAAACAAATTTTTAAATTTAATTTAAATGAAAAATAAATAATTAATTAACCCACATTATCCAACCCTAGGACCAAGACCTTTATTCCCTAATTTCATTTGGTTTTCACCTAAATTTTCATTTAGATTTAAAGTTTTCATTTCAATATTTTAATTCTAAATTTTCCAAAAAAACAAAAACAATAATTTTCATAAATAATATTTAAAAAGAAAAAATAATTAGATTAGGTGACTTAGTATAGGTAAGAGAACTTGTAAGAACCTGGATCTTCATTTCAGGTATGGATCTTGATTTCGGGTGTTTTTAAGGAAAAATGAAGAATTTGGAAAATTTCAAAGTACACACCGTGTACTCTTGAGTACACGTCGTGTATATGATTGCCACGTGTAGCCATGTAATAGCCGTGTAACAGCCGAGTACATGGCTGGGTGAGGTGACCGCCTAAAGTGGAAGTCAGTTGAGGCTAGTACACGACGTGTACATTAAATGAACACACCGTGTATGTTTTCTTTTATTTGATTAAACAGATCAGGGTTACGTCTAATCTCCAAAACTCCCTTCTTCTGGCCATGCCTCACATAGGAGTGCACATAATTTAATAATTTTATCTGATCCACCGATACGTCATCCGTTATTTGAATCAAACACCTTAGGTTGCGTTGGAATTGACAAAGTGAGTTCTTACCTCTTATAGAACCTATCTTCTTGATTTCTATTCTTTTGTGAGTTATTCAAGGTTGAACATTTTTGACCTTTTTGTAGATCTATGATATTCTTGGCCGATTCAAGGGCTGATGTTCGAGAGTGTTCATCGTTCAATGTCAAGGTAGGTAGTTTGTTGCCTTTCGGAGTTTGTCTTTGAGTTACATATGCCTAAGTTCCGATTAATCTTGATTCATGTATTTCTTATTAAGGAATTGGACCCTATTATCATCTGACTTATTTTTTATTAATAAATTTAGGGTTTCCATTGATGTATGATGCTAAATTTCCTATTTAGGGGATACACCATGGGTGTGTTCCTTGTTTGAATGTTATGGCCATTTGGTCCAGGTTGCCTATGAGGCAAACCTTATTTCCTTTCCTTGCTTGATAGGTTGAAATTGATTGCTTATTACTGCTTGTTAAATGCCTGTATTATGCATTGTAGCTACTTAGCCTTGTAGTAGTTTATATTACTTTGGGATACTGGATATTGTTTGTGCATTATTGTGTTACATAGGGATGTGAGAATCTGGTGTAGTTAGACTATAGGGGGAATTGACATTGAGGGCTTCCCTAGAGTGTCTATTATGTTTACATTTCAAGACCATAGGGGGGATTGATGGTGAGTGCTCCCTCAAAGTGTATATATTATACCGTTATGAGACCATAGGGGGAATTTATATTGAGTGTTTCCTCAGAGAGTCTATATTTTATTGTTAAAAAACACATGAGGAATTGACAGCAAGTGCTTCCTCAGAGAGTCTTTGTCTTTATGATACCAAAGGGGTTAGACTGTGTGAGCTTTCACAGAGGGTCATTATATCATTATTGAATTGATTATATGTTGAAATAGAGGGGTTAGGCAGTGAAAAAATTCCTAGAGGGTTTCTTGTGAATGATTGATTGATTGTGATGAGTCTTTCAAGCCTAAGCACAATCTTGGACTCGGTCTTACTTGATTTTTAGATGGTCTTCTGAGATATCTGTTTTTATATTACACATGGGATACAGATCCTAGGCTAGATCTTGAGATTTCATTATTATATGGTTTGAATAATAAATAAATGTAAATGAATGTAAATGGAAACTGCGGGATTGTTTACTTTTGAGTACTTCCTTGTTTATTACTTCCTTTTGTATATTGCCTGCTATATATATTCACTGACAGTAGGGAAAAAATATTTTAGTGGTTTCCTACTAGGATTCATATCACACCCTATTTGGGTCATGATTTTTGACCTAAATAGATTATATGGTTGCAGGTATAGATAAGGTCAAGTGCCCTTCTTCATCAGTAACTTGATTACTGTGGAGCTGGAGAGCATCGGACCAAGCTGAGGCTTGCGATGCTGTAGGAGTTTACTTGTTTTCTTTTGTACTTGGTTTAGAACTGTATTTCCAGCATTGTGACTTATTTGGATGTTTTCCTAGACATATGTGACATGCATTATTATATATGTGCTCCAGTTGTTTATTTACTAGCAGTCTTCCACTGTTTACTTATGTTGTACGGTAATACTATTTCCCTTACTATTTACTATTTTATTCCACTGTGTTACTCTACCAATGAGGGTATATTTTCCCCACTATCACACCCAAGGCCCTCACTACTAGTTGGAAGCCTCTGGCATTTGGGGAAATGTGATTGAGGCCATGTGACCAACCAAGTATAGGGAAACTTTGGGCGGCACCCAGACCCAGGACGTTACAAAGTGGTATCAGAGGAGGTTCTTTTCTTCCTTGTATTACTGTTTGGATCCTATAGATAGGGATAGGAAGGAATCAGTAGTTGGTAATAAGATGTGCCCAAGAGTAGCTAACCTGTGTACAGGGAAAAACCAATATACCTCGAAGATTGAAATTTTTCTGTTTTTAAAATTGTTATAGTTGATTTGATTTCACCATTGGGTGATTAACTTGTGTTGTGTTGTGATCATTGATATTATTGAGGTTCTATTTCTGTTGAAACCTGATGAGATGATGGTATTCCATCTCATGCATCATATAGTCACTTTATAGGGATCACATGTCATGCATTCTTTTCATGCCATTTAGGGTGCATTACTAATTACATAGTGTTGTGATAGATGTTGTGATAGATATTCATGATGTTGTGATAGATGTCATGGTTGAATACCTGAAATTTTGATAGGGTATTAGAATATGTAAAGTTTAATTTGGATAGATGCCAAACTTTTTCCCCTGAGGTGTTATGGGCCCTCTTGGATCTAAATTTGGTGGATCATGTATGAACTTTAATTGAATTTTGTCTAGTTGTGATGTGAATAAGGATGCCAAACTTTGATTCATGAGAATATGGGCTCTCATGGGTCAAAATTTTCATTCCTTGGAGAAAAATTTAAGTTTTAAGTGTTCTGGAGAAGTTTCAGAGGTCTACTGTATAAAAACCCGGACAACACGGCATGTGGTGTTATGAACACATGCCATGTGTTCTTCTATTATGGAAGAAACAAATTTTCTTAAGTACATGCCATGTACTGTATATACATGCCCTATAGTATTTAACAGTGTGACTGACTGTGTGTGTCGTTACACAGGGTTGGGAAACCTTTGGTAGAACACGCTGTGTCTGGATTGTACATGCTGTGTTGCAAGGACTATGTATCTGGCTGTGTGACTAACGGCCCGAGTGGATGAAAATTAGGTTGTACACACCGTGTTCCATTCTTGCATCTTGTGTAGAGACGACTGTGTCACCGACCATGTGACTAATGACACAGGTAGTTATAACTTAGGTGGTATGCATTGTGTTTAGGGTGAACATGCTGTGTAGTGTTACCCAGGAGAGAAGCGTGTGGTTTATCCATGTAGAAGAACTTGGGAAGGAGGGAAAATTCAAGTACACACTATATAGGAGGATGAACACACTGTGTGTAGGGGTGTTACATAGTTAGGTTTGGTAGAGGTAAATGCCCATGTTGAAACCTAAGGGAACACGCAGTGTGGAGGGTATAAACGCCATATACCCCTGTTTATTAAAACTTGATTATATTTATTCTCCTATTCCTTTCTTACAATTCTAAGTTTCAGTCCTTGATAATTTTGAATTGAGGTATATGCTTGACCTTGCAGAGTCATGCCACCAAGACGTCTTTAGGTTGTATGCTAAATACAGGGCAATGATCAAACACTAGAAATGGTAGATCAGGGACTACCAGCATATCCTCCTGTCATTCCCATCTTGGCACCATCTGTTATATCGGACAGAGGTGTTGATGCACAGTTCCGAGAAGGCTTCATGAGGTTTATGCAGACCTACCAAGGAGCACCACATCCTACCCCATCTATGGTATAATTGATGTGAGTGTTTTAGCAGCATCATCCTCCCACTTTCTCAGGGGATGGAAGACCTCAGGCTACAGAGTCATGGTTGGAATCTATGCTTTCTATCTTCGAGCATCTCAAGATTCCTCTAGAGAGGAGGGTGAATCTCTCTACATAGATGCTACGTGATTCCGCAAAGAGATGCTGGGATGTTATCTCATATGTGGGACACCAAAGAGTTATGGATTGGGATGAGTTACAATGGACCTTCTATGAATTTTTCTACCTGGAGACCTTGAGGGCCGACCGAGCCCAAGAGTTTAAGGGTCTGGAATAGGGTATTCTTTCAGTCATGGAGTATTCTTCTCACTTCACAGAGCTGCATGCTTTAAACCCATTCTGGGGGGTGACGAGTAATTTATTTCCAATAAGTTTGAGGATGGTATTTGACATGACATTCTATCCTAGGTGAATATATTTAGGTTGAATTATATATCTTCTATAGTTAACTAGGTACTGATCACCAAGAAACATCTGAGGGAGTCTAGAGTTGTGAGTCAGGGAAGTTCGACATCCAGAGTTAGTACACCTTCAACTGATAGTAAGAAGCACCGCATGGAGTCTACGCATAGAGATTTGAGTATATGGGATACCCATTTAAGTAGCTAAGTGTTATGCTACTAGTGTGAAAAGAGTGGGAATATGAGACCTCAGTGCCCGAGAGACCCAGTCGAGTGCTGATCTTGCAGCAAGATGGGCCATCTTCAGCATTTTTACTGTTTTTTCTTAGTAGAAGCCAATGATATGAGTTCTGATATGACTCCACATTCAGGAGTAGGACCACCAAATTCTCATTAGTCTAGGAATTAGAGTTCATCTGGCTGTTCAGTCTAAGGAGGAGGCCATTGCTGTGGTAGCGATCCGGAAATCTTTCAGCGATGACAGGGTGGATCAGCTCAGGGTAGTCAGGCAGGGTCACAGGGCCACGGTATAGGTCAGACTTTTATAGTGGAGCAGACCCAATGGGTGAAGGATCCTGAACCCTCTATGGTTAGAGGTATGATTATGATTTCCTCAGTTTTAGCTCTTTCTCTTTTTGATATAAGGGCTTACCATAGTTTCACATCTATTGCTGTTGTGGAGAGCCTTGAGCTCTATATCTTTACTTATGAGGACGTTATGATTCTAGAAACTCTGTTGGGGATTAGGACGACTAGTGTACATCAGTGCAATGAGTGGCCTCTTGAGGTTAGTGGGTGTCACTTCTTATGGGACCTATATGTCCTAGAGATGACAAGCTTTGATTTCATTCTCAAAATGGACTAGTTTGTCTCTTTATAGGCCTTTTTGAACTGCTATCACCATAGGGTGAGTTTCATGTCACCATAGGGTGGGTCTTTTATATACAAGGGTGAATGGGATGTTCAGGAAAGCAGAGATGGACCCGAGAATCTTGGGTTGGGAGGAATTATAGCCTAGATTGCTAGCTTATATCTGGATAACCAGGGTTCTTCACAGATAGACTTTCCTCTAGTGGTGGATTGTTTCAGGATATCTTTCCAGATGAATTTTTAGGTTTAACTTCAAAGTGAGAGGTAGATTTCTCTATTGAGCTTGTGCCAGGAGTGACACTGGTGTCCATTCCTTTTTATAAGATGGCTACACCAAAGTTGCAGGAGCTTAAGAATTAGTTAGAGGAGTTACAGGAAAAGGGTTTCATCCGACCCAGTACTTCTCCTTGGGGTTCACCTGTCCTATTTGTAAAGAAGATGGATGGTGCCCTCATACTTTGTGTGGATTATCGGAAGCTTAACTAGTTGACAATCAAGAACCGATATCCCTTACCAAGGATTGATGATCTATTTGATAAGTTTTGAGGAGACCGAGTGTTCTTGAATATTGACTTGAGATACAGTTATCATCAGTTGCATGTTATACCATCAAATATAACTCTTCCATCCTTTCGAAGTAGGTATGGTCTATACGAGTATGGTGTTATGCTGTTCAGTCTCATTAATGTGCCAATATTTTTTATGGAACTAATGAACCCAGTGTTCCATCCATACTTGGAATAATTTTTGGTTGTTTTCATGAATGATATCTTGGTGTACTCTCACACTCGACATGACGATTCCATCCATCTTGAGATCATTTCGAGTACACTGAGAGAGCATCGGTTATATGCTAAGCTCTCAAAATGCCACTTTTTGATGGACTAAATTCACTTCTTGGGTCATGTTATCTCAGATATAGGAGTACCATTAGACTGAGAGAAAGTGAGAGCAGTAGTTTCCTGGGAGCAGCCAAAGAATGTATTTGAGGTACAAAGTTTCTTGGGGCTGGCTGGTTACTACAAGAATTTTATATTGTACTTTTCCTGCTTAGAAGCATCACTGATAGGCCTGACTATAAGGGTGAAAGGTACTTATGGATTGATCCCTATGATTCATCCTTTCAGGAGATGAAAGGAAGGTTAACTTCAGCACCAATACTGATTTTTATAGAGTTGGTCAAGAGTTATACCATATAATGTGATGCGTCATGTATCAGGCTGGGAACAATGCATATGTAAGGAGAAGGAGTCATTGGATATGGGTCTCGGCAGTTGAGGCCACATGATAGGAATTACCCAACACACGATCTCGAGTTAGCTGTAATTATACATGCTTTACACTATTGGAGACATTGTGTTTTGGGAGAGCACTTTGTGGTGTTCACTGAACACAAAAGTCTCAAGTATATCTTTACTCAGCATGATCTGAATTTGAGACAATGAAGGTGGGTTGAGTACCTTCAGTCCTTTGACTTTGAGATTGCTTACATTCCTGGGAAAGGCAACGTAGTGGCTAATGCGTTGAGCAGTAGGACTTAGATACAATCATTTTAGGAGGCCAATAGTGAGTGGTAGCTTATTGGTCTGTTCTTTGATATGAATTTAGAGGTGCATGACAGACAGGGGCAAACATTTCTTTCTTCTGTAGCTATTACCTCTACTCTTTTGGATTGGGTTTGAATGAAGCAACTATCAGATTATGAAGGCCTAGTCCTATGGGATAATGTGTTGGGAGAGGACCCTACTCATGGACAGACTATAGGCTAGGATGATATCTTGCACTTTCATGGATGCGTATGGGTGTCAGCAGACATATGCGAGAAGTTGATACAAGATTTTCATTCCTTAGCATGGGCAGTTCATACTGGTGTCACCAAGATGTATCGATATTTACATCATTAGTATTGGTGGCTAGGTATAAAGAGGGATGTTTCTGGTTTTGTTATGAGATGTTCAACCTATCAGTAGTTGAAGACAGAGCATCAACAATCGAAAGAGATTTTACAGCAGTTACCCATTCTCGAGTGGAAGTGGAATGATGTCGCGATGGATTTTGTGATAGGTTTACTGAGGTCGCCTCAAGAGAATGATGTATTTTGTATTGTCATTGATATAATCATGAAGGTTGCACAATTATTACTAATCAAGTAGACCTTTAGTGTTGATGATGTTGGAAGGTTGTACATCTGAGAGATTGTACGGTTGTATGGAGTTCCGCGCTCTATTGTTTCAGACAGAGATGCCCGTTTTACTTCTAGTGTCTGGAAGGGACTATAGAGAGATTTGGGTATACATGTAATTCTGAGTACAAATTACCATCCCTAGACAGATGGCCAGTCCGAGTGTACGATTTAGGTCTTGGAGGACTTGCTTTGAGCATGCGTCCCAGATTTCCAGGGCTCTTGGGAGAGACATATACCCCTAGTGGAGTTTTCCAATAATAACAATTTTTAGGTGATGATTCAGATAGAACCTTATGAGTCTTTGTACGATAGGCCATTCCATTCACCCCTATGTTGGCTAGAGGCAGGAGAGGCAGCTATGTTGGGACCTCGTCTTGTCCAGGAGACCACTGAGAAGGTGGAGTTGATTTGGAAGAGGATGTCTAATACACAGTCTCACTAGAAATATTATGATGATCGACAGAGACAAGCTCTAGAGTTCGAGGTCAGAGATCAGTCTTTCTTGTGCATCACACTGAGGTTGGGGCATAGGAGGATTATGAGACAGGGAAAGCTTTCACTGAGATATGTCGGGCTGTTTGAGGTTTTGAAGAGAGTTGGGCCGGTTTCCTATCGGTTGCAATTACCTCAGAGGTACTGGGATATGAATTATGTCTTCCATGTTTCTCAGCTATGATGTTACTTTTTAGACCCATCTCATATTTTTCAACCTAAGGAGGTTGAGTTGGAGGTGGATGCATACTTTTAGGATCACCCTATACAGATTGTGGATCACAACATGAAGGTTCTCCATAGCTGCTCTGTTCCTCTGGTATGGGTGCTATGGCAGCATAGGTGAGTACGGGACGAGACATGGGAGAGGAAGGCCGACGTTCTATCGTAGTGGCCAGAGTTGTTTGAAGTTTCTTCTTTGCCACACTTAGAAGGGAAATTTATGGACGAATTGATTTAAGTGGGGGAAGTTTGCAAGAACCTGGATCTTTATTTTAGGTATTTATCTTGATTTCGGGTGTTTTTGAGGAAAAATGTAGAATTTGAAAATTTTCTTAATACAGACCATGTACTCTTGAGTACACGCCATGTACCTGGTTTCCACGTGTAGCCATGTACTGGCTGTGTAATGACCGAGTACATGGACGTGTGAGGTGACCTAGAGACCACCTAAAGCAGAAGCTGTTTGAGGCTAGTACACGGTGTGTACATTAAATGAACATGCCATGTACATATTATTTTATTTGATTAAATGGACCGGTGTCACGTCTAATCTCCATAACTCCCTTATTCTAGCCGTGCCTCTTGTATAAGCATAAAAAGTTGGTGAATATTCTCCAAGCCATTGATCCATCATTCGTTCTTCGAATCAAACACCGTTAGTTGTGTTGGAATCTCCTTGATGAGTTATAACCTCTTTTAGAGCCACTCTTCTGGATTCCTCTTCTTTTGTTAGTTATTCATGGTTTAATGTTTTTGACATTTTTATAGATTACGACATTCTTGGATGATTCAAGGGCTGATGTTTGAGAGTGTTCATTGTTCAAAGTCTAGGTAGGTGGTTTGTTGCCTTTCAGAGTTTTCTTTGAGTTATATATGCCTAAGTGTCAATTACCCATGATTCAGATATTTCATGTTAAGGAATTGAACCTTGTTATCATATTCCTTAGTTTTATTGATAGATTTAGGGGTTCTGTTGATGTATGATCATAAATTGAATGTTTAAGGGACACCTTGTGGGTGCATTCCTTGTTTGAATGTTATGACCGTTTGGTCCAGGTTTACTATGAGGAAAACCTTGTTTCCTTTCCTTGCTTGATAGGTTGAAATTTATTTCTTAGTGATGCTTGTTAAATACATGTTTTATGAATTGTAGCTGGTTATCCTTGTAGTAGTTAAGATTACTTTGGGCTACTGGATATCATTTGTGCATGATTGTATTAAATAGGGCTATGAGAACCTGGTGTAGTTGGACCATAGGGGGAATTGATGTTGAGGGATTCCTCAGAGTGTTTGTTATGTTTACATTATGTGACCATAGGGGGGATTGACAATGAGTTCTCCATCAGAGTGTCTATAGTATACCGTTATGATACTATATGGGGAATTGATGTTGAGTGCTTCCTTAGAGAGTATGTAGTTTATCGTTAAAAGACTACATGAGGAATTGATAGTGAGTGATTCCTCAGAGAGTATTTGTCTTTGTGTGACCAAAGGGGTTAGACTGTGTGAGCTTTCCCATAGGGTCATTATATCCTTATTGAATTTATGATATATTGAACCAGAGTGGTTAGGCTGTGAGAAATTTCCTAGAGGGTTTCTTGTGAACAATTGATTGATTTTGATGAGTCTTCCAAGATGAAGCACAAGCTTGGACTCAATATTACTTGATTATGAGACAGTCTTATGAGACAACTATTTTTCTATTACACAGGGGATACATAGCCTAGGATAGATCCTGGTATTTCATTATTATATAGTTTGAATAATAAATAAATGTAAATGAATGTAAATGGAAACTATTGTATTGTTTAATTTTGAGTACTTACTTGGTTATTGCTTCATTTTTCATATTTCCTACTATATATATTCACTGATAGTAGGGCACTGATATTTTGGTGGTTGCCTATTGGGATTCGTCTCACTCCCTATTTGGGTAATGATTTTCAACCCAAAAAGAATATATGGTTTCAAGTATAGATAAAGGAAATCACCATTCTTCCTCAGGTACTTGATTACTATGGAGCTGGAGAGCATGAGACCAAGCTGAGGCTTGCGATACTGCAAGAGTTTACTTGTTTTATTTTGTACTTGGTTTAGTACTGCATTTCCATCATTATGACTTGTTTGGATATTTTACTAGACATATGTGACATGAATCATTATATATGTGCTCCAGTTGTTTATTTACTATCAGTATTCCGCTGTTTACTTCTGTTGTATGGTAATACTGTTTCCACTACTATTTACTATTTGTTTTCACTGTGTTACTCTACCAATGAGGGCATAGTTTCCACACTATCACACCCAAGGCCCTCACTACTAGTCGGTATCCTCTGGCGTTCAGGGAAATGCACTTGAGGCCATGTGACCAATCGGGTATGAGGCACCTTTGGGTGGCACCTGGATCTAGGATGTTACAAAACTAAACTGAAAGGCTCCTCAAGTGAGATGACCCTGGCTAGCCATTATGCTGCACTAGGAAAAATATAATTTCTTTTTAACATTCTCTATAATAGGTGTGCGTCCATGATGAAACCCATTACCCATTAGTTGGCATGTGTATCCCTTGGTTCAATAGGCTCTTCTGGTATCTAGATTCAATCAGTCATGGAGGATTTTATGGATGTCTTCCCCGAGGAAGTTTTAGGACTACCATTGAGGTAGAAGATGGAGTTTTTCATTGACTTGAACCCTAAGACCACCTTTATATATTCTATGACATATATAATGTCCCTTACTAAGCTCCAGAAACTATGGTTGTAGTTGGAGGACCTTTTAAAGAAGATTTTATCAGACCCAGTGTGTCCCTCCTGGGAAATTCCAACATTGTTCATGAAAAAGGAGGATGGGAGCTTGAGGATTTTTATAGATTATTGTCACCTGAACCAGTCCAAGATAAAGAAAAAGTACCCCTTACTAAGGATTGAATATTTATTTGATCATTTGTGTTAGGTCCAAAAGGGTCCTAAATACCCTAAGATGGGGGGGGGGGGGTGAATCCAGATATGGATATTATTTTCTAAATTCTTCCTTCCCCACTAGATCTTGTCCTATTTATTATAAGGGTAACTTTGTTTTCAATTAAGTTTTAATGTTGATCTTATAATTTCCCTCTTTATTTGATGATTATGGTTTGAATGTAATTCAGGAATGTAAGAACATGAAACATAGATTTTTACTTGGTTCACCCTCACTGGGCTATATCCAAGGAGCATACAATAGCAATGTGCCAATGTACCAAATTCACTAAAGCTCAAGTTTCAGGCCAGATATTCTATGCCTAAGTTCACTGCCTTTACAAAGTTTAGGGTTTGATCACTGAATTCCCAAGGGTCACTCCCTATGTCTCTTCCTATGACTCACTACCAGTGGGAAGGATCACCATCTTCCTCTTCCTTCACTCACTGCTCTTGGAAGGGATCCATGCATTATTTATGGACTTGTAGGACCCTTCATTATTTCTAATGAATGCATCCTCTATTATATGTATATACTCTATTAAATTTCTACTTTCATACAATTGATGAATACCAATTTACTATAGATTTAATGGGAAACCCATCTCAAATACTTTTTGCAATGCACACTTCCTTCATTAAAATACATATTTCACGAAGCTCCTTCGTAGAGATCTTCGTGAAGCTCCTTCACGAAGATCAAACAGTCTTTACAAAACTCATTTAATTTCAAGAATCTTATAATAATTGGTTGGATTTTATAGCCTTCTCAAAGCTCTTTCATTTTCCCAAAAATAAATTTTCCTTTTCTAAGGAATTCTTTTTCACAAAGCTCATAAAATTTAGTTGGCTTTTAAAGCCTTCGCAAATGTCTTCACATACCACCTTTGTGAAAACCTTCATGAATCTGAAGCCTTAGGATTTTTTTTAAGTTTTTCCACTCTTCTGAAGGGGGTAGAGGAATATTTATAGGTGTTTCCTCTGATTCATAGCCTTCTAGAAATTTCATCACCATTTTTTTGAATCTCCTTAATTTCCTTCACAGCGCTTCCTGTTTCGCGAAGCTCTATGAAAATATCCCATTCATGATGCTTGTTGTAACTGCAGAGAGTTCCATCAAAAACCTTTGTTGTGTTCACAAAGCCTATTTGTAACCATGGAGACCACCATCAAAAACCTTTTCATCTTCGCAAACCACCCTTCACAAACTCCCTTTCTTAGTGAAACTCATGCCTTAGCCATATTTTCATAATTCCTTCAAGGAAATCCACTTTTCTGATGAAATTTTTAATTCAATTCGTAATCATGGAGCTATCCATCAAAAACATTCACGCCTTCACGAATCACCCTTTGTAAAACCCCAGTCTTTGTGAAATTCATTCCTTTTCCATATTTTTACTAGGACTTCATGGAAATCCATTTTTGCAATGATTTTTGTAATCAAGGAGATCACCGTCAAAAAATTTCACACCTTCATGAACCACCCTTCGAGAAAACCTAGTCTTTACAAAATTCATGACTTAGCCATATTTTTATATGGCCTTCAAGGAAATACACTTTCGTGAAGATTTTTTGTAATCGTAGATATCAATATAAAAAAATTTCATGCCTTCATGAACTACCCCTTGTGAAAAACTAGTCTTCACGAAATTCACACCTTTGCCATATTTTTATATGGCCTTGAAGGAAATCCACTTTCACCAAGATTTCTTATATTCATGAAGATCACCATCATAATTCTTTGATCCCTCAGGAAACACAACTTGTGAAGCCCATATTTATGAAATTAAATACTTTACCATATTTTAATGTTATATTCAAGAAAACCCACTTTTCATGATGCTTGGACAAAATCCAAATTTTGGACCCTAGAAATTTGAAATACACTTGGAAATTGCGTCACCTTATGTATAAAATTTTCTATACTAATTCTAGGGAATATATTACTTCATCTTGGATATTTGTCAACATACCATGTCAACAATATCTCTAGAATCCAAAACTTACCATGGAAACCCACTTTTTCAACAAACATAATCAACCCAAAAATGCTGCAATGTTACCTTGAGGAATTTTTGCCAAAAAATATACCCCTTTGGGTTTGTTGACAACTCTTTCATAATTTGATAACAATTTACCTTCTATCTTCTGCCACCATTCATCTCTTGTGAATTATATAGAGATATATGAATTACTCAACACATACTCTAAGACCATATGAGCAATGCTTAGCATGATAAATAAGAGTATAGCACAATGTTCATCAATGAATCACTTCATCCCTGAAACCAATTCTTGAAACAAAACAACTGCTTTCATCATGAACCTTATCTATCATAATATATAATCTTTGATCGATCACTTCTAGAATCATTAGATTTAATACTCTCCCTATTTTACTACTCCCCTTATCTCACTACTCCACCTGTTAACTTCTCCTCGTGTCTTGACAAAGACATTTTCTCCCTCTAAATAGCCACACATTCTCCCCCTTTTTCATTGAACCCAAAGGCCACTCCTTTGTGGTATACAAAAGATTATAGAACACATATTATTACATTAGAGAAAAATAGACCATACCTTAGGGAGAGGGGGTTCCACATCCACACTCTTTCAATTGCGGAGAGTTGGATGAACTCCTAGAGCCAGTCGATGCCGCTCAAATGATTCTTTGGGTAAGGAATTTGTTAGAATTTATACAACCTGTAGTTTTGTAGGCACATAATCTAAATTTAGAATTCCTTTATCTACCTTTTCCCAGATAAAATGACACTTAATTTTAATGTGATTTTTCCTTGAGTAAGGGGTTAGATTTTTGATGAGATTTACAGCACTTGAATTATCACAACGGATTCTGATTAGAGACTTCAATTCAACTCCCATATCATCCAACTGTTACTTCATCCATAATAACTTCATGCATGTTTGAGTTTCTAAAACATACTCAGCTTCTATGGTGCTCAATGAAATTAAATCTTAATTCTTCCTTAGCCAAGAAATACCCAATACACCAAGATATAGAGCACCTCCTAACATTGATTTCCTATCATCTATTAAACCTGACCAATCTGTATTTGTATATCCCAAAATCTCTGGCTAATATTTTTCATTATACATCAAATAGAAATCCACAATTCCATTGATATACTGAACGATACTTTTCACTGCACACATATGTATTTCTTTGGGATTAATTTGATACCATGATACTTGAAATGTGAAAAAACAATATCTGGTCTGTTCACTAGGTTATTACAGATTATAATAATTTTATACTATAGTGACATAATTTCTTTCAACTACTTACCCAACCTCTTGTTGAACCATTGCCAATATTCTCTCGTAGATTCTTGGTATCTTGAAAACAATCAGCTGATACCAGGTTGTTAGATAAAAAATAGATAATCATTAAATACACAAGTTTTGATGCTTCTCCCCTAATCAATCTTCTTGATGTCAGATGAAATTAACTTTCATCCTTTATATTCTATTTAGATCTTGGATATGATTAAGAGATAGAGTGATCCTTCTATGATGTGAAACTCTTCCTTTTATTAGGCCCACTATTTCTACCCACAAACATTATTATTTTCTTGCATCGTTTATTCTCATGTGGCACTTTGAAATGAGCCATCAATAAAACCTCTATGACTATTGAGTCAGAACTCAGTATAGGAAACAAGAGATAAAGCTAATAACATAATCACCATCTATTACACTCAATTATTTCTAGACATAAACCATTAACCCCTTTCAAGGAATCCTTCTAGATTTATTCTCCTGCTCTTGTGACTGATTTGAATTAGTTGAAATTATAGAGCACATCACATCACTATTCTACACTGTTTGATTTCACTTCACCTTGGATCATATCTCCACTTTAACCTGAATTACCTGAACATCAGTTAATAGAATTTATACACATAGGGATAGGGGATTATCTAGAATCCTCAAGAAGAGGATTTTGGTTGATCCTGTTGGATATACCCTTTGATTATTTATTACAAATAACTGTACTCTTTATGTGCTTGTTCCAACTTCCCAACCAACCTCAAATATTTTGGCCATATGACTAAACATTATTTACCCACATTCTGAGTCTTCATATGATATTTAGGTTTTGTTGGTTTGGACTTATTCATAATTTGGGTTTTATACTCACTAGAAAAAATTTCCTTCTTTGAGGTTCTACCCGAATTCCATTTCTCATTATTCTTTCTCTGAGTAGAAATATCTTTATTGGTCATCTTCTCCTGATCATTCCTCAATTGGAGGGATCTTCCCCCTTATTTCACTTCTCTCCTTGTGAAGAATTTAATATTGGGGATAAAATATTTATTTATTTTTATTTTATCATTTATTTGAGTCTCCACAATGTTTCTTACTGTGGGTGGGTTCTTCCATGAACAAACATTCTTCTTACTCACAATTGGAGTAGCTCCTCCTTTTTTATTCTAGGTTCATTCACATTCTTTCCTAAGTAGTTTTTGTGAGTGTAGTAAAGGAGGTGATTGATATGCCTTTCATTGAGCTCCTTGTGATTCCCCTAATGTTCTAAACCTATTTTTCATATTACCATGTTTTCCTCTAGTATAGGCCTTTTTGTTATACACTTCTAGTGATGGGGATCTCCTTCTAGGTTGCTTTTCCTTCACTTCTTTCTTTTTGCTATAATATTTTTCTGAATTCCCATGATCAGAGCATATAAAACATCTCCCATTAAAAACATACCTCACGTCATCATTTCTTGGTTGAGATGTTGATGTATTCAGAGTTCTTCTTCTAACAATGAGCTCTTGAGTTACTTAACACATACTCATGGTGTGTCCCGGTCTTCCACAATAGTAAATTTCATGGGTACATTCTTCTGATAGGCTCTTCTTTCATATTTCTCAAGACGATTCCTCTTATTCTCATATTTAGAAAATTTTCTATTCTCATAGTATGAAATATATTCTAAAGCCTCTAAACAAAAACTTGATGTATGACCATTAATCCCATATAAATATAACATGATATCATTACTTCATGTAAAACATTTTTTAGGTATTAATCTAATATCTATAGGATTTTCCCCATTTTTGTTACTATTCACAACTCTCTTCCTATCATTCATGGGTGTGGATTCATCAAATCCAATGCTGATTTTTCCCAAACTGTATGAACTTTGAGGCAAGAAAATATATTTCTATTTCTATTTATAAATAGTATATTTTATTCTCATTTCATCATCACCTGCCAAAGGATAATCAAATAGTAAGTGCAAGACATCATTTATTTTAGACTTTCATTTGGAATTATATTTCTCTACTTCTTTCTTAACTGATTCTATATGTTCTCAAAATTATTGAATCTTCTTACCCCTTGATTCAAGTAGAGCATTAAGTTCATCCTTGTGATTCTTCTTTCTACTCATCTCATATTCTAATTCTCAGGTGATCTTATCCATCATGTCATAATTATCCTTTAACGTAGATTTCATCTAAGAAATAGAATCATTGCTGCATGCATTCTCTTCACTAGTAGAAAAAAGGTCTTTAACGTCAGTTTTTAACCGACGTTGAAGTCACCGATGTAAAAAATATGACTTTTTATGTCGGTTTTTGTAAACCGATGCCAAAAAAATTTTCATTTGTTTTTTAGCGTCGGTTTTGTAAAACAACCGAGGCCAAATAAACTCATATGCTCATTTTTGGCATCGGTTTCCTTAAAAACTGATGCCAAAAAGTTGAAAAAATAGTTTCTGCGTCGGTTCTTGAAAAAAACTGACGCCTTAAATGGAAAAAACTTATTTTTGGCGTCGTTTTTTACAAAAAACCGATGCCAAAAAGTAATTTTTAATTCTTCTATGTTTTAGATCATTTCTTAATCTTCCATTTGACTAGTTTTGGAGCTAAAACAGAGTTACAGATCAAAAGTTATGGCCTTCGGAAGTTGAACATGTCAAAGTTTCGATTGATACAACTTGTTTTAAATAAAACAAGAAAAACATGAATTAAAATCACATACACCAAATGATATAAAATATACATAATACTTCAAACACATTTCAATTGTTTTTGGATCTTCCATTGAAATGATATGTTGTTTATTATCATATCTCTTATATTTAGTGTAGAACTCATGCGATAATGAAAACGACGATTGATAATTAATCTTACACCAAGCTTGGTAAATCTCATCCGAATGTTTATATTTTTAACTCGATATGAAAAGTAAATAATCATTATATGAAATCTAATCGAGTTACTTATAAATTAAGGACATTAATAATAAATAAAATAAATGAATAGAATATATACCATATTCAAATTAACGATTGATGCCACGTTGAAAACTTGATTGAATCGAAGAGGATGAAAATGATGAACGAAGGAGAAATGGATTTATATATAGTAAATGAAAATATTTTCAATTGAGTTGTATGAAAATGTAGGTGGGATTTTAAAAAGTTAAATGCATGTTGTGAAAAAATTGAAATTCTGATCCCGCATATTGGTGAATACTATTTGGCTTCAGTTTTGTTTGAAACCGATGCAAAAGAGGATATTTATTGGTCTTTTGGCGTCAGTTTTTTAAGAAAATTGACGCCAAAAATTCCAATCGATATCATTTTTGGTGTCAGTTTTTAAATAAACTGATGCTAAAAAGATAAAAAAAATATGTTTCACATCCGTTTTTTTTAAAAACCTATGTGAAAAGTAAAAAAAATTGTTTTTCGCATTGGTTTTTATAAAAACCGACGTGAAAAACAAAAAAACAGTTTTGGCATTGGTTTTTATGAAAACCAATGCCAAAACATAAATTTTTTTACCAGGTTTTAGATAATTCCTTAATCTTCGGTTTGACTGGTCATGGAGCTAAAACGGAGTTACGGATTAAAAGTTATGGCCATTGAATGTTGGACTTAATTAAGACTTCTTTTAGAAAAGATCAACTTCCAACATGCATAACTTTTAATCCGTAACTCCGTTTTTTCTCCATGACGAGTCAAATCAAATCTTATGGAATTATTTATAGGACTGTAATTTGTTTTTAAATTTTTGGCATCAGTTTTCATAAAAACCGATGTCATAACATTGTTTTTTATTTTTTTAGTGTCGGTTTTTAAAAAAACCGACGCCAAAACATTTTTATTTTATTTTTTCACGTCGGTTTATTTAAAAACCGACGCCAAAAATATTTTTTTTTTAGTTTTTGACATCGGTTTTTAAAAAACTGATGTCAAAAAGTCTCCAAAAAAATATTTTACATCGGTTTATAAGAAACCGACGTCAAATTGACGACGTTAAAAATGATTTTTCTACTAGTGCTTGTTGTTGAATTCTATTTTATTGAACTAATTTAGATAGTTGTGTAGAAAGATCATCATTTCTGGATTTCAGATTCTAAATGTCATCTGAGTTCATATTCTTTCCCTTATCATCAAATTTTTGTTTTTTTTCTTTGTAGACATCTTTTTCAGTTCTTCAGCTTGATAATCATTCTTCTCCTCCAAGTCAGTAGCCACATAAATAAACCTTTGATTTAAGTCTCTTATATTTTTGACCTCAATTTCTAGTGATTGGATTCAGATATCTTTAGATTTAATTTCTTCATCCAATTTTTGATCTAATTCCTTTATTTCATGGAAAACTTCCACTTTTGGCCTTCTTAGAGTTTCTTTAGGATCAATTGTTTTAACATCACTTTGAATGCCAAGTTCTTCACTTATTCCTACAATATCATTGAGTGAGGATATCTTTTCCTTATCTGATAGATCCAAACCTTACTTTATTAAACTATTTGATTCCTTAAATTGAATCACAATTTTTTTGTAAACACTTTTACACTGGGGAATACGACCGGACTTCTGCTTCTTCTTTTAAGATCTTCCCTTTTCCATGGCACACCAAGATAAGAGCAGACTGAACCTTTAACCTCAAAAATTTAATGAACTAAGTCAGATAAAATAAATATAATAAAAGAAACCTTTCCTATGATACCAATTTTTAGGTTCAAAAGGGTCCTAGATAACCTGAAAGGGGGGGGGGGGGTGAATCAGGGTATGAATATTCTTTTCTAAATTCTTCTTGTACCACTAGATCTTCACCTCTCTATTATAAGGGTCACATTTTTTTTGCACTTAAGTGTTAATAATGATCTTATAATTTCCTTCTTTATCCGATGATAATGATTTTAATGTAATGCAGGAAAGTAAACACACAAAATTGAGATTTTTACTTGGTTCACCCTCACTGGGATACGTCTAAAGAGTATAAAACGATGATGTTCCAATGTAAAAAATACACTAAAGCTCAAGGTTCAGGCTAGATATTCTATGACCATGCTCACTACCTTTACAAAATTTTGGGTTTTCTCACTATATTATGAAGGGTCACTCCCTATGTATCTTCCTATGGCTCACTACTAGTGGGAAGGATCACCGTCTTCCTCTTCCTTTTCTCACTACTATTGGATGAGATCCACTCACAGTTTATGGACTTGTAGGTCCCTTCATTATTTCTAATGAATTAATCCTCTGTTATATGTAGATTCTCTTTTTAAGTTCCAATTTCATCCAATTGATTAATACCACTTTACCATAGATTTACCAAGAAACCCCTCTAAAATAATTTTTGTGATGCACACTACCTTCATGAACATATCTCTTTTGTGAAGCTCCTTCATGAAGATCAAAAAAAATTCAAAAAACTGATTTACTCTCACAAAACTCATAATAGTCGGTTGGATTTTATATCTATTGCGAAGATCATGACTTTTCCCAAAAATCACTTTGCTTTTGCTAAGAAATTCTATTTTAAAAATCTTAAAACATTTGGTTGGCTTTTAAATCCTTCGCGAATGTCTTCACATACCACCTTTACGAAAACCTTCACAAATATTGAGCCTTAAGATTTTCTTTAAGTCTTGATTCTCTTCTAAAGGGGGTATTATACTATTTATAGGTGTTTCCTCTGATTCTAGAACCTTCCATCCATGTTACCAAAATTTCTCAAAGCTCCTTAATTTCCTTCATGGTGATCCCTGTTTCATGAAGCTCTATGAAAATTTCCCATTCGCGATGCTCGTCATAACCACAGAGAGTTCCATAAAAAAACATCATGGTGTTCACAAATCCTATTCATAACTTTGGAGAACATCGTCATAAACCTTCTCGTCTTCAAAAACCACCCTTCTAAAACTCCCTTTCTTCATGAAACTCATTCCTTTTCCATATTTTCATAAGGCCTTCAAGTAAATACACTTTTCCGATGCAATTCACAATTCAATTCATAATCACGGAGCTATCTGTCACAAACCTTCGTGCCTTTACAAACCACCCTTCACGAAACCCCATTCTTAATGAAATTATTTCCTTTTCCATATTTTTACCAGGAATTCATGGAAATACACTTTTAAAATTATTTTTTAATCGTAGAGATCACCGTGAAAAACTTTCATGCATTCACGGACCACCCTTTTAGAAAACTCGGTCTTCAAGAAATTCATTCCTTAACTATATTTTTATATGGCCTTCGAGGAAATAAAATTTTATGAAGATTTGTTTTAATCATGGTGATCACCATCAAAAACTTTCACACCTTCAATAACCACCCTTTGTGAAAACATAGTATTTAGGAAATTTATGCCTTTGCCATATTTTTATATGGCCTTCAAGGAAATCCACTCTCACAAAGATTTTTCATAATCATGGAGATCATCCTCACAATTATTTGATCCTTCACGAAACACAACTCATGAAGCCCATATTCTAAAAATTAAATCCTTTACCATATTTTTATGTTATCTTCAAGAAAATACACTTTTTTTGATGCTTGGACAAACTCCAAAGTTTATACCCCAAGAATTTGGCAAAAACTGGGAAATGATGTCACCTTGTGTATGAAATTTTATATACTGCTTCCATGGAATCCATTCCTTTGTATTGGATCTTTTTCAACATACTGTTTCAAAAATCTCTCTATAATCCAAAACTTACTATAGAAACCCACTTTATCAACAAACACAATCAACCAAAAAATTCTATGATGTTACCTTAGGGATTTTTGACCAAAAAGTTGTGAGGTGCATGGTGGTTCTCAAAGATCAATCTTAGGTCCAAATACCACAAGTTGAGAGTTTTTAAGGATGATATTCTTAGTTTTACATTTTTATGTCTCTATAGACACTATGAGTTCCTAGTGATGCATTTCAGAGTGAAAAATTCCCCCACTGTGTTTATGGATTTGATGAACTAGATCTTAAAGCTATACTTGGGCTGATTTTTTGTTTTCTTAATTAAAAATATATTCATATAATCTGCGTTAGAGGAGGAGTATGTAGAGCACTTGAGGATGGTACACAATTTTCTTTAGGAGCACCAACTTTATAGTAAGGTCGTAAAGTGATAGTTCTAGATCCATGAAGTTCACTTTCTAGGGCATTTCGTATTTGAGCATTGATTAGTTATGTTCCTAACAATGATTTATATAGTTCTTTATTAGGATCCACCCAAGAGCATGTCCTAGGTGTATAGTTTTCTTGGCTTAGTGGGGGTACCACTGGAGGTTTGTGTTAAAATTATCTTGGATTACAAACCATTTGACCACCCTGATGTGGAAAGGGTAACTATTTACCCAGACTAAGAAATTCAAGAGAGGCTTTAAGGTGTTGTGTCTCAGGATGATGAGCAATCCTATTTTGAGAGTACTAGAGGTGGGTGTGGAGTACGTTGTGTATTATGATGCTTCAAGAGCTGGGCTTACCTAGGTGTTGATGTAGATACATGAAGTTATCATATATGGTTCGAGGTAGTTGATACCCAACAAGAATAACAATGCAACTCATGACCTAGAGATGGTAGTAGTAGTCTTTTATCTAAGGATGAGGAGGCACTATCTTCTAGGAGAGCACTATTTTGTTTTATCAGACCATTAGAGTTTGAGGTATGCCTTCATGTAGAGAGACTTGAACCTAAGAAAGGAAAATATGTTGGAGTTTCTATAAGAATATTAATTTGAGATATTCTATACTCTAGGGAAGGGAAATGTGGTGGCAGATCCCCTTAACAAAAATTCCTAGGCTTGTTTGGTGCAGGAGGCATCAAAGTAGTTGGCTTCCTTGTAGATGAACATGGTAGAGCCGGAGGGTGCATATTTTCTTCAGTCAATGGTATTGACTCCTCTAATCCTCTTGTGTGTGAGAGAGTCCTAGTCAGGATACATCGACCGTGAGGTCTTACATGATCATATATCCATATAATATTCACCATATTGATTTTCTAAAGGAGGGAATCATGTCATCCTTTTATAGGGATGGAATATAGTACCATTAATGATAAAAGAGGAGGTGATGATAGAGTTCCACACATATCATTTGTATGTACATACCGATGTGGGGAAGATGTTCAAAGACCTTTAGTGGCAGTTTTAGTGGGATGGAATGAGATAGAGAGTTGATGAGTTCATCTCTTGGTGCCTCACCTCTTAGTAGGTGAAGACTAAGCACCATGTTCTGACAGGTTTATTTAAGCCTCTTGAGATCCATGAGTAGAAATGGGATTCCATATATATTGAATTTTTGATAGGTCTTATATGGATAGTGAAAGTCCATGATTCCATTTGGGTGATAGTTGACCAACTCAAAAAGTCATCACACTTCCTTTCTATCAGGGAGAAGAGTTTGATGGAGAGTTTGGGGAAGTTTTACATATGAGATATTGTACGCCTTCATGGGGTTACCTCAATGATTGGATTCAATAGTGATGCATGGTTCATGTTATAGTTTTGGAGAGGCTTGCATGAGGCATTCACGACCCAGATGAGGATGAGTACAACCTTTCGACCCCAGTCACATGGGTAGACTAGATGCACTATCTAGGTGTTGGAGGATATGATGAGGGATTTCATGTTAGACTTTATCTGGAGATAGGAGGATCACCTTACATCGGTATAGTTTTTGTATAATAATAGTTATGACTCTACCACCTACATGGAACCTTTTGAGGCTCTATATGGGAGACCCTGAAGGTCACCCATATGCTTGACTATGATTGGAAAGGCATCTCTTTTCGGGTAAAATATTCTGTAGGAAATGATGGAGAAGGTTCAAGTCACCAGAGAGTGGATGAAGTTATCTCATTGAAGAAAAAAAACTTATGAATATTGATATCATAGGCCCTTTTAGTTTGAACAGGGGGACTGCATTTTCCTAAGAGTCTCCCCATTATGAGGATTGATGAGATTTTCAAGATATGAAAGCTATACCTAAGGTTCATTGGGCCATTTGAGAGCTTACATAGGGTTGGAAATGTTTCTTTCCACCTCTCCCTACCCCCATAGTTGGAGTAAGTGCACAACACCTTCCATGTGGTGCAACTGAATAGATATGTGCATGAACCCACACATGTTATTTACTAGGGTGAGATGGACATTGAAGATGAATCCAATTTTTTGGAGCACCTAGTGGAGATCAAGGATCATCAATAGAGGAACTTGCATGGATGGACCATCCCCTTGGCTCATGTGTTGTGGAATCATGGGAGCATGCCGGAGAGATCCTAGACGTGGGAGATCTAGATGCAAGCTCAATATCTAGATCTTTTTGTTTAGTTTTTGATTTTTAGGGACGAAAATATTGAAGGAGAGAATAATTTATAGACACTATTTTTTCCTTTTAATACTTTGAAATATATCAATAAGTATTTTCAGAGCTAGACATTAATATGATGTGCGATTCTGAGGCCAGGTGTGCCCAAAAATAATTTTTAAAAAATATTAATTATATTTCATATCACATGTGCATAGTTTCATAAAGGAAATTGGATATCTCAAAAACATAGTATCAGATTGAAAATTTGAGACCATAGTTAAATCCAGAACATGAGGCTTGCCCTAGGTGTGACCTAAAGTTGGTAAGCACGGGGCATTCAAATATGGAGACCATTGGCAGGTGTGTCTAAATTAAATCAATTAATTAATTTAATTATTTAATTTAAATGAAATAGTTCTATTTACTCTATATAAGAACTATTTTAGAATATCTCCAAGGGAATCCACATAACCCTAGGATCATTGAGTTGAGATTTTTACCACCTCTCATTAGAGAAACAAGATAAGATGACAACGAGCCTTTGGATCCAGGTGAATCAAGGCACAACGAACGCAATGAATTATCTCATTCATTGGAGAGTGTGTTCTTCATCAAAGAATAATCAAATTTAAAGTTATGAATATTTATTTTTGGATTCTTTCCCATTTTATTAAAATATTTATCATGATCATTATTATTCCTTTGATCTATGCTAATTGAGCCTATGCATGTGACCACGTATCGAATTTAAATTGTTTATTCAATTATTTATCACCCCGGGCATCCCAATATGTATCTGTTGTCCAATAATGATTGGAAAATAGTTTTTGATCATCTTTTTCTTGTGATTTCCCCCACAATTCTTCATGTTGTTCTTTGTTGGACCATAGGGTCATGTTTTGATAATTTCCAGGCGGGACTGAGTGTGATCAAACCCCCAGATTCATGGCGGATTCATGTGCGATGAATTGTTTGATGAATAGGGTATAGATTCAGGTTGATCATGGGATATGAATGATTTCACATTGTACTTTTAGATCTAGTGAGGCAACTAGTGACAACTAGAGGCACTATGGGAGCTAAAGATGTGTATGGCTTCGAGTGACAAACCAGAAATCCATTTTATGGCCCATGGACTGCTAAAAACGATGGATGGAGGAGTTTTCCATTGATTTAAAGTTGCTTATAGGAAATATTTGAAGTGGTTTTCATGGATCTAGATAATTAAAAGTAGATATAACTTTCTATAAAACCCTAATATATGGTGTGTACAAGGATGAACACATTCTGTGTAGTGCCCCTATGGATGCGATTCTTGGGTTTTGGAAAAGTTAAGGATCACATTCCATGTTACTAGACCACACACTATGTGATCCAACTTGGGTAGAAATGACATGTGGTAGAAGAACATGGGAAGTACCCCATGTGGGAGGACACAACATGTACTAGAATACATGGTTATGGGTAAGTTTACACGGACATGTCTAGGAGCATGGGTAGGACCTCAAGTGGCTGAGGCACACTGTGTAGTCCCCTTACATGCTATGTAGGGATATATGTGTAATGAGATGTGTACCTGAAGGGAAAATTCCAGGTGAAAGAGTGCGACCACATTCCGTTTGTGTCCCCTTACATCTTGTGTACCCATAATACCTTTTTGAGGAAACTTCTTCATCTTGTATATCCTATGTTTGGACTCATATTTTGGCTTGAGAGTAGCATATCCTGAATGTTTTTCCACACAGAACATGATGGTAAAATTCACGGTGGTTTTTGAGATATGATTAGAGATTTTTTGAGTGCGATGATTCTTTAGGTGACTCTCAATGATGGAAGTGATCAGGCAAGATCATCATAGAGATCAGTGTGGAACCCTCCTGACGGATAGGGAATGGGTCCTTAATTGACCACTAGAGTGGAACCCTTTTCTGGGTAGGGTATGGGTCCTCTATCTTCTATCCAAGTAGAACCCTCCCGTGGAATCAGTGTATGGGTACTTGAACACTAGAGTGGAACCATCCTACTAGTCAGGACATGAGTCCTCTATCTACCATCTAAGTGGCACCCTCTTATGATATCAGGGTATGGGGCCTCAACCACTAGAGTGGAACCCTCCTATTGGGAAGGGAATGGGTACTCTATATACTATCTAAATGGAACCCTCCTGTGGTATCAGGGTATGAGTCCTTGAAAACTAGAGTGGAAACCTACTTCTAGGCTGGGTATGGGTAATCTATCTTCTATTCAAGTGTCAACCACTTATAGTACCAGGGTAGGGTCCTCAATCACTAGAGTGGAACCCTCCTGATAGATAGGGTATGGGTCCTCTATCGATTATTAGAGTGATACCTTACTTCAGAGTTAGGGAATGAGTCCTCTATCTATTGATTGGAACCCTCCTATTGTACCAGGGCATGGGTACTCTACCTAGAGATTGTGTCCCCCAGACTGCATGGTACAGTGGAAAGGTGTGGATTAACTTTTTTATTTCTTTAGAAAAGCACTTGAGATGCTGGGCATCATTTATGGAACTCTTAGAACTTGTGGCACTCTTTCCTGGGTTGGGATGTATGATGGAGATCCCATTTCTCTCTCGTTTGGGATTCTTTTTATAAGAATATATATTTATCCATATCTATGTAAACAGATTTCATTACTCTCTTTATTTTGGTAGATATGTCTGTTCCTATCATATCTTTTATTGATCCCCCTTTAGATTTTGGTTCATCCTATTGGGTATGTGTAAGAACCCATGCCTTCTTTTTTAGGTATGTTTTCCTTTTTTGGTCGTTTTTGAGGAAAATAGGTTTTTCTGGAAATTTTTGAAGTACACTCCATGTACTCGGTTACCACAAGTAGCCGTGTGCTGGCTATGTAGCGGCCATGCACACGGCCATGTGGGGTGAACTGGAGGCTTCCTAAAGTGGAGTATGGAAAAGGCGAATACACACCATGTACTTCAAAAGTACACATTGTGAACTTTTTTTTTCATTAAACGCACTGGGGTCGCGTCTAATCACCAGAAACATCTCTTTTTATGTCCCATTCGGCCGAGAGCTCCCGAATGGCTACAGATCTTCGACGAAACCCCAAGCGATCGTCCGTCCTCCGAATCGAACACCGTCAGTTGCATTGGAATCGCATCGGTGAGTTCTCTCTTCCCCTAGAGATTCATCTTCTATTTTCACATCTTTTGTGAGTTATCATGGGTTGAAATTTTTATACTTTTTCTTAGATCTACGGTGTTCTAAGGCAATTAAAGCCTCTAGGTTAAATTATATTGATCTCCCAACACTAAGGTAGGTGATTTGTGCCTTTATGTTGAATGTATTTGAGTTTTATGTGTAAATTTTCCCAATACCCATGAACGGGGTATTGCGTGTTTACCATTTTAGCCCTATTGTTTGTATTCTATGCTTGTATGCTTGAGTAGATGATATTTGATTGTGATTAGGGTTAAATTTCTATGATTTGGATGTCTTTCCCATGCATGTTTGTTTTTGAACTTTTGGTCTAGCCTTTCCTGTAAGGCTGTAATTGTTTTCCATTCCTAGTATTGTAGGATGAAGTGATTGCCTATTCTGACTTGCTGAGATACTTTAGACTGTTAGCCAAGTAGCTCTTTAGGTTTACTTTGACCGCTATGCTTGTGATACTTTTTGACTTACATGGGGCCGTGAGAACCTGGTGTAGTAGACCATAGGGATAATGGATATAAGGGATTCTCCAGAGTGTCTTTATAATTAGGATGCGAGACCACAAAGGGAATTGACTTTGAGTGCTTCCTTAGAGTGTTTATAGTTCCGCGACGTGGGCCACATGGGGAATTGATGTTGAGTGCTTCCCTAGAGCGCCTTCAGTACTGACACGAGACTATAGGGGTAATTGATGGTGAGTGATTCCTCAGAGATTCTATGCTTTAGCTGAACCAGAGGGGTGAGACTGTGTGTGCTACCCAGAGGGTTGCTAGTACTTATTTGGTTGAACCAGAGGGGTTAGGCTATGAGTACTTCCTAGAGGGTCACCTTCTTTGATTAGATTCTTACTTGATTATGGTTAGAATGTTTAAAACTGTGGATTGTTTATCGTTGAATACTTTCCTGTTTACTGTTTTCTCTACTTTTACCTGCCATATATTCACTGACTGTTAGGCACAGATCTCATGATAGTTTCCTACTAGGATTTAGTCTCACATCCTATTTGGGCCATGATTTTGGGCCCAAATAGATTATATTGTTGTAGGTACAGACAAGGGAAAGCGCCCTTCTACTTCAGGTTCTTGATTGCCGTGGAATAGGAGAGCATGGGACTAAGATGAGGCTTGGGATGCTGAGGAGCTGTTTATCTGTTTTTTTTCTTCGTACTTTGGATTAGTACTGTTTTTTATTCCAACATTGTTATTTGTTTTGATGATTTCATAGACATATGTATCATGAATCATTCATATATATATATATATATATATGTGTGTGTGCTCCAGTTGTTATTTCTAGTCTTCCGCTGTTTCCTTTTTGTATGGATTATTACTGCCTCCATTCTTGTATATTTTTGTTTACTTCCACTCTGTACTCTGCCAATGAGGGCATAGTTTCTCCACTATCACACCCAAGGCCCTCGCTGCTAGTCGGTAGCCTCTTTCATTTGGGGAAATGCGCTTGAGGCCATGTGACCGACCAGGTATGGGGCGCCTCTAGGTGGATTCCAGAACTGAGACATTACAAAGTGTTATCGGAGGGATTATTTTCTCTTGACTTACTATTTGGAGCCTATAGCCAGGGATAGGACGGAATAGGTGCTTGGTAATAAGCTGTGCCTAGGATTAGCTAACCCATGTACAAGGAAAATCCAATCTACCTTGTTTATTTCAATTTTTATGGTTTTTCAATTTTACAGTTAATTTGATTTCACTGTTAGGTGATTCACATGTTTTACGTCGTTACCATTGATGTTATTGAGGTTCTATTTCTGTCGCAACCTGATAAGATGAGGGTATTCCATCTCATGCATCATATAGGCACTTCTAGAAATCACATGTCATGAATTATTGCCATGCCATCTAGGGTGTATTAGCAATTTCATGTTGTTGTGATAGATGTTGTGTAGAATATGCATGCTGTTGTGATAGATGCCTTGATAAAAATACTTACTGTTTGATGGGGTATTATTTGTGTAAGGTTTTGTTTGAATGAACATCAAACTTTGGTTATTGAGGTGTCATGGCCCCTCATGGACCGGAATTTGGTGGATCATTGCACTGTTATCCTTGTTTATAACCTGTATAAGATGTAAGACTTTGATTCGCGGGGAGTATGGGCCCTCACAGATCAGAATTTGGAACTCTCAATGTTTATTTCAGTGTTTTTCTGGGTTTTGGAGTAGTTTCCGAGGCTTACTGTCTGGAAAAACCTAGAATACATTCCATGTAGTTTTAACTACATGCCATGTGTTCTTATATTCGGGAAGAAATAGTTTTTCTTAAGTACACGCCGTGTACTTTATGTACATGCCATGTAGTCTCTAAACCATGTCATAGGCCGTGTCGGTAGAGACATAGGATAGGGAATTTCTTACAGGAACACGCTGTGTACTAGTTGAACATACTGTTTACTGTAGTCCTAGGAACTCGACCATGTAGCTAACAACACAGGTTGGTGGAGTCTCTTCTTATACATGCCATGTTCTGTCTAAACACGCTGTGTAGTCTGACCCAGGTGCCCGACCATGTCACGAACAACACAGGTCGGTGTTATCCTTTCACGTACATGCCGTGTCCTCCATGAACACTCCGTGTAGAGTGAGCCGTGTGTTAGGCCGTGTCACTAACAACACGGGTCAGGTGAAGCTAGTCTAGTACACGCCGTGTCTTTCTTGAACACGTTGTGTAGTCTTGTCTTGGGAGAACCGTGTGGATTAACTGTGTAGAAGGACTCGAGCAAAGAAAGAGGATTCAGGTACATGCCATGTGTTAAGACAACACGCGATGTGTGTGGGGTGATACACAACTAGTCCTGGAATAGGTACACGCCCATGTGAATGAATTAAGGAACACGCTGTGTAGGTTTTATATACACTGTGTAGTCATGTTTTGTAAAACTTGAATGTTTTATTTATCTTTATCCTTTATTACACTTCTTTGAATCAGTCCCTGTTAATCCTGATCTAAGGTGTGTGTTTGACCTTGAAGAGTCATGCCACCAAGATTTCCTTCGGTTGTCCGCCAATTATAGGGCAGTGATCAGATGCCGGATACAACTGATCATGGAATTTCCGTAGATCCTCCTGTTGTGAAAGTCTTGACACCATCAGTTATACCTATTACCGGTGATGATGCATAGTTTTGGGAAGGATTCTTGAGGATGATGCAGAATTTTCAGAGAGCACCACCTCCTTCCCTGTCGATGTCAGATTTGACGCGGGTTTTCCAACAGCAGCATCCTCCCACTTTCTCAGGGGAAGGAGGAACTCAGGCTGTAGAGTCATGGATATAATCCATGATGATGATCTTTGAGCATCTTGAGACACCTCCGTAGAGGAGGGTCAATATCTCTACCTATATGCATCGGGACTCCACCAAGAGGTGGTGGGATGTGATCTCACAGGTGGGATGCCAGCAGGTTATGGCATGGGATGAGTTTCAACACATATTTTACGACTACTTTTATCCGAAGACCCTGAGGGCCGACCGAGCCCGAAGTTTATGAGCCTGGAGCAGGGTACCCTATCAGTTATGGAGTATTCCTCTAATTTCATTGATATTCAGTGTTTCACACCCTTCCTGGGAGGAGATTGGTTATTCTTGGAACGGAAGTTCGAGAATGGCCTTAGACAGAACATCCTCTCTTAGGTGAATATCTTCAGGTTGACTTCCATCACTTCCATCATAAACCAATCACAGATCATGGAGCGGAATATGAAGGAATCCAGAGTTGTGAGCCAGGGAGGCTCGATATCCAGAGTTAGTGCTTCACCAGCTGATGGCTGGAAGTGACACAGGGAGACTACACAAGGAGAGACGAGTAGGCAGAATGCATCTTATGGTATCCAGGTGGTGTGCTACCAGTGCGGGTGAAGCAAGAATATGAGGCCGCAGTGCCAAAGAGACCCAGTTGAGTGCCGATCTTACAACAAGATGGGACACCGTCATCGTTTCTATTAGGTCTTCTCACCAGAAGCTAGTGACCGAGGTTCATCTATGACCCCACGTATAGAAGCAAATCCACCAGTTTCTCACCAGTCTAGGAACTGGAGTTCTTCCAACCATTCAGGACGAGGTGGAGGTCGCAGCTACGGTGGTCAGTCACCAGGATACTAGAGACAACAGAGTGGATCAGCTCAGAGTGGTCAGGTAAGGTCACAGGACCACGGAGTAGGCCAAAATATTTCAGTGGAGCAGACCGAGTAGGAGCAGGATCCCAGACCTTCTACAGTTCGAGGTATGATCTTAGTTGCCTTAGTTTTATCTTCATCTCTTTTAAATATAGGGGCTTCCCATAGCTTTATTTTTGTTGCTGTTGTGGAGATCCTTGGACTTTGCATCTTTTCTTCTGCTAATGTTTTGACACTAGACACTCCATTGGGGACTAGAACATCTAGTGTACGTCAGTGCAAGGAGTACCCTCTAGAGGTTGTGGGTGTCACTTCTTATGAGACCTCTATGTCTTATAGATGACCTGCTATTAAGTCATTCTCAGGATGGACTGGTTAGTTCCAATCCAGGCATTCGTCAGCTGTTATCGCCGCAGGGTGAGTTTCAAGTCACTATAAGGTGAATCTTTTCTTCATAAGGGCGAATGGGATGTCCAGGCGAGCATAGTGGGTATAGAGCATCATGGGTTAGGATGGGTTACGACCCAGATTGCTAGTCTGTATCTGGATGACCGAGGGACTTCACAGTTAGACTTTCCTCTAGTGGTGGATCATTTTAGAGATGTATTTACAGAATACTTTTCAGGTTTGACTCCGAAGCGCGAGGTAGAATTTTTGATTGAGCTTGTTCCAGGAGCGACACCGGTGTCCATTCCTCCTTATAGGATGGCTACACCAGAATTGAAGGAGCTCAAGAAGAAGTTGGAGGAGTTTAAAGAAAATGGTTTCATCTGACCCAGTAATTCTTCTTGGGGTTCACCTGTCCTGTTTGCGAAGAAGGCAAATGACACCCTTAGTCTTTGTTTGGATTATCATAAGTTGAATCAGTTGAAGGTCAAGAACCGATTTCCTTTACCAAGGATTGATGACCTCTTTGATCAGCTTTTTGGAGACTGGGTGTTCTAGAAGATTGAATTAATGTCTAGTTATCATCAGTTTCACGTTAGACCTTCTGATATACCTCTTACAGCCTTCCGGAGCAGGTATGGTCTATACGAGTATATGGTTATGCCGTTCGGTCTCATGAACGCGCCTATAGTTTTCATGGCACTGATGAACCGAGATTTCCATCCATACTTGGATTCCTTCGTGGTTGTCTTTGTGGACGATATCTTGGTGTACTCTCAAACTCGACACGACCATGACACACATCTTGATATCATTCTGAGTACACTGAGAGAGCATCAGTTATATGCTAAGCTCTCAAAATTCCACTTTTGGATGGATTAGATTCACTTCATGGGTCATGTTATCTCAGAGATAGGAGTATCAGTCGACTTAGATAAAGTGAGATCAGTAGTTTCCTGGGAGAAGCTGAATAACATATTTGAGGTACAGAGTTTTCTAGGGCTGGATGGATACTACAAACACTTCATACATGACTTTTCATGCTTAGCAGCACCAATAACGGGGCTGACTAAGAAGGGTGAAAAGTTATTTTGGTCATATTATTGCGAGTCAGCCTTTTAGGAGTTGAAAGAGAGTTTGACTTCAGTACCGATACTAGTATTTCTAGAGCTGGGCAAGAGCTATACTGTGTTTTGTGATGCTTCAGGTACCGGGCTAGGAGCTGTGCTTATGCAGGGATATGGAGTCGTTGCGTATAGGTCTCGGCAATTGAGGCCACATGAGAGGAATTACTTGAGTAACGATCTAGAGTTGGCAGCTATTGTTCATTCCTTATTCTGTTGGAGACATTATCTTCTGGGATAGAATTTTGTGGTTTTCACTGACCACAATAGTCTCAAGTACATCTTCACTCATCGTGATCTAAATCTGAGGCAGCAAAGGTGGGTCGAGTACCTTTAGTATTTTGACTTTGAGCTTACCTATACGCCTGGAAAGGGCAACCCAGTGGCTGATACATTGACTAGGAGGGATTAGATACAGGCAGTTCAGGAGGCTAGTAGTGAGTGTCAGCTTATGGCTCTATTCTCTGAGATGCATTTGGAGGTGCATGATAGATAGGGGCAGAATTTCCTTTCTTCTATAGCTGTTACCTCTACCCTTCTTGATCATGTACAAATGAGGTAGCTATCAGATTCCAAAGGCCTAGTCCTATGGGAAAGTGTGTTAGGAGAGGACCCTATTCCTGAATGAACCATAAGTGAGTATGAGATCTTTCATTTCTAGGGGTGCGTATGGGTTCCAGCAGACATATGTGAGGAGATGATGTGGGACTTTCATTCATCATTTTGGGAAGTTCATCCTGGTGTTACCAAGATGTATCTTGATCTACACCATCATTATTGGTATCCAAGTATGAAGAGGGATGTTGCAGGTTTCGTCATGAGGTGTTCCACCTATCAGCAAGTGAAGGTGGAGCATCAGCGACCAGCAGGGTTGTTATAGCAGTTACCCATTCCTGAGTGGAAGTGGAACGATGTCGCGATGGACTTCGTAACAGGGTTTCCAAGGTCGCCTCGAGGGAATGATGCAGTTTGGGTTGTCATTGACAGACTCACTAAGGTTTCTCACTTATTTTCGATCAAGTAGACCTTTAGTGTTGATGATTTGGGATGGTTGTACATCCGTGAGATTGTACGTCTGTATGGAGTTCTACACTACATCGTTTCAGACAGGGATGCACATTTTACTTCTCAGGTCTGGCTGGGGCTACAAAAAGCTTTGGGTACACAGGTGCTTTTGAGTACAACCTACCACCCTTAGACAGATGGACAGTTCGAGCGTACGATTCAGGTGCTTGAGGATATGCTCTGAGCATGGATCCTAGATTTTGTAGGTTCTTGGGAGAAACATATACCTCTTTTGGAGTTTTCTTATAACAATAGTTTTCAAGAAACTATTCAGATGGAACCTTATAAGGCTTTTTATAGTAGGCCATGCCGATCACCCTTATATTAACTGGAGGTAGGAGATGCAGCTTTGCAGGGACCTCGACTTGTACAATAGACCACAGAGCAGATAGAGTTGATTCGGAAGAGGATGACTACAACACAGTCTCAACATAAGTATTATGCTAATCAACGGAGATGACCTCTGAAGTTCGAGGTTAGGGATCAGGTTTTCCTGCATGTCACACCAAGGTTGGGACACAAGAGGATTAGGAGACAGAGTAAGCTTTCATCGAGGTACGTCGGGCCGTTTGAGGTGTTGGAGAGAGTTGGGCATGTTGCCTATCGGTTGTATTTACCTCAGAGGTACCGGGCCATGCACGATGTCTTCCATGTTTCTCAGCTTCAATGTTACTTTTCTGACCCGTCTCATGTTTTCCAACCCGAGGAGGTTGAGTTGGAAGTGGACACATCTTTTGGGGAGCATCCTATCCAGATTGTCAGTCGTACTACAAAGTTTCTCTATGGCCGGTCTTTTCCTCTGGTATGAGTGCTATGGCAGCAAGAGTGAGTACTGGACGAGACGTGGGAGAGGGAGGCTGATGTACGAGCGCAGTGGCCGAAGTTGTTTGGGGTTTCTTCTTCTACACTGCATTAGGGAAATTTGGGGAAAAATTTCTTTAAGGGGGGAAGTTTGTAAGAACCTGGGCCTTCTTTTTAGGCATGTTTTCATTTTCTGGTCATTTTTGAGGAAAAGGGGTTTTTTCTGGAAATTTGTGAAGTACACACCGTGTACTTTTTGAGTACACGCCATGTACTCGGTTACCACAGGTAGCCGTGTGCTGGCCTTGTAGCGTCCATGCACATGACCATTTGGGGGTGACCTGGAGTCTACTTAAAGTGGAGTACGAAAAAGGCGAGTACACACCATGTACTTTTTTTTTCATTAAATACACCGGGGTTGCATCTAATCGCCAGAAACGTCTCATTTTAGGTCCCATTCGTTCGAGAGCTCCCGAACGGCCGTAAATCTTCAACGAACCCTCGAGCAATCATCCGTCCTTCGAATTGAACACTGTCAGTTGCATTGGAATCGCATCGGTGAGTTCTCTATTCTCCTAGAGCCTCATATTCTATTTTCGCCTCTTTCATTAGTTATCATGGGTTGAACGTTTTATATGTTTTCTTAGATCTATGGAATTCTAATGCAATTCAAGCCTTGATGTTCAAGTATATTGATCTCCCAATGCTGAGGTAGGTGGTTTGTGCCTTTTTGTTGAAAGTATTTGAGTTTTATGTGAAAATTTGAACAATACCCTTGAACGAGGTATTGTGTGTTTACCGTTTTAGCCCTATTGTTTGTCTTCTATGATTGTATGATTTAGTAGATGATATTTGAATGTGATTATGGTTAAATTGTTATAATTTGGATGTATTTACCATGCATGTTTGTTTGTGACCGTTTTCTCTAGCCTTGCCTGTTAGGCTGTAGTTTTTTCCATGACTAGTATTTTAGAATGAAGTGATTGCCTGTTATGACTTGCTGAGATGATGTAGACTGTTAGCCAAGTAGATATTTAGGTTTACTTTGGCCTCTATGCTTGCGATACTTGTTGAATTACATAGGGCTGTGAGAACCTGGTGTAGTATACCATAGGGAGAATAGGTGTAAGGTCTTCTCCAGAGTGTCTTTATAATTACAATGCGAGACCACAAGGGGAATTGACGTTGAGTGCTTCCTCAGAGTGTCTGTAGTTCTGCGACGTGGGCCACATGGGGAATTAATGTTGAGTACTTCCCCCCGAGTTCCTTTATTACTGAAACGAGAATAAAGGGGGAATTGATGGTGAGAGCTTCCTCATAGAGTCTATACTTTATCTGAACTAGAGGGGTGAGACTGTGTGTGCTTCCCAGAGGGTTGCTAGTACTTTTTTGGTTGAACCAGAGGGGTTAGGCTGTGAGTAATTCCTACAGGGTCACCTGATTTGATTATCCGCTTACTTGATTGTGGTTAGAATGTCTGAAACTATGGATTTTTTACTATTGAGTACTTTCCGGTTTACTGTTTTCTGTACTTTTACCTTCCATATATTCACTAACTATTAGGCAAAGATCTCATGGTGGTTACCTACTGGGATTTAGTCTCACACCCTGTTTGGACCATGCTTTTGGGCCCAAACAGATTATATTTTTTGCACGTATAGACAAGGGCAAGTGATCTTCTACTTCAGGTTCTTGATTGCTGTGGAACAGGAGAGCATGGGACCAAGCTGGGGCTTGTGATGATGAGGAGCTGTTTATCTATTTTTTTCATACTTTGGCTTAGTACTATTTTGTATTCTAGCATTGTGATTTGTTTGGCTTCTTTCCTAGACATATGTATCATGAATCATTCATATATATATATATATATGTGATACAGTTGTTATTTCCAGTCTTCCGCTGTTTCCTTTTTGTGTGAATTATTACTGCTTCCTCTCTTGTATGTTTTTGCTTATATCAGCTGTTTACTCTGCCAATGAGTGCATAGTTTCCCCACTATCACACCCAAGGCCCTCGCTGCTAGTCGAAAGCCTCTGGCGTTCAGGGAAATTCCTTTGAGGCAATGTGACCAACCGGGTATGGGGTGCCTCTCAGTGGCTTCAAAAACCGGGATATTACAGTATGTATATAATCACCACTGCATGGGATTTTACCACACATGTCATGTCATATGTAGATGAAAGATTATTTGATGAAAATTATTAAGGATAATAGGGATACCTTAGTGCATTTGACCGCATACAGTGGTCAGATATGGGATATCTCAACATTTACTTTCTCTTTATTATTAGGTTGGGACATCTTTCTAGTTGGGCATGTCTTTTTCCCCCTTTTAATTTTCAGTTTACACTATCATTCTCATGTTCTTCATAGTGGTTTTACATGCATGTTTTATTCTCTAGATGTTACATATTTTATTATTAATCCTCTACACTTTTATGTGGAGATGGTTAGCTATGTGAATATAGGTAAATTAGTCAAAGGCCTCCCATATTAGTAAAAAATTTCAATGCTTTTCACCACCTCCTGGCCTATGGAGGCGGTCTTGGGGTAGTTGCCAATCGAGCCCCATTGGGTCGGGTCATGACAGTAATGACCCAAAGATTTATAAATGAAATTGTTTTTTAAATGAGTAAATTCATTATTAAGAAATGAAATTAGAAAAAATACATACACCACTTTGGTTATTTTGGACCATTATATGGTCTATAATATTTAAATGAACATTAAGAATTATAACCACTGATAATATATCTGTTATATAGTGACTGTTATGATTAGTATATTAAGGGTTATTAGAAATCCCATTTGATATTAATGAAAGATGTGACAGACATAACCAATAGGATTGTACCCTGTGAATCCCATTTATCAAAGCTTATGATGGATATAACATCACTAGGATTTTACCTTGACCAATTCCAAGATGGGATTTCACAACAAAATCACGCACTACTACAAAAAAGGCCTTTAACAGTTCTAAAAAAGGCATTTTTCAATGCTAAAATAGTGTTGATAATCAGAGAGTGGTTAAAAGCCTGAAACTATTAATAGAGATAAAAAAGCACTCTTAAAGGGAACAATTAACAACACTTTTTTTAGCACTATTAAATGCTGTATTTAACAACGCTTTTTTAGCGTAGATAAAGCATGCTCTATTAAAGTGGGTAATTTTTTTAAGACACCTATGTGCTCACTCTAACACTATATCTGTGCTTCCACAACCTATTTATCAACACTCCACACCCCTTTATCAGTGCTTTTCACCCAACCACCCCTTTTATCGGCACTTTTTGAATTTACAGCCTCATACAAACCTGCCTAGATTCAAATGCTACACTTATCCTTTAACTATGGAACACGTTTACCACTACACCATATTTTTTTACAGTCTATTTAATGATATTTTTGTTTATATATATATATATATTATTTACATATCTCTATTTACATATATTTATATAATTATTTTTAAATACATTTATACAATATGTGTGTGTGTGATATATATACTTATATTTATTTAAATATATTATATATTATATTCATTCACATATATTATATTAATATATATATATATATATATATTTATTAATACACAAATATGTATATATAAACATTATAAATATATTTGTATAATGTAAAAAATGGTTAGATATTTTTTTAAAATAAATTTTTAGAATATGTATTTATTTACATATATTAGAATATACATTTATATATAAATATGTTGATATATTTATTTATACGAGTGATTTATTATAGGTAAATATAAGAAAACATGCATATATTTAATTATAAATAAAATTGCATTATAGAAAATGATAAAATTTCAAAACTATAATATCAATATGAATGTAATACCTAGGAATAAATTCATTATCTACAAAAAAAAGCAATAATACCCCCTTAAACGAGGATGAAAATCCATTGAATGTTAAAAAATCGGGGTACCCCGACTAAAAACTCAGTTTTGGAGATCTTATGAGACTTTTTTGGCCTTAAAACATGTGACAGAGGTTTACTTATGTCACTAAAGGCGTATATCTCATCGCAATATTCTATTTGATATATGTTAGAGCCCAAATAGACACCCAGATCAAAAGTTATGGCCGTTTTATGTTCAAGTTACGTTTTCAACTTATTTTAGATCTTTTATTAATTTTTTGATTTTTTTATCTTCAAATTGATATTAAATGACTATTACTCGGTAATAATAAGAAAATTATTAATTAAAATTATTTTTTAGTTATTTTATAAGCTATTTTCATTAAATATCATATATATTAAGTGTAAATTCCTATTTACCTTATCCAAAACATATTTAAAAAAATATATATTATATTTATATCAATATAAATATATTTATATATTAATATATTGTTTTTAATGAAATATAATTTTTTAAAGCATACTATTATCAGAACTGGTAAAAAATCACTGATAAAGGGACCCCTTTAACAGTGCCTTTTTAGCACTGTTAAAGACCCCCTTTAACAGCGCTAAAACCCCCCATTAAAGACCCATTTTAAGAGCGGTTTTTTTAGCAATGACAAAGGGGTATTTAACAACATTTTTAGATAGAACTGTTAATTACCTAGAACTAGATATACCCAATTTATATTAGTGATGATAGAATCAATTTATGAGATAAGTTCAATATCATAGAGATCAGGACACAAACCATGTTCACTGAACCACCCCATAAAAATCTCACCATCACACACGTTACCCTTGGGGAATTCACTGGTGTAATAAAAGGATATGTATCTAGACCATAACATTATGAATTTTTATATTTTCTAATTTTAATAAAACATTTATTTTAATAATCCCTTTATAATAAGGTTTTTTAAATTATTAAATAATCAATTTGATTAAAATTAGATTTTGATACGATGAAACACAAATTGTATTTTTAGAAAATATATAGTTTCAATTAAGACACTATTTTTGATGAATTCAAGAATTTTTGAAATAAAAAACATTTTAATAAAATATTATTACTAAATAATACTTATTAAATATAAATCATTATATAATTTTATGAGCTTGAATGTAATTTTTATAATGGTTGAAAAAATAGTTATTGTAAAAAAACTAGTATTTTTCAATAATTTTTTATTTTTGATTTAAAATTATAAATTATCATATTTAGAGATTTATTTTGATAAAAAAAAATATTATTTTTGAAATTAGAACAATGAAATTATAAAATTATGCATTTTTTATAATTGTTGGAGACATTTAAATTTTTGGGTAAAAATTACATACGGTATAAATATACATTTTTTATTATGACATCATAATGACCCAAAAGTGATGTAATATATTCCATGAAAGGTATCAATGAGACTATATATATTTAACCATTTAAAAAATGTGTTTTTAGGTTATTTTATTAATTTATTAAACCTTTAATGAATCCTCCAAAACCTATCTTATAATTTATGGTTTTAAAATCAATTATTTATAAATGTGACTCACTTAAACATCACCAGGGGTATTATTTTAACGATTTATGTTATTATACTTGTAAAATAATGAAACAAAATCCAATTTGGTATAAAAAACGGGAAAAAAACATGGAATGGTATGTGTTTTGGATCAATTCATCATATAGAGTCCAAAACCGATTTTTAGAAATTAATAAAGAGTTCATCTCTATTTTTCTATATAATCCCACCAAAGTTATCATTAATATTCACTAAAAACAATTGTAGCATGAAATTACTCAAAATTACCCTCTCTATATCCCTCCCAAGGTTTTCCATTCTCTTAATAATCTTCTCCCAAGCATTTAGAATAATCCTCTCAAGGTAAGAGATCCTCTATATCTCCTCTTTATTCAAGAAACTTCATTATTCCATGCCTTTTGATTTCATATTTGTCAAGTTGAGATATATTTTTATACATATATATTACTTTTATTATTATTCATAAGTAATTAGAGACCCATTTTTCTCTTATTAACCCCTTCTATAAACCCTTATGTACACCCATTATGCTGCTGAAATTATCTTGCAATTTTCCATGCCAAACATTTGTGTAGTGAATACCCGTCTCAATTTACACTCAAGTGTATTCACCTAGTTATACATATCCTTAATTGATTTAGGATTTACATTTATTTAACCCACACTCCTTAATCACGGGGTTAAAATTTATGAAATTCATCCTTATGTTGTATGATCTATGTGGAACACTTATTCATATACATGATATGAAAGTGATGGGTGGTCCTAAAATAATATTTCCCCCCAATTCATTAGTTAATGTTTATATCTCATGACATGACATGTATGGTTCACATGAGCTCATCCTAAGAAAAATATGTTACTATTTCTTGGTGGTAGCCATGACTTTTGTTTATGATGTCATGTTTTATGTGGTTTCCCCACTCCTATGTTGCCTTTATGTTATCATGTTATATCTTACATCGTTAATCAAGATTATGATTCTCACCCATATTGCTTTACCTTGATATTCCTCTTGTATCACATGTACTACTTTACCAATTATTCCCTTACCGAGCTTTATAGACCACCCCTTTCTTATGCACTACCCTATATTATCCCATGCACTTTTAGATGAACGATGGAATTTTAGGAGAATTTTAAGGAAATTTTCAATAATGGTGTTGTATTTATAGTGTAAGTTGTTATGATAAGTAGATAATTTATAAAATACACCCGACTTCATTATCTTATGGGATTTTATTATGTGTACCTTTATATAATAAATCATGAAATAAAGTGTATTAAATATTTTAGTTGTCATAGTTGGTATCATAGAGAGGTATGGTTATTTTTGGGATTAGGATTAGAAAAATCTAGTGAAAGCATTAGGGATAATACTAAACATATTAAAACTTACTTATTGTTTTAAAGTATATATTTAGTGGTTTAAAAGTAAATATATCCCAATCTAGATACTACAAGTGGATATGGATTTGGCATGGTTTCACCTAGAGGTAATAACCCCAAAAGGGTAAATTAAGCCAGGCTTGATCATCACCTGGTACATGAAAATGGGCCTAGCCACACACTTGATTTTACAATCCTAAGATATATTCTTGGGTAAATTCAAAATCTCTTTATGAACTATTATTAAGGGAACGGAAATGGCCATAAGATTTTATATTAGGAAATATATCATAGATAACATGGATTTAAACATAAAAATTCATATGTTAAGGAATATATGTCATTTATGAGTTATCTATTTAATTTTCATGGTTTCCATTTTATGTGTTTAATATTTTTAAAATTATCATTCCTAATTATATTTTGGATGAAGTAAATGATTATAACCAAAATAAAATAGTTAATGTGAGGCTTATCACCCATGGTTTTACACATTCTTTAATAACACACAAGTTTAGTAGAACTATTAATACACCACCTCAAAAAATGAAAGTTGATTTATAAGTTAAGATAAAAAATGGTTAAATTTTTTCATCCTAAGAATATAAATTATCCTATGTCCAATTTTTTTTTCTAAATTTCCTAGAAAACCTGATGATAGTCCCCTTAGAGGAATTCGATTCTATTCTAGGAATGGATTAACTTTACTTGTATTGAACCAACATAAATTGCTAAGAGAAAGAAATCACCCTATGTGTCATGAATCATCCTCCAATTTTATACAAGTTTAAGGGGGAGGAAAAATATTCTTTAGTATACTTATCTCAATCATGGATATTATTACCTTTAGAGAAAGAATATAAATCTCAAATGATTGAGTCTAAAGAAAAGATCATCCTTGATGACATTCCCATTGTAAGGGAATTTTCTGATATGTTTCCCGGATAATTTCCCAGTTTTCCTTATAGCTGTGAGGTATAGTTCTCAATCGATCTCATACCTTGAAAATTTAAAATATATAAGTCTCCATATAGAATTAATTTTTTTAACTTGAGGAGATAATTAAACAATTATAGGTGAATCTATATAAAGGGTTTATATTCCAATGTGCTTCTCTATGAGGTGCATTGATCCTCTCCACCAAGAAGAATGATGGGTTAATGAATATCTTTATTTATTATTATATGTTAAAAAATATTAGATCAGGAAAAAGTATCCTATGCTAGGGATTGATGAATTTTTTGATCAGAAACATGGAAACTAGTATTTCTCTATGGTGGATCTTCGGTTGGGATATTACCAAGTAACAATGAAGAAGAAGGATATCCCCAAGATTATTTTTTTGTACAAGGTATGGGCACTATTAGTACATAGTGATTCCATTTAAACTCATTAATTATCCAAAAATATTCATGTACTTGATGAATAGCGTCTTTAAGTATTACCTTAATAAATTTTTGGTAGTTTATATAGAAGATATTATAATCTAATCCAAAAGAAAGGAGGAACATGAGGAGCATTTGAATGTTGTAATAAAGACCTTATGGAAAGAAAAGTTTTACGAAAAGTTTAGTAAATTATATTTATAGATGTATAAAGTATCATTATTGGGGAATGTTATCACCAACAATGAGATATCTGTGTATACTTTAAAAATAGAGGCAATTGAAATATGGCGTAGACCAACATCAGTGATAGAAATTCATATTTTCCTTATATTAGGGAGGTACTGTCATTGATTTTTGAAAAACTCATCATTATTTTCAAACCCACTAACCAATATTACTTGGAAGGGAGTCAAGTTTTTCTAGACTGATGAATGTGAAGAAAGATTTAAAAATATTAAGAATAGGCTAACCACTACACCTGTTCTCACATTACCCATTAGTGGGGAAGAATTTGTGATCTATAGTGATGCATAAAAAAGGATTGGGTTTTGTACTCATTTAATATAATAAAGTGATAGCCTATGCCTCCATCCAATTAAATATCCATGAGTGGAACTACCCAAATCATGATCTATAATCGAATGAAATGATCTTTACATTAATGATTTTGTGAAATTACCTCTTTGGAGAGAAGTGTGAAATATATATGGATCATAAAAGCCTCGAGTATATATTAATAGAAAAAGAGATTAATATGTGCCAAGGAAGGTGGATAGAGATGATCAAGGATTATGACTATTCAATCCATTACCATCCTGGGAAGGTGATCAAGGTGGCATATTCTCTGATTAGAAATGACCCCGTAACCCTATCCATGATGATGATTACAAGGGATCCAATCTCCTTAGAGAATAAAAGGAAGGAAATCGGAATAAAAAGTATCTTTATATTACCTCTCTCAAATAACTTCTCAACTATCTATTCTTGAGAGGATCAAGGAGTCCCAACAATATGAGGAGTTACTACAGAAGAAGGGAGTGAATATTCTAGAGTTAAACTTTTCTGAAGATGGATTTATAATGTTTTGAACTTGGATATGTGTCCCATTACAAACAAAACTTAAGAGGGAATATATGGATGATGCGTATATCTCATACATATATATTCATCTAGGAAGCACTAAGAAGTATATATATTTCAAGTAAAAATTTTGATGGGATAGTACGAAGAGTGAGATTGTAGAGTTTGTATCTCGATGCTTGGTATGCCAATAAGTCAAGGAAGAATGACATAAGTCTAAGGGTATGATGCAACTATTGCCTATACCAGTGTGGAAATGGGAAAACATAACCATGGATTTCATTGTAGGACTACCTAGGACTTTAAAAAGTAATAACACCATCTATTTGGTAGTTAATCTCTATAAAAATTCATCAAATTTCATTACTATCAAAGAAGATTTCTCCCTTGACCAACTCGCTAAGATATACATAAGTAAAGTGGTAAGACTGCATGGATTTCCACTTTCTATTGTATCTAATTGATATCCGAGGTTTACCTCGAGGCTTAAGAGAATCCTTCAATAAGAGTTGGATATATAATTGATATTTAGCACTGATTATAACCCGTAGATGGGTGGACATTCTAAAAGGACTATTTAAACTCTAGAGTATATGTTGAGATCTTGTTTAATATATTTCTAAGGATGTTTAGACCAACACCTTCCCCCAGTGGAGTTCTCATATAACAATAGTTTCTATTCTAGCATTCAAATGATACCTTATGAGGATATGTATAGTATGAGGTGTCAGAATCCAACATGATAGGATAAATCTGGATAAAAGAAGCTAGTGGGACCCAATCTTATCCAAGAGATGACAAAGAATGTTCAAACCATTAAACATCATATCAAATCCACAAAAAGTTCATAGAAAATATATCTAAAAAATCATTAATGAGACCTATAATTTGTGGTCAGAGATCAAGTGTTCCTTTATATATAGTTGTGGAAGAAATTCATGAGGTTTAGGAAGAAGGGAAAGCTTATTCATAGATACATTAATCCCTTTGAGATCCTTGATCACATCATAGAGATGAACCATCAACTAGAATTCCCACCTAACCTATATCAAGTACATGATGTATTCCATGTATCCCTCTTAAAGAAGTACATAACAGACCCCTCACATGTACTAAATTCAGAGGTGGTACCATTGGAAAATGATCTTTCATATGAGGATCATCTGGTGAAGTTCTTAGATCATAGAGAAAAATTTCTACCAAATAAGACCACTCACCTGGTCAAAGTGTTGTAGTAGAACCAAAGTTTGAGGAAGCGATGTGGGAACCAGAAGAGGTTATGAAACTAAAATACCCTCATCTATTTTAGTGTATGAAATTAAAATTTCAATGATGAAATTTCTAAATGGGGAATAATGTAATGACCTAAAAATTTATAAATGAAATTATTTTTTAAATAAGTGAATTCCTTATTAATAAATGAATTTATATAAAATACATACACTAATTTGGTTATTTTGGACCATTATATGATATGTAAAATTTAAAATACCATTAATCATCATAAGTATTGATTATATAACCATTGGATAGTAACCATTAAGATAATTATATTAAGTGTTATGATAAATTCCATTTGATATATTCAAAAGAAGCTTTGGCCTCGACCAATAGGATAATACCCTATTAAGTCTATTTATTGGAGCTTCTAAGTGAGATTTCATCATTGGGATTTTCCCTTGACCAATAAGAAGAATAGATTCAACAAATAAATCCTAGTAGAAACCATTTAAAGGATAATTTAAATCTCATCGAGATCACGACCCAAACCATGTTCTCCAAACCACCCCATGAAAATCTCACCATCACACACCTTACTTATAGGGAATTATTTGATTTAATAAAGGTATTTGTATATTGACCTTAAAATTAAGATTTTTTATATATTTTATTTTTTATTAAACAATGGTAATATTTATCCCTTTTAATATTAATTTTTATATGATTAAATAATGACTTTGTAACGTCCCGACCCAGGTACCGCATGTTGGTGCCCCAAGCTGGTTCTCTACGTTAATTGAACTGAGCCTCCCTATATTCCAGAGGCTACCAACTAGTAATGAGGGTCTAATATAAAACATATAGGGACTATACCCTTTTTATATAAGTAGCACAATAGTGGAAATAAATAACAATAACCAAATGATAATAACTCTAACCAGAATAATACAAGTATCATAAGATGACCAAAATAAGAATACAATATCCAAACCAAAATAGTAGATGTTTCATTCCATATACGTTTCAAGTGTCAATATGAAAAACAAAAAATAAATACACACTAAAAAAATACTAAGTGGGTACCAACACCAAGTTAGGTTCCCTCATCCAAGTTCTATCCCAACTCATCCATCTAATATAGGGATGTTTACCTTATCCAGTCCTACAAACAGGAAGTCTATTCAGATACTGATCAGGAAGCTTGAGTAGGGTTTGAGTACAACTCATTAGGCCACCAATAAGGATTTATAAAATAATATCTAGTCTATAATAGTGTATGCAGTTGTACAAAGAATAAAGTACACTAAATCAAGTAATTATTATTTCACAATTAAGTATTCTTTAATTAACCATATAAATTACCTGGATTCACAATGACACCCAAACCATCCATACATTCTTCAACCCATGTTGGATTTTAATCCACCCCTAAGGGATATCACATATAAAATCTCATGATTTTCATTTATCATTCAATTAAATTTTGAATTCAATAAATAGGGGCCTAGAGTGGTAGTCTGGCACCCCATGAGTATTTGGAGCGGTAGTCCTTATCCCAAATCTCAGTGATCACATAAAAATACATAAATATATTGGGGGCCTAAAGTGGAAGTCTAGAACCATGTGAGTATTTTGAGTAGTATTCCTTATCCCACAACTCATTTCAATCATATCGGCACACCCCATGGGTGGCTATCACTTTCTTAATTTCCATTTATCAAAAAAGAACAAATCACAATTCAACACTTTAAATATATCAACACACCCCATGGGTTGATACACATTTTAAAATTCAATTAATAACTAATTAAAAAATTCCCATTATTCTCAATTTTATATCCCCATGATTTATCAACTCCATAATCACAATTCCAACCAATAGTCATCATCACAAAATTTTCCAATTCCAATTTCAATTTCCCTAAGTTCAACCCATTTCATTATCATAAGGAAATTCAAATAATCAATTCAATTTAGAATGAAATTTCCAAATGTGGAAATTGAAATTTCAAAATTACATACATGAAAATTAAATCAAGACTATGGGAATTGATAAATATACCACCTTCCTCAAGATCATTGATTGATGTTTTCCAAAGCTAAATTCCCCAAATTAAAATGGAATGATCAATTGCATAATGAAGAATGAGATCGAGAACCAAAAACTAGATCTAGATCAAATAGATCAAGATCTATCAAAACCTAGATCTAAACCTATATACAATAGAGGCTAAAAAATTCCTCTTCATCCAAAAAGAGATACGGGAGAGAGAAAAACTACATGGGAAGAGATTACATAGTGGAAGAGGTGCATATCCATCAACAAGATCTTCGATTCATCAAGAAAGGAGTTAGAAGAGGCTTGGAACCCATTTGAGAGATCCCAAAAATGAAGGAAAAACATTAGGGTCAATCAAGGTTGAGTTGGTGTTAATACTAAGGGTTCAATATTTTTAAAATAATTTTTAGGGGATTAAAAACTATGCACATGGTTTCCTGGGATAGGGTGCACAGTTTTCCAAACCATGTGACCAAACTGTGAGCCTCCTGTTAGGGGTGAGCAGTTTCTAATAAGGGGGTGCATGATTTGAAAAACTATTTTCAAACCATGAAATTCCATTCTATTTGGGAATGAGTGGTTTGCTGAGGTAGGGTACATGGTTTGGGAAAACCATGACCCAACCGTGGACTGACCAAAATCCCTTAAAAAACTTCCAAAATTCCCCTGTTTCACTAAAGACATCCCCATGGTAAAACCCAACCAAGATAAACACAAAAAAATGGTAAAATAGTACCTAAAAAAAAGCACAAGACATCTCCAAAAAGTTCAGGATATTATAATCTCCCCACCTTATAACAACTCATACTTGAAGCTATACTCCCAAGCATTTCTAATATTTTGAGGTAAAAATATCAGGCCACTAAGCCCACATATCATATTATCTCTCCCATGTTTCATACAAAACATGTCCATGTTTCCACAATACATGAATTATTGGCATAGTATTTACCCATAATAATTTCTCACTTCGATCTACAACACATATCAGATGCTTCTCAAAGGACGCATCAATCTCAAGCTTAACATCATCCACATCGATCACATGATAAGGGTTTGGGTGATACTGCTAAAGTTATGACACATAGAAAACATCATACATATCACTATATCTCTATGGAATATCCAATAAAATTCCACCAACTCGATTATCTCCACAACCTCAAAAGGTTTAATAAACCTGGGTGCCTACTTGAACTATCTTTGAATCCTATGATTAACCAATCTAGGAGACACCGGAAGGAACACAAAATCACCCACTATAAACTCAAGGGGTCATTGAAATCTATTAGTATATTAATTATATCTACTATGATCCATAACCATACATTTATGAATCAAATGAACCTAATATGTGTCTCATGCATGAGACTTGATCCCAAAAGCTCCGACTCACCTACCTCTATCAAATATATAGGTAATCTGCATGACCTAACATAAAGAGACTCCTATGGTAAAATGTGAATTTTTTCTTGATAATTGTTGTTATAGGTGAACTCAACAAGTTCTAAGTGTTTCTCCCAATATACACCAAATTCAAGGGAACACACCCCTAGAATATCCTCAAGTACCTGAATAGTATATTCCAACTGCCCGTCTGTCTGCAGGTGGAAATATGTACCCAGAAATACCTATGTGCCAAGAACCTTCTTCAATACATGCCAGAAGTGTGTAGTGAAATGTGATTCATGGACTAAAACTATACTCCATGGAGCCTTATGCAGATAGAAAAACTTTATAATATAAAATTCATTTCAACTGATCCATGGATAAAGTCCCCCATCTAGAAATTATCTACTTTCATCAATTGATCCATAACCACCAAAATGATGTCATTATTTTGAGTCATCCTCGAGAGACCCACCATAATGTACATGGTAACATCATCCCAATTTCACTCTAAAATGGGAAACATCTATAGTAAACCACTAGGTTTTTGATGATCGAACTTCACATATTGACAGGTGTAGCATCATTTCAAGAACCCTGAAATATCTCTTTTTCATTCCCGACCACCAATACTATCAATGTAGGTCATGGTAAATATTAGTCAAACTAGGATGTACTACCCACTTCAAGGCATGAAATTCACACATCATCTCCTCTCTTAGACTTGTAGTCACAAAAAAATGAACCTAGAAATAGATGACCTCATCCTCATCTATCATCTAATGTGAAGGCGGCTCCCCTCTTTTAAGGATTTCCCCCAAGGCCAAAAACATTGGATATTCATACTGATTTTCCCTTATCTGGATCAAAAGTGTGGATTCTACTGATACTGATACCAACATCATCTTCTCCTAGACCTCTTGAACCACAATATTCATCTCATCTAGAAAATTTATCATCTTCCACTCAAAAGTAGACTTCTAAATTTCCCAAATATATGTTTTACTTATTAAAGCATCAGTAAAATTGTATCCTTTCCTACATGTATATGAGAGCTCAAAATAAAATTACTTTATATACTCAACCCATATCTATTATTGAAGATTCAAATATCATTGTGAAAAGATATACTTTAAGATATTGTGATCAATATATAGAGTAGAATTTTCACTCTATAGATAATGCCTCCAACAATTCAAATCATAAACCACTACAACCAACTCAAGGTCATGCATGGTTTAATTATATTCATGTGCACTCAACTGCCATGAACCATATGCCAAAACTTAATCCCCTACATCAACACCAATCCAAGACTGATCCCAGATGTGTCACAAAACATTGTATACTCTTCACTTGGATCAGGTAGGATCATGATTGCTGTGGTGGTCAAATGATTCTTCAACTCCCCAAAAGTATTCTTACATGCTTCATACCATTCAAACATAACTCCCTTACCATTAAATCCTAAAAGAGACGATTCTATGTGGGAAAATTCCTGGATGAACCTCTGATAATAGCCTACTATCCCCATAAAACTACAGATATCTAATACATTCTTGGGTTTCTCCCAAGAAACCACTTCCTACACCTTCTCTAGGTCTACTGAAACACCATCCTTTGAGATTATATGACCCAAGAAATGTACCTGATCAATACATAATTTATAGTTAGATATATTGGTGTATAGACAATGATGTCTCAGTGTACTAAAGATGATTTCATGATATTGGGAATTATTTTCATTAGTCTTATAGTACACTAAGATGTCATAAAAAAAACAACCAAAAACTGGTCTAGGTACAAGTGGAAGATTAGGTTCATTGAAAAAATAAACACTTTTGAAGAATTCTTCAACCCAAATGGAATCAGAAAAAACTCATAAAGGCTTTACCTTCTTCTGAAAGCAGTATATGGTATATCAAAAGTTATAACTCTCAACTGATGATACCCTAATCTCAATTAAATCTTTGGGAAGACACAATCTCCCTTAAACTGTTTGAAGAGATCATCAATACACAGAAGATGATACTAGTTCTTCACTATAATCCGATTAAACTTTCGGTAGTAAAGACATAAGCACAAAGTCCCATCATCCTTATTTTCAAATAAAACTAGATAACCGCAAGGTGATATACTTGGATAGATAAACCCCTTCTACATCAACTCTTCTAGTAGTGTCTCAAGCTCCTAAATGTCTATTAGTTCCATTCTATATGTTGTAATAGAAACTGTATCAGCTCTAGGAATGAGCTCAATCATAAATTCCACATCTCACTTAGGTGTCAGCCCTAAAAGTCCCCTAGAAACATATCCTAGAACTGGTCCACTAAGGGTGGAAAGACACAAGATATTGAACCCCCATCATACAACATAAGACTTGAACCATGGGTAGTGAGCTCCCATAGTTTTTGATGAACTAGACCTACATGGACTACCTAGACATATCATTCTCCATGTTGTACATAATTGTCATCCTCAGAAGACATAAAATTCACTCTCCTGTGGTAACAACCTATGTTGGCCCAGTATGCTACCAACTATTCCATACCAAAAATCAAGTCAAAAAATGAAATATTGAGAATGTAGAGATCCCAAAGAAAATTATACCACCAACCTTGAGAGAAAACCCCTTGAATAAATAAATTTCTCTTGATCGTACCCCAAAGGTGTATCAATCGTCATAACCCTGCTCACAAACTCCATTATCAAACTCAACCCATTTATAAGTTTCCCACATATATAAGAATAATATGAACAAGTATCAAATAAGGAAATATCAAGTATATAATCTACAATGATAGTACCTATATCTATTGATGGTCTAACCTTGCTATCCACAATTTTAGGTTGAAATGCATGCAACTGTCCTGCCCCTCTTCCCTATACTACGGTCTGGGTGCCCTGACCTACACCACCCTGCTGATATGGGTGCTCTTTCCTAGAAGTACCAAGTCCACTGCCTCAATCACCACATACAATATAAATCCCACTACCAGACTGATATGGGGTATAATACCCCTTCCATCGCTCTGATTTATCATGTTTCCTCTGTCACTACCCATAGGTTGAGGGTTTCTATAATACATCTACAAGTGATCCATCCTATCAGAATCTTAGTACTCCTCTGGTGGTCAGAGATACTGGCGTAAAATATGTCCCAAATGACCACACTAGTGGTAGTATATATGGTTACTACTCTGAGTAACTGATCCATCTCCCTGGACACCCTTTTTACTGTCTCCCTAGTTGAAATTTTCAAAGTGATTATTCATAATCTTCGAATATGTACCTACTGGTCATCCAAAAAATACCACCTACATTCCACTAGAATCCTCCTTCATGTTCCCCTCTGATATGAGATCCTAATTCACCACCTCATAGAACTTCTTCATCCTAAATATGTTAACTTGAGACTTAATTTCACATTTAAGCCCATCCTAAAAATATTTTGTTGCCACAACCTCATATTTTTCCAATGATGGAGTAAAGAATTGTAGATCTATAAAGTGTCTTGTATAGTCCATCACAAACATACTCCCCTGGTTTAGCCTCATGAACTCTACTACCCTCTCCTACTTGAGAGTCTTAGGGTAAAATGTCTCTAAGAGCTCCTCCTAAAAGTACTTTCACTCAAAATTATCCAACTATCCATCCCAAGTTTGGATGTCTCATCAATTCATTGGTTTACTAGATAACATGTATACATCCAATTTTACTCTTTTCTCAGTAGGAATCTCTAGGTGTTAAATAATCATATGTATAGACTCAATCTATAACTCAACTGCTTCAGGTCCACCCTCTAGTAAAACTCAGAGGGTGATGCGATTAGAACTCCTGTATCAAGTCAGACATAATTTTTACAACCCACTCTGTGTCTCATTCCATAAATTATATGAACCAAGAAAAGTTATCTCAAAAAATATCTTCTTATTCCTCACTTGGAACTATCAGAGCCTTCGGTTCTAATATTGGAGGATCATTTCTATCAATTTCCTCCTACCGTCCTATCAAAAAGCATCACTATAGAGGCATATCTCTACAATTCCAAACACACATCTTAGGAAACATTACACAAAATGATCATATTTACATAAGATAGATTCACAAAAGCCATAACAAGTCACCCCCATTCCCTACCACATAGTCAAAACTGAGTTTCTATCACTACCATAAACCATCCCTCATATAGGTCATTGCTCACATAGGAAAAAACACTTTCAAAACACAAGTTTCTCATTAGACACCCATTTATCCATTTCAAATTAACACATTTTCATCTTTTAAAATTTATCAATTTCATATTAGGAACCATTTTCATTTAAATTACAGTAGAAAGAAAAGTATTTTCATTTAAACAATTCACCCAAAACCTACTTTTCCATGCCTGCCTAAAATGATGAATGTTACAATAATTCCCGAGTTCCTAGAATGACACATGTATGCTCAACATGTATTACATACCAGTACATGAATAAAATCTTAGATAAAATTAATACCACACAACAAGTGCATCACTTAAGGTAAAATAACATTCAACTATAACATCACACATCAAAATCATCATCCCACCTAGGGTCCTTAGCACTTATCCCTGCACATGGGTTAGCTACTCTAATCAATGAACTCTTAACTAAGGCCTGAATCATACTAATATAATGTCTACATTTACCAAATAGTAATACAAAATAAAAGAAAAGAAAAATCCTCTGATGCCACTTTTTAATGTATGACCCAGGGGCCACATGCCGGTGCATCGAGTCGGTTCACTATGTGACCTTAGGCATCCGTACCCATATTATAGAGGCTTTGGATTAGTATTGAGGGTCTAATATACAATATGGGGAGACTATACCCTCTTTATCAAAGCAACACAATAGTATTAATAAATAAAAATAACCAAATGATAATAACCATAACTAGAATAATACCAGCATCATAAGATGTGAAAAACTAGAATACAATATCCAAACCAAAACAATATATATTTCATTCCATATATGTGTCAAGTGTCAATATGAAAACCCAAAATAAAGACACAATGAAAACTCCCAAGTGAGTCCCAACACCATGTCTGTTCCCTCATCCAAGCTCTATCCGAACTCATCTATCCAACATAGGGCTTCTGCCCTTATCCTGTCCCGCAAACATGAAGTCTATTCGGGTACCTATCAGACAGTCAGGGTAGGGTGTGAGTGAAACTCAGTAGGACACCACTAATGATGTCTAAAACAATATCCAATCTATAATAGTGTATTTTGTCGTATAAATAATAAATTACACTAAATCAAGTAATAATTTTTTCACAATTCAATATTCTTTAATTAACCACAAAAATTACTAGGGTTCATGATGACATCCAAACCATACATACCCAATTTAGTATATTACAAAGTTTGAAAAATCCCCAAGGGATATCACATATCACATCTCATGGTTTTAATTTATCATTCAATTAAATTTTACGTTCACTAAATGGGGGCCTAGAACGACAGTCTGGTAACCTATGGGTATTTAGAGTGGTAGTCCCTATCTCATAACCCAGTTACACATATAAATACATAAATATATTGGGTTCCTAGATTATTAGTCTAGAACCCTTTGGGTATTTGGGGTAGTAGTGTTTTTCACACAACTCATTTCAATCATACCATCTCACCCCATGGGTGGCTAGCAATTTCATAATTTCCATTTAGAAAACAAGCACATATCACAATTCAATACCTTAAATATACTAGAACACCCCATGGGTGGCTACCCGTTTCTAAATTCTATTAAGCACCAATTTCACAATTTCTATTATTCTCAATTTCATATTATGGCATACCTTCTTTTTATTATATAACTTTACATGGAATTTTACAAGAAGATGATATTTTAAAGTTTAGTATCATGGAAATAAGGTACATAATACATAAAAGCATAAAAAATTATTTTAAACCACTTGATTGAATTATTCATTGGTTAATCCTATGTAAAATTACTATATCTCATAAAATGGGGACATAAATTAAAGTAAAGGGTGAGTTGAAGGCCCTGTAAGGGAAATGAAGGAAAGTAGTTTACATGTGATCATGAGAATTATCAATAAAAACTTGAGTAATATCATAAATCCATGAAAAAGAGGCATATAATATTAATAATAACATGAATCATAACTTTTAAATTTTTCTACAAAATTTAATTAAGTCATTAATAATCATATCACAATGGTTTATCGCCAAGGTGTCATAAAAATCACTAATGTATCATAAATATTGTCATCTCTAGAGATTACATTTATTACCCAAAGAATTGGAGTGATATCAGGGTGAAACCTTAATATATTTTAATTAAAATGATCCAAAAATATAATAATAAAAAATTTCATAAATAACCCATGGAGAATAAAAGAAATAGGTTTCATTTCAAAATCACGGTGTTTTAGAAAGCACTTAAAAAAGATCCTTTTGTCATTTTAAACCCACAGAAATGGATAGAGGGTTTTATTTATGTTAATCACAGAATTAAATAGATAATTTTGAAATATATGTGAATAACCCTAGAGAAGAAAGAGGTTTTTTTATTCATAAAATAAAATAAAATAATTTCTTGAGAAAAGAGATAAATTTTGAGATGTAAAATTGGAAGCATAATTATTATAAAACATGGTTTTAGAAAACATTAAAAAGAGAGGGGAAAATGGTATCCCACTAATAAAAAACCCTTAATATAGTTAAGGGATATTATAAAATGGATATAATAACATAATATGTAAATTTTAAATACATACCACATAAAAAGAGAACTTGAAAAGAAAAGAGAAGTGGAGATTTCCCTTACCTTGAAGAGTGTTCCTAAAAAATGAGGATTGGGACCTTGGGAGCTTGAGAAGACCTTTATAGAACTCCTTGGGAGGAAAAACTATCATAAATTCGTGGTGGATGAATCTGGAATTAAAGTAAATGAATAAATGGGTGGGTATTTATAGAAAAATTGAGGGAGTTTTTTTTATTAATTTCTAAGGACACCTTAGCTGTGGTATTTGAAAAACTATGGGATTTACCATGGTATTTTCCTATGGTATTGGCCAATTTTGACATATAATATCACATTTTAATCCATAGGAGTTGACCAAATTTTTATATCAATCATTATATAATCATGACATAGTTATGATGTCACTAAGTATACTAAAAAATCAAAACTGAATGTTTACTATTCACAAAAAATTCAACTATTTCAGAAAAATCCCAAAAATTAACCCTAACCATTTTTTGATGTGTAGAATTAAAAAATGAATTCAATTTTTTGAAAATTAATTTTCTTTTAAATCATTATATTAATTAAAAAATTATAAATAAATATTTATGTTTTATAAAAATACCAATACTTAACTAATAATTTCTAAAACATTTATTTACTTATACTATAATTATATATAATTACCATTTAAGATGTATAAATTATATCTATACTTCTTTAGGTGAGGTTTCTATTCCATTAGTCATATTACTATTCCAAAGGGTCAAGTTACTATTCACCAAAAAATATGTTGATCTTATCAGACTCTAAATATCTTACTAATCAAAACCATGTATGTCCATTTTTCAAAAATCATTTCATAGAATCAATTATTTAAAGTATAGTAATTAGTTAAATGAAAAAAGTAGTATTTTTCACTATTCATCAAAATTATGAAACTTCGTAGAAAAATACAAAAAATTCACCCTAGATTAATTTTGAAATTTGAAATTCACAAATAATATTTATTTTACCATAATAATTATCTAAGTATGATAAATCTATGAAAAGTACAATTTTTACATGTAAAATAAATTTATAAAATTTGTCTCAATGAAACATATATTTTATTAAGAAAAACTATTCTTAAAATAGAAATGATGAAATAATTTTTTTTAAAACAAAGGGATTACAATTTAAGTGACTAAGTCCATGACATATAACCCCTTATAACACCCAAATACAACCTAAGGGTATGGTGTGTGATGGTGACATACTCTTGGGGTGGCTCAGATAACATCGCCCGAGTGGTAATCTCCACCCACTTGAACTTCTCCCTTAGGAGATTTCATTCAAGATTAACATATTGAATCTCAGCTTGGACTTGGTCCAGAACGAAGACCAAAGACGCTACCTCCCTCCCAAGTTTTGACAAATGGGATTCATACAAAATGAATCTACTAGATGAGGCCGTCAAATCTTCTTTCTGTATTAATAAAATTTTATCATTTCTATTTATAATACCAATTATAATGTTAAAATTATTATTAAGAGTATTTATTCCATTGGTTATATTAACCAATGATCATAATTTACCAACAATCATGTAATGGTCAAAACCAGAAGGCCACATGTCAATTATAATCACTTTATTATTAAGGGGATATAGTTTTATTGAGTACAAAATAATATAACATACATTTTTTGGAAACATTTACCATTAAAAAAGTTCGAGTCATTATATTCTTCCCCCCTTAATAAATTTCATCCTCAAAATTTCAACTTGTGAACTTAGAATAGAAAAGGTGTGGGTACTTATGCCTCATTGTTTTCTCTAGTTCCCACATGTCTTATTTATATTTATAGTTTCTCCAAAACACTTTAATGAGGTGGGTAGTCTTGTTTCGTAGAACATTGTCCCTATGGTCTAGGATCTCCTCCTGATCCTCACAAGGGAGATCATGATACAGTTGTACCACCTTCATATTCAGTAAATATGAAGGGTTAGGTATGAACTTCCTCAAGAGAGATACATAGAAAACATCCTGAACTGGAGTTAGATTTCGTGGAATTGCTATCCAATAGGCCACTGCTCCAATACGATCAAGGATTTTATAGGGACCAATGTGCCTGGGGATAAGCTGCCCTTTCTTCCCAAATCACGTGACTCTATTCCATGGTGAAATTTTAAGGAATAATTTGTCTCTAACATCAAACTTCAATTCCCTTCATCAGTGTTATCATAACTCTTCAGCCGAATCTAAGTAGCCTTTATGTGATGTTGGATGAAATTAACATTTTCTGTCATCTCTTGAGCAAGATCAGGACCAAGAAGTTTTCTCTCTCCAAGTTCATCCCAACAACTAGGATTTCTAAATCACTTCCCATATAGAACTTTATAAGGATCCATTTGAATACTCGAATGAAATATGTTGTTGTATGAAAACTCAACTAATGGGATATGTTGATCCCATCCACCTTTAAATTCCATTTATAATGTTCTTATCATATCCTCAAGTGTTTGAATAGACCTTTCATATTGGATATCAGTTTGGGGATGACAAGCCATACTGAAATTCAATTCGGCACTCAGAGCATATTGAAGACTTATCCAAAATTTTAATGTGAACCTTTTATTATGATCAGATATGATAGAAATTGGAACTGCATATATCCTTACCACTTACTTCATGTATATCTCTATGAGTTGTTCAAGAGAGAAATCTTCCCAAATAGATATAAAATGAGAATTCTTGGTGAGACGGTCCACTATAATCCATATCACATTGTTTCCTTTAGAATTTCTCAGGAGACCAGTAACAAAGTCTATAGTGATATTTTCCCACTTCCATGCTGGTATGGGTAGTGTTTGTAATAACTCTTTAAGAAGTTTTCTCTTTGCCTTCACTTTCTAACACACCAGGCACCTTGTAGTGTAGTTATCAATCTCCATTTTCATGTTATCCCACCAATAATGACCATGAAGGTCCCTGTACATTTTTGTGCTTCCAAGATATATATAGAAAGAAGAGATATTAGATTCATCCATTAGATCCTTATTTATTTTAGGAATATATGGATCTCATATCCTTGTACAAAATATTAGTATGCCTTATTGATCAATATTGAACCATGTAACTTCCCATCCATCACAACCTCAAACTTCTTCTGCAATAAAGGATCATCTCTTTGAGATTTTATTGATCTTCTCTAGTAATGATGGTTGAGAAATAATTTGGGATATGTTTGATGATTTACCTTCCCTTATAATTCCCATTTCCATTTTTACTAGGTATTTGATAAAAGGATCTCCTTTAATCCTCATAATTTTTAGTATAATAGGGTCTTTCCTAATTAATGCATCGACAAATTTATTTTCTCTTCTGGGATGACAATGAATTGAACAATAATAGTCTTTAAGAAGTTACAACCATCACCTCTGTCTCATGTTAAATTCATTTTGCATGAAAATATACTTCAAACTTTGATAGTCTATGTATATATCACATTTACCCCATAAATATAATGCCTCTATATCTTCAGAGAAGAAACAATCATATCCAGATCAATATGATTCATAGTATAGTTCTTCTCATGAGTCTTTAACTATCAATATTCATTAACAATCACATTATCATTTTGCATGAGTATTCACCCAATCCATTTTAGAGATGAATCACTAAAAATAATGAATCTTTCTCCGATAGAGGGTAGAGTTAACATAGGTGCAATAACCAATATCTTCTTCAGTTCTTGGAAACTTTCCTCACACTCCTTTGTACATATGAACTTAAATCTTTTTTGAGTTAACCTGGTTAGTGGATTATAAAGTAATGAAAAGGTTTTCACAAACCTCCTATAATATCCTACTAAACCAAGGAAACTAAGAATCTCAGTTACTATTGTAGGATGATGCCACTACTTCACAAACTTTTTATTTGTAGGGTCAACTGATATTCCTTCACTCATTATAATGTTTCCCAAGAAAGGATCTTGATATAACCAAAACTCACACTTTCTAAACTTTCCAAATAACCTATCCTTCCTCATAGTTTGAAATATAAAAATTATATGGTCTTCATTATCCTCCCAAATTTTGAAATATATCAGTATATCATCAATAAAAACCAATACAAAGTTATTAAGGTAGTCCTTAACTACTCTATTAATCAAATCCATAAAAATAATAGGAGCATTAGTCACGTCGAAGGGAATAAAACACACTCATAATGAACATATCTTGATCAAAAGGCAGTCTTTGGAATATCTTCTTTATTTACACTCAATTTATGATAACCAAATCAAATATCAATATTGGAGAAGAATTGATCCCCATGAATATGGTCAAATAAATCATTAATTCTTGGACGATGGTACTTGTTCTTCACTGTGAACCCATTAAGTTATCTGTAATAAATTAATAATCGCATTTATCTATCTTTCTTCTTCACAAAGAGAACAATTGCTCCCCAAGGATACACACTTGGTTAGATAAAACCCTTCTTAAAAATATCTTGGAGTTGTTTATTTAATTCCTCCAGCTCCACATTTTCCATTATATATGGGGTTTTTGAAATCGGCTTGGAACCAGGCATAAGTTAAATTGATAAATCTACCACTATTTTTGGGGGAGACCCAGGTATCTGCTTAGGAAATACGTCAATGTATTAATAAATTATGGGGACATTATCAATTCTTAAAATTTTATTTTCTTATTCGTCTTATCTGATCATTTTCATAAAGAAGGATACATGTGGTGCTTATAGACAAAGATCACATTGAGATATATCTCAATTGAAAACAACTGTAGGTTACCCATTCAAGACTACTGAGATATCCTTACTTTTGAATTTGATCTGAGCATTGTACTTTGAGATCTAGTCCATCCATAGTATAATGTTGAATTTAATCATGGGAATAACTACTATATTTGTGATGAAACTATGATAAAAAAATTAAATACTAGAGTTTCTATACATAATTGATGCTTGGATAATCCCTCTAAGAGTCTTGAATGATAAATATACATCTAGAATTTAAGGTATTGGTTTTATATTCTTTGTAAAATTGGAGGAAATAAAGGACTGATTAGAACAAGAATCAAATAATGTACTTTCTATATTTGAGATAATAGAGAGAGAACCTGCCACCACATAATTTAGAGCATCAGCTTTAGATATAATGATAGAAAAATCATGACATTTCTCCCTTGGCCTATGCTGAGGATGATGGGGATTCCCCCCACTAACTTCAGATTTGGATAGTGATCGGAAAAGTTCCCAAGCCATTTACACTTGTATCATTGGGCTTTAGGAAAATCTTGCACCATATTCCCTTTTTCATTTGTGTTAAGAAGTTGAAAATTCACCTCACTATGATAATTTTAAGTGATATGGCTATCTCTTGCAAACATATAACATTTCACCCTCCCGAGCAAGCAATTCCATTATTTCTTCTTCCCATACTTGTTACACATGGAAATTTGTACTTGATTTCCACCTCTCCCTTGATCAAAGTTCCTCCCTAGGTTTGGATCAAGATATCTATTCTTCTCATTCGATTTGTGAGACCACTGCATCTCTCAAAACTCTAGTAAAACCTTTATTGCACTTCGTATGATTTCCTCATATCTATCATAGTCTCAGTTGGATAAATTCTTCCATAGATGAGGTATTATTCCACCAAAGAATCTATCACCTTTTCCATTAGGATCCATGAAAAATCTAGAGGTATAACAAGAAATTATTGTGATTTTCATCACATAGATACCAATAGATTCATTTTCCTTATTTTTTAAGCTCTAGTAATTCCTTCTGCATTTTCATTACCATCAAATGAGGGAAATAATTATTAAATAAGATTCCCCTGAACTCTTCCCACTCTATAGCTTCAATCTCCCCTCTTGGCCTCATGTTTTTTTATCAATTCCCACCTCTGATAAACTTCTCCCTCTAAATGGTACACATCCAGAGTGAATTTTTCTTGTTATGAACAATGAAGTATAAAAAATATATTTTCTATAGAGCTTATCCACTATTCCGAAATCAATGGGTCGATAGATCCACTGAAAGTTGGTGGTCATTGACGCATAAAAGACTCAACAATTTTTTTCCCTTCATGGTGAAACCGGTCTCTCATATTGATTCTTTCTATTTATAATAACTTTAGTTAGTTGATTCATAATTATCATGAAGTTTTTCATTCCATATTTCATTGGAGGTCCATCAGTGCATGGTCCATTTCACTCACCTTTTACACAATTCCTTCTATTTATCACTATTTTATAAAAGAAGAAATACTTAGTGAGAAACGTGTTTCATTTAATAATATTATAATTACAAGGTAAATTTTATATCATATAAAATCATGCATAAACATGTTATTCATTAAAAAAAATTATAATTTCAATAAATCCTTCATAAAAATTTATAAAAATATTGTGATTAACCAAACATGTCCCCCTTGAGTATCAAAATAGGAGTGCAACAAGGAATATTGTCATGAAATAACTACCATTAAAGTCTATCTCAAAGTTGTGTTTTTAGGTTTAACCCCTAGATACATCTATTCTAGAGCCACATCTACTTGTTCATATCCAGATATATATTTCTTTGTTTAGAAACCACTTAATAAATATTTCACCAAAATACCAGGTAGTTTTCAAATATTTAAACTTGTCCCTAAGTTTCCTCCTAAAGTTTTCAAATAATAATTTACACAAATAACTAAACCTTCCTTTGATACCAACTATGACATCCCAACTTTTTATTATATAACATTACATAGAATTTTACAAATAGAGGATCTTTTAAAGTTTAGTGTATTGGAAATAAGGTACATAATACATGAAAACATAAAACATTATTTTAAACCACTTTATTGACTTATTCATTGGTTCATCCTAAGTAAAATTATTTCATCTCATAACATGGGGACATATGTCAAAGTAAAGTGCGAGCTTAAGGCCTAGTAAGGGAAAATAAGGAAAACAATTTACAAGTGATCATGAGAATTATCCATAAAAACTTGAGGAATATCATAAAGGCATGAGAAAGAGGCATATAATATTAATAATAAAATTAATAATAACTTTGAAATGTGTATAAAAAATTTAATTGAGTCATTCATAATAATATCACCAATATTTATCACCGATATGTCATAAAAATTACCAAGGTTATTCACCAAGCTATTGTAAAATTTGTCATCTATAGATATTATATTATTTACCCAATGAATTGGAATGCTATCAGGGTATAACCTTCATATGTATTAATTAATGTGATCCACAAATATTTTAATAAAATATTTCATAAATAACCTATGGAGAATAAAATAAATCAGTTCCATTTCAAAATCATGGTGTTTTAGAAAGTGCTTAAAAAGGACAATTTTGTCATTTTAAACCCACAAAAAAGGATGAAGGGTTTTATGTATGTTAATCATAGAATTAAATATATAATTTAAAAATCTATGTGAATACCCCTAGAAAATAAAGAGATTTGGGTATTCACAAAAGAAAAAAAATAATTTCTTGAGAAAAGATAGAAATTTTGAGATGTATAATCGATAACATAATGACTATAAAATATGGTTTTAGAAAACATTAAAAAGAGAGGGTAAAAGAGTCTATCACTAATAAAAGACTCTTAATATAGTAAAAGGATATAATAAAAGGGGAAGAATAATATATTATGAAAATTTGAATGACATACCACATAAAAAAGAGAACTCAAAAGGAAAAGAGAAGTGGATATTTCCCTCACCTTAAAGAGTGATCCTAAAACTTGAGGATTTGGAACTTAGGGGATTGTGGAAACAATGGGAGGACTCATTGGAAGGTAAAATATTGTAAATTCATGGCGTATAAATTTTTAATGAAAGGAAACAAATAAATGAGTGGGTATTTATAGAAAAAGTGAAGGAGTTTTTTTTATTAATTTCTGAGGACACCTCAGTAGTGGTATTTGAAAAACCATGGGATTTACAATGATATTTTTCCATGTTATTGGAAAATTGGGACACCTAATATCATATTTTAATCCATAATATTCTAACATCATTTTATATTACTCATTACATCATTATGACATAGTTATGATGTCATTAAACATACCGAAAACTCAAAACTGTATGTTTATTATTCACTGGAAATTCAACTATTTTAGAAAAATATCAAAAATTCACCATAACAATTTTCTGAAGTGTAGAATTGAAAAATAAACTCTATTTTAGGAAAATAAAATTTCTTTTTAAATCATTATATTAATTTAAAATTTTTAAATAAACATTTATGTTTTATAAAAATACTAATACTTAACTAATAATTTATAAAACATTTATTTACTTATACTATAATTATATAAAATTACCATTTATGTAGTACCCCCAGTTTATGGTAAGTAACCCTTTATTTTTTTCTTTTATGAATATAATGTATAAGTGGGAATTTTTTGAGACTTTGGTGAACTTTCAATAAGTTTTTGGGGCTAAGGGAGAGGCGCACGTGCTGCACACGGTTTATCAAAACCATGTTGAAAACTTAGTCATGTGAAATGTAAGGTTTGAGGTAGAGAGATTTGGAATAGTGTGTGCAGGGTTAGGGATACCATGTGGGGAGGTCATGCGGGGGTCTTACTAGGTAGTATCTAACACATGGTTTATCTAACCGTGTGAACTAACCATGCACATGGTTTAAGTGAGATCCAAAAAAATTGAATCTCACTCATTTTTGCCTCTATGTGGCTCATTTTTTATCCTAATAAGACATAAATTATAATTTATCTTCCTTTAAGGTATAATAACCTCCAACAAGATATTTTGAGTCAATCCAAAGGCTTCCCTTGGAATTTTGAACCCAGATTCTTGAGGTATGCATTCATTTTTCATCGTTCTTGATCAGTTTCTTAGATCTACTAAGATCTACTTATCCTCTCTTCTTGGTTTCTTAAATATACACCCATTATGGGTAGATATATGAGTGTGTATTCCAAATAATTTTATATTTTGTCTTGATATTTCTAGGAGAATATATCTAAGGAGGTTATATGAAGAATCGACCTGGTTTTCTTAAGCGTTCTTCATCCGTGTGAAGTTTCATCAAAACCTTGATGTAGGGGGCTTCTCTCCCAGCTCCATTTAGTAGTACTGATCAGAATGATTTTAAATTCATTTCCTTGTTATTAATTGATCATTAATTATTGGAAACCCTCTTTTGTGATGGTTTTCGAAATTATAGAAATCTGAAAAATTGGGTGTTTTGAATAAAGTGATTTTGTTATTGGTTTTAAAATATGGATTTTAAAATGGGGATTTTTTAGAATTATGGTACATGGATTTTAGTAGATGTTTTAAATAAAAAGGTTATGTTTTATTGAAACTAAAAGGTTGTTTTAAAATTGGTTTTCAGTAAAAGTACAGTTTTATTGAAATAGTTTGAAATGGTTATTTGGAATGGTTTTGGCATAAATTTGGGTGTTGTGTGAGTTCATGTTCAACATGACCATAAATAAGGGATGTGTACCATTGGGGTACAAGGTTCATGACCATGGATCGGGGGAATGTGTCATTGGGACATAAGGTAATTGGACGAGATACAGCTCATGAGTATGGAACTATCAGATAAAGCATGCATGTGTGAGTGTGTTGTGAACTATGGAATGGGTATGCCAAAATAATAATCAGAATTGGTTTATAAGACTTGATTTTTTATTTTCTAGAAAAATTACTTTCTAGAACTTGGTTTCATTGACTTTTGTTTTCACTTGGTTATAATTAGTTTTTGAACTTGTTTATATTTTCTTATAAAATGTTTTGGTAAATTTTTTAATATAAACTGTTTTATATAAGGTGATAACCATTCAATCCTAGTGGTGTGATTCAGGAATTCATTGGGGAAAACCTACTGAGTTATATAATCACCGCTTCTTTGGCACATTGGTTCTTTTAGAGATGCTACCTTCTAGGACTTGGGAAAAGGTAAAGTATAACACTTATTTAGCACCATGTCATGATACTTTGGAGTACTTGGTGATGTTGGAGCATAGAACATGTGGAGCATGTAATATTGTTGTCATATTGGAGTTTATTTGTTGTCTTTCCACTATTTACTTTGATGTTGGTTTTTATTCTGCTATAGTATACCTTGGTTTTTTCTTTAAAGAGAATGATTTGAAATGTCTTAGTTTATTTCATCCATCATATAGTGAGCTGTTTATGGATGGTTTTTCAAGTTGTTGTTTTTATACATTAAAGGGTAAATCATCCCCCACTTTCTTTGAAACCCTTAGGCATTCATTACTAGACTTTTTTATCTTGGGGATGTCACTTAAGGCCCAGTAATGACTCGTTGTACTCTCAAGCCAATAGGAATTATCGGGTTATTACAAATGGTATCAACTAGTTCGGTCATTTCCTAACAAGTAGTCATCAGTGTTCTTGGTCTTGGATTTGATATTACTTCTTATCTATTCCTTGGTTTGGAATCATATAAAGGACTAGGATTTTTGGAACTTGAAATGTATAGAATAAAATAATGTAGCTATCCCTTTTATTCTGAACTTCAAGTTACGAGGGATTTGGGTACATAAGTGTTTTGGAGAAACTTTTAGAATGTTGGAAATATTATTATCATGGGTTTAGACAATGAGATGAGCATGACATGCATTACAGAGGAATGAATTCCAACTAGGATTGCATACATCATTTCTAATAATGATTCATGTTGTGTATAAAGTGTTGATTTTTGAAAAGTATGAAACTATTTTCAAATTAAAGAATTTGAAAAAACATGGTTGATATATTTTGAAAATGGTTTGATTTTCACAAACAAGAATAATATTTTTCAAAAATGGTTGAAATAGAAAAAGGTTGTTTTTGGAAAACAATGTTTTGATAGTTTATGTGATAGAATTTGAAACACTAAGACATTGGCTACTTGAGAGTGAGATTGAAAGAGTTTTTTTATTGGTTTAGAAAATGGAACCTAGTAGGCATCGTTGAAACCAACCCGAAGAAGCTGCAGAGAATGTGGTTGCACCCAAACCACGAGTGAACAAAGAGATGGTTCAGATTATTTTCCCGGATTTTCAAGCTGTGGATATGGGGAGCTGGAGGAATGATCCAAGGCATGTGGATCATACCATACAGTTCATGAAACAGAATCCACCTGTATTTAGGGGTGATTCTAAACCTGAAAAGGCAGAGGTGTGGCTAAGTAGGATGAATCATATCTTCGATTTCATCGGCACACCATTAGAGATCAAAGTAAAGGTAGAAAATTATATGCCAAAGGATCTTTCATGCTAGTGGTGGGATTTATTAGTGCAGGAAAAATTGGATGAAGGCCTTACATGGGAGTATTTTGAAGAAATTTTCAACAAACAATTATATCCTCATATGTTTGAACTCTAGAAAACCATATACTTCATTATCCTGAAGTAGGATAATATCTCTATCAAAAAGTATGTGGATAAATTCCTGAATTTAGTGCAATTTGAACTAGAATTTTCATCAAGTGAATATTTGAAGGCACACATCTTCGAATCGAAGAAAAGGCATGAGATTCGATCAAAGATTGCGGTGCACTGTATTACGGATTATACAGAGATGGTGAAAAGAGATACTGTGGCTAAGCATGATATATTAGGATCGATGGGAGGAGGTATGATGATACCTACATGGAATGGTGGGAACTCAAATGATGGGAGAAAGTAGAAAAGGGATGCCTATTTCCAAGGTGGAAGTGGAAATCAGAATTAGACGACTGGATTAGTGAACATTCCTCCACGACCCAAGAACAAAGAAGATTATTTTCAATGTGGTTCATTTGACCACATGAATCAAGAGTGTACGACACAACCTAGAGTATGTCATAAATGTAATCAGATAGGGAATATTCAGTGATATTGTCATAGTGCTCCAAGGTTAGGTGCTCGAGACACTTCTCATGCATCGCAATCATCGTATGCTTCGATAGAGCAGGGAAAATAGAATTAGTCTCATCAGTAGAGAAGAGCTAGCCATGGTGATTATAGAAATACCTTGACTCCTAAACTAGGGAAATCTCTACAAGGAAACAAAGATAAAAATGAAACAATGAAGAAATTGTATGGAGTAGAGCACATGATTATCAATGATCAGGCTAAACCATTAATGGTGAGAGGTACAATTATTTTGAATTATACCCTTGTGTAATTTATCTTCAATACTGGTGCATCTCATTCTTTCATTGCTTCTGGTGATATTGATTTAATATGTTTAAAGTTGTAAATGATGCCTTATATTTTAAAACTACAAACTCCTCTTAGGGAAAGAGAATGTCAAGGATTTGTGTGTAGAGAATGTGCTATAGTTGTTGATGGAGTTGAGTTGAAATAGGGATTCTTAGTCTTGGACATGGATTTCTATGTTGTTATTTTGGGAATATATTGGTTGGAAATGTTTAAGGCTCAAATCCACTGTTATAGGAGAATAGTTAGTTTCATGACTTAGGATGACATCAATTATCTCTTTAGAGGTGAGAGGATAGTAATGAAAGGTGGAAAGGGATTGTTGGCACTGATGGTGGGAATTATATCTTATCAGTTGGTAGTGTTGACTTTGGTGTCAATATAAGTGATCGAGGAAAATTGTTTTCCAGTAGTTGTGGATTAATTTCCATATGTATTTCTCAAGAACTTATTAGGGTTACCACCTATAAGAGAAGTGGAGTTTATGATTGATCTCATTCTAGGGACTGGTCCTATTTCCCATCTGTCTTATAGAATGGAACCAACAGTGGTATAGGAATTTAAAGTGTAGTTGGAGGAGATGGAAATAAAGTGTTTCATTTGGTCATGTATGTCTCCATGGGTAACACCGGTCTTGTTTGTGAAGAAAGCAGATGGAACTCTTCGGCTATGTATTGATTATCATAAGCTTAACCAAGTTATGATAAAGAATAGGTACCCACTTCCATGCATTGATGATCTGTTCGATCAATTAAGGGGAGCTCAGTGGTTCTATAAGATTGACTTGCAATCAGGATATCACCAATTATGAGTTCAGAAGGAAGATATTCTAAATACATCTTTCAGGAGCAGATATGGACACTATGAATATGTAGTCATGAATTTCAGTCTAACAAATGCTCCAGTGGTCTTCATGGCCTTGATGAATCAGATATTTTAGTGAAATATGGACTCTTTTGTTGTGGTGTTTGTGGATGACATCTTGGTGTATTCAAAGACAAGGTCTGACCATGAGGGTCACCTGGAAACAATATAACAAATCCTGAGAGATCACCGTTTTTATGCCAATTTATCAAAGTGTTATTTCTTGGATACAAGAAGTACGTTTTATTAGCAGTGTCATTTCTAAGAAAGGTGTTTTAGTGGATCCTGAAAAGATAGAGGCTGTTATCTCTTGGAAACCACCAAATAATTTCTTCAAGATACAAATTTTTCTTGGTCTTATTGGATACTAATAACGTTTTGTGCATGATTTATCATGACAAGATTCCCTAATGACAACTATAAGAAAGAATAATGATCCATTCCAATGAAAAAAGTAATGCTAGATGTCTTTCTAGGAAGTGAAATTTTTTCTTACATCAGTACCTATCTTGATTTTTCCAGAACTAGAATAGGGGTATGTGGTTTACTATGATTCTTTGGGATCAGGGTTGAGCTGTGTTCTCATAAAAAAGAGACCATGTGGTTGCTTATAGTTCAAGTCAGTTGAGGGTGCATGATTAAAATTACCCAACACATGATTTGGAGTTAGCTACAGTCGTCCATGCCTTGAATAAAAGACATCATTTTATCTTTGGTGAGAAATTTACTATGTTCGCAGACCACAAAATCTTGAAACACATTTTCTAATAGTGCGATTTTAATCTGATGAAAAGGAGATGGATGGAGTATATCTAAATGTTTGACTTTGACTTGATGTATACACCAAGAAAAGATAATTTGGTGGCAGATTCATTGATTAGAAAGCCATATGCTCAGTTGGCTAAAGAAGATTCAGATGAATGTCAGTTGTTGTCGGTCCTAGACGACATGCTTGAAAAATGTTAAGACCGAGGTGATATTGCGGTTTTATTTTCATTTATTATTGTTTCTGATTTGGTAAATATGGTCAAAGAGGAACAATCATCTGATGTATAATGTTGGATTACGAGTTCAAAAATCAATGATGGAGAGACCATTGGGGGCTAGAAACTTAAAGGGAGTTCAATTTTGTGTTTTAGAGATCAGATGGTTGTACCTATGACTTGTTAGGAACAACTACTTCATGGTTATCACCATTTGAGATGGTTTATACATCCAAGAACATAGAATATGTATAAGGAATTGAAGGCACAATTTTTGGTGTAGAGGCATGAAAAGGAAGGTGGACAAGTTTGTTTCTAAGTGCTTAACTTTATAGAAAGTTAAGGTAGAGCATTAGAGACCAGTGGATATGTTGTAGTATTTACCTATCCCTATGTGGAAATGAGAGTATATTGTGATGGATTTTATTACAGGCCTCCCAAGAACAGTCTGTAAACATGATGCCATATGGGTGATAGTGGATTATCTTACTAGGTCGACCCATTTAATTCCAATTTGTGAAACTCATACGGTGGAGGATCTGTCTAAAATATATATCCAAGAAGTGGTAAAGATGCATGGAATACCAGTTTCAATAGTCTTAGACAGAGATCCAAGGTTCACATATCATTTTTGGGAATCCTTATAGAAATCCCTTGGAACTCAATTGAGTATGAACATGGAGTAGCATCCTTAGACGGATGTGCAAACTAAATTGATGATATAGATGTTTGAAGACATGTTACGGGCTTGTGTAATGGATTTTGGTGGCTCATGAGAGGATAAATTACCCTTAGTGTAGTTATAATCTAATAACAACTATCAAACCTCAATAAAAATGGATCTTTTTGAAGCATTCTTTGGGATTCCTTATCGTTCTCCACTATGATTGGTAGAAACAGGTGAAAATTCACTTGTTGGGATGAGCCTTGTCCAAGAAACAACAAAGAAGATTTAGTTAATCAGAAAGAGTATGGAGACGGTTCAGATTCATTATAAATCTTATTCGGATCATCGTTGAAGGCCGTTGTTGTTTTCCGTGAGTGATCATGTGTTCTTGAGAATCTCTCCAAGACTTGGACATCATCGTTTTGGGAAGCAGGTCAAGTTATATCCTAGATAATTTACCCCTTTTGATATACTAGAATGGGTCAGAGAAGTGAAATATTAGTTGGCATTACCACCATTGTTCAGTTTGGTGCATAATGTGTTCCACATATTTCAGTTGAAAAAGTATCAGCCTAATCCTGACCATGTAATTAGATGGGATCACATTGACCTAGAGTTAGATTATTCATTGATACATATCTTGGTATGGATTATCTATAGAAAATAGAAAGTCTTGTTTGGAAAAAGCATCAGTATGGTGTTGATTTTATGGAATCATGGTCATATTCAGGAAGATACCTATGAATGTGAGAAAGAAATGAAAGATAAATGACCAGAACTCTTTCAGAGCAGCAATAGTTTTCTACTTTCTAGGGACGGAAAGACAGATGGTGGAGAGAATGTTGTACCCCCCGGTTTCTGGTTCATAACCATTTCTTTGTTTTTTTATGGATATACAGTATAAGGGCAAAATTTGGGAGAGTTTAGTGAACTTTCAGAAAGTTTTGGGGGCTAAGGGAGAGGCGCAAGTGCTGCATACATTTTATCCAAAACATGCACAAATATTAGTAAAAATCATGAAAAATGGTAGGTTTGAGGTAGAGAGATTCAGCATAGTGTGCACACAGTTAGGGAGACCATACGAGGAGGCCGTGCGAGGGTCTTCCTAGGTAGTAGCTAATGCATGGTTAGAGCATGGTTTGTCTAACTATGTGAACTAACCATGCACATGGTTTAAGTGAGATCCTAAAAAAGTGTATCTCACACATTTTTGCCTCCAAGTGGATTTTGTTTGCTTCTAAGTAGCCATAACTTGGTATTTTTCTTCCATTAAGGTATAATAAATTCTCCTAAGTGATTGGGAGTCAATCCTAAGGCTTCCCTTGGAGTTTCGAACCCATATTCTTGAGGTATGCATTCATTCCTCATCATCCTTGATCAATTTCTTAGATCTACTTATATATAATTCTCCGATATTCTTAGTTTCTTAGTTATAAATCTGTTATGGGTAGATCTATGAGTGTGGATTCAAAATAATTTGAGATTTTTTCTCTATCTTTCTAGGAGAAGATATCTAAGGAGGTTCCATGAAGAATCGACTCGGTTTTCTTAAGAGTTCTTCGTCCTTGTCAAGTTTCGTCAAAAACATGAGGTAGGGGGATTCTCTATCGACTCTACTTAGTAGAACCAATGGGAATGATTTAAAATTTATTTCCTTTTGATTAATTTATCATGAATTGTCTGGTTAGGAATTTTTGTAAATCCTCTTTTGTGATGGTTTGGTAAATTGTAGAAATCTGGAAAATTAGGTGTTTTGAATAAAGTGATTTTGTTCTTGGTTTTAAAATATGGATTTCAAAATGGGGATTTTCTAGAATTTTGGAACATGTATTTTATTAGAAATTTTCAATAAAAATGGGATGTTTTATTGAAATGGAATGGTTGTTTTGAAATTGGTTTATTCTTTGGGTTTCAATAAAAGTAAAGTTTAATTGAAATGGTTTGAAATGGTTATTTGTAATGGTTTTGGCATACATTGGGGTGTTATGTGAGTTCATGTTAGACATGACCCCGAATAAGGGATGTGTACCATTGTGGTATAAGGTGTGTGACCCTGGATCGGGGGAACGTGTCATTGGGACACAAGGTAATTAGACGAGAGACCTCTCATGAGTATGGAACTGTCGGATGAACCATGATTGTGTGGGTGTGTTGTGAACTATAGAATAGGTATGACAAAATAATAATCATAATTGTTTTATAAGCCTTGGTTTTTTATTATCTGGAAAATAACTTTCTGGAAATTTTTTTCATTGACTTTTTTTTCACTTGGTTATAATTGGTTTTCAAACTTGTCTATATTTTCTTATAACCTATTTTGTTAAATTGTTTTATATAAACTATTTTATATAAGGTGCTAACCATTCTACCCAAGTGACGTGAGTAGGGAAGTCATTAGGGGAAAACCTACTAAGTTATATAATCACCCCTACTTTGGCACTTTGGTGCTTTTACAGATGCTACCTTCCAGGACATGGGAAAAGGTAAAGTATCACACTTATTTAGCACCATGTCATGATACTTTGGAATAATTGGTGATGTTGGAGCATAGAGACTGTAGAGTATGGAGTCTTGTTGTTTTCCTGAAGTTTATTCATTGTCTTTCCGCTGTTTACTTTGATGTTGGTTTGTCTTCCGCTGTAATATACCTTGGTAGGTTGTTTTAGAGAGAATGATTTGAAATGTCTTAGTTTATTTCATGCATTATATAATGACCTGTTTATGGTTGGTTTTTCGAGTTGTTGTTTTTATAAATTAAAGGGTAAATCATACCCCACTTTCTTTGAAACCCTTAGTCATTTTTTTCCAGCCTTTGGTGTCTTGGGGATGTCGCTTAAGGCCCAATAATGAGTCGTTGTACTCTCAAACCAATAGGAATTAGCAGGTCATTACAATTTAATATGCCTAAATAATATCTATACTTCCATAGGTGAGTTTACAATTCCATTGGTCATATTACTATTCATAATGGTAACATTACTATTCCAAAGGGTAAAGTTACTATTCACCAAAATATAAGTTAATCCTATCAGAATCTAAATATATTCCTGATCGTAATAATGTATATCCATTTTTTGAAAATCATTTCACAAAATCAATTATTTAATATATAATAATCGTTTAAATGAAAAAAGTAATATTTTCACTATTCATAAAAAATATGAAACTTCTTAGAAAAATACTAAAAATTCATCCTAGATTGATTTTGAAATTTTGAAATTAAAAAATGATGTTTATTTTACCATAATAATTCTCTAAGTATGAGAAATTTCTGAAAAGCATAATTTTAACCTGCAAAATCAATTTAACAAATTTGTCTCAATTAAACAAATATTTTATTAATAAAAACTATTCTTAAAATGGAAATGATGAAATAAAAATTTTATTAAAACAAAGGGATTGCAATTTAAGTGACTAAGGCCTTGACACATACCCCTTATAACACCAACATATGACCTAAGGGTAAGTTGTGCGATGGTGATATAATATTGGGGTGGCTCAGATAATATCTCCTGAGTGGTAATCTCAACTAACTTTAACTTCTCCCATAGGCGATTTCATTCAACCTTAACATGCTGAAGCTTTTCTTAGGATTGGTCCAGAGCAAAGCCTAAAGATGTTACCTCCCTCCCAAGTTCTAACAAATGGGATTTTTATGACACAACTCTACTGGATGAGGCCATTGAATATTCTTTCTACATTAATTAACCATTATAATTTCTATTTATAGTACCAATTATAACATTAAAATTATTATTATGAGTATTACTTCCAATAGTCATATTGACTAACAATCATAACTGACCAACGATCATATAATGGTCGAAACCCAAAGGTCACATTTCAATTATACTCACTTCATTATTAAGGGGATATAGTTTTATTGACTACAAAATAATATTACAAACATTGTGAGGAAACATTTATCATCCAAAAAGTTTGAATTGTTACACATATCCCTATGATTCATCAAATCCATAATCACAATTCCAACCAACAGTCATTATCAAAACATTTACCAATTCCAATTTCAATTTCCTCAAGCTCAACCCATTTCAATATCACATGGAAATTAAAATAATAAATTCAATTTAGAATAAAATTCCCAATGTTTCAATTTAAATTTAACTATTACATACATGGAAATTTAATCAATACTATGCTAATCGATAAATAGTTCACCTACCATTAGATTGTTGATGGAAATTATCCAAATTAGAATTCCACAAAATGAAATGGAACAATAAATTTCACAGAAAAGAACAAGATCTTGAACCAAAACCTAGATCAAGATCAAATGGATTAATATATTTCAAAACCTAGATCTAAAAATATCTCCAATGGAGGATAAATCATTCCACTTCATCTAGAAAGATAGTCATGAGAGAGATAAAACTACATGGGAAGAGATTACATACCAAAAGATGTGTAGATCCATAAATTGAATATTTTATTCATCATGAATGGAGTTCTAGGAGGCTTGGAATCTATATAGGAGACCCCAAAAATGAAGGAAAAATAATAGTGTCGAGTTGGGACAAATTGGGGTTAGTACTGGTGGGTTTGGGAATTCTAAAATAATTTTTAGAGGATTAAAAACCACACACATGGTTTCCTAAGAAGGGGTGCATGATTTTACAAACTGTACCCCCTAACCATGAATCTCTTCTTAGGGGGAACAATTTGAAAAGTAGTGCACCAACTGTGCGATTTCACACTATTTGGGAATGTATGGTTTTTTGGGAAAGGGTGCACAGTTTGGGAAAACTGTTCACCAACCGTACACTGCACAAAACCTCTAAAAAAACTTCCAAAATTCTATTTTTTCACCCGAAACATCCCTAAGGTAAAAACCAAACAAGATAATAACAAAATAAGTGTAAAATAGTTTCTAAAAACATGTATGATACATCTCTATAAAATTCATGATCTTACAAAATTTTATTAAAATTAAAATTTGATACGATGAAACATAAACTATTTTTTAGAAAATATATAGTTTCAATCAATAAAATCTTTTAGAAGAAATCAATAATTTTTTATGTAATTAATATTTTAATAAATTATTATTGTTAAATAATATTTATTAAATATAATTGATTATATAATTTTACAAAGGCCAATGTATTTTTTTAAGGGTCAGAAAAATGCTATTTTAAAAAACCCAACATTTTCAATAAATGGATATTTTTTAATTAAAAATATAAATTCACATATTTATAGGTTTATTTTGATAAAATAATATTTTTTTAAAATAATTAAGTCAAAATTATCTAATGGTGAATTTTTTATAATTTTTTAAGATAGTCGAATTTTTAGATAAAAATTAAAAACAATATAAATATAGGGTGATTATTATGAAATAATAATGACCCAAAAGTGATGTAATATATGCCATTAAAGGTATCTAATAAAAAAATATTTCTCTCTTAAAATAATGTGTTTTTTAGGTTATTTAATTAATTTTATAAACCCTTAATTAATCCTATAAAACCTATATTATATTTTAAGGTTTTAAAGTCAATTCTTTATAAACATGGCTCACTTACACATCACCAAGGGTATTATTTTAGTTATTTAGGTTATTATCCTTATAAAATAATTAATAAAACTCTATTTTTTTAGAAAACATGGGAAAAATATGATATGGTTTGTAGTTTGGATTAATATATTATATAGATCCCAAAACCAAAGTTTAGAAATTAATAAAGATTTCCTTTCTCTTTCACTATATAAACCAACCAAACCTCCCATTAATCTTCACTAAAATATATTTTGATATAAAATTACATTTATTTTACCTATATACATCCCTTCCAAGGTTCTCAAAAACTCTTAATAAGCTCCTCCGAAGAAGTTAGAAGTGTCCTCTCAAGGTAATGGATCCTCTCCTCTTATTTATTCAAGCAACTTATTTATGTCATTCCTTTTTTATTTGAAATTGTTCAAGTTGAGATATGTTTCTGCACATACCTATTACTATCCTTATGATTCTTAAGTAATGATATACCCCTTTATCTATCATTCACCCATTCTATAAATATTAATGTACACCCATTATGCATCCAAAATTATCCCGTTATGTTTTATGACACACATTTGTGCAATGAGTAAATATATCTATTTCCCCTCAAGGATATTAAAATAGTTTTACTTATCCTTAATTTGTTGTGTATTTAAAATTATATAACCTTAACTCTTTAATCATGTGGTTAATATTGATGAAAGGCATCCTTATGTTGTATGATCTCTATGGCACACTTATCTATGTACATGATATGAAAGTGATGGGTGGGATTGTAATTATATATCCCTCGAATGTAATGGTTAATGTTTCTAAATCATGAAATTACATTTATGGTGCATGAGAGGTTATCCTAAGAACAAAATGTTATTATTTTATTTTGGTTATCCTTGAATTATGTTTATCATGTCAAGTTTTATGTTGTTTTCATATTCCTATGTTGCCTTTATGTTATCATATGATATCTTACCTTATTGTTCAAGATTATGATTCTGAAACCCATTATATTACCATGATATGCCTCTTGTATCACATGTAATACTCTAACTTATGCTATTCTTTGTCTATTCCCTTACTAAGATTTATAGTTCACCCATTTCTTATGTATGTTCCTAGATTATCCTATGCAGTTTTAGAAGAACAATGAATTTTTAGGAGAATGTTAAAGAAGTTTTCAATATTGTCATTTTATTTTTATTTAAAGTTTTTATTCTATGTACCTAATTTCATAATTAAACTAGGTTTCATGATATTCTTGGATTTTATTATGTGTACCTTCATATAATAAATTATGAAATAAAGTGTATTAAAGTCATGGGTTGTCATAATCTCTCATCAGAACGAGCCTTAAGTCATCGTGGGTGTTTGGGAAAAGAGTATTTGAGGAATAATTTGAATGTATTCTAGCCTTTTTATAGTTGATCAGATTTTTTTTATAATTTATAAAGTTTTATATCCCTATTTATCTTGTTTTATTTGATGATCTAGGTATCCTTGGTGATATTTTCATATTGACTTTTGATGTTGTGTAGTGTCATTCCTCTGAGGATACTTTTGAACATAAATTGAGAGGGAGTTACCAATGAACCATGACCAGTGAACCCTATAGTTGACGAGAGTCTTTTTGAGATAAGGGTGCATGATTTCCAATCTTTGGGATAGGTTTCCCCACCCATTCCCACTCAAGATCCCATAGTGAAACTATGAAGGGATGGAGTTAGAGATCATACTCAAGAGATTATTCTACAGAATCCACCATATTTATAAGGATAAAATGATCCTCAAGAAGCAAAGGATTGGTTGAAAAATATTGAGATACTTTTTGAGTTCGTGTAAACCTAAGAATTAATAAATTCTAAGTATGATAGCTTTATGTTAGAAGTACCTATAAAGAGATAATGGGATTCAATGGAGGCAATGAAGAAACATGAGGGTATGTAATGAAAATACTTTAGAGATATTTTTACAATGAATTTTTATCCAAAATACATGATGTTGGAAAATTACAAGGAGTTTCTTAACCTTCATTGGAGGATAAGACTATGACTCATTATGCAAACGGCTTTTCTGAAATTTTTCAGTTTTATCTTGAGGTAGTGACGAATAAGAACTAAAATCTTAAATATTTGAGATGGTTCTTCGATTTAATATGCAATATTAGATATTTATATTAAAGATAACTTCTTATATAGATGGTATGGATGGATAATTTATGGATGAGCTTGACCTGAATAGTAATTTAGGGTTTACGAGAGTTCCTCTTACTCCCAGTGAAAGTTCTATTATTTCCTTTAAAGGAAATTGAAATCGGGATAAGTCTCATGGTGTTTTTAGATAGAAAGATTCATCCAAGATGAATGAATTTTTTTATACGAGTCCCCTTGAATTTATTTCATTATGGAAAGGTTGGTCATTTGAAGTGTGTTTTTACTGAGGCACCCGATATCTATAGTTCTTATGGTCATTTTAGGCACTTATAGATGTTATACCATATACTTTCTACCACATAGAGTGGAATGGGATCATTAGAATATAAATATTCTATAGAGAAATAATATTCCTCACGTACTAAGGGGTTTTATCCTTAGGAATTTGGGATAAATATTCTTCATATATTGGAAGAGTACCTAGAGTAAGTTAATGGGGGTATAACGATAAAGAGAGGTACCATCACTATAGTTCATCTCTAGTGATTTCTTTATTTGATACCAGTGAATCTCATTCATTAGTATCAACTCATTTTTTGAATTTTATAATCCTCCTTATAAATCTTATATCTTATGTGATGGATATTACTACTCCCCTCAAAATGAAGACTGAATAGGGCCTCCAATGCACCTCTTTCATTTTCTCTCTATCAGAGCTTGGGATTACTTAGAATTTTTTAGTTCTCAACATGAAACCTCTTTATGTCAATCTTGGGATGAATAGGATAATTGAACATAAGGTTTGGATTGACTATTATCTTCAGTGGGTCTATTTTACTACACCTGATGGGGTGTGTCATGTTTTTTAGGAAGGATGAGACCTGAGTTTGAGTAGATATGGACCCCCTTTTCCAAATCTTAGTAGGGTAATATTTGTTTTTTCTTTTGACTTGGAGTAGGAATCTTTGAGTGGTGATCTCCATATAGTTTTTATTGAGTTTCCTAATGTGTTTATATTATATTTTTCTGGTCTTCCACTGGTAATGAAGGTATATTTTTCCATTTATTTTCTACCTGGTACAAAACTTGTTTATATTCCTTCTTACTATATATAACTAGTTGAATTAAAAGAGTTGAACACACAGTTTGATGATTTTATAGAAAAAGTATTTATAAACCTGAGTGTTTCACCTTGGGTGGTGATTATTATTTTTTCAATAAAATATGATGAGATACATTACATTTTTTTCAATTACATAAAAACTCATTCAATTTACCTTTAAGAAAAAGTTTCCATTGCCACAGATAGATGATTCATTTGATCAGTTTGAAGGGGATAAGTGGTTCTAAAAGATTGATCTTAAACCTAGTTATCACTAGTTGAGAATAAAAAGAATCTAACATCCCGAAGTCTACATTCAAGATTAGTTATGAAAATTATGATTACCTTGTTATGACTTTTTTTCTAAACAATGCACTTGTATTTTTTATGTCACTAATGAATAGAATATTCCATGAGTATCTCAATTAATTCATGGTGGTTTTTTTGGATGGAATTATATATTACTCCAAAACTGAAGAATACCATGGGTTTCATTTGAGAGTAGTTTTGGAAATCTTGAGTGAAAATTGACTATAATTGTAACACCCCAAGATTTCATAGTAAGTTATTTTCTTTAAATTCAATTGCTTGCACCTCACACAACACCAAGTTCGAGCGCACGATGACTAAACGAACTAGCCATTCAAAAGTAGTTATGAATAGTATTAACTGAATTTTGAATTATATATAAATTCTATATAATATTAACATCCATATTATGTTTTTCTAGGACATAATATAAGAACAAATTCATTTTTTGGATAAAGGAATTATTTTTCAAAAATGAAATTTTGCCACCTTTTAATGGAAAACCGCTTTTAAATACAATATTTGACACTTTTATATATTCAATTTGACAAAATAAACTTCTTATCTAGAATCGGGACATAAAAATTTAGTCTTGATAAATTTTTGGTGTTTTTATGATAACTTTCATTTTTGGGTGAATAATGATAAAAATACTAAATTTAAATTGAATTTTTTATAATCCAAATAATTTATAGTGTTCAATTATAAATTTGAATGGTTTGGAAGTATAATTAGATTATATTTTTACCATTTAATCCAATGTTGGTAATTGGGATTAATTTCACTTTGAAATTATACATAAACAACTGTCAATCTTTTGATAGTTATTGTTTCTTAAAAACACGCTATTTGTTTTGACAACGAGAATTAATTTTAAATTAATTAATGAAACTTATATGTTGTGAATTTGGTAAAATATACATCATTTTTGAATTCGGAATATCAAATATAGATTAGGCTGAAGTTTTGGTGTTTTTCTGAAAAACTTCAATTTTTGATGAATAGTAAAACCACTTAGTAGTAGTTTAAAAACTGACTTTTTCATTTAAATGGAATTTTACCACTTCTGTGAACTGAATTTATAAAATCCGACATACATGGTTGTTATTAGTAAATAAAATTTGATTCAATAATATGAAAACTATATTTGGTGAATAGTAACTTTTGACTTTTATTTATCACGGTTAAAGGTAAATAGGGTAAATTAAGGTAAAAAAATATTATAATAATACAAAATTACCTTAAAACTTGTCCTAAGCTTATTGGATGAGTCATGGACGACCATGGGCATCCTTTGGTCTATTATGGGACCCCATAGAGCCACTTAAGAATGATAATGACACTTTATTTTAATTAACTTAAATTAAAGACAAAAATGACATTAACAAATATCTTCTAGTATATCAATTTTTACATGGGGTTATATAAGTCATATTTCTGACTATAAATAATTATTGTAAATATAAAAATATTTCCGACATTATGGTATTTTTTTTTATAATTTTTAGACATCAAATAAATTAAATTATTTATGACACAATAATGATGTAGTATTTACCTCATTAATAAATGATTTACATAAATATGATTATTAATATTAAAATAATATACAAAACCTGTCCAATTATTATTGGAAGATTTTATTTCAACCATGATTCATCTTATATTTTACTTTAATTAGTTTTTGGACCTTTAAAAACCGAATAACACTATATAATAAAATAATAGTTTCACACTTTCCTAAAGAACCCCTCCTCCCCCTTATAAAAGGACACAACTTCCAACCCATTCCACACACCTCTCAAGCCCCTTGGATCATCCAAAACCTACCCAAATAATCTCTCAAGATCTCCCTATTCCTCCTATAAGCCTTAACTTAGGCATAATGCACTTCAATAAGTCCTTTTGGTTCAAACCAAAGGAAGTTACCCAAATTAAAGGCAACACTTTATCTTAAATTCTTTTGTTTTATTTTGTTTTATTTTACTTCTACAACACCCTAAACTCTTTTTATTCCTTTATTTTATAAAAAAAATAGTATATTAAATATACTATTATGTTTTTATGATAAGTATTCTAACTACACTTACACACACCTCCATCTAATGGGTGAAGAACATACTGTTTCTGTGGATGGAAAACTAATGCCTCACGAAACGATGATTTTTCGATTATCTCCTACCACCTCTCATGGTGGTCATTAAGATGAAACTGTATTTATATATGATATATATATTATTTTTATGTTTTCTTTATGCTTATGTATTTTCCATTTATATCATTAATTTATGGTTTCCATTATGGGTAAAACGTGATAATTTCATTTGAGGAAGTGCGGACTACCGCCCTCTCAAAATGATATGAATCGTTAATGCCTTATATGGGATGTATAAAAGATGTATTTAATGATATTATATATTATATTATACTATAATTATAATATACCTATGTATCATTATGTTTTAATTCCATTAAAATACAAAATAGAAATGGAAGTAGCATTCATGCGTACGTACGGCTTACCGTCTCCATGAACGGTGCATTTCATTTCTTATATCCAAATGTCATGTACTGTTATAAATACATATATATATATATATAATGAATATATAATATAAATATGATATCTAAATCATGTATATCATTATGAAGATAATGGACTTTTGACCACAAGGAAAAATTGTAATTATAACAAGTTCATTTTTGACCCAAATTCCGAACATTGATAAAATATCCAATATGAACTCAAATAATTAACTATTTGTTATAGAAAGGTTATAAGTGATATAAAAGTAATAATAAACTTGAAAAATGTTCTTAATCAATTAGAAATTAACTTAAGTTTATTATTCAGGAAGAACAAGGAACATACAAGACAAGTCAGACTTGTGGTAAGGGGTTTCTTATCTCACTTTTACTTCTGTGAGATTTTCATTGATCGCCACTTATTTATTGCATGTGGTGTATTATGTAATTCCATTTGATATATATTATCATGATTCTATTTATATTCATGGTATTCTATGATTAATTTGGTGGTTATTAACTTTTGTTCATATGACTCGACTGATCACAACGAAGTAATGATTTTTCATCTCACTTTTTATTCATGTGAGATTCAAGCTATATTGGCCACTATTTCCTTTTTTGTGGAATATATACTGTCAAGGATTATATTAATTGTGTAATATAATTTAATTTATGGTTATTTACATCTTTATTGTATGATACTTCTTTCATGGGGTGTATGTTTCATAAGTTACCAAATCAGTAAGGGAATTTCAAATTTCAATTTCCACTCATTGGGCTTTACGCATACTTCGTTGATTATTTTAATCTATGATTATGTGTGGAATAACTATTTATTATTTTTGTAGTAATTTACACTCCCCTTTTTGTGGATATACTTTTGATACACATAATTACTCCATTGATAAATTCTCAAGTCATCAATATGAACTTGATAAGAGTAATTTTAACTCAATCTCCATTTATTGAGTTAAACATCCAATTCATTGGTGTTGTTTTTACAATAATATGTGTGAATATAATCTTATTGATTTACACTGAATATAAAATCATATTGAGTGTATTTATATTTTTCACACATAATTATTTCATTGATTTATCCTTAACCTAAGGAAACACTTTTTATAAGGTACTTTATCTCGATTTACATTCCATTGAGACTTCTTTGTTGTTATGCACCAATTCGCTTTTATATGGTGTATATATTGTCCTTTGAAATAGTATATCATGAAATAATTTATTCTCATGATATTATAATGTTTTTATTACCTCAATTATTTGTATTCAAGCATCTCTCACTTGGTTAGAAACTCTAACTAAAATATCATTTTTAAATGTTTAAAAGATTTATTCTTCTAAATATTTCTTATTAATGTCAATGTTTTAAAAATTGTTTTAAGGATTTATTTATATGGACATTAATGTTTTAAAATTAAAATTCCTTTTAAAAGTTTCAAAGTGGTATGAGAATCTTTGATTAAAAAAATCTATTTTTAAACGGCTTCTTGACAAATAGTGTGACTTTTAAATGTTTTCAAGAAAAAAAGAGATATTTCTCTCAAATAGTTTTGATTATTATTTTCATCTATGTCAATATACTTCATTATTTTATATTGAGGTTAATCTGTTACAATACAATCTTCTATATTTTATTAAAGGAGTTATGTTTGACTGTGGATGTGCTATTTTTATACAATTCATGGTTTGTGGATAAATTTTTGACATTTCGTATGCTAGTTTTAATAAAAATGTTTATGTTATGTTTCAAAATTTTCATATGAGGAATGAATTGTACTTAGTAAGTGATGGGTGGATCCCATTATAGCTCCTCGATGTATTAGTGGGTCTAATGAGACAAACTAGTGTCTTGGCACAAGGCCTTGACAAAATCTTATTTGTAGTCTTGGAACAAGGCCTTGACTATGTTATTATGATGTTCGACATTATACATTCCATCATTATGAGATTATCTATTTATATTTCATGTGGTTATTCTACTAGTAGAATACCCATGACTATGTTTTATTATGGCATTATTTACTCAGCTCATATTCCTATCACAAAGTGTTCATGTTTATTATTTGTAAAGGAATGTGTTTTCAATTATTCACCATGCCTAATGTTTATGTTATCTTACGATGTATTTCTTACTCTTACTGAGCGTTTGAGCTCACCCCTTTCTCATATTTCATTTTACCAGGATATGAAGAAGTTAGTTATGAGTGACATGCAGTAATAATCTTGGAATCTTGGATGTTTCTAATGGAATAAATTAGTGTACTTTTTCTTTTCAAGTTGTAATGTGGAAATTTTGTATGTATCTTGGTTCCAAGACTACTAAACTAATCGGTCCTTCGGGACTTGATTCCTTGTAATCATACCAATGTATTAAAATAATGCACTGGCTCTGGGATTCTGGGGTCGGGGCATTACAGTTGGTGTCATAGGAAGTTTAGTACAAACCATGGAAACTAGATTTAGATAAACTATGATTAGAGCACATAGCCCTAAGATATACTTTGAGGATTAGTATAGAAGAACTTCCTATAATTTTGGTATTGTAGAGATTTTGTGGGTTTTCCAAGAAATAAATCCCTGTCTGGATATGATCTGGTAGAGGTGGCTCTGGAACGGATGTACCTAGGGGTAAAACCTGAAAACACCACTTTGATCTAGACTCGAACGGGAACTGGTGCACGACAACGGGCCTTGCTGCACTCTTGGGTATGACACTCTCGCGTGATATGATTAGGATAATTCACATTTTATTTACAAAATTATTTGAAGGATTTTAATATAAGATGAGAATAAATAACCTTTGTTAATCCTAAGGTGTTTTAGATTGAAAATAAGGTGTTATGATATTCTCTAAATGATTTTATGACTCACACTATGATTTCTTGTGTTAGTCAATGGCTAGATTCCAAGGAAGTCATAGTAACATTGAACATGATGTACAAGGTGGGAACGATGGAGGAAATGGGCAATGAAATGGAATATTGATAGGTGTAAAAGATATTGTATTCATACCGAATCAGTTTTCCAAAAACATGATCAACAACATATATATTAACCAACTCTCGGGCTCAACGAAGAAGAGAAAGGCGGTGAATGATAAGAGCTCTAGCAGTGGAGACCATATAGAGAAGAAATCTCAATTTCCATCATGCCATAAATGTGGAAGGAGACACCTAGGAAATTGTCTCAATTTAACAAAGAAATACTTTATGTGTGGGAAAGAAGCAAATAAAGTAAAGAATTTCTGAGAAAAAATGAAGAGTAATATGGAAGAAAATAAAAATGATCCTAAGACTCCAATTACAGTCATTTTTTGTAAATGTAAGGGACCTTGGAATCACCGAAGTTAATGCCCTATTATATAGGATAACCTCTTGGTCAAGGAAGAACCTATGTGGAAGTAAATGGATGAAATTTTTTTTAAAGGTATTAGTGCTCTTTGTTGATGAGATTACTTTGGAAGACTTTTCTCTTGTATGTGTAACCCTGCAGTTTATTATGTGAAAATTATATTTGAGGAATAATTATCTTTTCTTATGTGGATATAGTTATAAATAACCATTTGGGTTTATATGACTCTTGTATTGGAGGCAATTACAGGTTATTAATTTTTGGGATGAAAATGTGAGGTATGAGATAACATTGGTGGTTAAATTATGTTAGTATTATTTTGAGGAATCTATCTCATTTAGGGAATGTTATAAAATATATTTTTTAAAAAAGGACAACATGCAGACCGAGTGACATCCCGTCGCGTCAGACAAAGCTATGGGAATTGAACCCACAACCAAAGTGCGACTGGTATTTATCACCTACCACTAGACTATGTGAAGTCCCTGGTTAGTATGAATAATTATTTTTTTAGTTAAATGATTTTATGGATCAAGAATATGTTGACTTTGGGAACTTATAATTTATCCTTAGTATAGGAAAATTATTTGGTGATTAAGTGATAAATGTTATTTTGGAATATATTCTCTATTTTGGTAACACTATATGCCTAAGGAAAATAGAATACTATGGGATTTCATTTGAGGAGTAATGGAGGGTTTTTATCTATGTTTTTATTGTGTATTTATAGAGATTTGGGTTATTTATGGAAATGATTAACCTATCATATAGAATATCTGATTAGGTTAATTAATTTTAAGTATGTGACTTTAAGAGTAGTCGATGTTATTTGGAGATACAATTTAATGTGGAAGACTACGTAAGAAAATTCTTCTGAGTTTTGGGTTTAAATATTAGTTTGGATTATATTAAAATATTTTATGGAAAATTGTTTATTGAATGGAATTTATTGAACTTTGGGTATTGTTGGTTTAATTTTAGAAATTAAGATGAGTATTCCATTCTCTAAAGTATTATCATTTTTGGGGATCATCTGATCTTGTATTAACCATTTTGGTTTTGGTTAATCTCTAAATACAAGGTAAATATATATAGTTTATCCTTTGTAGATTATGTGATTTTAGCACTTCAGGTGTGACTAAGTCATCTTGAAAAATCATCATTTAAAAAAATGAGTTAGTGGAAAAAATTTATTAAAGAATGAAACTCTACTTAAAAATTAAATATATACCTTTATGTTCTTAGTTAATCTCATAAATAAATTCCTCAACTTTATGAAATGGAACTTAAAACAAAAAAACAACGTTATCCATTTACTTTTCTTACTAGGAAATTAATGATCGTTTATCCCATCACAAGTTTGTGGTTTTCTTATTGTTACCTTTCTCATGTTCTTGTTTTTTAGCACTCTCCACCAGAAATTGACACTTATTTTATCTTCCATATCCATGTTTTCCTACATAGAATCCTTGTATGGGTTATCTTGGGCGACCTTTGTACTTCTCTTTCTTTCTTTTAAAGAGATAGTTTTATAGAATCTTTTTTCGATGTGGGACTTTCAATGAAGTTTCCAATATCAATTTTAAAATTGTGTGGACGCAATTTCCAAAAGGGGGGAAGAATGTAACACCCCAATATTTCATAGTAAGTTATTTTCTTTAAATTCAATAGCTTGCACCTCACACAACACTGAGTTCGAGCACATGACGACTTACCAAAATAGCCGTTCAAAAGAAGTTATGAATAGTATTAACTGAATTTTGAATTAAATATATATTCTATATAATTTTAACATCCATATTATGTGTTTCTTAGACATAATATAATAATAAATTCATTTTTTCGGATAAAGGAATTATTTTTCAAAAAATGCAAATTTTCCACCTTTTAATGGAAAACCCCTTTTAAATCCAATATTTGAAACTTTTATATATTCAATTTGACAAAATAAACTTCTTATCTATAACCAGGACATAAAAATTTAGTCTTGATAAAGTTTAGGTGTTTTTCTGATAACTTTCATTTTTGGGTGAATAGTGAAAAAAATACAAAATTTTAATTAAAAACAACTTTTTTAATCAAAATAATTTATAGTGTTCAATTATACATTTGAGTGGTTTGTAAGTACAATTATATTATATTTTTACCATTTAATACAATGTTGGTAATTGGAATTAATTTCACTTTGAAGTTATACATAAACAATTGTCAATCTTTTGATAGTTATTATTTCTTAAAAACACGCTATTTGTTTTGACAACGAGAATTAATTTCAAATTAATTAATGCAACTTATATGTTTTGAATTTGGTAAAATAGAAATTATTTTTGAATTTTTAATAACAAATATAGATTAGTCTGATGTTTTGGTGTTTTTCTGAAAAACATCAATTTTTGATGAATAGTAAAACCACTTAAAGTAGTTTAAAAACTGACTTTTTTATTTAAATGGAATTTTACCATTTCTGTGAATTGAATTTTGAAAATCCAACATACATGGTTGTTATTAGTAAGTAAAATGTGGTTCAATAAGATGAAAATAATTTTTGGTGAATAGTAACTTTTGACTTTAATTGGATGAGTAATGGACCACCATGGGTATCCTTGGGTTGCTTTTGGGACCCCATGGATCCAGTTAATAATGATAATGACACTTTATTTTAATTAACTTAAAGTAAAGACCAAAATGACATTAACAAATATCTTTTAGTATATCAATTTTTACATGGGGTTATATAAGTCATATTTTAGACTATAAATAATGATTGGAAATATAAAAATATTTAATACATTATTGTTATTTTTTTATAATTTTTAGACATAAAATAAATTAAATTATTTATGACACAATAATGATGTAGTATTTACCTCATTAATAAATAATTTAAATAAATGCGATTATTAATATTAAAATAATATCCATAACCTGTACAATTCTTATTGGATGATTTTATTTCGACCATGAGTCATCTTAAATTTTACTTTAATTAGTTTTTGACATTTAGAAACCGAATAACACTATATAATAAAATAATATTTTCACACTTTCCTAAAGAACCCCTCCCCCCTTATAAAAGGACACCACTTCTAACCCATTCCACACACCTCAGAATCCCCTTGTTTCATCCGACGCCTAACCAAATAATCTCTCAATATCCCTCTATTCCTCCTATAAGCCTTAACTTAGGCATAAAACACTTCAAGAAGTCCTTTTGGTTCAAACCAAAGGAAGTTACCCAAATTAAAGGTAACACTTTCTCTTAAATTCTTTTGTTTTATTTTGTTTTATTTCACTTCTCCAACCCCCTAAAATCTTTTTATTACTTTATTTTATAACAAAACCAGTATCCTAAATATACTAGGATGTTGTTATAATAATTATTCTAACTAAAATTACACACACCTCCATCAAATGGGTGAAGAACATACTGTTTCTGTGGATGGCAAACTAACGCCTCACAAAATGATGATTGTTTGATTATCTCCTACCGCCTCTCATGGTGGACATTAAGATGACACTGTATTTATATATATATATATATATATATTATTTTTATTTTTTCTTTATTCTTATGTAATTTACATTTATATCATTAATTTATGGTTTCCGTTATGGGTAAAACGTGATTATTTCATTTGAGGAAGTACAAACTACCACCCCCTCAAAATGATATGACTCGTTAATGCCATATGTGGGATGTTTAAATGATTTATTTAATGATATTATATATTATATTATACTGTAATTATAATATATTTATGTATAATTATGTTTTAATTCCATTAAAATACAAAATATAAATGGAAGTAGCGTTCATGCGTACGTACGACTTACCGTCTCCATGAACGGTACATTTCATTTCTTATCTCCAAATGTTATGTAATATTATAAATATATATATATACTGAATATATAATATATATATGATATATAAATCATTTATATCATTCTGGAGATAATGGACTTTTGACCACATGGAAAAATTGAAATTATAACAAGTTCATTTTTTGACCCAAGTTCCGAACATCGATAAAATATCCAATATGAACTCAAATAATTAACTATTTGTTATAGAAAAATAATAAATGATATAAAATGAATAATAAAATTGAAAAATTTTCTTAATCAAGTAGAAATTAATATAAGTTTATTATTCAGGAAGAACAAGGAACATACAAGACAAGTCGGGCTTGAGGCAAGGGGTTTCTTATCTCACTTTTAAATTTGTGAGATTTCCCTTGATCACCACTTATTTATTGCATGTTGTGTATTGTGTACTACCATTTGATATATATTATAATGATTCTATTTATATTAATGGTATTTTGTGATTCATTTTGTGTTTATTAACTTTTGGTCATATGACTCGATTGATCACAATGAAGTAAGGGTTTTTCATCTCACTTTTTATTCATGTGAGATTCATGATCTATTGGACACTATTTCATTTTTTGTGGTGTATGTACTATATATGAATGTATTAATTGTGTAATATAATTTAATTTATGGGTATTTACATCTTCATTGTATGATACTTCTTGGAGTGTATGTTTCATAAGTTACGAAATCGGTAAGGGAATTTGAAATTTCAATTTCCACTCATTGGGTTTTACGCATACTTTGTTTACTATTTTACTACATGATTATGTGTGGAATCACTATTTATTTTTTGTGTAGTAATTTCCACTCCTTTTTATGTGGATATACTTTTGATACACATAATTACTCCATTGATAAATTCTCAAGTCATCGATATGAACTTGATAAGAGTAATTTTAACTCGATCTCCATTTATTAAGTTAAACATCCAATTAATTGGTGTTGTTTTTACAAGAATATGTGTGAATATACTATTATTTATTTAAACTGAATATCAAATAATATTGAGTGTATTTATAATTTTCACAAATAATTATTTCATTTATTTATCCTTAACCTAAGGATACCGTTTTTATAAGGGACTTTATCTCAATTTACATTCCATTGAGACTTCTTTGTTGTTATGCACCAATTCGATTTTATATGGTGTATATACTGTACTTTGACATAGTATATCATGAAATAATTTATTCTCATGATATTATAAAGTTTTTATTACCTCAATTATTTTTATTCAAACATCTCTCATTTGGTTAGAAACTGTAACTAAAATATCATTTTTAAATGTTTTAAAGATGTATTCTTCTAAATATTTCTCCTTAATGTCCATGTTTTAAAAATGGTTTTAAGGATTTATTAATATAGACTTTAATGTTTTAAAATTAAAATTCCTTTTAAAAGTTTCAAAGTGGTATGAGACACTTTGTTTCAAGAATCTATTTTTAAACAGCTTCTTGACAAATAGTTTGCCTTTTAAATGTTTTCAAGAAAAAAGGGGAATATTTCTCTCAAATAGTTTTGATGATTATTTTCATCTATGTCAATATGCTTCATTATTCTTGATTGAGTTTAATCTCTTATAATACAATCTTCCATATTGTATTGAATGAGTTATGTTTGACTATGGATGTGCTATTTTTATACCATTCATGGTTTGTAGATAAAGTATTGACATTTTGTATGCAAGTTTTAATACGAATGTTTCTGTCATGCTTCAAAATTTTCATATGAGAAATGAATTGAACTTAGTAAGTGATAGGTGGATCCTGCTATAGCTCCTCAATGCATTGGTAGGTCTCATGAGACAAACTAGTGTCTTGGCACAGGTCCTTGAAAAAAAATCTTATTTGTAGTCTTGGAATACGGCCTTGAATATGTGGTTATGATATCCAACATTATGAATTCCATCATTATGAGATTGTATATTGATATTTCATGTGGTTATTCAACTAGTAGAATACCCATGACTATGTTTTATTCTGGCATTATGTACTCAGTTCATATTCCTACCACAAAGTGTTCATGTTTTTTATTTGTATAGGCATGTGTTTTCAATTATTCACCATGCCTAATGTTTATGTTATCTTACGCTTTATTACATACTCTTTCTGAGCATTTGAGATCACCCCTTTCTCATGTTTCATTTTCCCAGGATATGAAGAAGTTAGTTATGAGTGACTTGTTGGAATAATCTTAGAATCTTGGATGTTTCTAATGGAATAAATTAGTGTAGTTTTTCTTTTCATTTTGCAATGTTGAACTTATATATGTATCTTGTTTCCAAGACTACTAAACTAATCGGTCCTTTGGGACTTCATTCCTTGTAATCATGTCAATGTATTAAAATAATGCACTAGCTTCTGGATTCTAGGTTCGGGGCTTTACAATAATAAAATATTCTGAAATGTAATTGCTATATTCAAGAAGTGATTTTATTAGGACACGTGGTCTTGGAACATGGTATTTCAATTGATCCTAAGAAAGTGAAGGCTATTATGACATGGGATCAACTGTGTAGTGTTTTTGAGATTTATAGGTTTTTGAGATTGGTGGGGTATTACCCCAAGTTCATTAATTATTTTCTAAAGATGGATTCTATAATGTCTATTTTCACATGGAAATGGGTCAAGTTTGTTTAGGATTCAAAATGTTTTATTTTTTTGATTTGTTGAATATTATTTTGAGCTCTGTGCTAGTGTTGACTCTTAGAGAGGCTGGATAGGGATATTTAGTCTTTTTTGGTTCATCCAGTTTGGTTTTGGGTTGTGTTCTCATGAAGGGTGATCACATAGTAGCTTGTGGTTCCATACATATTAGGCCACATGATAAGAAATATTCGACCTTGGATCTTGAGCTCACTGCTATGATGCATTCTCTTAAGAGTTGGTGAAATTATATTTTCAGATAAAGGTTTACCATTAATTCTAACAATAAAATCTGAAGTTATATTTTTTCATAAAAATATTTTAACATTTGGCAGAGGTAATGGGTGAAGTAACAGAAATATTTTGATTTTGATATTGCCTACACCCCTGGAAAGGAGAATATCAGTGATGATTATTTGAGTAGGAAAATTCTAAACCAGACCATAAAATAATCATTAGAAGAGTGTATTTTGATGGCCCTCGTTACTCCATTGCATTTGGGAGTCTAGGAGGATGTGACTGAGATTGTTCTGACAAATGTTCAATTGACCTCTTATATTCTTGATATTATTATTTTCGATTAGCATCTTGATGATGAATTCTATTACATTAGGGACTCTCTTTATGGTGGGGATACCATTGGATAGTGTTTTTTATCTTATTAGGATGTCCTATGTTTCTAGAACTGGTACATTATACCTTTTCTAGTGAGAATTGTTATGGTGAATTATTTCCATAATTCTTAGAAGGCAGTGCACCATGGTACCATAAATATTTTATATGACATGTGGTGATGATTATAGTTGATAGGTATAAGTTGAGACATTTTTGACTTTATTTTTCATTATTATACCTATCAACAGGTCAAATATATGCAATAAAAACCCTTAGGTTTTCTTCAGAACCTTCTAATGATGAAATGGAAGTGGGATGAGATTATGATAAACTCTTTAGCTGGGTTACTATGTACCCCTAGAGGGAATAATGTTATATGGGTACTGATTGATTGGATGGAAAAATCTACGCACTTTATTAGAATTTGATATATAACCAAATTTGAGTATTTGAGAAGTCTATTTGTGTAAGAGATTATCTAATTGTATAGAGTTCCATATATTATAGTTTCTGATAGGGATTCTCAATTCAATTCTTATTTTTTGATAGGCCTACATGATGAAATAAGATCCTATGTTATAATGAGTATGAAATATCATATATAGATGCATGGCTAGATTTAAAGAGACATATAGATTCCCGAAGACATGATATGTGTTTGTGTTCTGAACTTTAGTGGAGTTTGGGATGTCTATTTAGGACTAGTTGAGTTTTCCTACAAAAATATATACTAGTACATGAGTTTAATGGATCCTTTTAAGAACTTGTATAATTTTTCATGTAAATATTTATTGTGTTAGTAAAATATTGGTGAATATTACTTGGTTAGACCAATTTTAATCTAAGAGATAACGATGAAGATTCAGTTGACTCATTAGAGAATGGTGATAGAAAAGAGCCAGCATAAATCTTATGCTGATCATAATAGATTCCGTTTTGAGTTTTTAGTTGGTGACTTGGTGTTTTTGAAAGTTTCTCCACAATTGGTTCATTGATGACTTGAAAAAATGGAAAACCTTACACCAAGGTTTGTGGGTCCTTTTTCAAATTTTGATTTGGATGGAAATATAGATTACTGTTTATCCTTGACACTATAGTTGATGTTGATCCATAATGTATTTCATGAATTTTAGATCAGGATGTATCTTTCAAACCCTTCTCATGTCTTGAGCTGGGAATACTTTGATGTAGAACTTGATTTATCAATGAATTAACATCTAGTTAGTATTTTTTATTCTAAGATAAAGGCTCTTCATGGTAATTCTATACATTTGGTACATGTTCTACGATATTATGGATCTAATTAGTTTGAGAAATTGGATAATGTAGCACTAATAAGAGTGCAGTGGACTTATCTCATTGATGCAGAGTCTTCTTGATAGGATTTTTGGGGATAGAAAACATTTATGGTGGGGAGGTTATAACATACATTTACCTATTTTAGGTACTTATTGACCCTTGATTTTATCTTTATTTTTTTTGGGTTTTGTTTTGGGGTCATTTAAGGATCTTTTTGAAAATTTTGTAACCTTTGGGGACTGTGCACGATTGGCACACACTTAGGGAAAACCTTGTGATTTTTCCTAAGAAATCATGATCCCTATGTTGGTAATATGGAGGGGTACACGGTTTTTCCAAAACATATGGACTCTAACACCCCAAGATTTTATGAGATATATTATTTTTAATTTCTTTGGTGTCTTGTGTTGTACTCTAAACTAAGATTATCTTGCGCTATAAGTAACACTGTATTATCTTACAGTACACACAACACTATTCTTGGCTTTTGTTGCACACAATTTCAAGTTCCTTTGATAGAATTTCGTTCACGCAACACTCAGTATAGATTTTGTTCAATGTATAAATTAACTAAGTTTGTATTATGTTATATGCAACACCAAAGGAATCTTTCACTATACACAACACTAACTTGGCTTTCATTTCACGCAAGAGTGACCTTCCTCAATAACTTGCGTGGTACGCGATACCGAGTTTCACTAAACAATGATATATTATTAAAATATTATTATTTAATGAGATATAAACTAGCCATTTTGAATATTATTAACCACATTTTTAATTTTATATCACATTTTCATTTATCCTACACATTTTCTAGAACACAATATGAGAAAAATCAATTTTTCGGATAAAAGAAGTATTTTTTAAAAAATGCAGTTTTACCACCTTTTGATGGCGCACCCATTTTAAATCTAGTTTTTGAAATATTTATAAGTTCAATTTTACAAATTAAACTTATTATTTGGAAGCAGGATATAAAAAATTACTTTGGATTAATTTTTGATATTTTCCTAATAACTTTCATATTTTGACGAATAGTAAAAATATGCTAAATTTTAATTAAAAACAACTTTTTTCAGTGAGATAATTTATATGGTTAAATTAAAATATTGAATGGTTTTAAAATATAAATAGAATATATTTTTACCATTTTATATAATTTTTTTCATTATCATTAATTTTACATTTAATTCATAGGTAAAATCATTTCAATCTTTTGCAATGTTTTAACTTTTAAAACTCGTTTTCTCAACAACATGAATTAATTTTATATTAATTAATGAAACTTCTATGTTTTGAATTTGGAAAAATAGATTCCATATTTGGAATTAGTAGGTCTAAATTGTGTAAATAGGTATCTCTTATTTTTAGACATTATGAATAGTAACTACAATAATTATTTTATTTACCGCGGTTAAAGGGTAAATCTAGTAAATAAGGGTAAAAAATAATATTATAATATTATTAAGATACCCTAACACATGTACTAATCATATTTTATAAGATATTTCCAACCATGGTCACCCTTGGGTCGATTTTTGGACCCCATGGATCCACTTAGATGTGAAAATGACATTTTATAAGAATTACTTTAAAGTTAGGATAATTATAACCTAAACATATATATTTTACTAAATTGATTTTAATATAGCATTATACAAAATATATTTATGTTTATAAATAGTCATTATAAGTATAACAATATTTCATAAATCATGGTATTTTTTTATAATTTTTATTCATTAGATAAATATATTTATTTATGACATAATTATGATGTAGTGATTACCTCATTAATGAATGATTCAAATAAATGAATTTATAAATATTAAAATAAAATTAATTTGAAAATTTAGATTCCATCCAAGAGTTTTATGGATAAAATTGACATAATAATGATTATTTTAAGCCTTTATTTCGAAGGAATCAGTTTTTATGAATTTTTAAAAAAGTCAAATATGAATAGTATCCAAAATTGACATAATTCATAACTTAAAACATAAAATCGTTTATTAAATGATATTAAATTCATAAAATTTTAAGATTTGGGAAAATTATTAATATTAGTCCAAATATTTCATAAATAACTTTTTGTGGGTCATTTGACATGACATGGTAATTACATTAACACACAATGTGTAAATGACATGATATGACAGTATGATTAAAAAGGGTAAAATAAGGGTAAAACCAAAAAGGTAGATATAAAAAAATATTCAAAACTTGTAAAAATTTTTTTGGATTATGGTTATTTGAACCAAAATCATCTTATATTATAATTAAATAAGTTTTGGACCATTTTAACTTGAAATTGAATTTATAATAAAATAATATATTGGAATTTTCCTAAAGTGCCCCTCTCCTCTATTATAAAAGGGAACCTCCTCCCTCTTCTATTCACACCATTTTAAGACTTAAATATCGGAAACACCCTGACCATTTATCCTCTAAACTTTCCTAGTTACATTCTATAGGTGCTGGTCTTCTCAAAAGACCAACTCTAGTGCTCTAACAGGAAGTTTAAAAGAGGCACGATGAGGAAGAAGTAATCTCTTCTACCGATTGTTTCAAATTTATTTCTTATTGTACTTACTCTTATTTAGTTGTTTAATTATAAATTAATAACATAAATATCAATAATATACTGATATTTTATTATAAATATTAAACAACCCTATTTCACATTCTATCCATCCTACGAAAAACAAAATCACCGCACGTGCGTACGTACGGATTACCGTCTCTACGCCGTGGTGTAATATGTTTTTCACCACCACCTTACTTGGATGGGTATAACGGTGGAAAAAAATAACTATATATAATTATTATAAAATTATACTAATTATGATATATTATACACAATCTACTTCAATATAATTCAACAATTATGGGAATGATATCATCGCTCATGCGTACGTATGGCTTACCATCTCCATGATGCGATGAGATTCATTCTCCATGTTAACCATTCAATAATGATTATAAAGTATATATAATAAATAATCATGAAATATATGACATAATAATTATACTATATTTATGAATATATATATCTCATTTACTTACTTTCATTCAATTTAATAAGGAAAAGAAACCAACGTTCATTCGTACATACAACCTACCGTCTCCATGAACGGTGTATTCTATTCAATTTATCAATATATTATATATATTTATATACTGAATATATATGATATATATAAATCATATTTTACATTCCAGAATTAAGTAAATCATGATCTATGTAATCATATCTAGAATAACAAGTTCAAACTCATACGATAAATGAATCGATTATTACTCAAAACGTTACTTTAACATGGAATTGACAAATGAATGAGTAATATAAAGTTATAAGTGAATAATATATGATATCATAAATATTATTATTGTTCTATTACAAGTTAATAATATGTTTAAACCCACTATACAGATGTTTGGGACACATACAGAAGAAATCAGACCTAGGGTAAGGGATAATTTTGCAATCTCATTTTTATCCGAGATTGTTTATACGTAAGTATTTTTTGGGGATATATTCATCATCCATGTCCATGTTTTATAAAAACGTTTTAATAAAATGTTTAATATTATTCTATGTATATTTAAAGTCATTTTTACCCATTTTGGACTTTTACTACCTGGTATGGAAGGAATATTTCTTTTGTTTACCATACGAGGTACTTTTTGACTTTTCTGGAAAAAGTACGAGGATATTGTTTTTTAACTTATACAGCATGAACATATTTTTACATATTAATAATGATTTACTTTTATGAAGCTTCCTCTACACGTTTTTATGTGTATTTTCAACTAAATTCTTTTCTTTTAAAATTTCATGGCATTTTGAGAAAAAAAACATTTTTGAAGAAGAAAGGATATTTTTCTCAAGAACTGAGTTCAAGTGGTTTATCAAAATTATTTTCCATCTAAGTTGGTTTTCTTTAAATATGATTATGTTTCTATCCATATTATTACTATGATTTTGTTGTGTTAATTATGGAATGGTATTTTATATGGATTTTGTTATGATTGAAAGATTTTTAAGAAAACACCTTTTATTTCTTGGGTTATGCTATGATGAATGATTTATGTTTTTTTGGAACATGTAAGAATGATTTATTTATGAGATGTATGGGACCTATATCTACCTACAATGCATTGGGTAAATATTTATATCTCATGAGATAGAAAGGGCTGGAAAGGCAAGTAAATACAGTTCAGTAATACAGGGCTAGAAGGGCAAGTAAGCCCGGTTCAGTAATGGACTTAGTCCACTATGATGGTCTTGACAACAATTCCTTTTCTACTAAGGAAATAATATTATGTGCTTAATTTTTTGACACAATTAAATGTTTTATTCCAATGATATTCTATCATGGTTAGTTATGATCTATGCCTTATGAACTTCCAAGATTTAGTTCATGACTCAAGATTTTGATGTTTAAATTTTATGTTCATGTTTTTTACGTTCAAATGTTTATGGTTTGTTTCATGTTATCCATGTTTAACCTGAAGAAGAATTTGAGTTCACCATTTCTATTTTCCCCCTAGTATATAAGGAAAGGTTTTAGGTAGGAAAACAAAATGGGAAGATCTTTATAGGAGATGTTGAAGATCTTTTACTATGAATTAAAGATTTTTTCCCGAGTTTCCAAAGACACTAAACTAATACGATCTTTGGGAATCTATTTTTGTTATGTATTAAGTATTCCGAAAAAGTAATGTAATGTCCATGCATGTCAAGACTGGGTCTCTATAGTTGGTATGAGAGAAAAAGTTTATTTAACCTTTAGAAACTAGGATGCAAAAACTTTTGTGAGATCCCTAGAGATATTTCTAAGGTATGTCTAGGGATGTCCCTAAAGTTAAGTATAATTATAGGTTAAAGTACTAGAATTATAGTAATTATCATGAATAAACTAGTATTAAAACTAATATTTTATGGATTGAAAGTACTCCCCATTTATTATATTGTTTTCCTAGTATGATTTTCCCCTCACACCATTATTTTTGGGTTTTAAATAATAGATGGAACCTGAAAGAACCATGTTAATGATCAATGCACTGGGCAATGAAATAATTTTCCTCCTGAACAACCAAATGTTATGGGAGATGGAATGAAAAATCTTATTTCTATACTTACACAAGCTATGAATCATTTTGGACTTCTAAATGAGAAGAGAAGGGAACAACATTCTATTGAGTCCTTCACGAGGCAACATCCACCTTCTTTCAGTGGGTCTTCTGATCCACTTGTTTATGAACAATGGATCGGTACCATTGAAAAGATATTTTCCATCCTTCATTGTTCAGAACATGAAAAGTTCATTTTATATGTCTATCATTTTGAAGGTGAAGCAAAACCGTGGTTGAATCTTATAAAGAATACAAGGCAAAGAGATTTAATTGAGTCCATGGAATGAAAATAGTTTAAGAAATTATTTTTTCAATAAGTACTTCCCTCATATTCTTCAAAAAAATATGGAAAAGGAATTGTTTGAGCTTAAGAAAAAGGATGATTAATCTGTTGGTACATATGAGGTGAATTTTAGAAGACTTGCAAGATATGCTTATGGCTTTATAATCCAGACTGAAAGTAAAGTTGATCAATTCTTTAGTGGAATAAAACCAAGTCTTTGAAGGGAATTATATATAAGAGACTTCAATAGCTATGAAGAGATTTTGAATTGTGATATTAAGGTAGAATCGGAAGTTAGTGTCATATATCCATATCATGATTTTGAAAAGAAATGAAAGATTGAGTTCAAGGGAAAATCTAAAAACAATGGTGAAAAGAAGATGAATGTTTCATTATGATCAAAGTGTGGAAATAAGCATGGTGGATATTGTCTTAAAGGGAGTATAAAATGTTTCAAGTGTGGAAAATAAGGTCATCGAGTAGTTTAGTGCTGAAGAAATTGGATAAAGGTTTCTAATGATGTGAATTGAGGAAAGACTACCAAGAATGCACCACCAACACTTCAATACAATAAGTGCAAGGAAATGGGGAATTGTGCTAACCAATTCCCTGATCCAAGGGTTAATGATGATCCACATCAACAACCTATTAAAGAAGAAGACAATGGGAAGTCACATGCGATCAATATTGGTAATTTTGAGTATGACAACGATGTAGTGGAATGATTAAGTGTTTATGTAATGGGATTTCAAAATAGTGTTGTGGAATCTCATTTATAGTATTATGGAATATTAGAATATCTATGTATTGGTCTATTATGGTTTTACATAATTATATGGTACCGGTAACCATGAAAAGTGATTGATTTTTTTGAAAGTAGATGATATGTGCATAATGAAGGGATAAAGAGAAAATAATATGTTTGATAATATTAATGATCCCATGACTGATAAAAGGACAACGTGATATAATGGTTTGAGTATATATAATTTTTGGTATATTTGGTGTGTTGAAAGAGTTAATTTTGATAGAATTCATGTTGTAACTATGGTTCTACAATAATTTATGTTATTATCATATTTCAAGAGAATACATGATTAAGGTATTTAGATGTTTGGAATGTGACAACTAAGAATTTACAAATGAGATATGGGAGACAAATGTTAAGTAGATTTAGTTCACCTATTTATAAAGGTTTATATTTTTAGTTTTTGGAAGGATTGTAATGTTATCCATTTATTAATAGTATAATTTATATTCTGGTTGAAGTTTTTTAGATTAATGTAGTATCTCACTACAGGTAGACTTATGCATATTTAATAATCTTCTAACCTTTTTTTTGAGATAGACGGAATAAACTATCATTTTATTGTATGATCTGTTAACACTTCAATAATGAAAAATTCAACTTCATTTCTTTAAATAAGAGATGAAGTGGAAATTGTTCATGGAATGACCAATGATGACATTACACTGAAATCAAGTAAGTATTTCTCCTTATGGAAAAATTCTTCAACTTTATGGAAAAGATATTGAAAACCCGAAATGTTATCCTAGTACCTTATTATCTGATGAATCAGATGGTCCCTTAAATCATTGCATATTTATGGATTTCTGATAGTTAACTTTATCCAATCCTTATTCTATATCACTATCCATCAGAACTTTATGGTTATATTTATCTTCCATATCCATGTTTTTACATCTCACCTATGTTCTCCTATGTGGAAACCCAATGATTAGTTATATTGGGTAAAATTTATGTTTCTAACATTATTTTTTATAATAAAGTTTTAGTATTCCTTTATACGTTTTGGGTTTACATGAAAGAAACTTTCAAGTAGTAAACCATTTATAACCTCGATGAATTTCGAGGGCGAAATTCATTTTAAGGGGGGAAGAATGTAACACCCAGATATTTTATGAGATAGATTATTTTTAATTTCTTTGGTTTCTTGTGTTGTACACCACACCAAGATTATAGTGTACTATACAAAACACCGTATTAGCTTGCAGTATACACAACACTATTCTTGGCTTGTGTTGCACACAATTTCAAGTTCCTTTGATAGAATTTATTTCACACAACAAAGAGTATAGATTTTGTTCAATGTATAAATTAACTATGTTTGGATTATGTTATACGCAACACCAAAGGAAGCTTTCACTACATGCAACACTAAATTGTCTTGCGTTACGTGAAAGAGCAAACTTCCTTGATAACTTGCATGGTACGTGATACCGAGTTTCACTAAACATTGATATATTATTAGAATATTATTATTTAATGAGATATAAAATATCTTTTATGAATAGTATTAACCAAAATTTGAATTTTATATAACATTTAAATTTATCATACATATTTTCTAGAACACAATACCAAAAAATCAATTTTTCAGATAAAAGAAGTATTTTTTAAAAAATGCAGTTTTACCGCCTTTTGATGACGCCTCCCTTTTAAATCTAGTTTTGACATGTTTATAAGTTCAATTTAAAAAATTAAAATTCTTATTTTCAAATAATAATAAAAAATTTCCTTTGAATAAAATTTTTATATTTTTCTGATAACTTTCATATTTTGATGAATAGTGAAAATACACTAAATTTTAATTAAAAACAACTTTTTTCATCAAGATAATTCATATGGTTAAATTATAATATTGAATGGTTTTTATGTATAAATAGAATATATTTTTACCATTTAATATAATTTGTGTCATTATCATTAATTTTACATTGAATTCATAAGTAAAATCATTTCAATCTTTTGCACTGTTTTAATTTTTAAAACTTGTTTTCTCAAAAACCGAAATTAATTTTAAATTAATTAATGAAACTTCTGTGTTTTGAATTTGGAAAAATGGGTTAAATGTTTGTAATTATGTGGTCCAAATTGTGTAAATAGGTAACTTTTATATTTAAATATTTTGAATAGTAATTCCAATAATTATTTTATTTACCACGGTTAAAGGGTAAATCTAGTAAATAAGGGTAAAAAATAATATTATAATATTATTAAAATACACTAAAACATGTCCAAATCCTATTGGATAAGATATTTACGACCATGGGAACCCTTGGGTCGATTTTGGGACCCCATGGATTCACTTATATGTGAAAATGATTTTTTATAAGAATTAATTTAAAGTAAGGATAATTATAACCTAAACATATATCTTTTACTGAATCGATTTTAATATAGGTATATATAAAATATCTCTATGTATATAAATATTCATTAGTGATTACCTCATTAATGAAAGATTCAAATAAATGAATTTATAAATATTAAAATAAAATGAATTTGAACATTTTGATGCCATACAATAATTTTATGGATGAAATTGACATACTAGGAATTATTTTAAGTCTTTGTTTTGAAGGAATAAGTTTTTATGATTTTTTTAAAAAGTCAAATATGAATAGTGTCCAAAATCGACATAATTCATAACTTAAAACATAAAATAATTTGTTAAAAGATATTAAATTCATAAAAATCTAATATTAGGCAAAATAGTTAATATAATTCCAAATATGTCATAAATAAATTTTTTTGGGTCTTTTGACATGATATGGTAATTACATTAACCCACAATGTGTAAATAACATGTTATCAAAAAAAGATTAAAAAGAGTAAAATAAGGGTAAAACCAAAAAGATAAGGATTAAAAAAATATTCAAAACTTTAAAAAAAATATTGGATGATGGTTATTATTACCCAAATCATCTTATATTATAATTAAATACATTTTGGACCATTTTAAGTCGAAATTGAATTTATAATAAATTAATATTTTGGAACGTTCTTAAAGTACCCCTATCCTCTCTTATAAAATGGAACCTCCTTCCTCTCCTATTAACTCCATTTTAAGCATTCATGATCTGAAAAACCTTGAAAATTTATCTTCTAAACTTCCCTAGTTACATTCTATAGGTTCTGGTCTTCTCAAAAGACCAACTCTAGTGCCCTAAAAGGAAGTTTAAAGGAGGCACGTCGAGGAATCGGTAATCTCTTCTACCGATTATTTCAAATTTATTTCTTATTCTACTTCCTATTTTTTAGTTGTTTCATTTAAAATTAATAAAATAAGTATAAATCATATAATTATATGTTATTATAAATATTAAACAACCCTATTTCATATTCTATCCATCCTACAAAAAATGAAATCACTGTGCGTGCGCACGTACGAATTACTGTCTCCATGTTGTGGTGTAATATGTTTTTCACCACCACCTTACTTGTATGGGTATAATGGTGGAAAAAAATTACTATATATGATTATTATAACATTATACTAATTATTAGATATTATACACCATCCACTTCAACACCATTCAACAATTATGGGAACGATATCATCGCTCATGCGTACGTATTACTTACCGTCTCCATGATGCGATGAGATTCATTATCCATGTTAACCATTAAATAATGATTATAAATTATATATAATAAATAATTATGAAATATATGAAATAATAATTCTACTTGATTTATGTATATATATATGTCATTTACTTACTTCCATTCAATTTAATAAGGAAAAGAAAACAACGTTCATGCGTACGTACGACCTATCGTCTCCATGAACGATGTATTCCATTAAATTTATCAATATATTATATATATTTATATACTAAATATATATGATTTATATAAATCATTTTTTTACATTTTTCAATGTAATCATATCAAGAATAACAAGTCCAAACATGTACGATAAATGAAACGATTATTACCAAAACCATTACTTTAACATGGAATTGACAAATGAACGGGTAATATAAAGTCATAAGTGAATAATATATGATATCATAAATATTATTATGGTTCTATTAAAATTTAATAATATGTTTAAACCCATTATATAGGAGTTTTATACACATAAAAAATAAATCAAACCTAAGGTATGAGATAATTTTGCAATCTTATTTTTATCTGAGATTTTTTATACATAAGTATTTTCTGGGGATATATTCATCATCCATGTCCATGATTTATAAAAATGTTTTCAATTTTTTTACTATTCTTATATGTATTTTTAAAGTTATTTTTACTAATTTTTGACTTTTACAACCTGGTATGGAAGGAATCTTTCTTTTGTTTACAATACGAGGTACTTTTTTTGACTTTTCCTACAAAAGTATAAGGAGAATGTTTTTTTAACTTATACGACATGAACAGATTTTTACATCTTCATGACACTTTAATTCCACAAATAATCCTCTACGCATTTTCAAGTTTATTTTCAACTAAATTCTTTTCTTTTAGAATTGAGCGGCATTTTGAGAAAAGAAAATGTTTTTGAAGAACAAAGGATATTTTCCTCATGAACTGAGTTCAAGTGGTTTATCAAAATTATCTTCCATCTAAGATGATTCTCTTTTAATAGGGTTATGTTTATATCTATATTATTATTATGATTTTATTGTTTTAATGATATAATAGTATTTTATATGGATTACGTTATGATAGAATTATGTTTAAGAATACCCATTTTATTTCTTGGGTTATGCTATGATGAATGATTTATGTTTTTATGGAACATATAAGAATGATTTTATTATGAGATGGGTGAGACATATATCTATCTCAAATAAATTAGGTAAATATTTATATATCATGATATGGACATGGATAGAATGGAAAGTAAATTTGGTTAGGTAATACAGTTTTGGAATGGAATGTAAACCCGATTCTGTAATGGACTTCATCCACTATGATGGTCTTGGAAGCAATGCCTTGGATACTATGGAAATAATATTATGTGCTTAATGGTTTTCCATAATTACATGTTTTATGCCAATTATATTCTATCATGGTTAATGTTTCATTATGATCTATTCCTTATGAACTACCAAGATTTAGTTCATGACTCAAGATTTTGATGTTTAAATTTTATGTTCATGTTTTTACGTTCAAATGTTTATGGTTTGTTTCATGTTCTCCATGATTAATCTTACTGATAATTTGAGATCACCCTTTATATTTTCCCCCAGGATATAACTAAAGTTTTTAGGTAGGAAAAAGGGGGAATAATTTAGGGGAGATGTTTAAGATATTTCACTATGATTTGAAGATTTTGTTCCGAGTTTCCAAAGACAATAAACTAATACGATATTTTGGAATCTTGTTTTGTTATGTATTAAGTATTCTGAAAAGTAATGTATTGTCCATGTATGTCAAGTTTGAGTCTCTACATAGACTCACCTTTCAAACCATGAACCCTTAGACATAGTGGGTTTCATGGTTATTTCATAGTAAAACTAACCGTGGGACCAAACTGTATACCCCTTCTAGAACCCAGTATGGGTGCACAATTACTAAAAATTGTGCAGACCAATGAGGAAACCATTCATATAGGATTTTAATCCCCCAAAAAATTTAATTAAAATATTTTGACCCAAATTTTAACCTCCAATCACCCTTATTCGACTCTAATCGAATTCCTTGGATTTTGGAGGATCTCTATAGTATTCCTTTACTCCACAAACCTCCTCTATTGTGAAATAAAGTACTAGTGAAAGATCTTGATCCATATCCACTATATGGTTTCTATCTTGATTTGTATTTTCTATCTCTATTATCTTCATATCCCTTTTTAGATTGGTAAATCCTCACATTGTTTATGGATTAGATCTTTGTTTTGAAGAATCTTTTTTTGATGGTTTTTAATTCTAAGGATTATTCTTAGATCCTCTTCACCTTTGTCTCTCCCTTGACAATTCCCACCATGGGTGTTGATTTGTTTTATCATGTGATTAAAGGTATGTGGTTCCATAAGGACTTAACCTTTAATTTAAACCTCTAATTTCTTGATTTAATTGAAATGAGTTATCAGTTGATTTATAAAATGATGATTTGAGTTGATTTGATGTTTGATTTAAAAAGGGCAAGGAAATTATAAAAAATACCCAATTTCAATGTCATTGAAATTATTGGGTAGATTTTTAGAAAAAGTATGGTTTAAAATGAGAAGTTATTTGATTAAATTTTTTCATGTTGATTCTTGAGAAAATTGGCTTTAAATTAAAGATGATTTTAAAATGAATGATTTTGATTAAAACCCTTGATTTGATTTTGAAAGTGAAAAGGCATGTTGAACATGGAATTGGGAATTTAAACTGTGAATGATGAAATGATTTGAAATGAATGTTTCTCCCATGATTAATTGATTTATTTAATGAAATGTGATCCTGAGTAGTTAGTGGATGATTAGGATAAATATTATAGGTTTTTAACTCCCTAGTAATGAATTGATGATGGAAATTATAACTAAACCTAGTCTGGAATGATTGTACTTAATGGTATATTGATTGATTAGTCCAATTTTACTGATACATAATATGCACAAATATATTTTCTATGATTGATTATTGAGTAGTGTGAGAATATTGGAGCTGAGAACAAACATAACTTGGGGAATACAACCATGGTGATTTTTTTGACTTGATTGTGCATGCCATTTTTATAGAACAATTTTATTCATGAAAATATTTTTTTTTTGTGAAAAATGTCCATTTAAGCCTATTTTTTATATATCTACCATATATTGATTTGAAATAATGATTTGGATTAAAATATGTAAATTAATTTCCATTCCTTGTTTTATTTAAATTGAAATCATAAATAGTTTAATTGTTATGGAATTGATTATGGAACACTTGGTGAGACCCTACATGGATGTTTAACTCACACCCAAACTTTTCCTTCAGTTTTTTGCATATTTTGTTATTCCATGTCTTGGGAAAGGTAATGCTCCACTTGGAGGTGATAGACCTACTTGATCTCTGGAACTCTGAAGTAATAGCGGTGACTGGTGGAGTTATGGTCCACTTGTTGCACATGGATTTCGAGACGTCATCTTAATGAATGTTGTGTTTTATTTTGTTTATGTTTAACCTTAGAAATTTATCTAACTTCTTGTATTAATTTTATCATTGAGGATTGTTTGGCCTACTGACTATTCATATTTTATCTTATGCTATTATGTATCGATGGTTTTTTTTAGTGAAAAAACTGTCCCCTTTGATTTTCAATATGATGCCAGGTTCTAGTCACCAACTCATGGGTATTGATAATTCCCTTCAATCTATGTCATGACCATATTAGGTATCAATGTACTGGGTTAACCAGGCCAGTTTGTGATAGGAATAATTATTTATCAATTTGTGACATGAATTTGATCGGATGTTGTTCTTCCTTTCATTTTTCACTGTAGAATTTGTGATAGAATATAGAAGAGGAGAGAAATTATAGAACCAACCTTCCTTGAGGATTTTTTGGGTCATAAATGAGTTTTCATAATTATTTTAAACTTTTAAAAGTCTCAGTTTAGTCCTTAAAGAAGTATAACCTATTAAAATGATGTAATATGTCACACATGATTGTGAGTGGGTTCCCTAGACCCAACTCTAGTATATAGTTCGATTACCATTATATGAATAAAATTTGATATATACATGTGTTTCTATTTCCATCATAGCAATTTTTCTTTTTCATGTACTATTTTTATGAAAATTTCCTTAGATTATATATCATATTAAAATGTTATACCAATTCCCAGTTATGATTTGAACCTCAAGATACTATTACAGTAATCTTAAACACATGTTCTATGGTCCAAATAAATTATACTAATAGGATAGGTATTATGTATAACTATTAGGTGTTGGAGTATCATAAACATTGATACTTTTTCTCATGATTTTTTCACTTAGTGATATCGAGTAGAGGAGATCATGAGGATTGACCTTACAATAGGAACATTACATGTTAATGGTGTTATTGGTGGTTTCTATATACAAGCATGTATATTGTTCTATTGAATTGATATCATTACCAATGTGTACCATTTGATTAAATTCTTTTATATAAGATTAAAATCATGGAATTGAAGCTATGATGAGATATTTTGCGTTGAGTGTGTCATTGGGGGTATAAAATTGGTTGAATGATTCATTTTTGAGTTCAGGAAGACATATTTCAGAGCTAGTTGACCAGGATTGTAGTACCTTTATTAAATCCATGGATATTGTGATTGAAGGTAAGACTATCCAATAAAGTAACAAATACATAATGAAATAAATATGATGAAAGAGAGTGTGAATCCTACTTTATGAGATATCACGAGACAAAGAGATTATATTACAAAATGTGTGTTCATAGGAGGTTGTCATAAATATGATATTTTTTATCTCCTTAGTGAACTTGATAGGTTTCTATACTATGATCCTAGTATATTATTTACACTCACTGCTATCATATTATGGGCCTATAGGGTGATACACTAAGTGTATCCACAAGTTCCACCTATTCATACTAATATAAGTTTAGGATGAAGTGGGTCCCACATGTGGGCACCGGGGAACATATGATTTTAAAATATTTAATGTAAAATTATTCAATTATATTATTTTAGTTTATAAAAATAATTACTGAATTCATTTCTCAAGATATTCATAAGTTATTTAGTTATAAAAATGAATGTGAGAAAATATAAATTTTCAAATGAACATAACCGACTCAAGGTTCATTAAATTATTAGGGTAGATTATAAGCTAAGAAAATGGTTAAAATTTTATAAAATGACATGATAATAATGTTAAAATTCCTTGATAAAATATTTATTATTCTTATGATGAGTTAAATAGATCATACGTGTTGTTTTAAGATGTTTTTAAAAGTTATTTCTCCATAAGAAAAAAAATGAAATTTATAGAAACTTAAAACCTAATATAAATATATGTTTTGAGCCCAAAATGGGGTATAAATCCTATTCTAAAAATTTCATTCATTTCTTATCCTATATCTCATTTTTAGAGAGATAAACCATAGTAAGAACAAGATTTTATTGATTCCACTTATTTAATCGATCACCCGTTCTTCACACAATTGAAAAAACATCATAAATCACTTAAATTTTCCATTATTGCACATGGGAATAGAAGAACAAAGTTAAAATAACTATAGTAAACATGTGAATGATCTAGAGTATATATCATTTCAAACCTTTGATCTATAACACACTGATGTTGATAAAATCATATTTTTATTTTCAACCGAAAAAGTTTCCATTTAAAGTTTCATTCGATTTAGTTCTTCATGCATAAATTTAATGACACATGATCAATGAAATATATGGGTAATTTGTATTATGGATTTAGTGTTTTTAACATGAATCAAAAACCCAAAATTTTAAAATACCTATGTTTCATGCTTCTTCAAAGACCTGAATTCCTTTAATTAGTATTAGAGTGAACATACAATTATTTCAGTTATAAAATTAAATTTTTTTATTATATTTTATAATATCTAGAAAGAGTGTTTTGATATGGTCCCAATAGAATTGATAACATGTTGATTAAAGTTTGTATAGAAAAGATATGGATAATCAAATATCATTTGTTTCTTTGAAATATCAAAAACCAAAATTATATATTTATATATATTTTTAATTTCTATGGATACTAGGGCATAGGATTTCTGGTGAGAGTGGGACACTTGTGCACTGCTTATTTTCTAAATATCCAGATCATAAACATGGGAATTCTAGTGGGAGGATTGGTGTGTGTGATGGAAGAATTAGAAAAAAAATATTATGGAGAACCTGACCAAAATACCCTCTCAAACAGGTACCTGACCTGAATTTCCACATAATTGAAGGGAATTCTCTATCCCCATGGGATGACGACTAGCAACCGAACAGCAAAATTAACTAGAGGGAATGATTTCACCCTTCTTGAAGCAACAACATGGTAAATTCATATACAAAATAAATCAAAGTAAGGGATAAATATTCTATTACCAAAAGAAGACATTGGAAATGATATAACTCAAAAATAGTTAGAACATCCCAAAATTCAATTCCAACGTAATAGGACAACTAAAATAGAATATAAATACTCTATGTGATATCATGGGAAAACTCCCACAATCACACCACCAACTACCTAGAAACAACTAACAAAAAACTTTCCTTCTCACTACAGTTCCTTTCCTTTCCATATATCTAAATAAATACAAAGGTCTACACACTACCGAAGGGGTGAACAGGGTGTGAGATAATAGGCACATTAGGATCCCAACTAGGTCTTCCATAATAATTCTCTATATAATATTTTGAATATTCTCAAATTTAAAGAAAATAAGGCATGATAAACAGTTTACAGTTTTTATATCAAAAGCATGAGAAAACATTTAATTTTCCATTTTTCCATATTTCCAAGTAATTCCAGGTAAAATATTTCTAATTATTATCACACACACACACACACATATATATATATAATCCAACATATAAACTAAAAGTAAATCATGTATCAAATCTGATAAAAAACATGGTAGTACAAGATAAAATAGTCGCTGCCAAAATCATAAGTGACATCATACCAAGGATCAATACTTGTCATGCTAGTTTGGAAAGTCATAACTTAACATAGAAAATCACATGAATCAATTATCTATATATATGCATCAAATTTAGAGATCATAGGAACAACCTAGAAAGTGAACCTCCTAATAAGTCTATTAAGTCCCTAAAATAATAGGCCTAGGGAGAAAAGGAACATCCCATGAGTGAACCCCTTGAAAAATGGATGAGGCTTATTACTACACCTTCAACCTAAGCACTCAAGGATTCCAATGTGATCTATTTTTCAAACCATTTCATCAAAACCGTGCATTGAAAATAATTTCTGAAATTCATTTTACAATGCCTTGAAAATACCCTTTTCCTTTAAAAAAATGGGAAAACCATATTCTATCAAAAACCCATTTCCACACACACACAAATACATAAATCAATCATTACATTTCATTTTATTAAACAATTTAACAAAATAAAAGTAATGAAATTCATCCAACATAGGCTAGAGATGAAACCACCTACCTTAAACTTGGGTTGTACATGACCGCAAAAATTCCACCAATAAGGAAGAACAAAAAAACTACAACGGAGGACCTATAATTAGTCCACACATATTAGAATCTATTCAATTTAGTTAAAGGGTTGGAAAATAGGAAATATCACAATATTCCTCAAGTAAACATTCATGCTGCACACACACCCAACACAAGGTTTAGCCTCCAGAGGAAGATCTCATGATATATATAGAAAGAAAAAAGAAGAATTAACACCTCACACCAATGAATATTTAAATGTATCACAACAAGGCTACCATGGTCAAAGATAAAGAAGAAATAGGAGGAATAATCACTTGAATAACACAACCACATTAATGATCAATCACTAAATAAAATGATTAATAAGGGTCATAGTTCTCCAAAATCACATCTGAGAGACTCTATCTCGAGAGGGAATATGGATAATCTATTCAATGCCTTAAAATCCCAACTCATGAGAATTAAATTGAATGAAACCCCTTTTCATGTTGTGTAATACACAAAATTCAAGTTGTTCAAAAAACCTGTTGCCGTTTTATTAAAAACCTAATTTTTACAATTACACAATGCATAATGAAAATTCTTGGTGTGTAATATTCATGCCTTGTATCAGTTCATAGCTTCTTCCAACACCCAATACATGATGTGTATACTCAATACATGGAATGTAAACTTCCCACACTTTGTAATATGTTCACACTCTAAACCTAACTCATGAAATCTTTTTAGTTACTAGTAGATAGTGAGTAAAAACTTTACACAAAGTTCATTTCTCTTATATATAAAAAGTCCATAAATAACTCTGGTGTTATTCTAACTTGAGGAGAACCCTAAAAACACATTACATGTTTATACTCAAACTCCATTAAATTAAATAAACATAAATCCCCAAACTTTATGTCATTTTCCTATAAAATTATCTCCATCCTTTGTGATTCCAAATACATATCCAAATAAAGAGAGAAATGAAAAGAGAGTGGAGAAATACCTGAAAGATAGTAATAGGATGTTACAAAATGCCCCACTATAAGACTTTTCATCCTTGAGAAGTCATGTGAAAAAATGATGTCTGTAAAAGAGGTGAGTCCACTGCTCACTCATCAACGAATCATTCCCCCAAATCTTGTGAGAATCTAATCCATGTCGTCATAACACTCGGACCAATGGAATCGACTTCCCACCCAAGACTTTCACTTGAGAGTCAACGATCTCCTCTAGATTCTCCACAAAAGAAACATATGGATCTAACTCAATCTCTTCTCAACTCAGAACATGAGAGAGATCAAGATGGTATTTCCTAAGCTATCATATGTGGAAAACATTATGAATATCTATCAACTAAACCAAAAACTCCAACCGATAAGTAACCTGGACAATTTGTTTAGTGAAAAAAATGGTCTAACATATATCAGAGCTAAATTTACCTATTTTCCAAGCCGATAGTGACCCAACTGAGGAGAAAAGTTTAAGAAAACACAGTCACCTATATAAAACTCCAAAATAATATTCCACTAATCCTCATAATATTTACATAGAATACGATATATAACTATATCGCAATGTATATTTTTAAACCTCAATAACATCTCCTATAAAAGACTCAGTCCCACCAAAGATGCTTCGACTAACTCTGCCCAAAAAAGTGCTGACCTAAATAGACGACCATACAGATCCTCAAAAGGATCCATTTTGATCGAAGAATAATAATAATTATTATAATAAAACTCAATTATTCTTATATGTCTATCCTAATATCCATTAAAATCTAATATATAAGAACGAATCACATCCTACAGGATCAAAATAACATGCTCTGTCTGACCATATGTCTATTGATGGTAAGCTATACTCATCCTAAACTAAGTTCCCATATCCTCACAGAGACTCCTTAAAATCCTTGGAGTAAACCTAGGTACCCCATTTGAAATGATGGTAGAAGAACCACATGGAACCTGATGATCTCTTGCACATGGAGCTTACCCAAATCTTCAACATTAGTAGTATCCCTAATTGGAAGGAAATGATATGGCATTGTTAACCAATCAATCACCACCCAAATAGAATTTATTCCTCTATGAGTCCTTGTTAATCCAAAAAAATCCATGGACACCTTTTTTCATTTCCAAATCATCACTAGAAGATTCTGAAGCAAACAAGAAGGTTTTTGATTCTCTTCTATTATCTGTTGGTAGGTGTAACAGTGGGACAAATAATCAGAAATTTCACACTTCATACATGGATACCAGAATATCCATCTCATGTTATAATATATCTTTGTAGTGCTCATATGAATGAACCAAAATAAACTATCATATTTAAAAAAATATGATCTCCTGAAAGATGTTGGGATGAAAAACCGATTCCCAAAATGGAGAATATCATTTTAAGAGAGAGACCAACCAAAAATGGTCTCCCTATCATATAGGGTTTCTCTAATTCCTATAAAATATTCTTTCTACTATTGAATATATATAATAAATTATAGGATATATGTTGATAACTAAACATTGGCCACAACCATACTTGAAATATCCTCCCGAGCATTTAGTTACAAATGAGCGAAGATTCTGATAAGGTTTCACTCCTCCTTCGATTCTAGAACGGCCTAAAATGGTAATTTCCTACTAAGAGTGTCTGTAAAAATATTCCCCTTCCTTGATGTGTATGTGATAGAGATGTCAAAATTTTAAAGGTATTCCACCCACCACCACTATCTAAGATTCAAGTATTTATGAGAAAAGATATATCTCCAACTCTTATAGTCAGAAAAGATTTTGAACCCCTCTCCTAAGAGATAGTTCTACCAACAATTAAGTGAATGCATAATCAAAAAAAGATCTAAATAATGAATGGGGAAATTATTCTCATGCATTCAAAGATAACGAGAGCTATAAGCCACTACATAATAATTATGCATAACCATTCAGTCCAAAACAGCATCATAAGAATCGCAGAAAAACACATACCCCTAATCGAGATCTAATAAGATCAAAATAGGAGTTGATGTCTGAATTCATTTCATCTCATTAAAATAAGACTGACACTTTGCATCACATTTGAATTTCACCCCTTCATTGGTAAGAGTGGTAAATGCTGATGCCAACTTTGGGAAATCCTTAGTGAACAATGGATAGTATCCAGTCAAACTAATGAAACTATGAAGCTAAAATATGTTCCATGGATATTAAAATTAAAATAAAACCTTCACCTTCTCAAGATAAACAAATAATCCATGCTAAAAATTAACATTACCCTAGAAATTCACATATTAGTTCAAAAAAATTCATTTCAAAAGATTTTCATACAAACAGAGAATCCTCAAGATTTCTAGAACCAAACTCAAATGGTGCTCATGCTCACACTCAGATCTTGAATTAACCAAAATATAATCCAAAGATACCACAAAAATGTGTAGAGATACTCATGTAATATTTGATTCATAAAATATATAAAAACTTTTAGATCATTAGTCATACCAAATTAAATCACAAGATATTCATAATGGCCCAATCTACTCCTAAAATTAATATTTGGTATATCAGAATCTCGAAATCTAAGATGATGATAACCCGACCAAAGTTTGATCTTCAAAAGCCACCTTTACCCCTTTAAATGATCAAAATAATAATCCAAATGAGGTAAAGGATAATTATTCTTAACCATCACTCAGTTCAATATCCAATAGTCCACACACAATCAGAGTGATCCATCCACCTTATTGGATAAGAGAATTTGGGATGCCCAAGGAAAAAAACCAGGGTGAAGAAAACATTTTTCCAACAGTTCATCCAACTTAATCTTGATCTCTTTCATCTCTACTAGTTCCACATGATAAAAAGTTATCAAAATCAGTAGCATACCAGGAACCAAGTCAATCATAAACTCTACCTCCCTATCTAGAGGAAGACATGAAAAATCACCGTGTAAAATGTTATAAAAATCCCATAAATTTTAAATAATATCAATAATGGAAGAAATTTCATTGAGACCAGTTGTAACAATATACAAAAAACTCCGGATCTCTAGGTGTAAAGGTCCTTCACGACCAAACCTTGGACCCCACTCTCCAATAAACACTCGAGAGCTCCCATAGACCAAAAGAAATGAGAAATTCCAATGATAACAATCAATATCATCATGATGAGAAATAAGACAATCCATCCTGATGGTGCAGTCAAATAGATACAGATTAAGAATGAGAAAATCCTAGACTAACTCCACATGAGAAATCGATAGTAAACAAGAAGGGAATTCAAATCCCTACTCTTTCCTATCGCAAAGAGGCATCACTAACTCCATAAAAAATGACATGTGATCCATTTGAAGTTTAATAATATCAATAAAATGACCAGATATAAATGAGTATAAATCACTAGTATCAAATAAAGAAACAGATACTGAAGATGCAATAAGGATGGTACCCTTCCCTATTTCTAGAATTGTATATACTTCCACTGAAATATCATCTACTACATGAATGGGTTTTACTTCTAAGGCTTGTGGATTAAGACCTATAGTGTTTAAATCATCTGACTATTTTAAAATAGCCTTTGGACCCAAATATCCTTGACCACATCGAGGTGTAGAAATAGTTTGATAGAAACAATGATGATGTCCATAACATCCACAACCATCACACATCTTCAATGGTGTATGAAATGAATGATAGGTGTGTAAGACCTTACCACAATGATAAAAAGTCATAGGAAAATTGATAGATATAACTAAGGGTGTATAGGAGTCCTACCACTAGGAACCAACACCACCACTCCCACAATGATCTTTCCACTTCTTCTTTTCACCTTATGTACCACTAAAGATACCATTGGGTAAAAGAGAAGAGGAAAAGTAACCAACCTTGAATGACTTATTCATCTATGCCACATTTTCTCTTTCTATCATCAACACATAGGTAAAAATATTCATCATAAATAACTAAAATATGATATCTAGTCACAAACCCTGTAGGTAATTTTGAGATTTCAGCTGGCCATTCTTTACTGCCTCTAGATCAAAACAAACTAGCTCAGTAAACCGATTGGTGTATGCTAACACCGAATGATCTCCCTACTAAAAATAAATGTACTATAAAGATTTCATTATCATTAGAAACTATGGACAAAAAAACTAGAATAAAAGAGTCTTGAAACCCTTCCATTCCAAACCCACAATACTATCTTCTTGTTCCATAGAATCCCACCATATCTTGCCAGGACCCTCAAGTCTGAATGCGGAGCATTTCACCTTTATACTCTCACATGTATATAATAAGTCAAAGATCTGATTGATATTTTCAAGCCTATCCTCTTCCTCTTGAGATTAATTTTTACACATAAAGGATGGTGTCTTCTTATGTAATAACTCTCATGATCAATCCCTATCTCCTCTAGCTCTAGGTGGTACCACAAATAACTATGTTATGGACTTATGGTACATTCTGGCTGAGATAATGAGCTTCCACCAGGATAGACTCAATAATATTATGATCTATAGGAGTATTACCTTTAGGAAAATCTGCTGAACCCTCCTTAGAAACCTTTAAAACACGCTTCATAGGTATAATACCAAAAAAAAAAATGATAAAAAAATAGAATAATCTCAGTTCAAACAAGAAAAGAATAAATAAACTGATATTAAGATCAAAAACATAAAAATATGAGACACACATCCCAACTTCCCATGGTAACTTGAGTCACGTCATGATAAGAGTTGAAAAGGAACTCAATGAAACTTACCTCTCAAGTCTTAAAAATCCTATATATAGTCTACCAAATGTCCCAAGATAAAGACTCTTGAGAAAAAACTACCTCTGATACCAAACTGTGACAAACATGATCCGAATACCCTCTTAAACTGGTACTCGGCCCAAATTTCCACATACCCAAAGGGATTTCCCAATCCCCATGAAAAGGATACTAGCACCCGAGCATTAACAACAACAACATAAGCATATTCAACAAAAAAGTGGAAGATATAAATATGACATAAATGAAAGAAGAAAACAAAAATGATACCACTCAAAAAAAGTTAGAACATCCCAATATACAAGTCCAACATCAAAGTATGAATAAAATATAAAATTACTACTCTATGAAATAGTATGGGAAAACTCTCACCATCGCACCACCAACTACCCGAACACAACTAAAAAAAACCTTTCCACCTCACTGTGGTACCATTTCTTTCCCTCCATCGAAAGATATGAAATGGTCTATTCATCACCAAAGGGGCATGTAGGGTGTGATATAATAAGCTCAGTAGGATCCCACCTAGGTGTTCTATAACAAGTCTCTATATAATAATCCAAACATTCTCAAATTTAAAGAAAACATGGAATAATAAATATTTTATAGTTTTCATATCAAAAGCATGGAAAAAATTTAATTTCCCCATTTCTCACATTTCTTAATAAAGCTGGGTAAAACAGTTCCAAAGTATTTCATATACATATATCAAAGATGACATATCAAATCAAAGAAAAGCACATGTAGCATCTCATAAAAACTAATTCTGTACAAGATAAAATAGTATAAGCCAAAATCACAAGTCATATCATGGCAAGGATCATTATAGGCTAGGTTAACTAGGACACTCACACCTAAACATAGAAAATTGTGCACAACAAGTCTTTATATTTTAGCATTGAATCCAAAGAGTAGAGGAATATCCTAGAAAATAAAACTCCCAACAGTTCTATCAAGTCCCTAGAACAATAATCCTAGGAAGTAAAGGAACACCCCATGAGTGAACCCCTAAAGGAATAGACAAGGTCTATTATTACACTTTCCTCCTAAGCACCCAAGGAATCAAATATGCACTATTTTACAAACCATTTAATCAAAACCATGATTTGAAAACCATTTCAGAAATCCATTTCACAATGCTTTGAAAACACCCTTTTCCTTTTTATTGAAACAACATAAAAAAATGTTTTATCAAAACTCAATTTCCAATCACACACAAATTCATCAATAAATCATGAAATCTCATTTTATTAAACAATGCAACAAAAAATAGGTAATTCAGTTCATCCAAACTAGGCTAAATATGAAACCACCTACCATAAACTTTGTCTGTATATACCTCCAACGAAATCTACCAACCATGAAGAATAATACAATGACAATAGAGTCCCTAGAATAAATCCACACATCTTAGAATCGATGCAATTTAGAAAAAGGACCAGAGAAGAGGATAAATCACAAAATACGTCAAGGAAACTCATATCATTCACCACAACCAACCCAAGGGTCAGCCTTCAGAGGAATATCTCACTATATATTTAGAAATAAATATGAAGAATCAACACCACATACCAGTGAATCTTTACAAAAAATCATAATAGGGTTACCATGATGAATGAAAAAGAATAAATTTGAGGAATACTCACCCAGAGAAATGCACCACAAACGCAATGATGATCAATCACTGAATGAAATTATTTGGAAGGGTCAGAGGTCTCCAAAATCACCCCAAAGAGCCTATAGGTTACGAGGGAAGAGGGCTACAAATGAATGAAAGATAGATCATCTATGAAATGCACTAAAATCCCAACATGGAAGACTCACATGGCCTGAAAACCCTAATCATGTTGTGTAATTCATGAAACTCAAGTACACCAAAATAACCATCACATTTTTATTAAAAACCCAATTTTTACCATTACATGACATGTAATTAAAATTCATAGTTTGTAATATTCATGCCTTATAATGGTTCACGGCTTATGCCTGGTACCCTATACATCGTGTGTAAACTCAATACATGGTGTGTAAAATTATGATGCACTGTAATATGTTCATTCTCTGAACCTAACTCACAAAATCCTCCTAGAGTATAACACATGACGTGTAACCATTTTACGCATTGATTATTTATCCTACAAATAGAAAAATTTACAGAAACAACTCTTGTGTTCTCCGAACTTGGGGAGAACCCCATAAATCTATTATAAATTTATATAAAGACTTTATTAAATCAAATAAACATACATTCCCAAAATTTAGGCCATTTTACCAAAAACATTATCTCCATCCTTTAGGAGACCCAAAATATACCCAAATAAATAGGGAAACAATAAGAGATGAGAAATACCTAAAGACAGTAACAAGATGTTACAATATAGTCCACAACCCTTAAGTGGGACATGTATATTCACCCCCATTTATGGGGATGAATTTCATATACCACCCACTTGGGTTGGATAAAGACACAATAATACACAAATGTTTAATATAATATAAATACATATATATATTGTGTGTGAGTGTGTGTGGTACCCATTTGGGTGCCCTACCTTTTCCATTTGCACCAGACTCAATTCTTATCCCGATATCCCCATATCAGGCTAGACCATGTTAGTACATATCAACCTGATCGACTTATTAGATCCACTGAAACCCTTAAATAAATTTATGGGGACTTTATTTAGGTTCAAATGGACTCCAAAAAATGTTTAAAAATTTCAAAAATTAAATTTATATGTCTGGATTTTAATAAAATTATTTCCAATTTTTAGGGACATATCATTAATTAATTAATTTTTTAATGTGAATTAATGCATTAAAATTACCCTCGAGTTGAATTTTATAAGTTTTAATTTTATTTATGTAATATAATTTCATATTGATTGATCATGATATGAGAATGAACCATGCATGTTTGGTTTATTGTTATTTAATTTAATTATTTAATATGAGTTTTTAAAGTGTAATAAGTATTTTTGTTTTGCTGATCTACATATCATCCCCCTATTTAAATTTATAAGGGTTTTCGTGTACACATTTGAGTGATAAAATGGGTTTTTTTTCACCTCGAATTCCCCTCACCTACATGTGAGTATACTATATAAAGATCAAAGGTGTTAAAAGAGCCACAAAATTAGTTGAGAGCTGGTATAAACCAAATAGATGTAATTTATGAGAGTTATGGGAACTGAAATTGGAGTTATGTATTAACTCAATGAACTCCCCTAGTGTCTCAGTTAATTCATAATTTTATTTATGGATAAACCAATTGTCAATGTCCCATGATTATGTCATTATTTATTTATTTTATCATTTTCATGATTTATTATTTTATGTATGTATATTTATTATACATGACCACATATGATAATAAATAATAATTCATAGATAAAATGAACATGTGTGGTGAATTTTTTTCTAGGTAAATCATGATTAAGTTATGAGTGTGATCTCATATAATAAGAGTGTTAAACACAAAAAGATTTTATTTTCTAAGATAGATTAAAATACCTCAAAGGAATATTAATTTATATGCCTTCAATCACTTGACTTCAAAGAAAACCATCTGTTTGAGGTACTTATCATCCCTAGTTGAGGGTTATTCTTAATACTGTAGTGTTCTTATGAAAGCGTTGTGTTGACTTTACTAAAATTATCAGAAAAAAATTATCCATATCTAGCTTGATTCAACATAAAATTAAAATTGTTTAGAAATGAATGGAAATCCTCTATAAGATATTGTAATATACTCAATAGATCAAGGAGTCATGATTTAATACAATTGAATAGCCAAAAACACACATTCGACTCTTAGTGTAGTGGTGATTCCTTAGCTTGGGTTATGAAAAGAGATTTTAGGATCCTTTCCACTAGAATACTCTTGCAATATAGTATTCTGAATATATCAGTTTAGGCCTACAAGTATTTGATAAAATTTTGTGATAAATTTAAAATTTAATAAAGTTTAAAAATTAATTTGGTAATCAAGATAAAGTACTAATATTCTAAAGTTTATAGGTTGTAGATTAAATGGCCACCACCACCACCAATAAAATCTCACCATGTTTAATATTGGATAAAAATAATATCCTGACTGGAAATAACTTCCAAGAGTGGTATAGGTGCTTGTTCATAGTAATACACCATGAAAGAAATATATATATATACTATAATCCCCAATTACCTCTAAGACTCCTCAGGTAGCAAGATAGGTGGATAAATATAAATATAACAAGCATTTGGATGATGAACTTTATTCAAAATGTGTCATGTTATCATCTATTTTCAATGAGTTTCCAAAAATTAATGAGTATGAAGATGCCAAAAATATGCTATCTCATCTCCAAGAGTTAAACCAAGAGATCTCTCAAAAATAAAGATATGAGATATCAAGCTTACTATATAGATGCATACTAGTAGAAGAGAATCAAGTAGGACCTTAATTACTCACAATGATTTTGTAAATTGAGGAAGTGGATTCCCTTGGGTTTATATTGAACAAAAAACTAGCCACTAATATCATTTTTTCATCTTTACCACCAAGCTTCTCAACTTTCATCATTAATTATAAATTGAATAACACAAATAAGTCACTCCCAGATCTATTGGATTTATTTCTCTAAGCTAATAAGGATATGAATAATTATTATTTTTCATCTTTATAGTGAAAAAGATAAGGAAAGGCAAGGATAAGGTGTCATAGGCTAAATCTAATTCAAAGGCACTACTTCATTTCCCCCTAATAAGCTAAAAAGATAGATAAAGAGAAATGAGTAAGTGGAAGTTTTATTTTCACATGGACTGAAAGACCACTAGAAGAAATATTGTATAGATGGGAATAAAAAGAAAGGAGATGATTCTATTGTAGGTATATTTTTCATTTAATGCAATATATCTATATCTACAAGTTGGGTATTGGATATAGTATGTGGATCACACATTTTTATTCAAATATAGGAACCTAGTTGACTCTAGAATATTGAAAAAGGTAAGGTGGATCAATGAGTATAAAATGGTGCAATACTAGAAGCATTATAAATGTGATATTACCATCTCAATTTTCCTAGTTGTTTGGTTCTTGGGTTAAATAATTGTTATTATGTACCTTATACTACCAAAAACATAATCTTAATGTCATGTTTAGATACAATGGGTTTTTATTTCATTTTTTGAAATAAATGTTGTCTCTTTTATAAGGATAATATATTTTAGGGTACAGAACATCTTAAAAATGGATTCTATATACTTGAACCTAAAATCCTTGTTTTGGAAATCAATGATAAAACCAATGAGAATGATTCATATCCTTCCCTCCTATGGAACTTTAGTCTAGTTTATGGAAATGGAAAGCGTTTAAACAGATTTAATCAAGAAGGGTATCTCCTATCAATTGAGTTAAAACTCTTGGATGAATTTTATTCTCATTTATATGGTAAAAATGAATAAATTAGCTTTAAATGGGAAATGATAAAGGGATACAAAACTACTATAATTGATTCATACTGATGTGTGTGGTCTATTTCCAATGAAGGCTAGGGGTGTATTTTTATAGCCCATAACTTCTACTGATGACTATAGTAGGTATGGTTATATCTAATTAATGATGTATAAGTCAGATTCCTTTCATATTTTCAATGAATAAAAAAATTATTTAGAAAAAAATATTGGTAAAAAGATAAAGAATATCCACTGAGACCATGTTAGAGAATATCTAAACCAAGCATGCATAAATCACTTGAAGGAGTGTGGGATAGTTTCCCAAATCAATCCTCCTTATACACAATAGTTTAATGGTGATAATTAAATGATAAATCATACCATTCTATACATGGTGAGATTAATGACGAGTTAGAAAACTCCACCATTATCCTTTTTGAGATATGCTTTGTAGAAAATGGATTATACACTGAACCGAGTAACAAATAAAGTTATAGATGGTATTCCATATGAGTTATAGGATGTAAAAAATCCCATTCCATATCACATACATTTATGGGTATACAAAACATTTTTCAAGACTTTACCTAATGAAAAAAATTACATCTTGAAGCATGAAGTGTATCTTTATAGGTTATCTGAAGGAAACTAACTGATATTTCATATATCACCCTTCAAATAAAATAGTTATTGTGGAAATACATGCCATATTTCTAGAAAGGTAACACATGTTTAATGCAAATAGTGGTAGAAAGACCGACTTTGATGAAGTTGATTCTCAAAATTCACAAGAGTTGGTATGAGAATGATCTCTACAAGATCTAGTGTAATATGAATATGTTCCCGAGGCCCAAGTATTGCATAGGCCTACTAGAGAGGTTAAAGAACTAGAGAGATATGATTTTATTTTCACTAATCTATGTGACACATTACTCCTTGAGGATAATAAATCGCTGACATATAAGTAAGTAGTATATGTTCAGGACGATAATAAGTGGAAATAAGCTATTATTTTTTGTAAAGACCCATAAAATTCAAGGGAAATTTTTTCTTAATTTTCTTTGGAATTTTAAAAGAACGCAGTTTTTGGCAGCACTTGATTCCGAGGCCCGGTGAGCCCGGAATAATTTTTCGAAGTTTAGCTTGGGTACGTTCAGTGAACGAACGAGCGGGATTTCCTAAGTTTTTAACCAGTTCTCGTAATTGAAATCCGAGGGCACTGATGAAACCGCAACATCGGTAATTTCTTAGGAAGACCTTTACTAGAGTTGCGTTTGCTCGGGAGGAATTGTTAAAAATTAGGGAATTAAATGTTAGGTAAAATAAATTGTGTGCAAATTTATTTTATCCATGGTAGTTTAATTATATCATGGGAAGTTGTTGGTGGGGCCCACAACCACCCAACTTCCCATGTGAGGTTATGAGGGTGGTGGGGCCCACACGAGCCCCCATCTTCTCATATTCCCTAACTCCTCTAATCTCTCTCTTAAGTGTGTAACCGTTAAAACTTCCCATTTAATTTGTGACCTTCCCTCTCCCCACATTTATTCAATGCCAACTCTTTAATTTAATTAAGTGAGTTATGTATTTGAAATTTGTAATTTTGAAAGGCATGAATTAAGATAATAAATTGAGAGGGATCTTATTTTATTAGGTTGGCTTGTGGTGTAAGGAGATTGGGGAGAAAAAAACTCTAAGTCTTGAAGTTCATCTTTTTACTCATAGAAGAATGCAAAGAACGCCGAGCCTTCGACGAAGAACTCTGTCACCACAAATGGGAGTTCATCGTACCGTCTTCTTCCCTCTCCACAGCCAGTGAGAGACGCCATACTCAGAGATCGACGACGCGAGGCCGTGTACTGTGACGCCGACGACTCTCTTCTTCGTGATACCGACGATGCTTACAGAGTCTTCTTCCACGACGTTCTTTTCCGTGACGAACCTTCGTTCATCTCATTATCAAGGTAGGGGTGTGTTTTTATTTGAGAAACGCTGATTCTTCCTTCCTTTGTTTATCTTGACCCGCTTTCTACCAAACTAACATGGAAGGACTGGGCCAAACGAACACAGCCTGATCCCTCCGCCGTTTTTGTGAATGTTTGGTAAGATCTTCGTGTTCTTCATGGGTGACGAACACCGGAACGTTGCGAGTTCGTTGTGCGATGCAACAATACCAATTGAAGATCCAACATCATGACGTCCTAGAGAAGGTGCGACGACGACAGTGGGCGACGGATCAAACCGGAATGGGAGGGACAATCCCTTGACCGTTCTTCGAGCGAGTGAATTAAATCATGATTTCGGAGCCAATTGGAGGCCCGAAAAAACTGGAGACGATTACGGGACATCAGGGCGACTTAGTGTCCGAAGTTTCGTGATGAATGGACCGTCAGAATTAAGAACACACAACACCTGAGGCGCGCTAGCTGGAGGTGTCAGTTCTGGAAAATTCCAGAATACACGGCGTGTTCCTCTGACGAACACGCTGTGTAGTGTGGGTGTACTGCGGCTTGAGTTTCGGGTTTAGACAAGTAACACACGACATGTGTATAAGGCCCCAGCCTTAAACATTACTTAATCTTGAGTTATTACAAGATTATACATTGAGGATCTTTTCAGGTTTAGAGTTTTAGAGAATTAGATCATAAAACTTTCATTACATTCCACATTTAAACATAGTGGTTACATAAAAGATAGTATTCATTTTTTCCCATCAATGGAAAAATATTTAAAAAATAAATCATGGATTCTTTATTGACACTTCCTTGACACTATCATCATATCATGTACCTTTCCCTTGACCTGTGAAAAACATTTCAAAAAACTTGGGATGAGCATAAAAAGCTCAGTAAGGGTTATAAAAAATATGGAAAGGAAACATGAGTTCATATATACATAAGAATGAAATCATACTTTACCCATAAAACATAGGCACTTTAACATACCTCATCAAATCATGAATAAATCAGAGAAATCATAAGACATAAAAGGTAACTTGGGGTATTCATAACATTCTTACGTAGGGAGTAACCCTCTTGGTTATGTTTGGAATACCCACCACAGTATATTCCCTAAATATCTTCGGAGAAACCTTAACGTTTCACTCCTTCGCGTTACCCAATGCATTGGAGAGATATATCAGGCTCACCTGCCCTTAGTTTATCACGGAACCACCCGTCTTCATAACAATGCCCAAGAACCATAACATAATCGTATCACATAAAACATGCATAAAGGAAACATAACATTTCCACCTTTCAATCAAAAGATATCAATACAACACATTGATATAAAAACATTATGAAAACCATTTTCAATACCAAAATAAAGGAAATGTAAAACATGGTATTTATTTTTCTTTTAAAAAGATGGTATGGCTTGTAGAGGAAGCCGAAACTCAAATAATGGTCACGATGGCGGAGAAGTCATTGTCGCCACATACGTATGACAAAACATTCCCTTTTGTCGTTTAGTAAACGCTTCGTATAAAAAAGATTCCTTTTGAATAACGTAAAAGTCAAAGGGGTTTATACACCATATAAAAGAAAGTTGTGTATAAAACAAAATATGCCTCAATGAATGGAGATTGAGATGAAGTCCCATACAAAGACGATGTCCTTGGATTAAGGATAAATCAATTATATAATTATGTGTGAAAAATGAATACATGAAATATAAGTGGATATTAAGTGTAAAAAAATCAGAGGTTATTCACACATATTCATAGAACGACATATTCAATGAGTACAAGTTTATCCTAAAGAATCAAATTTGTGTTAAGAAGTCCCCTTGCAAAAATTTGACAGCCTAACGGCGTCACTACAAAACTCAAAAAATGAGTTGATGAGAGATAAAAAGGGTATCTCATCACATTGAAATAAAATTTAAATCAATAAGGATATATAAGAACATATCCCAACATAATAGTATGTGAATTAAAAGACATAACAAAATAAGTCTTTTAAAAAGAGGAGGGTGAAAGGTTCCCTTACCGACATGGGTATCTTTCGAGACATGCACCCCGTGAAAGAAGAACAATAAAACACTGATGTAAATACTCATGAATGAAAGTATATTACACAATGAGTAAAATAATGGGCAGTACATACACCACTCAAAGGAAATTGTGGCAAATGTAGCATAAATCTCACGGGAATAAAAGTGAGATGAAAAATCCCTTACGAAAACTCAGCGGCCTAACGGCGCCACTTAAGACTTCCAAAATGGATTGATGAGAGAGAATAGGGTCTCTCATCAAATTAAAATAAAAATTACAGTAATATTAATATAAAATAACATCCCAATAACAAGAAAGATGAGCATTAAAAGGAATGACATAAAAGAGTGTACTTAAAAAGAAAGAGAGGAGTAGGATCCCTTACCTCAGGTCCGAATTGACTCGATCGTTCTTTAATCTCCTGAATAATAAACTTGCGATAATTTATAATTCCTTAAGAACCTTTTTCAAGTTCATTATTCCTTTTATATCACTTATTACTATGTCATGAACACTATGTAATTATTTTAGTTAATAACGGTCGTTTAAACGATCATTGGTACTTGAGTCAAAATATGCTCTTTATAATTACAAGTTGTTCATGTATCCATTATATACAGAGTTATAATCATGATTTATATATCATATATATCATATATATAAATTATATAAATTCATTTATAATATTACATAATCATTTAGAGGTAAGAAATGAAATGCACCGTTCATGGAGACGGTAAGCCGTACGTACGCATGAACGCTACTTTCATTTCTATTTCGTATTTTATAGAATGGAATGATAATGATATAAAGGTATATTATAATTCCAGTATAATATCATATATAATACCATTAATTACATCCTTTATACGTCCCACATATGGCATTAACAAATCAAATCACTTTGAGGGGGCGGTAGTCAGCACTTCCTAAAATGAAGATATCGCGTTTACTCATAATGGTAACCATAAAGGATATGCCATAAATGAAAAATACAGAAGCTTAAGTAAAACATAAAAATATTATATATAATATATAAATATAGTGACATCTTAATGGCCACCTTTTAAGGTGATATATGAGTGTTGAACAATCATCGTTTCGTGAGGCAGAAATTCGCCATCCACGAAAACAGTATGTTCTTTAACCATTAGATGTAGGTGTGTGTAAGTTTAGCTCAAATCCATCTTATAAAAAAATCCTAGTATATTTAAGATACTGTATTTGTTACAAAAGAAATGAATAAAAAGAGTTTAGGGGGTTGGAGAAGCAAAATAAAACAAAAGGACTCAAGTGAAGACATTACCTTAAAATCGGGTAACTCCCTTTGGTTTGAGCTAAAAGGATTCCTTGGGAAGACTTCTGCCAAAAGTGAGGATTCAAGGAGTTATATAGGGATGTGGAGAGACAAAATGGGCAGAGTTTGGCCGATCCAAAGCCTTTGGAAGTGTGGGTAAGGAGGTAGAGGTGGGGGCCTTTTATAAGAGGAGAGGAGGGGCACTCTTGGAAAGTAAATAAATGTTACTTTATTTTAGAATGAGTTTCGGATTTTAATGGCCCGAAATTGATGTGTTTCTAGGATAAGGTGATAAGGGTTCTAAATCCACCCATCCAATAGGTTTTGGACATGTTTAGGTCTTATATGTTTCATTATCTTTCCATTTTATTTAAATCGTTAAATAATGAGGTCATCGCTGCATCATAATGATGTCATAAATAATTTAATTTATTTAATGTCTAAAAATTATAAAAAAAATACTATGATGTAGGAAATATTTTTAGATTTCCAATTACTATTTATAGTAAAAAATATGACTTGTATAACCACATATAAAAATTGTTTTAGTAAAACATCTCATGTTTGTGTCATTTTTACTTTAACATTAAATAAAAATGTATTTATTTCATTTTCCAACCAAATTGGATCCATGGGGTCCCCAAGTTGACCCATGGATTGTCTTGGTCGGCCATGACACATCCAATGAGGGTAGGACATGTGTCTAGGTCATTTCATTTTATTAAAACATTATTCTTACCTTAAACTACACTAATTACCTCTAATCGCGATTAAAAACTTAATAAGTTACTATTCACCAAAAAATTATTCTAATCTAATTGAAACACATTTTACTTCTTAATGACAACCATGTACATCGGATTTTTGAAATTAAAAACACAAATATAGCAAAATTTCATTTAAACGGAAAATCAGTTTTTATAAGTACCACTTAGTGGTTTCACTATTCATCAAAAATTGAAGTTTTTCATAAAATTACCAAAAATTCACCCTAAGATATATTTGATATTCTGAATTAAAAAATGATTTCTATTATAAAAAATTCAAAACATATAAGTTTCATTAATTAATTTAATAATTAATTCCCGCTGTCAAAACAAATAGCGTGTTTTTATGAAACAAAATATATGAAAAGATTGACACTAGTTTAAGTCCGATTTCAAAGTGACATTAATTCCAATGACCACTATTGGATTAAATGGTAAAAATATATTCTAATTTCACTTTAAAACAAATTCAAAAGATAATCTAATCATATAAATAAATTATATTAAAAAGAGGTTTTTAATTAAAATACAACATTTTTCACGATTCATTAAAAATTGAACTTTTTCGGAAAAATACCAAAAATTTACACAAAGTAAATTTTGATGTCCCGATTCTAAAGAAGAATTTTATTTTGTCAAATATAACACATAAAATTTTCACAAAGTGGATTTAAAAGAGGTTCGCCATCAAAAGGCGGTTAATTGACCTTTTAAAGAATATTAGAATGTTTACGCTTAAAATTGGATTCATTCACATTTTTAATCCTCTAACATTTATTGTAAAAAGTAAAAATATTTGAAAAACATATATAATCATTTTTTATTTAGTTCTATTCATTCCCTCCATCACAACAGCTAGACGTTAACTACCATTTAAAATAATATTATTTTATTATTAGAGTGCAACGTAAGATTCCCAAGAAACTCGTTGTTGCGTGTTGGGTACGCCATCGAGCATAGCGTCCCCTTTAAAGTTATATTAATATTTTATTCACAAATATGGATAAATATAAAAATGTCATATTCTTTATATACCTGGGGTGTTACATCCTTCTCCCCTTTTGAAAATTGCGTCCTCGCAATTTTAAAATTGAGCTTGGAAACATCCTTGAAAGTCCCACATAGAAACAAGAGTCAGCAAAACAATCACTTTAAAATAAAGAAATATAAGTACAAAGGTCACCCAAGATAACCCATACTAGGATTCCGTGTAGGAAAACATGGACATGGAAGAAAAAAACAAAGGGTCATGTTATGATGGAGAGTGATAGTAAACATGTATAGGAGAAAGTTAACCATAAGAAAATCACAAACTTGTGATGGGTTAAACGGTGTTAGATTCCCCAATAGGAAAAGTTAATTGACAACATTTTTGTTTTAAGTTACTTTTTATTGAGGAATTTATTCTTAAGGAAACATAATCACTTATCATGTTGACTTTCAACTTTTACTAGATTCGTTAATTAAACTCATATTTTCTCCAAAAGACGAGTATTTAGGAAGACTTGTTCGCATTAAGAGTACTATAATCAGCTTCTAGAGAATCACCTAATCCACAAAAGAGAACTATATACTTCCCATGTCTTTAGACTTTAACCAAAACCAAAACCAAAAAGGTTATTACAAGATCATATAATCCAGAAAAGGATAACCCTTTATAAAAAGAAAATCTATTCCTAATCTCCAAAATTTGTCCAACAAAACCCAAAGTTCAAAGAGGACCATTCGATAAAAAATTTGTCCATAAAATTATTCAAAGTAAACCAAACTAATATGGAAACCCAAATATTTGAAGGATTTAGTCACATAGTCTTCCAAGTTAAATCGTAACATTTATCTCCAAACAACATCAGTTGCTCTTAATGTCTCGTATTGAAAAATAATTAACCTGATCACATATCCTCCATGATAGGTTAATAAATTTCTATAGATAACCCAAAATCAACTTTCTCTTAATTCATTAAATCATCTAACTAAAAAGAATCAGTCAAACTAACCAGGGACTTCACGTAGTCCAGTGGTAGGCGATAAATATCAGTTGCACTTTGGTTGTGGGTTCGATTCCCGCAGCTTTGTCCGACGCGACGGGTTGTCACATGGTCTGCGTGTTGTCCTTTTTCCAAAACTATATAATTCTCAAATCATTCCCAAAAAGAGATAAAATCATCAAAAATAACCATAACATAATTTAACCCCAATTTAATCTCATGCCTTTCACTTCCATCATAACATATAGTAACCCATAATTACCTCAAAAGTAAGGATCATATAAACCCAAATGGTTCTTTATAACTATGTCCACAAAAGAATAGATAACTATTCCTTGAATAAAATTTTCATATATTAAACATCAGGGTTACACATACTATAAAAAGTCTTCTAATGTAAACCCATCATCAAAAGAGACTTAATACTCTTAAGAATTTCACCATAACTCTTGAAGCCCTTATATGTTGACTTCTTACTCATTCAACATTCTTCATGATCCATTAACCATTCCTTTCCAACTTATTCTGAAATACTTCTTTCCTACAAAAAAAATCATGAATCATATCCTAATATTCAAAAATAGGAAAACAAAAGTTATGAAATAATCCATACCTTTGATTGGTCATTTTCAGTTTCTTCATCCTCAATCGGAATGGCATTAGGTATTGGTAAACGAATATTTGTACGATCTTGGTGATCCCATTCACGAAACTTCTTCATATGACATGTGATTGCATAATTACCATGCACACCACATTTAAAACATTCAATTGATCCCTCAGAAAGAACTTCTTTCCCTTTCCTTGAGTTAACTGGATGATTCCTTTTTCCATGGAAGGTTCTTGCTTTATGACCTTCATTTCCACATCTATAGCATATTTCTGTCCCTTTGAAACATTTTCCTAGGTGTTTGTTTTTGAACATACTTACCTTTATGATTATTACCCGTAGTTCCATAGGGATTTTTTCTCACATATATTATGCCTTATAGAAATCAACAAGTTTTAGGTGGTCAATCATGACTCCAGATAGTTGGTTGAGGATAAACACAAGAGTTCTCATTGCAGCTCCCATATCAATCAGTTTCTTGCTCAAAAAACTGTCATAGTTTCCTTCACATCCACTGTTACTTTGGTGCCTTCTAGATCCAGCCATTTACTAAAACCAAAAAGGTCAATGTGAGTATATCAACAAAACCATCATGTACTAATTAGGAAGATAAACACTAAGATATACTTACTCATTCAATTTATCTAAAACTAGGACTCTTTCTGAATTCCTAACCATTATGGTAATGTCACTTATGCTTAAAGAATACCCTAACCTATAAAGTTATCTAAACTGACCTATGATACCAACTATAAGGCCCCAGCCTTAAAACTTACTTAATCTTGAGTTATTACAAGATTACCCATTGATGATCTTTTCAGGTTTAGAGTTTTAGAGAATTAGATCATAAAACTTGCATTACATTCCACATTTAAACATAGTGGTTCTATAAAATATAGTATTAAGTTTTTTCCCATCAACAGAAACATATTTAAAAAATAAAGCATGGATTCTTTCTTGACACTTCCTTAAAACTATCATCATATCATGTACCTTTCCCTTGACCTGTGAAAAACATTTCAAAAAACTTGGGATGAGCATAAAAAGCTCAGTAAGGGTGATAAAAAATATAGAAAGGAAACATGAGTTCATATATACATAAGAATGAAATCATACATTACCAATAAAACATAGGCACTTTCCTCATCAAATCATGAATAAATCATAGATATCATAAGACATAAAAGGTAACTTAGGGCATTCATAACATTCTTACGTAGGGAGTAACCCTCTTGGTTATATTTGGAATACCCACCACAGTATATTACCTAAATCTCTCCAGAGAAACCTTAACGTTTCACTCCTTAGCATTAACCAATGCATTGGAGAGCTATATCGGGCTCACCCGCCCTTAGTTTATCACGGAACCAACCGTCTTCAAAACAATGCCCAAGAACCATAACATAATCGTATCACATAAAACATGCATAAAGGAAACATAACATTTCCACCTTTCAATCACAAGATATCAATACAACACATTGATATAAAAACATTATGAAAACCATTTTCAATACCAAAATAAATGAAATGTAAAACATGGTATTTATTTTTCTTTTAAAAAGAAGGTATGTCTTGTAGAGGAAGCCGAAACTCAAATAATGGTCACGGTGGCGGAGAATTCGTTGTCGCCGCATACGTATGACAAAACATTCCCTTTTGTCATTTAGTAAACACTTCGTATAAAAAAGATTTCTTTTGAATAACATAAAAGTCAAAGGGGTTTATACACTGTATAAAAGAAAGTTGTGTATAAAACAAAATATGCCTCAATGAATGGAGATTGAGACGAAGTCCCATACAAAGACGATATCCATGGATTAAGGATAAATCAATTACATAATTATGTGTGAAAAATGAATACACGAAATATAAGTGGATATTAAGTGTAAAACAATCAGAGGTTATTCACATATATTCATAGAATGACATATTCAAGGAGTACAGGTTTATCCCAAAGAATCAAATTTGGGTTAAGAAGTCCCCTTGCAAAACTTTGACAGCCTAACGACGTCACTACAAAATTCAGAAAATGAGTTGATGAGAGATAAAAAGGGTATCTCATCACATTGACATAAAATTTAAATCAATAAGGATATAGAAGAACATATCCCAACATAATAGTATGTGAATTAAAATACATAACAAAAGAAGTCTTTTAAAAAGAGGAGGGTGAAAGGTTCCCTTACCGACATGGGTATCTTTCGAGACATGCACCCCGTGAAAGAAGGACAATACAACACTAATGTAAATACTCATGAATGATATTATATTACACAATGAGTAAAATAATGGGCAGTACATACACCACTCAAAGGAAATTGTGGCAAATGTAGCATAAATCTCACATGAATAAAAGTGAGATGAAAAATCTCTTACGAAAACTCGGCAGCCTAACAACGCCACTTAAGACTTCCAAAATGGATTGATGAGAGAGAATAGAATTTCTCATCATATTAACATAAAAATTACAGTATGATTAATATAAAATAACATCCCAATAACAAGAAATATTAGCTTTAAAAGGAATGACATAAAAGAGTGTACTTAAAAAGAAAGAGAGGAGTAGGATCCCTTACCTCAGGTCCGACTTGACTCGATCGTTCTTTAATCTCCTGAATAATAAACATGAGTTAATTTCTACTTCCTTAAGAACCTTTTTCAAGTTCATTATTCCTTTTATAACACTTATTACCATGTCATGAACATTATGTGATTATTTTAGTTAATAATGGTCGTTTAAACGATCATTGGTACTTGAGTCAAAATATGCTCTTTATAATTACAAGTTGTTCATGTATCCATTATATCCAGAGTTATAATCATGATGTATATATCATATATATCATATATATCCAGTATATAAATGCATTTATAATATTACATAATCATTTATAGGTAAGAAATGAAATGCACCGTTCATGGAGACGGTAAGCCGTACGTACTCATGAACGCTACTTTCATTTCTATTTCATATTTTATAGAATGGAATCATAATGATATAAAGGTATATTATAATTCCAGTATAATATCATATATAATACCATTAATTACATCCTTTATATGTCCCACATATGGCATTAACGAATCAAATCACTTTGAGGGGGCGGTAGTCCGCACTTCCTAAAATGAAGATATCGCGTTTACTCATAATGGTAACCATAAAGGATATGCCATAAATGAAAAATACAGAAAATTTAGTAAAACATAAAAATATTATATATAATATATTAATATAATGACATCTTAATGGCCACCTTTGAAGGTGATATATGAGTGTTGAACAATCATCGTTTCGTGAGGCAGAAATTCGCCATCCACGGAAATAGTATGTTCTTTAACCATTAGATGTAGGTGTGTGTAAGTGTAGCTCGAATCCTTCTTATAAAAGCATCCTAGTATATTTACGATACTGGATTTGTTACAAAATAAATGAATAAAAATAGTTTAGGGTGTTGGAGAAGCAAAATAAAACAAAAGGACTCAAGTGAAGACATTACCTTAAAATCGGTTAACTCCCTTTGGTTTGAGCTAAAATTATTCCTTGGGAAGACTTCTTCCCAAAGTGAGGATTCAAGGAGTTATAGGGGGATTTGGAGAGACAACATGGGTAGAGGTTGTCCGATCCAAAGGCTTTGGAAGTGTGGGTAAGGAGGTAGAAGCGGGGGCCTTTTATAAGAGGAGAGGAGGGGCACTCTTGGAAAGTAAATAAATGTTACTTTATTTTAGAATGAGTTTCGGATTTTAATGGTCCCACATTGATTTTTTTCAAGTATAAGGTGATAAAGGTTCGAAATACACCCATCCAATAGGTTTTGGACATGTTTAGGTCTTATATTTTACATTATCTTTCCATTTTATTTAAATTGTTAAATAATGAGGTCATCGCTGCATCTTCATGATGTCATAAATAATTTAATTTATTTAATTTTTAAAAATTATAAAAAGATACTATGATGTAGGAAATATTTTTATCTTTCTAATGAATATTTATAGTCAAAACTCTGACTTGTATAACCCCATGTAAAAATTGTTTTAGTAAAACATCTCATGTTTGTGTCATTTTTACTTTAACATTAAATAAAAAGGTATTTATGTCATTTTCCAACCAAAGTGGCTCCATGGGGTCCCCAAGTTGACCCATGGATTGTATTGGTCGTCCATGACACATCCAGTGAGGGTAGGACATGTTTCTAGGTCATTTGATTTTATTAAAACATTATTCTTACCTTAAACTACACTAATTACCTCTAATCGCGATTAAAAACTTAATAAGTTACTATTCACCAAAAATTATTCTAATCCCATTGAACCAAATTTTACTTATTAATGACAACCATGTATGTCAGATTTTTGAAATTCAAAACATAAAGATGGCAAAATTTCATTTAAACGGAAAATCAGTTTTTATAAGTACCACTTAGTGGTTTCACTATTCATCAAAAAATGCAGTTTTTCAGAAAATTACCAAAAATTCACCCTAAGCTATATTTGATATTCCAAATTCAAAAATGATGTATATTTTACAAAATTCAAAACATATAAGTTGCATTAATTAATTTAATAATTAATTCCCTCTTTCCAAACAAATAGCGTGTTTTTATGAAACAAAATGTATCAAAAGATTGACACTAGTTTAAGTTCGATTTCAAAGTGACATTAATTCCAACGACCACTATTGGATTAAATGGTAAAAATATATTCTAATTTCACTTTAAAACCAATTCAAAAGATAATCTAATCATATAAATAAATTAGATTAAAAAGAGGTTTTGAATTAAAATACAACATTTTTCACTATTCTTTAAAAATTGAACTTTTTCGGAAAAATACCAAAAATTTACACAAAGCAAATTTTGATGTCCCTATTCTAAAGAAGAATTTTATTTTGTCAAATATAACACATAAAATTGTCACAAAGTTTATTTAAAAGAGGTTCGCCATCAAAAGGCGGTTAATCGACCTTTTAAAAAATATTAGAATGTTTAGGATTAAAATTGGATTCATTCGCATTTTTAATCCTCTAACATTTATTGTAAAAAGTAAAAATATTTGAAAAACATATATAATAATTTTTTATTTAGTTCTATTCATTCCCTCCATCACAACAGCTAGGTGTTAACTACCATTTAAAATAATATTATTTTATTATTAGAGTGCAACATAAAATTCCCAAGAAACTCGTTGTTACGTGTTGGGTATGCCATCGAGAATAGCGTCCCCTTTAAAGTTATATTAATATTTTATTCCAAAATATGGATAAATAGAAAAATGTCATATTATTTATTTACCTGGGGTGTTACAGTGTGACCCCGGCCACACGGTGTGTAATCTCTACACAGAATAGCAGAAGAAGCTTCCCTGGACTCGGCATGTATTCCTGGGACACACGGATATGGAATTGAGTACACGGGCATGTACTCCAACACACGACCAGGCACGACCACCATACACGGAGCCGACCCCAGATGTTTGGCCACGACGTGTAACCATACCACACTCCGTGTACATACTTTTTACATGAACAACCCTTCGACACAGGCTGTGGTAAACAGACAGTACCCGTGGACAGAAGACATGGCGTGTAACCATACCACACGCCGTGTACTTATTTTTTTACATGACCAGCCCTGTGACACGGGCCGTAACACATGGGCAGTACCCGGTGTCTGATGACACGACCTGTATCGTATATCTACATGCCGTGTACTTTTGGAATATGGTTTGGCCATCTTGTTCTCGGTGACTTGGGCACGTTTTTCTTGTTTTTCCCCTAAGACGTGGGAAAAAACATTGGGTTACATCATCCTTGGTCTTCGTGACAGTTGATGTGTCCATCCCTTTGACTCGAGGAGAGGATCCTCCCGAAACGAGCATACTGTGTGCGGAAACCCTAGAGCTGGCTGCGTCTGCGACGACGATGATGACTGTATAGAAATCCTCCGTGGTTTCGACGGTGAATACTACATCACTCAGGGATCCTACGTGGATCAGTGCTACCGATCCTATGTGGGTCAGATCCTGTGTGGGTCAGTGCTCAGTGGTCCTGTGTGGGCCAGCGCCTACAGATCCTATGTGGGTCTGATCCTATGTGGGTCATTGCGGGGGTTAGTTACCTACCGATCCTGTGTGGGTCATTGTGGGGGTTAGTTACCTATCGATCATTTGTGGGTCATTGCGGGGGTTAATACCTATCGATCCTGTTTGGGTCCGACGACTTAGATGATTCCGTGGCTACATCTGATCATCTCTATCGTCTTACGAAGAAGTATACTTGTGTGAGATGAATCTTGACTTTCAATCACTATCTTCGATATGATTGACTTGCTTTACTGTGTGGATTATGTTGTGCTATCCTGTGTGGACGTGATCGAACTTGTCCTCGGATGTTGGATTCGAACTGGAATTGATGACTTAGGTATATGTATGGGCATATACCTAAGTAGTGTCTGATGTTACTTCATGATTGTATCTTTCCTTTGTGGTTTATCCTTTGTCGATTCTGGGAGACCCTCGGGGGTCTCGGGGTCTCTACTGAGTAGCTTATACTCACCCCTGCACGGGCTACGCCCGCACTACGTTGTGTTGGTTGCAGACGACGGACAACGCTGATCGTGGTTGAGGCTTGTAGAGAAGGTCGGTACTTGGAGGTGGACCATTGGACGAGACGTACTCGGAGCACGGCTGGACCCAAGGAGCTGTGGAGGCTATCTGTATTCACCCTTCCGGTGGGACTTCCAGTGGACGGCTCGACGTTACGACTTTACTTTTCAGTTGCTGTACTTCCTTTTCCAATTGTACTTTACTTTCAGTTTGGGTTTTTATTCTGGCCCACTTACTTTTCTGCACTTACTATTATACCTAGTTTTACTTAGTATTTACTTCTGCTTTCTTACTCTATGTGTTTTTTTACTTTATAAAGGCAATGCCTTTCCTTTTTATCGGGAATTACGCCTTGATGCTTGTCGCCAGCCCCTGGCCTATGGAAGGCGGGCTTGGGGTAGTCACGGCACGGGCCCCGAGGACAGGTCGTGACAAATTGGTATCAGAGGAGTTCGGTTCTACTGCAGAACTCAGGAATCTGATCTTTTTTATGTGAAGCAATAATGTTAAGGGTATTGGGTGTGGTTATCAGTCCAGGGAGTCCAGTGTTGGTGCGGCGGCTGACGTATCCGTACAACAGGACCCTGACTTCTGATTTTTGACTTAATGCACGAAAACATTGATTGCATGTGTGTTTCAAGTTTTCTTTGTGATTACTTTGTGTCAACTCACCAGGTATACTGTATTAACCATGGCGCACCTGTTTCTTTTCAGGATGGCCCCACGATGGTAGCCAACTAGGGTTCCGAGCGTTGTGCGTGACGACAGCCCACTGAGCGACGAGGCCTCGGTACAGGGCCCTTTGACAGTAGAGGCACCGGCAGTACCTATACCCCCCTGAGCCACTGATGGTACCATCCCCAGCCGCTGACGATGCACGTCACCTTAGTGAACTACACAAGTTTCAGCGTCAGAGACCACCCAAGTTCCACGGGGAGACGGACCCTCAGGCAGCCGAGGATTGGCTGGAGGCAGTTGTATAAGTTTTCAGGTTAGTGAGGACACCAGCAGACCTCATGGTAATCCTCGCAGCGAGCCTCCTGCACGCGGTAGTAGGAAGATGGTGGAGTTTGATGCTCCAGGTGCACGAAGAGGCATCTCTCCTCTGGACAGACTTTGAGAACCTCTTCCGCTCGGAGTTCGTCCTAGCCACCCTCCGTGCGGTGCGCATCCAGTAGCTTCTACAGCTGCGGCAGGGCAGCTTGACAGTCTCCCAGTACTCGGCGAGATTTACCGATCTCTCGCGCTATTCAATGGACATGGTACGAGACCCATTCTTCCTGGCCCAGACCTTTGAGTAGGGATTGAGGCATGAGATATGGGTGTCGCTGATCTCCCTCAGTATTTCGACACAGGCAGGGGTACTAGAGAGAGCCCTTCTCATAGAGAGCTTCCTTGCTGAGCCTACATCAGCAGCGAGACCTACCGCAGGGCGGCACGTAGCAGAGTCTTCTGCAGCAGGCAGTCAACAGATGTCTCATGGGTTCAGGAAGACCAGACCCTTAGGCAGACGACCTCAGGACTCTGGCTCAGAGGTGTAGGGCACTCAGTGCAGATCCAATATTTTGAGAGGCAGACAGTTCTACGCATGCAGTGGGTAGGGCCACATGGCTCGTGATTGCCCGACCCGCCGTACCGAGGAGCAGCAGACGGTTGAGGGACCGTCCAGGCAAAGGCAGAGGGTCAACCATGGCAGTCCGCAAGGAGAAGGTGGACAAGGCAGAGGAGCTAGCCGAGTAGCAGGTTGTGGGAGACGCTTTGAGGCTCTACCACCACCACCACCAGGAGGTCCACCCCGACCACAGGGAGCTGGCGGACAGAGATAGGCGCAACTTCAGGCAGCGGAGTCCTACGACCATGACGTGCCCGAGATGATTCGAGGTACTATCTATGTCTATTCCACCCTTGCTGCAGTTCTTATACACACAGGATTGAGTCATTCTTTCATAGCCACTGCCCTTGTTCGAAGCTTGGAGATTCTGACAGATTTGTTGTCTCGATCCTTATGGCTAGAGACTCCTACGGGAGCAGACTCGACGATTACTCACTGGTGCCGACAGTGTGAGATTAATCTAGTAGGCGAGAGATTCGACTGGGATCTTCTTATAGCGGCGTAGAGGCCTTATGACATCATCTTGGGCATGGATTGTTTATCTACAGTCCACGCTCAGATTGACTGTATTACGCGCACGGTGCGATGTGTACGCACCGACGGGAGCAGGTTCACCTTCACCGAAGAGAAGGGATCCTTTACAGCACAGGATGGACTCACGCATAAGAGAAGACATCCCATCTATAATCAGTTGGCTAGCCTCATCCTAGGAGCAGTTGACGTGCGGAGTCCGAGCTTACATGCAGTGGTGATCAATATGCAGATGTTTTTTTCGACGATGTTCCAGGACTACCTCCTCGCAGAGAGTTAGACTTTTATATTGATCTGTACCCTAGGATAGACCTGATATCCACCCCAGCATATCAGATGGCCCCCGCTGATCTACGAGAGTTACGGGTACAGTTATAGGACTTGTAGGGCAAGGGATTCATCCGACCCAGTGTTTCACCCTGGGCTTCCCCGATTTTGTTCGCCAAGAAGGCAGACAGGAGCTTACGACTTTTTTTCAACTATCGTCGCCTGAACCAGGTGATAGTGAGGAACAAGTATCCGCTACTGAGGATTGATGACCTCTTCGATCAGCTCAAGGGAGCACGGTGGTTCTCAAAGATAGACCTTAGATCAGGCTATCATTAGCTTAGAGTTCGAGATGAGGACGTGCAGAAGACGGCCTTCAGGTGTCGGTATGGCCACTATGAGTTCTTGGTTATGCCTTTCGGCATAACCAATGCTCCAGCAGTGTTCATGAGTCTCATGAACAGGATCTTTCCACCATACCTCGATCTATTTGTCGTGGTCTTCATCGACGACATTTTGATATACTCGACGACTGAGGAGGAGCACGCCTACCACTTGCGGGTTGTACTAGACACACTCCGAGAGCACCAGATTTATGGGAATCTATCGAAGTTTCAGTTCTGGATATGTGAGGTCTACTTCTTGTGACATGTCATCTCTGAGGCGGGAGTTGCGGTGGATCCTGTGAAGATCGAGGTAGTGCTAGCTTGGGAGACACCCAGGAGCGTGACAGAGGTGCAGAGTTTCTTGGGACTAGCTGGGTACTATCGGAGATTTGTGCTAGACTTATCCAGAGTTGCGGCACCACTCTCAGCTTTGAAGAAGAAGGGGAAAACCTTTGTGTGGTCAGACAGATGTCAGCAGAGATTCCAGGAGCTGAGACAGATATTGACTAGCATACCTATCTTGAGGCTACCGGAGGAGGGAGTAGGGTATGTAGTCTACTGCGATGCATCAGGGACTAGACTCGGATGTTTCCTGATGCAGGAACGGGAAGTGATCGCCTATGGATCACGTCATTTGAGGCCGCATGAGAATAAATATGCTACCCATGACCTGGAGTTAGCAGCAGTGGTCTTCGCTCTGAAGATGTGGCGACACTATCTGATGGGCGAGTGCTTTACAGTCTTTTCTGACCATCAGAGTCTTAGGTACATATTCTCGCAGAAGGACCTGAACCTGAGACAGCGGTGATGGCTCAAGTTCCTCCAGGACTATGACTTTGAGATATTCTATACTCCTGGAAAGGGGAAGTTAGTAGCCGATGCACTCAACAGGAGGTCAGACATTCAGCTACTTGGAGAGGCGACAAAGCAGCTAGCCACTTTGAAGATATCCATCATGGATAGAGATGGAGCAGCCTTTCTTCAGTCACTCACAGTCACTCCTCCAATACTGCAACGGGTCAGAGAGGCACAACGTGGGGACGCAGACTATGAGACGCGGCTTGCGCAGATATCCTCAGGACATTAACCTGATGGTTTCCCTTTATGAGGAGAGCACGAAGTCCTTTTCATAGGACGTACCTTGGTACCAGTTGCTTTACGAGAGGAGGTGATGAGAGATTTTCACACATCCCCTTTGGCGGTACATCCTGGAGTGGCGAAGATGTACCGGGATCTCAGACGACAGCACTGGTGGCCGGGCATGAAGAAGGCTGTGGCAGAGTACGTTTCTCGATGCCTCACCTGCCAGCAGGTGAAGGCAGAGCACCAGGTACCAGCGGGCTTGGTACAACCCTTGGAGGTCCTGGAGAGGAATTGGGACGGTATATCTATAGACTTCGTGACTGGACTTCCACGCACTTCCAGAGGTCACAACTCCATTTGGGTGATTATCGACCGACTCACTAAGTCGGCTCACTCCTTACCCATCAGAGAGTAGGGCTCAGTGGAGAGCTTGGGATGTCTCTACGTTCAGGAGATTGTACGGTTTCATGGTGTTCCATCATCTATCGTCTCCGATCGAGATGCTCTCTTTACTTCCTGGCTTTGGAAGGGGTTGCAGGAGGCATTCGTGACGCAACTACGTCTGAGCACCGCCTTTCACCCCCAAACAGATGGTCAGATTGAGCGGACCATTCAGACCTTCAAGGACATGCTCCACACATGTGTCCTTGACTTTGGTCGTATCTGGGAGGACCACCTACCCTTCGTGGAGTTCACGTACAACAACAACTACCACTCCACCATCGGGATGGAACCATACAAGGCGTTGTACGTCCGACCTTGCAGATCACCGCTGTGCTGGACATACCCTAGGGAGTCAGCAGTTGTGGGACCAGAGATGGTCCAGGCCATGACAGAGATGGTCCAGGTCATCTAGGAGTGGATGAGGATAGCTCAAAGCTGATAGAAGTCTTATACTGACAGGAGGCAGAGGCCACTAGAGGTCGAGGATGGCGACCATGTCTTCTTGCAGGTCTCACCTCGACGTGGATTACAGAGATTTGGCCGAGGCGACAAGTTGTCTACACACTTCATCGGACCATTCCAGGTCCTCAGCCGGATTGGCGAGGTGGCTTATCGCCTGGCTCTACCACCTCAGTTGCACCGGGTGCACGACATCTTCCACGTATCCCAGTTGAGGAGATACATGCACGACCAGACACATATCATTGACCATGAGGAGCTGGACATTGATGATGGGGTCACTTTTGCGGAGGTCTCGGTGGATATTGAGGATCAAAAAGAGAAGGTCCTACGTGGATGGTCGATTCCTCTAGTGTGCATCAGATGGAAGCACGGGAACCTCCAGGAGATCACTTGGGAGCGGGAGGCTCAGATGCGTGCACAATACACACATTTGTTTCCCTAGTTTATGATGTATCTTTACAGGGACGTAAATCCCTGAGGTGGGAGTAATGTAAAGACCTGTAAAATTAAAGGGAAATTTTTTCTTAATTTTCTTTGGGATTTTACAAGAATTCCATTTCTGACGGCACCTGATTCCGAGGCCCGGTGAGCCCGGAATAATTTTCTGAAGTTTAGCTCGGGTACGTTCAGTGAACGAATGAGCGGGATTTCCTAACTTTGAAACCAGTGCTCAGAATCGAAATTCGAGGGCACCAATGAAACCGCAGTGCCAATAATTTCTTAGGAAGACCTTTACTGGAGTTGCGTTTCCTTGGGTGGAATTGTTAAAAATTAGGGAATTAAATGTTAGGTAAAATAAATTGTGTGCAAATTTATTTTATCCATGGTAGTTTAATTCTCTCATGGGAAGTTTTTGGTGGGGACCACAACCACCCAACTTCTCATGTGAGGTTATGAGGGCGGTGGGGCCCACATGAGCCCCTATATTCTCATATTCCCTAACTCCTCTAATCTCCCTCTTAAGTGTGTAACACTTAAAACTTCCCATTTAATTTGTGACCTTCCCTCTCCCCACATTTATTCAATGCCAACTCTTTAATTTAATTAAGTGAGTTATGTATTTGAAATTTGTAATTTTGAAAGGCATGACTTAAGATAATAAAATGAGAGGGATCTTATTTTATTAGGTTGTCTTGTGGTGTAAGGGGATTGGGGAGAAGAAAACTCTAAGTCTTGAAGTTCATCTTCTTCCTCGTAGAAGAACGCGAAGAATGCCGAGCCTTTGATGAAGAACTCCATCACCACAAAGGGGAGTTTGTCATACCATATTCTTCCCTCTATGCGGACGGTGAGAGATGCCATACTCAGAGATTGACGATGCGACACCGTGTACCATGACGCCGACGATTCTCTTCTCCGTGACGCCGACGACGCTTATGGAGTCTTCTTCCGCGACATTCTTTTCCGCGATGAACCTTCGTTCATCTCGTTATCAAGGTAGGGGTGTGTTTTTATTTGAGAAATTCTGATTCTTCCTTCCTTTGTTTATCTTGACCCGCTTTCTACCAAACTAACATGGAAGGACTGGGCCAAATGAACACGACCCGATCCCTCCGCCGTTTTTGTGAATGTTTGGTTGGATCTTTCTGTTCTTCATTGGTGATGAACACCGGAACGTTGCGAGTTCGTTGTGTGACGCAACGATCCCAATTGAAGATCCAACATCACGACGTCCTAGTGAAGGTGCGACGACGATAGCGGGTGACGGATCAAACCGGAACGAGAGGGACCGTCCCTTGACTGTTCTTCGAGCGGGTGAATCAAATCATGATTTCGTAGCTGATCGGAGGCCCAAAAACACCAGAGACGATTAGGGGACATTAGGGTGACTTAGTGTCAGATGTTTCGTGATGAATGGACTATCAGAATGAAGAACGAACAACACGGGAGGCGCGCTGGCCAGAGACGTCGGTTCTGGAAAATTCCAGAATACACGGCGTGTTCCTCTGACGAACACGCCATGTAGTGTGGGTGTACTGTGGATTGAGTTTCGTGTTTAGACAAGTAACACACGATGTGTGTCCCCGGCCACATGGTGTGTAATCTCTATGCAGAATAGCAGAATCAGCTTCTCGGGACTCGACATGTATTCTGGGGATACACGGACATGGAATTGAGTACACAGGCATGTACTCCACCACACGACTAGGCATGGCCAGCATACACGAATCTGACACCAGATGTTTGGCCATGGCGTGTAACTATACCACACGCCATGTCCATACTTTTTACATGAACATCCCATTAACACGGGCTGTGGTACATAGACAGTACCCATGGACAGAAGACATGGCGTGTAACCATACCACACGCTGTGTATTCCTTTTTTATACGACCAGCCCTGCGATACGGGCCGTAACACATGGGCAGTACCCTCTGTCTGATGACACGGCGTGTATCATATATCTACACGCCGTGTACTTTTGAAAAATGGTTTGTTCGTCTTGTTCTCAGTGACTTGGGCATGTTTTTCCTGGTTTTAGCCTAAGACGTGGGACGAAATGTTGTGTTACATCATCCCTGGTCTTCTTGATGGTTGATGTGTCCATCCCTTTGACTCAAGGAGAGGATCCTCAAAATAGATTGCTGTGTGCAGGAACCCTAGAGCTGGCTGTGTCTACGACCACGATTATGACTATACAGAAATCCTCTGTGGATTTGACAACAATGACTACAACACTCAGCGATCCTACGTGGATCAGTGCTACCGATCATGTGTGGGTCAGATCCTTTGTGGGTCAGCGCTCAGCGGTCCTGTGTGGGCCAGTGCCTACAGATCCTGTGTGGGTCTGATCCTGTGTGGGTCATTGCGGGGGTTAGTTACCTACTGATCTTGTGTGGGTCATTGTGGGGGTTAGTTACCTATCGATCCTTTGTGGGTCATTGTGGGGGTTAGTACCTATCGATCCTGTGTGGGTCTGACGGCTTAGATGATTCAATGGCTACATCTGATCATCTCTATCATCTTACAAAGAAGTATACCTCTGTGAGCTGAATCTTGAATTTAAATCATTATCTTCGACATGATTGACTTGCTTTCCTGTGTGGATTGTGTTGTGCTATCCTGTGTGGACATGATCAAACTTGGGCTTGGATTTTGGATCCGAACTGGAATTGATGACTTAGGTATATGTATGGGCATATACCTAAGTAGTGTCGGATGTTACTTTGTGATTGCATCTTTCCTTTTTGGTTTATCCTTTGTGGATTTTGGGAGACCATTGGGGGTCTCGGGGTCCCTATTGAGTAGCTTATACTCACCCCTGCACGGGCTATGCCCGCACTACGTTGTGCTGATTAAAGATGACGGACAAAGCTGATCGTGTTTGAGGCTTGCGGAGCAGGTCGGTACCTGGTGGTAGACCACTGGGCGAGACGTACTCGGAGCGGATGGCTGGACCTGAGGAGATATGGAGGCTATCTATATCCACCCTTCAGGTGGGATTTCCAGTGGACGGCTCGACGTTGCGGCTTTACTTTTCAGTTTCTATACTTCCTTTTCCAGTTGTAGTTTACTTTCAGTTTGGGTTTGTATTCTGGCCCACTTACTTTTCCGAACTTACTATTGTACCCAGTTTTACTTAGTTTTTACTTCTGCTTGCTTACTCTATGTGTTTGTTTACTTTATAAATGCAATGCCTTCTCTCTTTATCGAGAATTATGCCTTGGTGCTAGTCGCCAGCCCCTGGCCTATGGAAGGCGGGCTTGGGGTAGTCACGGCACGGGCCCTGGGGACGGGTCGTGACATTTTTGAGATAGAGTCCATATACCTAAATAATGTTTGGATTTTGGTACATCCTCCAAATTATGTCAAACCTATTGGATTTAAATGGATATTAAATAAAAATATGGACATGTATGGTCAAATAAGTACTTATAAAGAATGATTGGTTGTGAAGGGTTTCAGGAAACGTCAAGGCCTAGACTATGATGAAACCTTCTCACTAGTCGCAATGCTTAAACCATTTGAATATTACATACAATAGTATCATTCCATGACTATGAAATTTTGAAAATAAATCCCAAAACTAATTTTCTAAATGATTTTTTGCTTGGATATTTCCATATGACACAACACGATGAGTTAATTATGTCAAAGAATACCAATAAATTATAAAAGCTTTAGAGATCCATTTATGGATTGAAGTAGGCATTATGATAAAGGAATATTCATTTTGATGAGGCCATAAGATAATTTGGTTTCATTAAGAATCAAAGAAATCCATGTGTCTATAAAAGTATAGAGGGAATTCCATAGTTTTCTGAGTTTTATATGTTGATGACATTTTAATCATGGGAAACAAGGTGAATGTATTATATTTAGCGAAAAATTGTTTAAATGCATTATTCTCCATGAAATATGTAGGTGAAGAAGCCTATATTATAGGGATAAAGATATATTAAGATAAAACTAATAGGATAATTGTTCTAAGTGAATGTACATACATTGAAAAGGTACTCTAAAGGTACAATATGGAACAATCCAAGAGAAGATTGTTTACAGTGTCACATGGGATTATATCTCCAAGAATATGTGTCTATAGTTAGATGATGAGATTAAAAGAAAGAGTAAAATCTCATTTTCATATACAATGGGATCTATCATATATTCCACTCTATGTACTCAGTTTGATGGTGCATTTTCTTAATCATAGTGGGAAGATATCAATCTAATCCAAGAGATCTATATTGTGAACTTGTAAAAACTATAAAAAAGTACTTATAAAATACAACTAATATGTTCCTAGTGTATGGAGGATATGAGTAGCTAATCATGAGATGATATATTGATACTATCTTTTAAACAAATCTAGATGATTTGAAATCATAGTTGGATATGTATTTTTCCGGAATGATGGTGCATGTGATTGATAGAAGCTCAAAGAAATATTTCATCATCTATTATATAGTAGAATATGAGTATATAATGGCTTATTATACAGCTAAGGAAGTAGTTTGGTTGCATAGGTTTGTTTAAAATCTTGGAATTTTACTTAGTATTGTAGATCATATTTCAATATATAGTGATAATATTATTGAAGTGGTACTTTCCAAGGAGCTGAGGTCGCAATAGAGGAGAATGCATATACATTGGATGTTTTATCTCTTAAGTTATTTTACTAAGAGAGGTGATTTTCCAATCATCTGAGTTACCATAGAGGATAACATGGACAATACTGAATAAATCCATATCTTAGTAGAAGCATGGTTCTCATGTGAGAGCTATTAGGATGAAAGTTACAAGAATTTGGCTCTAATGCAAGTGGGAAAGTAATTAGTGGGTTCCCTAGACCAACTCCTATATTTAATTACCACAACATGCATATAGTTTGATATATATAATTTTTTCTCTTACTATCATAGTAGAATTTCTTCTTCATGAACTATTTATATGGTAATTTTCTTAGATTATATGTCATATCAAAATGTTATATTAGTTCCCAAATATAATGAAAACTTTGAGATACTATGATAGTAATCTTAAACACATGTCCTATGGTTTAGATACATCATACTGATAGGGAACATATGATGTATGACTATCAGGTTCTAGGGCCTCATAATCATTTGGACTTTATCTCATGAAGTTATCATTTAGTGATCTTGAGTAGAGGAGATCATGAATATTGCTCCACCAATAGGAACACCACAGGTTTTTGGTATCATTTGGTTGATCCTATCCATGAGAATGTGCATTGGTCTCTTGAATTTAGATCATTATAAATTTTTACCATTTGATCACATACATTGATTCAATATGAAAACCACAACATTGATGTTATGCTGAAATATAGTTTTTTGGGTGTTTCTTTGGTGTTATGACATTGGTTGAATGACTGAGAAAGGATTTTCCACTTCTGAGTTGAGGAAGTGATATATCGGGCTTGGTTGACCAAGATGGTATTACCTTCATTAAATCCAAAACCATGGATATTGAAGGGTTTTTCCATCTTGTAAGGTCGTAAATAAATAAATTAATACAGTATGATGACATAGAATGTGCATCCTACTTTATGTGACGTCACGTGACACAAAGATTATATCACACAGTGCATGTTAATAAGAGGTTTTTCTAACTATGACATTCATTATCTACTTAGGGGACTTTATGGGTTGCTATAATCTACTCCTGGCATATGAGTTACACTCACTTATATTGAGATAAGGTCTTATAGGGGAACACATTATATATATCTACAAGTTCCTCCTATTCGGATGAATAGATGTCTAGGACGAAGTGGGTCCCATATTCGGGGTCTAGTGAATGTATGAGTTTCAATTATCACAAGTAAAATGCTTCAAGTATATTATTTTGTTTTAGAATAATAATTATTTAATTTATTTATAAATGTATTAATAAGTTATTTAATTATAAAAATTAATATGAGAAAATATAATTTTTTGAATGAACATAACACATTCAAGGTTTGTTAAATTATTGGGGGTGTTGAAGAGTCAAGGAAATGGTTTTCATTTTATCACGTGAAAAGTTAATAATTTCAAAAAATAGTGATAAAATATTTATTATTATTAAAATGAGTTAACTAGGTCATAAGTGTGGTTTTTGGGCATTTTTGAAGGTTATGTTTCCATAAGGACCGAAACACAATTTATTGAAACATAAACCCTAATATAAATAAATGATTTAAAACCAAAATGTGGTTTCCAACCTCTTCTTGGAATTTTATTACTCTCATATCCTCTATCTCATGTTTTTGATAGAAAAATAGAAGGAAGATTATGATTTTATTGATTCCCCATCTCGAATTGATTACTTGTTCTTCATGTGATCGAAGTGACATCATAATGATCTTCAATTTTCCATGTTGGTACTAATAAATCACAGAAAAAAGACTCAGAATATATGGTGCATGTTTGGAAAATCTAGAGGATGTCTCATTAGTAACCTTTGAGTTAAAACATGGTGAAAGTGAGAAAATCAAATTGGTGTTTTGAAATGAAAAAGGTATAGTTTACTGTTTCATTTTATTTAATTCTTCATAATTAAATTTAATCGCATGTGATCCATGAAAAATAAAAGTAAAATGTATTGAAAATTCAATGTTTTTAACAATAATAAAACCCCAAAATTTTAAAATACCTATTTTTTAAGCTTCCAAAAAGACATGGGTTCCTTCACATGTGACTTAATTAAATTTTATCATGTGACATGTAAACCCCATAACTAAAATATAACATGCTTAAATGTTATGTGATGACTTACAAGCAATTGATTTGGATTTTTCCTAAAATATATTGTTAATAAACCTTATATTTTAAATATACATCTTAAAAAACATTATACCCATATTTACCTATTTTAACTTACATAACATTTCAGTATCTTGAGTAATAAATTAAATTCTTATTATTTTAAAAATGAATAACATATAATTGAATTTATTCATTTAATTACCTGTGATCATTAACACTCGGATGTTCATCATCCCATGAACATGGTTCCGACATCATTCTAAACTCTTACTCATTAAAATTTCATGAAAACATGGATACAATTTATGTGTGACCCTCTAGATTATTATCCAAATAACAATGAATCATACTCATAAACTTGGAGCGGTATCTTGTAACAAATCATGAACCCTAAAGATGAAAGGATAAATTACAACTAAAGAAACCACCTAGGGAAAATTACTGTGTCATATAATCTATCTGTTTCCTGAAATTGATTAATGTAGGATGCATACTTTGTGTCACCATCTATCCATCATTTATTTATTACTTAATGAACTATATTAGATGGATTTTACATATTATATCATGGATATAGATTTATTTAACCCACTGCCATCTTGGTAAAAGGGTTATATATATATGTATATATATTATTCCAATATTTCCTATCTTGATCATTAAATTAATATCAAACCATTAATTATGCAGCTAATACTAACTACCTCACCACAAGTAATTATTATTATAGTTTTCAGCATGCATCAAATTACATAATCAATGATATACAATAACAATTATCTCAATTCAATAGATCAAAATATATTTTCATATATTGGAAAAATAAATAACACTCAAGAAAAGTGGTGTTTCTATTGGTGGTTAATTTATCATGATATTATATACTTGAGATTACCATGTAAAAAATTTATGAGAATAAGTCTCAATACTTATGATCACCCATCACTTGGTAAAAATACATCATATATTTCCCCTGAGATTAATGTATTTTGACATTAGGATATATGTTTATGATTAATTTCATAGTATTGTGAGGTTTTCATTATAACTAGGAATTATTATAACCTTTTGATATGACATGTAATATAAATATTGTACAATATATAGTTTTAAAAAAGTAATATTACTATCATGGAAGATGAAATACATGTATATATAATGTTTTATAAATAGCACAATAATTTAAAATATAGATGTTTATGTTGGGTTTAGGGAATCTACTCTCAAAAAACTCCCACATACACCGAATCCAATTTCTTACCACTCTCAATATGCTAGATATTTCATGAACGATGCCTGAAGGACTTAATTTTTTATTAATTTTCCTCTTTTTTAACTGGGTTGAAGGGTAATTTTACATGGCCCAAAAGTGTAGAGGAACTTAGGCCCAATACATGACCCTGAAGGCACAAATATATAGATTAGAGTCCACCCATAACTAATTTTTAATGTTTCCAAAATCATCTAAATTATAAGGATGATCAGCTAGAAATTCCCCATAAAGAACTGCATGGTTCTTGGTTCCGATGGATAAAGCCACAAACTCTCATTCTTATTAATTTGATATAATTTACAATGGTTTATACTTGAACTAAACCTTATATGGATGGAACCATTGTTTTTTTTCTTTTATATACAATTATTCTGAGCCATCCTCTATCACTGCACAAATTCTTTCCATTGTGTGCCTATTGCCATCCATCAAGACCTTCTGCCGACCATGTTGACCACACCCTTCACTAATGAGGAATCCGTATGAGATGTATTCTCGAATTAATTCCTACCACCGCACACCTATCATTTTTAATCGAGACCCATATGACCAAATCCCCATCAGTGATAAGGACCTACCTCCCTTCATCACATGCCACCACTAGATGCAGTTCATGTTTTTACAAAGATATGAATTGAGTCATTGGGTCTGCCATTTTATCCTTGGTGGATACTATACTAATTATTAATTCACCAATTTGAGTAATATCCATTAAGAGATAAACCATATATATATATATATTCATTATCTTCTAGTGTGACATGGGCTCCATGGATAGTACCACTTGTAATGCCTTTGACCAGTCTCAGTCTATAGTGACCAGACTGGGTCGTTACATGACCTCAGGTGAACTTCCACATAATCCAAAGGTTTCTAACTATAAATGAGGGTTTAAGGTGACTATTGGGAGACTATTACATCAATTAAAAGTAACTAAAATAGTGTAAATAATATAAAAGTAGTCATCAAAATAAATGAATGAATAAACAGACATTAAAAACCATGCTGAAAAAATAAATAATATAGAAAATTATATAAAAAATGGACTATCTAAATGGTATACATACATAAAAACATCAATAAGATCTCTCATGGGAAGATAATTTACATCAAGAATAAAATAAATAAAACTGAACTACCACTACTTGGTCCTAAGTCTCTACCCATTCCAATCACATGAATTAGTCCAAGGTATCATGCTGAACTATCCAATAACATGTCTCTTACATACCCATTCATATGATAATGATGTCCCATCAAGTACCAAAGTTCTAGGGCCACCTGAGAAGGGTGTGAGTAAAACTCAATAGTCCAAAAATAATAGTATCCCTAACATAACCAGTATCAGTAGTGTATACATAATTTGATATACTCATAATAAATAAACATGGATTATAAGTGAAATAAATAATTCATTATAGATCCCCAAGTTATAAGGTGATAACCATGATTGACCATAGCTATTTGGTCTAGTGTTAGAGTGTATCTAATTATGTCACACAACTATATATCATTAGAGAGATGGTTTCCCAAGTAAAAATAACATCACATATCATATTAGGGTGAATTGACACCCACACATATCTCTCAAATATCATATCAGGGGGAATGGAGCACCACCTAGATATCTCATATATCACATCGAAGGGAATAATTCCATACTTGTAATAAAATCATATATCATATTAGTGATAATGATTCCCCACCCATATATCCCATATCCCATATCATGGGGAATTAATCCCCACATATATATCTCAAATATCACATCAGGGGGAATGACGCCGCACCCATATTTCTCATATGGAATATTGGGGGGAATGACACCCTACCTATAATACCACCATATATTATATCAAGTAGAATAACCCAAAACTTGTATATATTATATCCCATATTGAGGGAATGGTTACCCACCTCTATATCTCATATATCAAATCAGAGGGGAATGGTTCCCCACCCATGTTTCTCATATATCATATCAGGGGAAAACACCCCCATAATACTATCATATATCTTATAAAGGGGATAAAACACTAACCATATGTTTCATATGATAAGTACACATGGGATGTCCTTTTTTTTGAACCTAAAACACATTTTATAATTTATCCTCTCAATAAAACAACCTATTCCCATATCTAAAAACACATGAAAATACAATTATGCTATCCCTTATGCACTAATAATCTCCAAAGTCATCACAAGATGGGGGAAGCCAAAAAGGTTTCCTATGTCACATAATGGTATGGACAACCCACTTGGGTTCCATTATCTCAGTATCAATCTAGTGTTTAATCCCACAACATATAGGGAATAACATTACCTAACAATGATTACATTATAAACTAATTGGACTCATATAAAATACCCTACCTGCATTATACTAACAAGATGACCTAAAACCCATATCACATCCAAATTTACTATAGTTTGATGATCTCATTGAATCCACACATGAATCCCTACCATGGAATCCTCACTTAGAAACATACATACTAGTTTAGGAGAAACACTCACTCCACACACACACACACATTATCAATCCAAGATTCTCTAAGATATATATGGGTTTCCAAATGTCCCACCCTAGGCCACCCTTTTTAATCCATCATATAGCCTCACTTAGAGGGAACTAAAGTCACCTATTAAAAGGTTCATTGTGTTTTACTATTTGTTTTTATACCTCTATAGTGTTCATGAATCTCATAACACACATTATTGATCAAGGCCTCATCCATCAGTGACCAGTATCAGATTGGTAATCACGGGACTCTCATGGCCTAAGGAACTTCCTTTATTTAATGGGAATTTAAAGGAACAATTCAATTACATTTTCAAGGTTGATCATAAAAAATTTGTGTGACCATATATCACATACTATATAAAAGACTACATTCTCTTTAGGGAGATGTTTATGGTCCACCTACCCCATTCATAGTTATTCACTTTATAAGCTTGGATCATCCATCAACGCTGAATCTCATACAAGAATGACTGATAATTTTCCACCAACATGATTCCCTAACTCCATTGAAATTCATACAATTAAATTATGTATCAATTATTATCAATTTTCACATTTAACCAAAAAAATTATATTATTTATTCATCATTAAATTTCAAGGGAATAAAGAGGAATAAATTAATGGGTGACATGCATACTATAAAAAGTTGTGTGATAATCTTCTCGGGAAATCTTCCATATATATTAGGCAGAATACCCATAATATAGGATTGATTACACTATAATCTTAGTGGAATCAATACCAAAACCTCATCTAGATCATAAAAAATCAATAATGTACCAAAGAAGAGGAAGCTCTGATGGAGTAAAAAGATAATATCACCTTGACTATTCCTTGGAAATATCCATGAATCACTTAAAATCACATGGAATGAAGAGAGGAAGGAGTAGGGGAGATCCAACCAAAATTAACCTATCATGATGGCCCTAATTACATAATTATGAAGGGACCAACCCTAAAAAGATGATTCTACCCCTTGTTTTAAAAATTATAATGGGGTGTGTCATAATATAACCCATATAACTCATAATGTGATGCCACCTCCCTAGGTCTAGTGATGGAATGACCCCAATGGTTATGGAGAAACACTACACCCATCACTAGAACCCAATACCATATGACCTAAACCCCCACTGCATAACCCCTTTAGTCACATCATGACTCACCATCCATAGGACAGACAAAAATACTCATGGTTAGGACTTCTTGGCATGGAATTCACCTATAAGGTATAGCCTTTTACCTCCATGGTAAGGCCAACTTTCTAGTCACAACCTCCACACTCCATTCTACAACCTTCACACCCCATGCTATGACACCTCCCCATGAAAATCCATCATGAAGTAACCATTTGAACCATGGGTTGGACAACATTTACCTAAGAAAATTATAAAGGAACTATGATTTTTTTCTAATATATTATGTAAGAGAAATCATCACGACATGGTATCTTTAATCCTGATATGATACCCATAAATAATATATTTTCCTTTAGAAAAATTTGAAACTTATGGGTCTTCATGATGTGACAACCATGACCATGGTATTTACCTCATATGTAAGGATTTATCTTTCCCCAAAATACCATATAAAAACCACCACACTGTGACACCCACTAGTGACGGTAAGAACCAATGACTCTATACTATGGTGCCTCCCTAACCATTTTGTGACCCCATGACCATCCATTTTATGGCGTGACATTTCCCTATCATGGTGTGATGAGAGATCTAAAATATTTTTTTTAGTAATGGTCACCCTGACCCTACCAAAAGGATCACATATGCACCTGATTCACATCCCAAACCTCTAATCATATCCAAAAAACACATCATTGAAATGTTCTAATTTTTATAATTTTATCTTGAATCCCAATTCTCTAGACTTATCCCACTATAAGAGTAATAAAAATCAAAATTTCCCTAATTTTCACCAACCTGTATGACATAGGTCATTACGACCTCCTTACCATAATGCACCTCACCTTTCAGAGGTCTCTATGTGTATCGTCTGTAAACTCTCACATCTTTTGATCCTCGATTTATTACGAAAATCCCATGTCTCTTTCTAGTTTTGGTCATACTAACACCTCACCCAAACAGATTTCCCTACTCAAAACTTCACCATCCCTTGCATCATGAATCCAATTATTTCCACTAATTCTACCATAATCCCTCACTTCCAATGTAATTAATTAATTTTTAATTTTATGAAATCACACCCCATCAGTTGACATTACTATTATACACTAGGACATATGTCACCTGATTCCACACCAAAGTATCATTGGCTACCTTTATTAGAATCCATAGTATAACTCTCCTGACTATATCCATACCATAAGGCTCGACCAAATTGCACATGTTGGGATGGTACCTATGAGCCCTAATATTCCATGAACCCAATCAACCTACTAGCCTATCTCCAAAAATTCAGCTCAATTGTACCACCTGAATTTCATAAAATATCCAAAGGCTTTCAATAACCAAATTCATTGAACATTTCCTAATTTCGATTTATATATTTCCATATTCTTTTATTTTTCATTTACAACATATAACCCAATCTCTAGCATCCAACCGCTATCATAAAACTACAATCACCTTCTGGTTGGGTCTAACACTTAATTCTTGACATTCACTAAAAATAGATAAAAAAAGTACCATGAATTTGAATCATATATGATGTTCTCCCACTATAGTAAATTTATAAAACCACTCATCAAGAGAAATACCCAATAAGTTTCAACATTACTCGCATGTCTCTCCTCTCAAGCAATGATCATCCCAACCCAAACAACACATGTCAAAGACTAAGATTAAAATGATCATACCACAACACTATGATCCATTTCTAATGTCTCCTATTATCCCAAAGGGGAACCTCCATCCTCATCAAAACCTTAATAATCCATTACCACAATAATCTCATAAAATCCATAAAATATCAACATGAATATGTGTCCTCAGTGATCCAAAATCATAATCCTTCCTAATATCCACAGTTAGCCAAAACTGATACTCACAAGTCCTATTCATATTTCTCAAATAAGTCCAAATATTTAGCTTAAATCTAGGCTCTAAAAATACCACACTACCCCTTGCAACCAATTTTAAAAACTATTATTAATCCATTTTTAGACACCAAGTTTTTATACGTCAAAAACAAAGTCCATGACCTATCTCACTATCACATGGATTTCAAAATCCATCATGTTATAGACCCTACCAAATTAAATTATAAACTCATATTCCATTTAATACCACACTAAAAATATCTGGTCACTCTCTTAGATCATTATCCACCATGAAAAGTCACTCATCCACTTAATGTTCCTATACCTAATAGTAATATACCCAAATTTCACCCTGAGACTATAGAGATATCATATTAATCATGGGTCATATTACAATGAAATTATTAAACTGGTCAAATACATACTTGAACATATCCTCAAGAAATATCAGCTCTAATCGACACATGGAATTGTGTCAAGGGTCCACACCCTTTTTCCATTTCTCTACCACAACAATGTTTCTTGCATCTATCCACTTTCATCCCATTTTTGATCACTATCTATGCATGATCATCCAATAATTACATTGGTTCTAGGATCACATGTAATGTCCCTATCCCTCGACCACTCACTAATGTTCGGACCGATGATGCTCCATGATCTCTTACATTCCTCTCTATAATCTATAGACTACTGAATTGTAGTGAGGGTATAAGGTTTTACCATGGGGATAATATACCATCATATCATAGTAAAACCATAATGAAAATTACCATAAAAAATATATTAAAAAATAATCAGAGTATACAAAAACAAAATAAACCATAATAAGGATATAAAAAATGAAATGCAGAATTATACAATCATACATCATATTTGATCACCCACTTGGCTGATCAAATATAACAATAAACAAATGAAATAAAATATAGAAGAGGTTCTACTTCTATCAACAAGACTCAACTCATCCCAATATCTAAATCCCCATCAATCTACTTTATCTTGATAAAGAAACAATATGACTCTAATTTAAACATTTGAACAATGAGGTATGCTAAGGTATAAAAGTGTTAGTCCTTCCTGAACCAGGTTTGAGTAAAACTTAGTAGGGAACCACCAATATTTTCCCTAACATAACTAGTAAGAATTTTGTATTAACATGTGATATGATCACATAAATTAATAAAATAGTGTAGAAGAAAAATAAAATTACCATAGTTGATCCTTAGGTTATAATGTTTCACCTGAGATTGACCATACCTACATCGACCAGTGTCAGATATCACTAAGCATAATTCCGTCATTAGGAACCCATGAATTGACTCTCCCCACCATGGAATCCTATAACAAATCATCTAGAAACTTAGTGGAATACTTGCACTCTACCTTCAAATATATTTCATATAATTATAAACCTAGGTGCAGACTCTCCCTACCATGGAATCAAGTAAAATTTCATCGATAAAATTAATGGAATACCCACAGAATTCATGGAAACATATATTGAACCATCCAAAAAACTCCGGGGCATTCCCACAACCCATATGGAAACACATATCACCGCATCTAAAAACTATGGGGTAGTCCAAAACCAATCAAGAAACATAAATCTTACCATCTATAACCTAAGGGAATAAAAACACCCCACACATGAATAATATATCACAGGGGGGGACAACATCTACCCCATAACATCTCATATATCAATTTGGGGGCCTGTTCCCACCTCAAAATTCCCATATAATAATCTAGGGGATGATGTCCAACCTAAAGTGTCTCATATAATAATATCTTAAAATATGTTGGCCTCTTTCCTGAACCTGTAAAACATATAATTGTATATCCTCTCAAGTGAATAACCTATACTTTTAATTTAATTCCTATCCCTCACCTCAAATTACATCTCAACATCCAACCAAACTCGTTATATGATTCCATCAACACTATCTCAACCACACAAGTGCATCTGACTAAACCCTTCGGTATCCACATCTCACCCACCAAATAATCCACTAGGGGCCTATCAATCCATCCTAGTTAATTTATCCATACATTGTTCTTTCCATCAATCCTCGGGTTTTAAGGTGATAATAGTGATCGACACTACCCAATCACCCCCATCGACTCTCCCTATGGTCAATATAACATTAGGGAACCCACCGAGGTCCCCTAAACCATATCATTGTCTCTAAAACCTACATGGTCACCTCTTAGATGGTGGTCCCTTTTCAAATTTTATCCTCAACTTTCAATCAAAAAACTCAACAAAATTACATGTCATAACCCGGTCCCGCTCAATTGGGAATATCCTAGGCTAACTCACACTAAGACCCTTAGAAATCCCATGATAGGATTATTAAAAACATACACAACCAACCCTATGTCCATTTCAATTATAATTTAAGAGATCTATCAACCCATCACTTATATGAAAACACCTCTTCATCACACCGTGTCTAGTCTAAAAGGACCAATCCTACTCATGGAACTCATCAAGCCCCTTCCCCCTCCCTCATAAGGGAGTTTTCATCATGAGTGTGATGTACTTTCATATCTTTCATTTCAATAGGAATAATACACTCATTCTTACTAAACTATCCTTAAGAAAAATAGTCATACTTTATGAAAAATTCATTAGATGCATTTATAATTAGGCCCTCACCCATAAATGAATATAGAATAAAGCTAGTATTAAGGGTAAACCATGGACCTTAACACCATATTAATTTCATCAGATATTAATAGAATAATTAATTTTATATTTATATCCAATCAATAATTAGTGGATTGACTATATATCATATGATGCATATCAAAATCATAAACCATGGGAGGATGTTCATGGACCACCTACATCATATGAAATTAATCACTCTAAATAACTTCAAGAATTTTCATCCAAGATCATCTAAGACTTGTATCATCCCCCAAACTCATATAAGATTACAAAAAAAATCCAAATTTATTAATTTTAATAATTTATAATTAATTTTACAATTTACTTCAAATAGTATTAATTTTCTAAAATCTAATAGTCCCTATCGCTGCACCAAAACCATGATAAACCATGCATAGATGTTCTATGGAATACCCCCAATACCACCCCAAGGAAATGTACCACCAATAAAAAATGTGAAATAAAATTAAATCATCCTTACAAGATATCCTATAGCCATCAAACAAAAAATCTCCATCATACTTTTTTTATTCCATCATATTATGGTAGAATTTATACCAAAACCATAATATAGATCACATTGAATCAGAGGCTATAAAAGGGAAACCAAAATTAAGGACAACGAAGGAATAAAATATCTCAAATCAACATGAAATATCATATAAAAGCATCCTTCTTTAGGTGGAATTCACAAGGTTATGATAGGTGAATAGCTTTCCTAAAATCACATCTCCCCATGAACAATTCAACCATGAACTCAATGGGGAATAACTAGTAAATTTACATATTACCCTTACTAAAAAAACATCAAACAAGTCGATCATGGTGTGAAAATAAGGATGATGAAGTGACAATCCCATAGGTAGAGGGATTGAAACCATTTATTATCTTAGTCACACTGTTACCTCTATGGTTTATGGTGTGACTACCCCAGGTAAAATGGCCTTACCTCAACCATCCTTCCTTAAGGAGGAAAACTCCAAGATTTTGGCGTTACCACCCCCATGTAGTGGAAATATTTCCTCTCTAAGCACTATGAAAGTGATATCACTATAGGTTGTGACATGAAAAATTTATCCAGGTAAGGCCTAATCCATCATAGCATGACCTCCCTATTCTCTATAGTGTGATGCACCATTCCCCCTATCACAAAAAAACCCTACAGATTAATCCTTTGTGATGTGATCTATGGTTCATGATGAAATTGGCCGACTACAGCTCAAAAAAACAATTGGTGTTCACCCTGAACCAAATCCAATACTCACTTGAACTTCTGATATATCCAAAGGGTCTCAATCCACATCCAAAATATACCATTTATATGTTTCAACCTTATAAATTCCAATTCAATTCTCAATTATCAAAACATTCTCTCCTCCAGGACCAAAAATTCAAACTCTATCTGAATTTTAGATTTTGTACCAAAAGAGGGTTTGAAAATATCACTAACATAACACTTATCATCCTCAAGAAGTCTTGGTGGTTATTCAACCATCAATATCAATCTAACATAATTGTTAATTCATGATATGGTCACCACATTCTATATTGGAATGTAAAATAAACATCCTACATGTAATTCCATACATATGGAACATAATATATGAAAAACTGGGCTACTTATTCATTACCTCTAATGGCCTAAAGGCCTTTATTTTTTATTGATTTTTAATAATCCACCTTTAAAGGGGTGAGGTGGAACCCTTACAAGACCTGTAGGCATAATTATAACATGGCCTGTAGGTCTTAGGGGAATTCAATGCCTGTTTGATTCAAACATTACGTACAACCCAGACTAACTACTTGGAACTACTCCTCCCAAGCATCTTCATCATGAAATTAGCTCTCCACCTTCGCATGGATATTCGTCTAGGCTTTCCCGTGCATGCACAGGCTTGTACCGATGGAAGGTGCCATACCCTCTCATTCTTGAAATCCATTTAGCATCTGTTATGGTGAAAGATCCTTGCTCATACTCCTTTTAAAGCTTGTTCCTTATAGGTTGTCTCAATTTTCATATGCACTTAAGGTGGCTCGAAGGCCTTGAGGTGGCCTGAAGGCCTTACTGACCCGAAGTCATGGGTGGCCCGAAGGCCTTAAAGGACTTGAAGACCAAATCGGTGGCCCAAAGGCCCAAACAGGGGAAAATTACTGGCTGCTACAGTGCCAAATAGTTCCTGCTACAGCCCCGCTACAGTACCTGTTACAATACCTACTACAGTACTGCACAGTTCATGCTATAGTACCTGCTACAGTTCCTACTACATTACCACACAGTTCCTACTATAGTACCTCACAGTTCTTACTATAGTGCCTGCTACAGTGCTGCTACAGTACCATAAATTAGCCTCTGCTGGATTTGATCCCGGGTCTCCTGGATACACTTATGGAGTCCTCACCAACTGGGTTGAGGCTCATGTGCACTTTTTCATTACATTATACAATATATGAGATGGTGTTAAACTACATCCATCTACCCTGAGACACCTATGGGTTATCAATCAATTCATCCCTAAGATTATGGTGCTCCCCTCTATAAGGTCGTTTAAATAACAACCAATTACCGAACATGGTGCTCCCCACTATAAGAATAAACTATTGAAAATCATTTATTATGATCTATTGACATACTCAATGCCATTTTCTCCACACCACACCCAATTTCATGAAAATCAACTAGTCCTTACTCCTCTACCTTAACTTCTTTGTGAACTCTTAACCACATCCATAGACACATTATCACATCACCCAATAACGATGCTTAAATACTTTGATCTATAATGAGATTATCCAAATATCCACACCAAATTCTGAACATGACACTCAGTGAAATTCTATAGTTGGATATCCAACTATTTTTCCTAGCTATCATGCTGTCACTATGAACATAAATTCCCATCCAATCAAACTCTCCCTTAGATTACATCAAATCTATCCTAAGCTCGATGCCGACATCTAGACTCCATTAAATACTGAGTCAGAACACCAAATCTAGTATTTATCAAGGAATTGGACCATAAATTCTATATTATCACTAACACCCCAATTCCATCATGAATATTCATAAACCGGCCTCATCATATCCATAACCCTACCAACACGAGATTCCTACGTCCATAACCACTAAGATGATCCTAACCAAACAATTATATTTATGATCACCTAATAAAAACATCCTCAGTATTTGTATCTCACACTCTATCCATTACGACATATAAAGACTAAAATAATCATTCCACTCATACCCAAGTGCTAATACAAAGGAACAGTCACTGCCCATTCCTGGATCACCATGAATTCCATCCTCAAAATTTTCCAAAATTACATTAGTATCGAGGGTCATTCCCTAGACAAATAATAGTGAAATACTCAAAATATGGATCCCCTTGTATCGCACCATGAGTATAATAACTAATATTTCCAACATCATTCATGTTTATCTACCCAAGAAACACTCACCTATCCATGGAAACAACCATATAGTATCAAATCTAGATCGATCATGCCACCTCACTCTGGTCCATAAATTATATCATGATCCATTATGGAGGAAACATATCCAATTCTCATACAACACCTCAAGATTATATGACCACATGAATCTAATAAAAACCACCGGTTCTCATCACACACATGACCGCTCACAAATCCATGAACTAAACAGGCACCACATGTGACTAGTGTGTTATTTCCCTCAGACATCAAGGAATTTCCTAAAAATACATGATAAGACTCACTCTCATACACTTAAAAGGTAGATTGAACCACTAAGAACCCTATCACATGTTCTCTACATACCACCCATCTCAATCTCACCAAAACCCAATGAGTGTATTCTCCCATACCACCCAATCAATCAATCTAACTCATGCTCCCATGAGTCACTTCTCATCAAACCTAGGCCTAAAGAACTAAAAAATTGACCATGACCCACTATATGTTAGCCTCATCTAACCATAAGCACCTCAATGATTCATTTCCAATAGACATAAGGAATCTCATGCATGATAAGGATAATCTCTTGATCAGTCACCACCTGAACATAATTTCTAAGGCCTTATGGGTCTACCCACTCTCTACCCATACATGATTAAATCATCTAGGATCACCATCCACAATACATAAGTTATCTCCATTATCGTACCAAATTTCTGATAGATCTTTCAATGCATAAATATTAAATTATAGGTATCTACCCAAGATTTCCTTATCTAAGGGAACTCACAGACCAATGCTAACCCCTCTCTTGAGTTACTTTTTCCCATTGAAACTCATCTAAACAACAATAATAAAACATACCACTATATAATCATTGCACTCAACTCAGAAATATCCCGAGTCTATTCTCAAAGAACTAGGGCCTCCCACATATCGGATAAACCATGTATCACATAGTTTGAAACTCAGAAGGAAACATCTCTTCTCCCATTCATAATATAAAAAACTCACATGAAAACACACCCACTATAGGGTCGTCACCTATACATATCATGCATCCAATTCCATGTCAACAAAAAACTCTTGGGCACCCATCCTCACTAAGAATACACATACTTGAGTAAAACCTTGATGATTAGGTCACATCGACATGAATATAATGACATTTTTCTAAGACAATTTATATCAAGTAAAACTATAAGAATACATTTCAATTAAGTATAATTACACTAATAAACTATACTAGAAAATACCATTTTTTTTGATACGATAAGTAACCAAACCCATTTCCATTCCATAAAAAATATCCATTTCAACCACAAAAGGTCTAATATAAGGAATACAATTCCTTTACTAACCAGATAGGGTTCTCTATACATCCCTTGCATAGACGAACTATATAGTCATCAACCTAGAATATCTTAGCATAAGATTCACATGACCTATTACTAGAATAAATAATGTGGATTAGCTAATTAGAAAACCCTAAAATGTTATATAAGAAAACACCTTATAAGTTTTTAAAATAATTTAAATAGTTTAACCCTCATCATCAGTGATATCAATCACACATAAGGACATGAATGTCTTGTGAATCCTACCTATAAAAAATGATGCATGTAAACGGGACACTTATAAATGGACCAAGAGTCAAAACCATAATAAAAAATATTAAATACACACATTGTACTTGAATAAATATCTTTATCATAATACTAAAAATAAAAAACAATAATCCTATATACCTTATAACATGGTCTTACCATTGAAAAAGGTATTCATGATGCACTAGTCCAAGGTCCATAAAAAGCTATGACATGTCCCTACTACCCATCTACCATATTTTACTATAGTAAGAAAATGAAAAATATTCTTTGATATCATTGTGTAATTTTCCCAGCCTATGACCACTCTCCATTATTTGGACCAGTGATGCTATGTATCCTCAGGTGAACCTCCCCATATTCTAGAGGTCGCCAACAAGTAGTGAGGGTCTAAGGTGGTATAATGGGGATTTTATACCCATATATCATAGTGTAAATACAATATAAATAACAAAAAAATCCTTAAAAATAATTATATTATTAAAAAACCAATAAAGAAGAATCATTCTATAAAAAAATAAAATTTGGAAGCATACAATCATATGTTCTAACTGATAACCCACCAGGATGATCACATATACCAATAAAAAATGATAATTGGATCCATTTTCATACATGATCCTCACCTCATCCCAATATATAAATACCTATCAATATGATTCATCCTGATCATGCAACACATGGCCTTTTCCCTACCCAAAATTATGATTAATAGGGTCCACTTGAGTAACAATGTGCTAGGGATGCCTGAGATGCGTGTGAGTAAAATTAAATAGGGAACTAAAAATGGTGTACCTAACATAATTAGTAAATATATTCTATTCACATTTAATATTCTAAGACAATTAATTAACCACCATTAATCCTAGGGTTTTAAGGTTGAACCTGGGATTGATCACACATACTCCAACCAATTCTTGCTATCTATGAGAATAATATCATCATTAGGAATATGGGAAAAGAAACCCCTCACCATTTAATTCGGTAACACATCATCAAGAAACTCAAGGGTGTACCCACACCCTATATAGAAACATATTACACATCATCAGAATCATAGGGGTAGACTCTCACTACCCTATAATCAGATAACATTTCATTAGGAAACTCCAAGGAATACCTACACCCATCCTGGAAACATATATTTAATCATCTAAAAAATCTGGTGATTTCCTGAAACCCTCCCGAAATCACATAACACATCATCTAAATATTTTGGTATGTGATAAACACCACCAAGAAACATAAATCTGATCATCCAAAACCAAAGGGAATAGGGGGATAACATCCACCCCATAATATATCGTATAATAATGAGTGGGACAATGTCCACCTTGTAATTATCCTAAAAAGAAATGGGGGGGTGGAGTGTCCACCCTGTAGTGTATTATATAATAATAATCCTCACATGTATTGGCCACTCAAACAACTCATCACACATCTCTTAGGATTTCCTATCAAGTGAAAAACCTATAATTTTCCCCCTGAGGGATATCCCATGATTTGAAGCACATATCATTATTAAAATAGACTTGAAAAATGATTCCATCAAGACATTCCCATTTGTATAAGAACATCCAACCGAACACATCATAATTCACATTTAAACTACTTATGAATCCACCAGGGTCCTAAAGACCCATCCCAACCACTATAAACATATTATGTTCCCACCATCGATCCTTGATTTCTAAGGAGACACTCAAGGTTGACATTACTTACTCACCCACACCAACCCTCTTTAGGTTCAATATAGCACTAGGGAACCCATAGAGGCCCCCTATACCAAATCATTATTCAGACACACTACATTGGATCCCATTATATTATAGGCCCTTTCTTGAATTTATCCTCAAAGACTAATAAAAAACCTCATTAAGATTCCATATCATAAATCAGTCAAACTCACTAGGGACTATTTTGAACTAACTCACACCAAATCACTTTCCAGTCCCATGCCAATACCTTTTAAAACATATTCAACCCTCACTAGGTATATTAAAATTTTATACTATGAGATCTATTAATCAATATCCTAGAGTAAAAACCTCTCTATCTCACCATTTCTAAATATGGATGACCCATCCCACTCATGGAACTGGCTATATCCCTACTACCTTTAATGAGGGTGTTACCTAGAATGAGTGAGATGTAATGTCATTTAAGTTATCAAACTAGTACTAAGTCTCTCGATCCCACTCAATTAACCTTGGGATAACTGACATAATCTCCATGTAACTCATTATATCAATTTATAATTAAGTTCTTGGTTATCGGTAGCCGAGGAATTAATCCAATGTCAAGGGTCCACTATGGCCCTAAGACATTATTCATTTCATGATATTTTAACAAAAAAATCATGTTATATTTAAGTTCAATCATCCATTAGTTGTGAGACCAAATATTATATGATGCATATTAAAAGCATAAACTATAGGGGCATGTTTAGGGACGACTAACCTCATACAAAGTTATTCCCTTTATAAATCATTTGGAATCACTTCCCAAGATCTTCCAAGACTCATATAATCTCTAAAAACCTATCTCAATATACAATATCCAAATTAATTAATTATAAAAATTTATAATTATTTATAAAATATAATTTAAATAGGAATAATCATCTAAAACTAACTAGGGAATCTCGCCACAACAAAACCATGAACAGATGTACCAATAAGGTCAACAACATACTGTTGGAATCAGAAAAAGAAAAATACCATTCAATCGGCAGCTGAACAATCACCAATTTTGTTAAATTTTATATAAACACTATAAAAATTCATAGGGTGATGAACCAACAATGAAATGAAAAGACACAATGTGTGATCATCATTAAGAGATGAACACTAGACATCACACACAAAATTACCATTGGAAATGTTCATTTCCACCTCACTCTGAAGGAATCACCACCAATACCCTATCCTATATCACCCAGAATTAGTGGTGATGAAAGGGATAAAGGGAAAATAGATAAATAACATACCTTAATTCACCATGAAATCACCACCAAAATCACCTCTCTTTGAGGGGGAATCATAAGAGAAAATAGAGGGGGATAACACACAAAACCAATCCTATACCCATGATATATTTGACTAAGAACCCAAGGGGATAAATTGGTAAATTACCCATATTGTACTACTAAAAAAACACCTAGTAGGTGAGTCACAATGTGACCATAAAGGTCGTGACACGACCTTCCCATAAGCAGATGGAAAGACACACCTGCATGTCTCCAATAAGGAATGAACCCTATTGTATAGAAAGGCTTTCGTAGGGAGAGGGGTCAACCCTAGACCAAACAACATCACAATGTGGCCCACCTAGATCATTGAATGACCACCCATAGAAATAGGGGATATCCCCTTTGAAAACACCATCATAACACTACCCCTATGGGTTGCACTATGATTCCCTTCACCCAAGTGAGGCTTGGGACTTCATGGTGTTCCCTCCATATTCTCTATGAGGTTACACCATACACTTACATCTCAATGTTTGGAAACCTTGTTCCCACATCATGACACAATAATACAGGGTAGGTTTTCATAGAACAACCTATGGGTCACTGCATGACTGCTTACACACAACCTAAAAAATTGATGGATGGTTTACCCCAAACCCACTCCAATACTCACCCAAGAACATGATAAATATCTCAATCGTTGATCAAAATTTAAAAATATCTCCTTGATATATTACATCCCTCATAATTTTGATTTGAATCCCAATTATCAAAATGTCACTTTCTCTTAGACAAAAAATTCAAACTCCCTCTGAATTTCATAATCCACAATGACATATGGTTTTATATCAAGTTCATAATATAGTAACTATCCATTTATCATAATCATTTCATAAATTATAGAATCACTATCCTAATTAAAAAACTAATCATGTCTCCTGTGCATGTTTGATTCATTACCACACAAGAACTACCCATGCTTTTTAATCAACACCATATAAGGAATATCTATAAAAACACAACATAATCAACAAAACCTATTGTATATTTACCTTAAATCAAGAATCTAATAATTATTTATATTTATAAAGGAACTATCAGGCTTGGTATAACACCCTCTCTATTTTCCATCAAACATGACCACCCCTATCATCAATAACAAGAAAGAAACCTATTACTTATTTAAAAAACCCAAATCATCACTATATTGAGTCTTATCTAAAAAAAATTATACTATACCACCTAACCCATAATTCACATCCCACACATGAAATAACTTATAAGGAAACATCCAAACACCCATCTTAAATATCATAAAGTTAAATAATTTCCAATACACTCACTTAAGTTTCTAAAATACATGTATTTTAGGCATCTCATACTTGAGTAAACTACCAACAATAGGATAATAGTCCCCATTAGGTATATTTATACTATACTAACCCTTGATGAAAAAGGACACATCCACATTCATATAATGACATCAACTTATAATATTTTTTATCAGGATAATCATAACCATCTAGTTTGGTTAAGTAGAATAAAACTAAAAAGTTATTTTGGAAAACACTAACTAAGTTATTTTTTATGATTGAAATACCCAGAACCTATCATATCATAAAAGAAAAAAACATTTTGTTTGGTTAAGTTGAATTTCACCAAGAAGTTATATAGTAAAACAAGTGGCCCAATCACATACGAACAAACACATGTCATGTGAACCAATGTTCTTGATGTGATTTATAAATTCATTACACTTTCCACTTTGGTCCAAGAGAAAATATTTGAAATAAAATAAATCAAAAATATAACTTTTATCAAGAATAAAATCAACTATAATCCTTTAAAATATGGAACACTAATCCCAAATCCTTGGTATCTTGGACTTTATCTCATACAAGTGATGTATATACACCCAATAAAGTCTTCATTAAAATTTAAACTAGACCTATCTATGTTTTACCATATTCTAAATAGTGTGGATATATTACGATTATCTGATACCACTTTTTAAAATCCATAAAATGTCTCACTCTATAGTAATCAGACTTGGTCATTACAAAAAATCAAGAATGCATCTATAAACAATAGAGGCTACCAACTAGAAGTGAGGTTTTAAGGTGATAACATGAGGATAATATAATCTCATATCAGAGTAGAGTAAAAAATGAAAATAATATTTAATTATTCATTAAAATACCCAAAAGAATAAATAAAATACATGACCCAAGAAAATATAAATAAATAATACAACACATGCTATAACAAATGATCTATCTAAATGGAATACAGATAGGAAAAAATCAATAAGATACCCCATGGTAAGATCATATACATCCTAAAATGGGATGGCACTTTATTTTTCGACCTTAGGGATAAGAAGGCTCTCTTTACTGATCTCCTTTTAAAGCTAGAGAGGCTGTCGAGAGAGGGATAAAGGTTTAAGTGGCTTCATGAGGGGGACCGAAATACTGGTTTCTTTCATGCTTGCATCAAATAAAGGAGCTGGACTCATAGGACCAATATTCTGAGAGGATATGGATCATACACCAATTATCGGGATGAATTGGAGAATCTGGCCAATGATATTGTTAAATATATTCTTGCAGGTCCTAATTCTAATATCACAAATGGTTATCCAAGTAAGGATACAAATATTTTTGAGGAACTTCCAAGTTGTGTTTCTATGGATATCGACAAGGGGTTGAGGAGGTCTCTTCAAGTGGATGAAGTGAGGGAGACAGTGTGGTCTTTAAACTCTGTCAGTGCTCCAGGGCCGGACGGGATACCCGATTCGTTTTACAGGGCTACATGGGATACTATCAAAGGGGACTTGGTGAGAACTATGCAGGAATTCTTTCAAGGTAGTCATATTCCATGAATATCCAGTGAGACCAAGGTCGTTATGATTCCGAAGGTAACGAACCCCAATCTTGTTGATCAGTATAGGCCGATCTGCATGTGCAACTTTCCTTATAAGGTCCTTGCGAGTATTTTTAAAAAAAGGCATGTGGTGCACTTAAATGACTGGTTAGAAGCAGAGAAACATGGGTTTATTAAATGGAGTTCAATTCAGGGTGCTATCAGAGTGGTGCATGAGATGATAAGTGGGATCAATAATAAGGATTTTGGGAATAAACTAGATATCAAGCTTGACATGAGTAAGGCCTAAAATAAAATGGAATGGGGTTTCATTTTAAAGGTATTGAATTGCATGGGTTTCTCAAATTGGACCCATGATATACTCTTCTGCTGCTTTAGCTCGATATGTATATCTACTTCTTTCATGGGTAAACTTTTCAGTTTCATCATGTAATATAGAGGTTTGAGGCAGGGGGACCCTCTTTCACCCACTCTTTTCATTTTATCCCAAAATGTGATAAGATTTTTTATGAGGAAGAGCCTACGCATGGGGAGAATCCTTCCTTTTTGGGATAGACATGCGCTGAAGGGAATTTCCCACCTAATGTTTGCAGATGATACCATTTTATTTATCAATGGTAGTAGGAGATCAGTGAATGGGATGAATGAGGTTCTTAGGGAATACTGTAAATGGAGTGGTCAGGTGGTGAATGGGGAGAAAATCCTATTTTTCTCTACTAAGGACCTCTCGACCATAAGGGATGCATCTCTGGAATCTAGTTTACAGATTAGGAGAGGCTCTTTCCCCATGGATTATCTTGGTGCCCCGGTGAGACCATACTCTCTCCGTGTTCATCACTTTGAAAAGCTCGTGGGAAAGATTATGGGACACATTCTCAATTGGAAAAACAGGTTCCTCTTTTTTGGACGGTGCATCACTTTGGTTAATAATGTTCTAGTTTCCATTCCCATGCACCTAATGTCAACTGTTAAGGTTCCAAAAAATGTGATAGCAAATTTGGAATGATTAATGGTCTCCTTCATTTGGGACAACCAGATGGAGAGTAAGCACCATTGGGCCTCAGGAAAGTGTTTGACAAGACCTGTGTATGAAGGGGGCATAAAATTGAGGAGTGTATCCTCAACCATGCAAGGGATGCACGATAAGCTAGCATGAGATGAAATGTAGGGTAGAACTATGTGGGACCAGCTAATGCAAGAAAAATACGGCTTGAATTTGGATGTTTAGAGGTTTCAGCCATTGAGATCATGGAAGTTAATTCATCCTTACTCAGAGTATCTTCTTCCTCATGCGTGATGGTTGGTGGGAAGAGGGGATGTGAGTTTCTGGAAGCAGGACTGGGGAGGATGGACTCTCTGGTTTCCTGGTTGTCCAATACCAAACATGACTTTCAAAGAAGCAAGTGAGCACCCCGATTTCATCCATGCCATTCTCAATGGGGATAAGTTCACTTCTTTTAAGGATATCGTTCCAAGTGAGAACCCTAACCGGATCATTTTCATGGGAGCTACATCGGGAAAGTTTTCTCTGAAAGATTTTGGCTATGTAAGGTGGGACCCAAGTTCTGGCGATCCATTGGGGTATCGTTATGGTGCAAGGGGATATCAGAAAAATTTTATTTTGTGTTGTGGAGAGTCCGACATAATTCCATGCCCACTAATGACAATATACAACGCATGGGTATAAATTTTGCGTCCATATGTTGGTTCTACGTTAATCCTCAATAAAAAATAGTGGAGCATTTATTTTTAAACATTGATTGGGCTCGATGGAGTTGGCGGGCACATGGATAGCTCTTCCGATGGAAAGCTTCTGGTGGAAGCCAGGAGGAGGTTCTGAACTGGTGGTGTGATGGTGCAGTTGAGCATGGTCCAGAGTTGGAAATCTGAGCTATCATTCTTGTGGCGGGTTTTTAGAATATTTGGAAGGAAAGGAATGATGCGAGGCATAATAACTCCTTTGAAACCTATGTAAGAATCAATTTCAGAATGAGGAATATAGTGCTAGATTTAGTTAATTTATGTGTAGGTTGTCGTGATGCTCCATAATTAAGATCTTTTAACATAGGTGTGGGATTTCAATAGTAGAGGATGGGTATAAGACATTGGGTATATTGGTATCCTCCATGTGTCAGTTTCAAACTCAATACAGACGGGTCACTCTAGGGGGGGGGGGAGATGAGAGGTTGTGGTGTTATTAGAGATCAGAGGGGGTCTGTTGTGTTGGCCTTTTTGGCATTTTATGGTAGAGGTGAGGATATGTAGGCCAATGCATTAGCTATGGCCACATGGCTCGAGATTTGTGATCAAATGAATATAGTTTTGATGATGGTGGAGATAGATTCCTTGATTCTATTTAATGATTTATCAAGATGTGGAATTATCCCTTGGAGCATAGCTTATATTATCCTTAAGTGAAAGCAGATCATGGGAACCAATATGGGTATCTCCCACACATGGTGTGAGGGGAATAAGGTTGCATACTTCTTGGATTCTAATGCTTCTTATAGCTATAATGTTTCCCTCTATCTCAACTTAGGTTCCTTTCCTATCAGAGGCTCTATTTTTGTTATCAACGATGATTTGGGTCTTCACTACCTCCGTCCTCCTTGATGTATCTCCTTTTTGTTTGTATCCTAAAGAAATAAAAATGGAAATTTTTCAGTCAGTAACCCCATCTAAGGTATCTTGTTGAACTACCCCATATCGTTCCCTACCTGTAATTAAGATCATGAGGTCTGTTTGGGTACGAACGTGCCAAGGCTACCCAATTAGGGTTCGATTAAAACATAGTAGGACACCACCAATGATGTCTTGAACATAACCAATATATTATATTTATGAATTTTTTTATGATTAGAATAAATAAGAAACTTATGGAAGTGAAATAAATAAGTAACCATCGATCCTAAGGTCCTTAGGAAACACCAGAGATCGACCATACCTACTTTGGCTAGTGCCACCACGTCTTTGAGAAAGTCACATAACCATTTATAATCAAGGGGATGGTTACTCACTTTGAAATACTATCACACATCATTCTGGGTGAATAAAACCCTATTCATATTTCTCATATATCATATTTATGGGAATGGATCCCAACCTAGATATCACATATTTCACAGTGAGGGGAATGTGTAATACCATCATACATCATATTTAGGGGATACCCAACCATATATCTCATATATAACACCAAGGGAATGGTTCCATACCTCTATTTATCATATATCATATCAGGGGGAATGATGCCCTAACCATAATAAAATCACATATCATATCTAGGAGGATGATTTACCACCCATATATCTCATATCCCATATTAGGGGGAGTGTCACTCCACCCACATATCTCATATATCATATCAAGTGGAATAAAACCTCACTAGTGTTTCTCATATATCACATCTGGGGGGAAAAGATACCCCACCCATAATACCATCATATATCATATCAGTGGGAATGGTTCCCCACCCATATATCTCATATGTTAAGCACACATGGTCTGGCCATATTCCTAAACCTAAAATACAAATATAGGATGGAATCTTAAGTGCACAACCTATTTCCATCTCTACATACATACGAGGCTACAATCTGGCTAGCCCTCATGCACTAATATATAAAAAATAATCAGAATAATGAGGCATTAACAGTTCCCCCTAGGTCACATAAAGTTATAGACACCCCACTCAGGTTCATTTATCTTAGTCCCACTCTAGGGTTGAATCCCATCAATTAATTGGAAGAAAATCCCCCAATATAAACATGATCACATCATGTCCTAATAGACCTCATAGGAAATACCACATTGACATCACACTAACGAGATAATTTTAAGACCATATCACATCCAAAGTTAAGCTATATCATTTATCTCATAAAAACCATAAATTAATCCGTAACATGTATTCCTCACCCAACCAAACACATATTATTTGAGGAGAAACACTCACTCCACTCACACACACACATCAATCCAAGATGCTTCAATATATCTCCAGGTTTTTAGATAGACCGCCCCTAGTTTACCCTTTTCAATCCATCACAATTCCCCACATGGAGGGAAATAATAGAACTGGTTCCTAGGTCCACTATGCTTCACTCATCATGTAATGACCTGAACTTTTATAAATGAAATTATGTTTTCAAATTATTAAATTCCTTATTGAGAAATTAAGCTATAGAAAAAAACCATGCACAAATTTGGTTATTTTAGAATTTTAAAAGTTATATCATATTATATTTAAAAAACCAATAAGAATAATAAACAATATAATATATCCATTTTATATTTATCATTATGATTAGTATATATTAAGGGTGATGATAAAATCCAATTGATATAGAAGAATGCAATGATGACCTCAATTAGTAGGATTGTACCCTATGAATCAAATTTATTAGAGCTTTAGAGGGAGATGACATCATTGGGCTTCACCATTGACCAAGAACAAGATGATATTCAACAACTAAATCATGATCAAAACCATTTATAGGAGAATTCTATGCTTATTGAGATCATGACCCAAACCATGTTCACTAAACCAGCCTAAGAAAGTGTCACCATCACACACCTTATCCTTATAGAATACATTGGTGTACTAAACATTTATATATATAGATCATAACAATATGAATTTATATATTCCTATTTTTCAAAAAATATTATACTTATACCTTTTTATTATTTCCTTATAAATGATTAAATAATGAGTTTGATAAAAATTATATTTTGATATGATGAAACATAAATTGTATTTTTAGGAAATATATAGTTTTAATCAAGAAATTTTTTTTGAGGAATTAAATAATTTTTGAAATAAATTCTTTTTTAATAAAATTTTATTATTAAATAATATTTATTTAAATATAAATGATAATAAAATTTTATGAAGTCAAATGTAATTTTTACAAGGGTCAAAAACTATTATCATCGTAAAAATCTACATTTTTCAATAAATGGGGAATTTTTATTTTAAAGTGTACATTTTCATATTTTGAGAATTATTTTGAAAAAATAAATATTATTTTTGAAATCAGTTAATCTAAATTATCCAACAAGGATTTTTTTATAATTTTCTAAGACAATTGAACTTTTGGGTAAAAATTAAATACGGTATAAATATATGGTTCATTATTATGATATCCTAAAATCCAAAAAGTGATGTAATTGATAATATAAAGATTATCCAATACTAAAATCATGTATCCCATTTAAAATAATTTGTTTTAAAAGTTACTTGATTAATTTTATGAACACTTAATGAATCCTCCAAAACATATATTATATTTTAAGATTCTAAATTATTCTTTATGAAGATGAATAACTTCCACATCACCAAGGGAATTATTTTAATGAGTTAGGTTATTAAACTTATAAAATATTAAAAAACACTCATATTTTATAGAAACCATGGAAAAATTCATTGTAAGGTTGGTCGTTTTGATTATTTTATCATATAGATCCCAAAACCTAAGTTTAGAAATTAATAGAAATTCCCCCTATTTTTCTATAAATACCCATCCAACCTCACCATAATATTCACTAAAAATCCATTTATAATAAATTTACTATCCCTATCCTCTCTAAATACCTCATATAGTGTTCCCAAGTTCCTATTAATCTCCTCCCATGATTTTAGTAGCGCCCTCTCAAGGTAAGGGATCCTCTCCTCCTCCTCCTTATTCATGCACATTATTTGTATTATGCCTTTTGATTTGCAATTTCTAATTTTGGAATACGATTTTATACATAACATTAATGTACTTATAATTTAAATTTAATTATATAACCACTTTCACTATCATTAAACCCTCCCATGAATCTTTATGTACACCCGTTATGTTGTCAAAATTATCCCGTGATTTTCCATGACAAACGTTTGTGTAGTTAATACCCATCCACATTTTCATTCAAATGTATTCACCTATATGTACCTATCATTAATTTATTAGAGGATTCCATTTATATAATCCAAAATCCTTAATCATGGGATTAAAAGTGATGCAATACATCCTTATGTTGTATGATCTAAGTGGGACACTTTTTCATGTACATGATATGAATGTGATGGGTGGGCCTGAAATTATATTTCCATCCAATGAATTGGTAATGTTTTTTTTATCTCAGGAGATAACACATAGAGTTCATGGAAGGTTATACTAACAATACTATTTTTTATGCCTTGGTGGTTATCCTTGAATTATGATTATGATGTCATGTTTTATATTGTTTCCACATTACCATGTTGCCTTTTATGTTATCATCTTATACCATGCCTTTATGTTCAAGTTTATAATTATCACTCCTATTATTTTACCTTGATATTCCTCTTTAATTCATATATAATGCTTTACCTTATGATATTATTTTATTATTCCCTTACTTAAAACTATAGCTCACCAATTTTGTATGTATATCCCCAGAATATCCTGTGGAGTTTTAGAAGATCCAAGTAATATAAGGTCATGTTTTGAAAATTTTAAATTATGATGTTGTACCCATGTTTTAAGTTATTTTTCTACATATATAATTACACAAATACACTAGGTATCATGATATATTTGGATTTTATTAATCTATCCCAACATATTTAATCATGAATTAAGGTGTATTAAAATATGTGTTTTCATAATTCAATTTAATAACCATATATTGTCCATGAATCCCATTACATAAAATTTGATCATTACCTTGATCATCGGTGACCAAAAGATCATTTTAGGGTTCAAGGTTCTCTCATAACATAATAAAGTTATTTTATATCATGGAAATTTAAATAAAAATATATTTATATTTTCAATTTTGATAAAAAAAGTAGATATATATTTTGTTATAAGGTATATAAAAAAATTGAATATCCATTAGAGAGATGTTTAAGGATCAACAAACATAATCAAAGCTATCCCTTTACAAGCATGACTCAACTACCAACTCCCAAAATCATCCAATCCTAACTAGACATTTCCCACTAAAATAAGACCCTAACTCCGTTAAAAGTTATCCAATTTAATTAGGAATATATTATAATTAATTTACAAATTTAACCAACAACAATTTTGTAGTTAATCACCTATTTAATTTATAGGTCATAATGAAGAATCCCTTATCGATGATGTACCTCTAGTGAAATGGGTAGAAATGTTGTGTGATCATAATCTCAAGACATCCCCCATGAACTGAATAAAAATACCCATCCCATTAGCTCGATTCCACCGTGATCTTGGTGGAATCAGCACCAAAACCTAGGCCGAATCTTAAAAAACTTTATAGTGATATGAGAAGGGGATTAACCAGGGGATAAAAAGGGAATCATACCTTGAATATTCTATAAAAAAATACAAGAATAATATTACATATAATGGGATAAAAGGACGTAGGATTAGGGGATAATCAGATAAAATAACCCTCTCTTGATGCCATGATTCCTTAATCACAAAAGGGTTAACCCTAAAAAATGGATTTACCTCTAGTTTTAAATGCTGGAAGAGGGGTGTGTCATGGTGTGACCCATAGAGATCACAATATTATAACCCCAACCTAGGCCTAGTTAAGGCATGAAACCAGGGGTTATGATGTGACACAAAGCGCATAATCAAATATCAGACCCCATGACCAAATCTATAATTATGCGACCCATTTTGTCACAATGTGGATCACCCTTCCTAAGACAAACCAAAATATGCATGACTAAGCCTTCACTACATGGAATCCTCTTCCAATACATGGAATTAAACCCCCAAAATATGACTTCTCTTCACATTCATGGAATCTGTGCTCTATATTATGTCCTTCACACCCCACACCATGAAAGCTACCTATAAAAATCCATCATATCATGAAATTTTGGGTCATAATGTGACTATCCATTCCTTTAGTAAATTACAAAGGTGATTTATAAGGTTTTTATATTATATTATGAAAGGTAAATCTTGATGGAGTGTAATCATCTACCTTAGAATAATACACATATGTAATATATTTTTCTTAAAAAAATACAACACATATGGTTCTTCATAGTGTGACACCCTCTATCATGACATGACCTCATTTTTAAGGGTTTTTTCATCACAAAAAACTATCACAAAAAATTCCATGTCATGAAACTAATTGTCCATTACATGACCCAATACCTCTACACCGTGGTGCCTCCTTGTACATTTTGTGACCTCATAACTATCCCTCATCATGGAATAGTCCATACAAATAATCATTTGATGAACTATCTATAACAAAAATTTCTATAAGGGTTACCTCGACCCTTCCCCAATGATCAACCAATCACCCAAGGCACCACTATATCCTCTGATGAAATACAAAAATACCTCCTTGATATATTTTAATTTTCATAATTCCACAATGAATTATAATTATCAAAACTTCCCCCACCCCAGTATGAAATAAATAAAATTTTCCCTAATTTTCACCAACATGTATGGCATAAGTCATTACACCACTCCTATATTTAAATAACAATATATTATTATGAAATTTATAATGCTAGGAACAGTTCTAATGTCCTAGAAAAATATATATATATCTATACTACTTTCTTAGACAAACTAGAAGTATCTATATACTCATATTCTATTTTAGAATAAGAGACCATGGGTTGATTTGAGATTTTCAAGCACACTACACCACCATTAAAGAAAAAATAAATTTATTGAATATAATTTAATATCATCATGAGATATTTGGAAGCTATAATTAGTGTACACCCTCAACATTAGCTCCTCATATCCTCTATATTGCAGGTGCTTATCATTTTCATGAATCAAGTACTTAAGTATAGTCTTAACTACTTCCTAGTGAAACTATCTTTGATTTTCATGATATATCTTACCAATGCCTAAATAATAGATAACTTCAAACCTAGAATATAACATTGCATAAAATAAATATCCCACTATGAAACCATAGGTAATTATACTCATTATATTTATCTCTTTATATGATTTTTGACATATTTACGTTTTGAGATTAGATCTATATGAGATTTGAAAAAAAACAAACTCTTGGATTGCTCCATATTATTCTTTTTGATTACATTTTAAATGTGTGTGTTATGACTTAATTTGAGTATCCTTTGAGATCTATCAAGATAGATATTGATGTTTATAATATTTCTACTTCACCTAAGTCTTCATGTAGAATCATTCATTTAAATAAGACTTAACTAACTGTAATATTGCAACTTTATTTCAGATTAATAATATTCGATAAATATATAATAATACACCCTGAATGTCCTGAAGGACTTTTATTTATTTATTTTTGATAATCCTCCTTTCAAGGGATGAGGGTTAACCTTTACAAGGACCATAGGAATAGAGATTACATGACCAATAGGTCTTATAAGAATATATCTAAACTGTAACTACATAGAAATTATCCTCCCCAACTTTTACATAATGATGATAGCCCTCCTTCTTCACATGGAAGTTCGACTAGGCTTCCCATGTATTCATAGGCTGGTCCTGATTGCAATTCCATACCCTATCTTTCTTCCAAATCTGTTAGATTTTTCTCTGGTGAATACTCCTACTCTAAATCCTCATCTAGAGTTTCCTCCTTGTAGAGTCTTCCTGGTCCATTAAGAACAATTTTAGGTGGCATGAAAGCCTTAAGGTGGCCCAAAGTCCTTGAGGTGGCCCAAAAGACTTACTGGCCCGAAGGAATTGGGTGACCCGAAGGCCTTGAAGGACCCAGGGACCAAACCAGTGGCCCTAAAGCCCAAACAGTTGAATAGTTCTGGCTGCTACAATATCGAATAGTACTAGATACAATACCTACTATATTACCTACTAAAATACCATCTACATACCTACTACAGTAACCAAAAAATTATTTCTCTGCCCAGAAACACACATGTCACACTTTAATTCTTAATGAAAGAGAAATATACTATTGAATCATTAAAGTGTGTATCCCATGATTGTGATGTAGGATTTAATCCATAAATGGATATTCATAACCTTTATTTTTTAGTATTATTATATGTTATAAAGCAAACATGGTTTCATCTTATGATAAGATTCCACATTAATATAACATCATTTGTGGTTTAATTCCCTACTAACTCTATTTATAGGATTTATAAGAAATATTTGGCCAGCTTTATAGCCATGGTATGCATTATTGTTCTTGTCGATGATGGGAGTTACCTCTAGTAGTGCTTTAAAGTCGTACATAGGAAATATAGGTCTTTATAGGTGGATCCATGTGGTGGAAAATTATTTGGTTGTTTCTAAAGTTAGTTGATTTCAATGAAAGGTGATGGAAATTCTAGCTACAATGGATCATCAGGTAGGCCAGATGTGGTGATGACTTTGGGTGCTTTATTGGTGATCTTCAATAGTAGGAAAAATTTATCTCGTGATGGGTGTGGTTATAATGAAGGTGGCCCAGGGGCTTGGTTATGCTGGTGTTGGGGAATCACACACTGAATCCAAGGAAGGGTATGGACTGTTGGGGATGGAGTTGGACTTAAAATATAGGCTATTGGAACCAATGCTGATGGAAAATCCCCCTATAGAAACTTATTTTATAAGGGGCCTCCAGGTCCAAATATTTTGGGCCTATGAGACATGTTCCAAGGGTTCGTTTTGAGTTTCCATAATTAATAAAAAAGGTTTCTATGGTTGGGTTATCCCTTGGGGGGAAATGAACTATTCTTCTAAACTATGGGTGCATGTGTGTGTTTCATTGAAATTGTACTCCAATACATAATAAAAAAAATGTAATTAGTGATATATGTCCCAAACCATTTGGGTTGAGTCCTATAGACAGCTTCAACTAACTTCCCATTTAGTAAAAAAGTTTTAACATAATTTTTCCAAATTTCATAATCATGAAAGGCTGTTATTTCATGTAAAATTAAAATAGATTTTAGCATTGCAACTAATGAAAGGGATTCATCATAGTAAATGCATTGATTTTTTATAAAACCATTCTCTACTAACCATTCTATAAAGGTATTTACTTTAATATCCATGTCTATATTTTACTTGTGTACCTATTTGTTTACAATATGTTTTACATCAACTAAGGGGTCTACCAGGGTTCAAATATAAACTTTCTATAAGGAATCCATTTTAAAATTCATGGATTATTTCCAGCTAGAAGCTTATTTTCTATCTAATTATTATCTATAGGTAAGAGGTTAATTAACCTCAAGGAATAATGTGTCACCTGAATTGGTGATAAGAAAACCATATCTTGAGATTTATATAACATTTCTTGTGTACCTACACAATAATTATGTTTTGGGAACATGTTATTCTCATACTATTTCTTATGGAGTTTATTATTATGACAACTCTTGTGTATATGAATCTTAAACATTATCAAAGGTAATATTTACCCACTATATCCGTTAGAACTATGTTTATTCTTAATAAATATTATATTTATTTCAATAATTACTCATATATCTAATGGTTTATATAGGTAGTATCCTTTATTTTCTTTTGAATATTCTATAAATATGCACATCATTCCATGTAATGAAATTTTAACATTTGGTATTATCTTAATAGAAACATTTCATCCCCAGAAACACATATATATTTATATATTTAATTGTATGATTTTCTTTTCATACTATAAATTGTATGGAATCCTATATATCACTTTAGTTGTTACTTGATTTAGTGTATATTTATCCATTTGCAATGCATATCTCAAAAATGATAATGTAAGAGTTTAATAAATCATAATAGATATATCCATTTCAAGATATTCATGATTTATATTTCAATAATAGTATTCTGCTAAGGTATCTAAGGAGGAGTGTGTTTGGAGACTATCCCACACTCCTTCACATGATTGATCAAAACTTGGTTATGATATTCTTTCCTACAATCTGAATGGATTTTCTTAATCTTATTTCCAATCTAGTTATCAGATTCATTATAATATTCATTAAGAATAATAAATTAATATGAATTATACCCCATCAAGTGGACATAACTATTTCTACTAAAATAATTAATAAATATAATTATGTAAGAATACCCTCCCATTTAATCTTCTAGAATTGGACTATATAAATTTGTATGAACTAAATCTAGAAGATTGATAAATATTTATCCTTTACCAGTGAAAGGTGCAGTGGTAATTTTTCTTTTTTAATAGTCATGACATACATCTAAGGGTATTAACTCAAAAGGTCCTAAATAACCTTCTTGATATATTTTATTCAAATGATTTTCATTTACATGACTAAGCCATAAGTACCATATATGGGTGTGATTTGATTATTTTTCTCGAGATATTTTATTAATTGTTAACCCCATATTTTCATTTTAAAATATATATAAACTATTATTTTTATATTCCATACCCTAACACATCTATTTATTATAAAAGGCAATTTTATTTCCAAATTTGATATAAAATCATATTGTGATCAAATTTAACATGGAGACAATTTTTTTACTAATTTAATGAATATATTAATAGTTATATAATAATGAACCAATCCATTTGGTAAAGTGAGGTGATATTATCTTTTTTCCAATGCTTTCAATATTACCCTATTAGTTATTTGGAGATCCACTTAACCCTTTTTTATCCTCTTGAATCTATTGAATTCCTATTATTGAAAAAAATGTGTGATCCACAAGATGTATCTAATAGCTATCTTATAGAATCTAATAAATTTAATTCAATAAAAAATGAACCTAAAGTAGAGGAATAACCTAATTTTCTCTTCCCAGTAATGAAATTATTCTTCTAGTGTCCCTTATTTCTATATATATATATCATAAAACTTCCAATTCATTATTCATCCTTTATATATTAGGATTCTTGGAGGGGCACTTCCTAGGGGAATTTGACTTTGACTTAGTTATTGTAATTTTTCCCTTCCCTTCATTATCTTGTTCACTATAAGGACTAAATATTTACAGTACTTAATATCCGTGTCATCTTTGAGAAATATTCCCGAAATATTATGGAGTGACTGTCACATGTTATTCATGTTATAATGAATGATGAAATATGAGAATCTAGGAAGTAAATATGATAGCATGAAATCAATGGAAATTTCAGTTTACACCCTAAAAGATATAATCTCTCAATGTACCTTATAATATTGAGCAAATGATAACTATATCAGTTCCATTCTCTCAAAATATACTTGAAACATTCATTGGATATCTCATACCTATTTTACATTTCTCTGTCTTGATTTAAATCTTGAAAGTTAGACAATATTTTATATGAATCCTTATCATTATTCATTATTTATAGTTCATTATACATGGGAAATAACATGTTTCACTAGACATCCAATGAATCATTAACATTTATCCTTTAAGTTTATTTATCTGGTTTTATCACTCTCTAAGTAGGATAAATAAGAATTTGTAATTTCAACAGATTCAACCTTTTCCATCACATAATACCATGTGAAAGCCCCTATACCATTCCCAGAAGTTATTTTTTGGTATGCCTTTTTTTCTACTTTGGATGATAGTGAAAGGGATTTTTTGGTATGGATTTCTATTTAATCCATAATGTTTTTAAAAATTAGTACTTTATATTGATTAATGATAATTTATACATTATTTATTTATTAATATGAAACTTCTCGCTCTATTTTATTCATATTCGAATATCCCTCAACCATTATATTGAAAATATTACATGACTTGAGTATTCTAGTGGGAAATAATTTTTAAAACCTCTCCTCATAGTCTCATATATATCTATACTACATCTTATAGTTTTTTAAGGTAGTATTTTAGTTTGAAAGATCTATTTAGTCAGCGATCATTAATCTTTTGAGTGGATACCAAAATCCTATAAATCCTAAACATGGATTTACTAAAAAATTTGACTCTAAAATTTGCACCAAACTAGATATGAATACTTATTTGACAAGAAATTTAGTTTATTCAACCCACCACTTTTATCATAAACCCCTAACGGATGAAGTAACTATCAACTATAGTTGACGAGAACCTCATAATTATGATTTTTTTTAATTTGATTAACAGAAGGAATTAAATGAATTTATACTAAGTAGATGAAATATAAATTGAGACCCTTCAGCAATTTCTTGAGTAATATAATTACTTGAATTTAAATATTGATTACACTCTGATGTATAATCTTATATTTGGATCTACACCAGTTCTCACCCCGAACCACATGATCAAGAAAATCCCTATCTTAGTACATGCATTCTTACTCATTGTTGTGGGGAAATCTGGATAAAGGATTCTATTTAATTTCATAAAATTTGAACACACATAACCATATACATATTAATAAGGTATTATTGATTTCTATAACAAAAAAATTTAATAATTAATTTTACAAAACAACCCACATTGTAATAATTAATTAAATAAATAAAATTTAAATCAAACATGGGTTCAGTCTCAGCTAATAACTAGTCTACATGAATAAAATTACATAATAAAAATTAAACAGGCTAAAATTATATTTCAGAAGATTTTAAATGAATTATAATAATAATAAATTCTTTTAATTCACTTATGACACATCACAAGACCCCCAAAACATTTTTTTAACAAATTACAAATACATAAAAATAATTCTAAGTTTTTTTATTTTTTTTTTGGAATTTTTAAGAACTAAAAGGGGTATTGGAAGAGAATATAGGAGTTTTTTGGCCAGTTTAGGGTGGGTCAAGTCAGGTTGACTAGGACTGAACCCATGTTTTATGAATTTAATGAAGTTGGGTTGGGGGTAGTTACGAGGTACCAATAGATTTGTTTTCAAAATATCGACTCACACCTTAGGTGTGGTTCATTGTAGAATTTACCTTGGTCAATGGGGGTGATTTTTTAAGTGGGTGGTAAGCACCACCTAACTTTTTTTTAAATTTAATTTATTATATAGCATCCATATTTCACATAGAATTATCTAACCTCCCCACATGTGCATGAGGTCACAAGTGTGGAATATCCTAACCTACCTTTTTATTATTTTTTTATAATTTTTTTTGAACATTATATTTCTATTTGTCAGTCATTTAAACTATAATTAACAAAATATATATGGTCTTGGGGCCAAATAAAAAGCATCTACTCAAATAATAGAAAATTTAATTTAAATTTTTGACTTAGAAATTTACTTGTCATTCTAATATCAACTGAAGGAACAAGATATGTTATGGAAGTGTAAAATATTTAATTTTCATTTTTTTCAAAATTGATTTGTTATGAAACAACATATTTTTCATAGAGGTACCCAATTTTCAACATGGATCATGTGAAAATAATAATTAATTAAAAAATTGGAATGACATATAATTCGATTCAAATACCATAGAGTGTTCCACTTGTCACCAATGTGTTGTAGCTTAATGAAACTTCTCGGCCTGGGTTCCACACACAGGCTCCCCAAGCTTGTTGGTCACATGACCTCAAGCGTGGCTGCCCATATACGAGAGGCTTCTGAATGGTAGCGTGGTTTTGAAAAGTCGATCGTGGGGAGACTATACCCTCTTTTATCATACTGATACACCGGTTGAAATAATAAACCATATCATAAGTATATATAACAATAAACAATGCCATCTCTCAAGAAAATCAAAGTAGGATATACAATATCCAAACTAATATAGAAAACATGCCGTGATAACGTACGCGTCAAGTGTCTACAATGAAAACTGAAATGAAATACACTAATGAATACCAAGTGGGTCCTGAACCATGTCTGGTTCCCTCATCCATGCTTCATCCTGACTCATACATCTGACACATGGACCTTTTCCTTAACCTATCCTTCATCCATGAAATCTATTCAGGTACTAATCAGGTAGTCCAAGTAGGTTGTGAGTACAACTCAGTAGGCGACCACAAACGATGTATAAAAAAAATCTAGTCAATAAAAAGTTTATGCAGTTGTATAAATAAATAATTACAATGCATAGGTAAACAGTTATAACATTATCAATTAATCTTTATTAAACCACATATACCATTGGGTTCCCAAGGACACACGTACCTCAATAACGGCTTTAACCCACGTCAGGTATAAACCATGTTATATATTCAATTAAAATTTCATTATAGAACATGGGATTACATTATCCACATTACTTTAATTTCATTATTATGGCCACTTGGAACCATAATCCAATAATAATGTTTTGGGGCTAGAATGCCATGTCTACCACCCCATATATCAACCGTGCATGTATATCATGGGCATAGAACGTCATGGCTAATACTCAAATTTATCAATCATAAATATATTTCATTTTAATAGATCATCATGTCCATCACCCCATTTATCAACCATATATATATATATATCATTGGTGTAGATCATCATGTCTATCACCCCATTTATCAACCATACATATATATCATTGGTGTATATCATCATGTCTAGCACCCCATTTATCAACCATGAATATATATCATAACATACTACAGTATCATATCAATCATGATTAACCAAAATTAATCATATTTTTACAATAAACCATTAATTAATTAACCAAATCCTGCTAATTAAGCCAAAAATTAATTAATCACAACAATTTTCTTTAATTAATTCAAAAATTAATTAATCATATCTATCCCATTAATTAATTAATAAAATTTCTTCTGTTAACTAATTAAACAATTAATTAACCATATAAAATTTAATAATTAATTTTAAAATTAATTAATCATTTCAAATATCAACATCCAATAATTAATTCAAAAATTAATTATTACTAAATTCAAAATTTAACATTCATATAATTTATTTAACAATTAATTATCCTCAATCCCACAATTCAATATTCCAAAAATTAATCTATCAATTAATTATCCCAATCTCACAATTCAGTACTTCAATAATAAATTCATCAATTAATTATCTTAATACCACAATTAAATCATTCAATCAAATCCCCAACCACTCAATTAATTAATTGACGACATTAATTAATTCAATTTAGGAATTTAAAATTGCTAAACAAAATCTATAAAATATATAATTGCATACACTAAATTAAAATCATAACTATGGGATTATAATATTAGACTACCTACCTTGACTCATTGATTGACAATCTCCCAATAGAAATCCCCAAAATTGAGTGGCACAACGACGTAAAATGGGTTCCGGATCTAAAACATAAATCAATATTAAAAAATAAATATCTATTTAAATATAAATATAGAATCGAAAATCCTATATATAAATTTACCTAATATAGATATAGATCTAGAAAAACTGAATATTTATTCCCACCAAAATAATGAGGTATAGAAGGAGGATGAATGAGAAAGCATCATGATAAGACCCACTTACCAGGAGGGATGAAGATCTTCAATCCGAGATTCAAATACTGAATAACAGAGGTCACGGAGGCTTATAATATATATGATAGGATCCAAAATCATTAAATACTGATTAGGAATGAATGGGGGTCGATTTAGGATTAGTTAGGGGGTTCAGGTAATTAAAAACTTAAAATCGGGTCAACTTAAATCCCGCACATAGTTAGCTAGGCAGAGGCACACAATTTTCTTTAACCGTGTGACTAAATCATGAGCCTACTATTTTAAGGTTGAATGGTTACTTCTAAGATGGATAAATATTTTAAAAACCATGAAACAAACATGAAAATCCCCACTGTCCAGGGTTGCACGGTTTGTTGGATTGGGGTACACGATTTTCTCTAACTGTTCGCCAACCGTGCACATCCCCCTTTTCCTCCATTTTTTCTCAATTTTAGCTCAAACACACCCAAAAGTAACAAAAAATGAATGGTACTTAGAAAAAGGAATAAGATCACCTAAAATGTATCCCGGGTCAACTCTATAAAATGTTGGGATCTTATAATCTCCCCACCTTATAACAGCTCATCTCCGAGCTACCCTCCCAAGCTTCTCTAAGATTATGAGTCAAAAAGATCAGGCCACAGAGCTTGCATATCGGCTTCCTTTTCCCAGGTTTCATCCTACACACACCTATGTTTCCACAATATATGAGCTATCAAAACTGTCTTTCCCCACAACACTTTCTCACTGTGATCTAACACACATACCAGATGCTTCTCAAAAGATGTATCTATCTTGAGCCCAATGTCATACATGTCAATCACATGATAAGGGTTGGGGTGATACCACCATAGTTGTGATACATGGAAAACATCATTCATAACACTATATTTCTATGGAAGATCCAATTAGGACACCACCGACCTGATTCCCTTCACAACCTCAAATGGTCCCACAAATATATATGCCATCTTAATCTATCTCCTTATCCTGCGGTGACCTAGTCTTGGTGACACCGGAAGGAATACATGACTAACCTTTATAAACTCTATGGATCATCAATGTCTATTATCATAAGACTTATATCTACTCTAATATTTATCCATAATTTTCCTAATTAGTTACACATGCTCTGATGTGTCCTTCATGAGACTTGATCCCAATAACTTTGACTCACCAACCTCCATCCAGCATAGCAGTGATCTGCATGGACTAACATAAAGAGCCTCATATGGCTCTATCAGTATAGTTTTCTAATAACTATTATTATAGGAATACTCCACTAAATAAAAGTGTTTCTCCCAAGACCCACTGAAGTCAAGAACACACACTCTCAACATATCCTGAAGCACATGTATAGTACACTCCGACTTCCCATCTGTCTGTGGGTGGAAGACCATACTCAATAATACCTGTGTATTGAGCACCTTATACAAGACCTTCTAGAAGCTTGAAGTAAAGGGTGATTCACTATTTAAAACTATAGTTTGTGTAACCATATATAGATGGACTATCTCTTGAATATACAAGTCTCCTAGTTGCTACATTGGGAAAGTATCCCGTATAGGCAATAAATGCACTACTTTCATTAATCGATACATAATAATATAGATAGTTTCATTATTCTTTGGAATCATTGGAAGGACCACCATAAAATACATGGTCATGTCGTCACACTTCAATTATATAATAGGCAACAACTGTAATAAACCTCTAGGCTATTGATGCTCACCTTCACCTGCTGACAGGTGTAACATCATGTCACGAAACCTGCTATCTCCCTTTTCATGATCAGACACCAAAATTGTCATCATAGGTAATGGTACATTTTGGTTACACATGGATGTACCACCCAATTCGAGTAATGAAATTCCTACATGATCTCCTCCCACAAAATCATAGGCACAACAACCTGATTTCTAACATAGATGACCTCATCCTCATATATCCTCCAATATGAAGGTGAATTCCCTCCTTCAAGGATTTTCCTCAAGGTAAAACATTACAGATCCTCATACTATCTTTCTATAATATAGATCAAAAGTGTATACTCCACTAAAAAATATGTGAGATCCATCTGCTCCTAAATCTCCTGAACCACCACATGAATTTTAGCTAGTAAATCCATCATCTTACACTCAACACAAGACTCCTGAACTACCAGTGTCTAAGTTTTACTGCACACTATTTCTTTTTTTTGGGCATATATGCTAGCTTAAAATCAAACGATTGCATATATTGAACCCATATCTACTGTCAGAGATTCAAATATCAATGTGAGAAGAGACACCTTAATCTTTTGTGATCAGTTAACACCATAAACTTCTCAGCAAAAGATAATGCCTTTAATACTTCAAATCATAAACCACAACTGCTAGATCAATGTCATGTGTAGGGTAGTTCCATTCATATGGACTCATCTTATGAGACCCATACAATACAAATTGATATCCCTACATATATATAGCTCCAAGTACTATCCTAGAAGCATCAAAATACAATATATACTCCTCACCTAGACTGGGTAGGATCAAAACTGATACATATGTAAACTGATTCTTCAATTATTGGAAGGTCTTCTCAAAATATTCTGACAATTCAAACTTTATCCCTTTCTTTCTCAAGAAATATAGTGGCTCTTCCAAACAAGAAAAGTCCTGTATGAACCTCTGATAATATCCTTCCAAACCCAGAAATCTATGAATATAGACAACATTCTTGGGCTTCACATAAGAAACCACTACCTAAACCTTCTCTAGGTCTACTAACACACCTTCCTTAGAGATTATGTGCCCTAATAAGTGTACCTTATTGATCCAAAAATGGAACTTATAAATTTTGGCATATAGCCGACGCTCTGTCGGTGTACTCAGAATGATGTCTAGATGTTGGGCATGATCATCATGAGTCTTGTAGTACACCAAGATTTCATCAAAAAACATCACCACAAACTGATCCAGGTATAGATAAAAGATTCTATTCATCAAGGCCATAAACACCATTGGTGTATTTTTCAACCCAAACAGCATTACGAAGAACTCATAAAGGACACACCTACTTATAAAATCAGTCTCCTATATATCAGAAGTCAAAGATTTGAGATGATGATACCATGATCTCAAGTTGATCTTTGAGAAAACACTATCTCTTATGAACTGGTCAAATAAATCGTCATTTTAAAAAAGAGGATACCAGTTATTTACTATCATTTGGTTCAATTTATGGTAATTAAAACACAAGAATAATATCCCATCATACTTATTTGAAAACACCATTGGTGATCCCCAAGGTGATGTACTCAGACAGATAAATCCCTTATCATCTAACTTCTCCAGCTGTGTCTTGAGTTCATGAAGCTATTTTAGTGCCATTATGTTTGGTTGAATAGATACTGGATCAACCCCAACATGATCTCAATAGTTAATTCCACATCTCTCTTAGGTGGTAGCCTTGAGAAGTATTCAAAAAATATATCCTAAAATAATTCCACTACCGATGAAAAAAATTGGGTTTCACACCTCCATCATCAAACAAAAGACTAGAAATCTAGGCTATGAGCCCTCATAGTTGCTGAGTGATTGGCCCTGCTCGGCCTGCCTGGTTATCTGACTCCCTATAGTGAATATAGTTTTCACCTTTAGGAGACATAAAGGTCCCCCACATAAAGCAAAAATCAATGTAAGCTCAATATGCGACTAGCCAGTACATGCCCATAATTATGTCTAAGCATGAGATGACTAGGATATAGAGATACTATAGAAACAAATACTCCCAAATCTCAAGAGAACATCTTCTGCACAAACAGATTTCTCTAGACCATACTCCCAACGATGTATCTATCTTCATTGTCCCACTCAAAAAATCCACCGCTAAGATCAAACCATTAATTTATTTGAAGATATAATGGAATGATAGGCATTGATATCAAATAAGTAACTAGCTAATATAGAATCTACAACAATAGTACCTCTAGCTATTGAAGGTATTGCCTCACTATCCACAAGTGTAAGTTGCACCACATGAAACTGTACTGCCCCTCTCCCCTATGTGGTAGCCTGACTTTCCTAAGTTTCACCACTCTACTGATATGGGTGATATTTCCCAGAATCCCCATGTCCACCACCTCTACCACCTCTACAATTAGAACTCTAGAAAATAAACTGATATGGTGCAGAAGATCCCCTTCCCGCACCCTGGTTTATCTAGATCCTCCATCACTAACCACATGTCTCAGGTTCCCACAAAACCTTTGAAGATGTACCACATTTACATAGCCTCTCTACTATACTGGTGGTCATCGAAAATGTTTAAGAATATGTCACAGATTACCAAACTTGTGGAAAATCACTTGGGTAAGATCGTGAGTGACTGATCCCCCTGACTGGACACTATGCTTCCCACTATTCTGGCTGAAGTTCTCAAAACGACGCTTCCTTCTATATGAATAAGTATATCTAAATAATACAAAATAAACTTGCTTTATTCTATGAGAATCATTCTTTAGGTTACCCTCCAAGATAATATCCTGATTAACCAATTTTGGGAACTTCTTCAGCCTGAAGATATTCATTAGGTACTTTATTTCACACTTAAGTCCATCCTAAAATAATTTTATTGAAGTATCATCATCCATCACCAATGATGAAGAAAATGCTCTAAATTTGTAAATCATACAGAATAGTCCATCACAAACATACTCCCCTGAGTAAACCTCATGAAATCAGTTACTCTCTCATGCCTCAACATCTTTGGTTGAAGTGTTCCTTGAACCTATGAAAGAAGTCCTTCCATAACATACCATATGCCTGTCCAGTTAGATCAGATGTCTCACTAGTACTTCTCTTATCCTTGTATCATATTATCACCCATCTTGAAACACTTCTCAAAAAGAGTCTCTATGTGATCAAGTATTGTCTAGATAGATTCAATCTAGAAATCAGCTTCCTATGGTCCACACTCTCTTGTAAAAGTTATTGGGAGTTGCAACTGAAACTCCCTCGTTAGTTCAGAAATACTATTTACAACCTTCCCTGGGTCTCCTTACATGAATTTCATAATGTGAGTGAAATCATTTTAGAACTGATCATCTATCTACTCACCCAGCACTATCAGTACCTTAGGTTCCATTGCTGGTATAGAGTCTCCATCTGTATTTTCTTATCATTCTCTCAAAAATCATAATTGTAATGGTATAACTATACAACTCCAAACACACATATTAGGACTCATTACACAACATTATCACATTTATGTAAGAGGAAAATCATAACAATTTACCACATCTATTTTCCCCAAACCCCGCTACACGGCCAAAACTGAGGCGCAATCAGTACTCTTAAGCATCATACACCTAGGTCTTGGTTATCAAAGGGTATTATAATTATCATTATTAAAATTCCTTTATTTACCCATTTATTCACATTTTTCATCATTTTAACTCTATCAATTCATTTTAGGCACAATTTTAAATTCATGGAAACTAAAAATATTTAAAGTTCAAAAACTTACCAAAAACCCATTTTCGCATGCGTGCCTAAAGTGACGCATGTCACAAAATAATCATGAGTTCCTAGAATGATGCCTCAAGACTCCAATCTTGTTCTATACCAGGACATGAGTCAATTATCAACAATATTCATAAATAATAATCACACCACAAAACAAGTGCATCACCCAAGATGAAATAATATTCCGCTGTAACAGCGAACAACAAAAACAAAAATCCCAACCCGGGTACTTGGGTTTTCCCCCATAAATGGGTTTACAACTCCCATGCATGAGCTCATAACCAAGGACCAACACTTTCTAGTATCCTTTCTACCTTTCCCGAATATTAAGAAAAAATAAAAAGAAATAAAACCCATTTTATACCACTTTTTGACATCTCGACTTGGGTTCCACACACTAGTGCCCCGAGCCGGTTGGTCACATGACCTCAAACATGCCTCCCCGTATGATAGAGGATTCTAACTAGCAGCGAGAGTTTGATAAGTCGATCATGGGGAAACTATACCCTATTTTATTAGAGTGATACACCAGTAGAAATAATAATCAATATACTAATAATATATTACCATAAATAATTCCATATCACAAGACAATAAAAATAATAAATAAAATATCCAATCTAAATTATAAAACATGCCATGAAAATATATGTGTCAAGTGTCTAAAATGAAAACTAAAATGAAAGAAACTAATGAATCCCAAGCGGGTATCAAACCATGTCTAGGTATCTCATTCATTCTCCATCCTGACTCAATCATCTGACACAGAGACCTTTCCCTTAACCTATACTGCATCCATAAAATCTATCCGGGTACCGATCAGGTAGCCTCAGTAGGGTATGAGTACAACTCATTAGGCCATCACCAATGGTATCTAAAAAAATCTAGTCAATAACAAGTGTATGTAATTGTATAAATATATAATTACAATTTATAAGTAAAAAATTATCACATTATCAATTTATATTTATTAAACCACATAGACCATCGAGTTATCAAGAACACCCATACCTTAATACCTACTTCAGACCATGCTAGGTCTGATCCATGTTATATATTCAATTCACATTTCATTATAGAAAATGTGATTACATTATCCATGTCAATCCAATTTCATTATTATGGACACTTGAAACTATAATCCAATTCCAATGTTTTGGGAGTGAAACACCCTATCTTGCACCCCATATATCAACCATGTATGTATATAATGGGCATAGAACATCTTGTCTAGAACCCCAATTTATCAATCATACATATATGTAATTGGTCTAGATAATTATTTCTAGAACCTCATTTATCAACCATTCATATATATATATATATATATATATATATATCATTGGCATAGATCATCATGTCTAGTACCCCATTTATCAACCATAAATATATATCATAACATATAACAATATCACATCAATCATGATTAATCAACATTAATCATTTTTCACAATAAACTATTAATTAATTAATAAATTAATTAGTCCAATACCACTAATTAATTCAACAATTAATTAATCACAACATTTTCCTTTAATTAATTCAATAATTAACTAATCATATATATCCCATTAATTAATTATACAATTAAATAATGACATCTCATCCGTTAACTAATTTAGAAATTAATTAACTATATAAATTCCATTAATTAATTTGATTACAAATTATTCATTTCATATCTCAACATAAAATAATTAATTTACAAATTAATAAACTCCAAATTCCCAATTTAACATTCCAATAATTAACTCAACAATTAATTATCATTAACCCTACAATTCAACATTCAAAAAATTAATCTATAAATTAATTATAAGAATTTCACTATTCAATAATTTGATAATCAATTAATCAATTAATTATCTTAATCCCAAAATTCAATCATTCAATCAAATCCTCAATCCCTCAATTAATTAATTGACCACATTAATTAATTCAATTTAGGTATTCTCAATTGATAAAATAACCCTATAAATTCTAAAATTTTATACAAAAAAATAAAATAATGACTATAGGATTTGAATATTAGACCACCTACCTTAATTTTTTGATAAATTTTTTCCCAATGGAAATTCCGAAAATTGAGTGGCACATTAACGTAGAATGGGTTCTGAATCTAAAACCTATATCAATATAAAAAAATCAATATCTATTTATTTCTAAATATAGATCCACAAGCCTAGTTCTAGATTCACATAATATATATCTACATATAGAAAATAGAATATTAATTCCCACAAAAAGAATGAGATAAGGAAGGAGGATGAATGGGAAAGCACTAGGATAAGATCCACTTATCAGAGGGATTCTGATCTTCAATCTAGGCTTTGAATCGCAATGAATGGAGGTTAGGGTGGCTATAAATCTATCCTGGAGGCACCAAAATCACAAAATACCACCTAGGGTCAAATGGGGTCTGATTTGAGATTAGTTACATGGTTTAGGTAATTAAAAAAATTAAAATCGGGTCAACTTAAATCCCATGCATGGTTAGCAAGGAAGATGCACACAATTTTCACTAACCATGTGCCTAAACTATGTGCCTATTATTTTATGGGTGCATGGTTACTTCTAAGAGGCCACACGGTTTGAAAAACTATGTGTCAGCTATGAAAATATCCACACTATAGGGTTTCATGGTTTGCTGGGCTACGGCCTATGGTTTCTCTAACTATGAACCAACTGTGAATAACCCAATTTTATTCTATTTCTTTCTCAATTTTCACTCAAACACAGTCCATATTAAAACCCAAAAGAAAATTACTCAATACAAGGCAAAAGAGTAATTTAAATATTTTCCAAGTCAACTCTAGAAAAGGTTGGGATCTTACACTAAAATAGACCAGTCACGGAACCCTATAGATTATAAACACATTCTCTATAATCTATTTCTTCATAATTCTCCATGTTCTATTTTATACCATGAGAAATCAAAACACCTTATGATTTCATTTTGATCAAGGTAAGAACATATGATTTATTTTTGAGATAAAATTATCTGATTCTTATCCTCTCCTTCATTTATCACTATAAAACTTAAGAGAGAATGTGTATGGGGATAGAAATTCAAGAAAGGGACTACCTCTAGGGTTCATGGGACTTAAATGTTTTTTTTATTTCTAGGTGAAAAATCTCAAAATTTTATTTAGGTATTTAGATAATTTAAACCTCTTAAACTAAACTAATATGTCATAAATGACATAATTAGAATATTTTTTCTGATATGTAAAACCCATCATGTAAATTTAAAAACCTTAGTTTTTATGTGATGAAATAAGAGTACTTGAATTGACCCATTTCTCCCATATATTTTAAACAAACCTATTTTATTAAATATACATTCAAAAAAAATTTATTTTTTCATATTCACTTATTTTAACCTAAATAAAATTTTAATTCCTTGATTAATAAATCCAAATATTATTATTAGAAACTTAAATGGAATATGATTTAATTTATGAATTTTATGAATTTTTATCTTTCAAACTCATACATTAATAAGACCAAAAACATTGGGAACACATAGTATTAAGGTAGAACTTATGGATATACATTGTGTGTTACCCTTAAAGACCTTATACATATAACAATGATTAATACAAAAAAAATAAAGAGTATAATAGAGACACTTCACGACCCCTAAAGAAAAAATGATAATTTTTAGATAATAAAACCTCATAAAAAACTTACTATAGTGATAAAAGCCTCTTAAACATATTATTACATGGTTCTTAATATAAATATCCAATAGAAACAACCTAATGATTGAGAGGCCAAATGTCTTTAGGAGACTAGGTTCATAAAAAAGCAAACTCAATCAAAAAATCGTGAAAACTATATTTTAAACTCCCTAATGCTATCCTGTATCCCTTTGATATTCTAAAACTACATAGGATAACCTAGGGAATTCATAAACAAAAGGGGTGATCAATAAATCCTAGTAAGGGAATAATCATGATAATGAAGCGTAACATAAGAGTAAAATGACATAGCAAGATAACATAAATAATAAGGCTCATGAATAATAATATAGAAGAATAAAATAAATAATATGGAATCATAAGATCATATAATCATAGGATTTTGAAAACAATATAAAACAAGAAATAATTATAATTTAAGATGCTCTACCAAGATAACATAACATAGTAGAAAAAGTCCCATTGAAGATTAAGTTAAATACCTAGTCCCATACAAATCATATCTTGAGATATAAAACTTACCATATGAATTTGAGTTATATTCATCTTCACCTATCAGATAAAATACATGAATATGTGTTCCAAATTGGTAATGAATTGATAAGGTTTAAGTATAAGGAAAAACCCATGAAAAAGGAATGAAGTTACATAATATTTTCATGAAACATAAAAAAATGGAATACCATAAATATTCCCATGAAAAAAGGGATGAAATAAATTTTTATACATTCATGATGTATTAATTAAGTATTGGTTTTGAAAATAATGTCCAAGTAAATTTATGATATAAAAAATAGTAAAGAAATGAGTTTTTTAATGGAATTCTTAAGTAGGGTTTTAAGAAAAAGGGTAACGAGTCTTTAAAGAGGGTAAGAACACAATAATTTTTATGAAAATAGAAATTAAATAAAAATTGTTTTTAATATAAAAATAAGGATTTTTAGAAATCATATAAGATTAAAAGCATCTAATTGGGTGGTACTTGAAATGAGGTAAGAAAACAGAGTAGTTCCCTTTAATCAGCTCTTCTTAACAAATGAAATTGAGAATGGAACCTTTAAAAATTGTATATCCCCATAAATTAAATGTGGAATAAACTAGGTATATTTTAGTGGGAAACATATAAAGAATATATAATAATTAAATAATAACAATAGAGAGATAATGTGTGTTAATGGAGAGAAAACATAACTAAAAGAAAATAGGGTGGGTTGGAGAGATCCATTACCCCATGTCCAGATTCATTCTGCACTATCACTTAACATACAGAATAATCAAATTAGATTTATGAAACACATGATTAAAAACATTCTTAATTTTTTTTATTTATTATCAAGATTTTATTTTAGTTTAGAGTCATTTAATTGATAAATATTTTCTATTTTTGTTGTCCCATGGTCATTCGTGTCATGTGTCCAAGGTCAGATTAGTTATGGATGATTATGGGATTTATTTATAGAATAGTTCCATAACTCTAGAAGTATAATTTTATTTAGTTAATGTATTTATATAAGTAAAAAGGTTCTTAGTATCCAATATTATTCTTAGAAAAAAATATTTATAGAGTACAATCGTTATACATTTAGTTCATTTAGGAATGTTTTCGACCATGATGAACTTATTGCATTTCTTTTCATATTATGGATATATATTTCATTCAAAATATGAAAAAATAAAATATAAATTTTAGTTCATTTTTAACCATTAAAATTTTATTTTAACTATCCCTAATGGTGGTAATGGAAAATGAAACACATCATCTATGATGGCTGTGATCCAACCGTAATATATACAATGTTTTCATTATTTTAAAATAAAAGAAAAGTGGAAGTTACATATTGTTTATTGAATAAATATTATAAAAGTTAATTATATTAAAAATATTTATTCTATAATACTATCACAGAAGAAATATATATGAAAAGGTAATATAAGAATGAATTAAAAGATATTTTGGTTAAGAACATTACTTCTTTGGATCTCCTCTCCTAAACTTCCCCTTAAGACACATTGGGTTGGTATTTTGATGAGACCAAGGCTTATAGGGACATGGGGGAGATATGGAGAGATAATTTGGTATATATTTGGTTAATTCAAGATGTTATGATGTGAGAGGATTATGGGTGGTTAAGGGTGGCATTTATAAGTAGAGGAGATGGGTGTTTTGAATATAATATCCATTAGATTATTATTTTGGATAATGACTACAAATAATGATGAATCTTATGACTATATAAATTAATTTATTCGTGTGATTTTGAGAAAAATTGGCACTTACATCATCCATGAATCATTTCTTCATGAATTTATCTTATAATGAAAATTAACATATATTGTCGTATTTCAGTATTCACTAAAAATTCAACTATTTTAGAAAAATAAAAAAATTCACCCTAACAATTTTTTTACGTGTAGATCCCAAAACTAAAATCCATTTTGAGGAAATAATTTTATAAATATATGAAAATTAAATTTTAAATGAAATCCTAATTAATTTGAAAAATTATAATTTTAATATTAAGATCAATTTTCAAACCATTCGAAAAATCACATATTGTATAATAAATATATATTAACATTATAATACCACTTAATAAAGTTTTATAATTTTTTTATGAAAATATTTTTTTAAAAAATATTTATATTTATCATAAAAATATAAACAAATATCTATTTTAAAAATATTCAAACACTAACTTTATCATTTTAAGAACATTTATTTATTTGTATCATGATATAAATTTTATATATTTATTGTTTTTAAGGTAAATAAATTTTATTTTACAATTACATAAGTGAGGTTATGATTCTAACAATCAGGTCATCATTCATAATAGTCAGATTACTATTCCAACAAACATATTATGTTTCTAACAGTTAGATTTGTAATGGTTATATGACTTCTATAATTTCTATAAACACCACATATTTCATTAATTCTAAATTTACATATATGTTTTTATCAGGGTTCAATATTTTTTCATTTTCAAAATGAATATTTCATTATTAATATTCTATTTCATTTCAACAGTGCTATTCTTGAGTGCAATCATTTTAGGGTATTGAGCAGATCCAAATATTCATATTATGGTTGTCTTATTTTATATATTTTTTCCCATTTTAATTCTTTCAATTATTAATGATATATTAATTATATAAATATAATTTTAAAATAAATATAATAAAATATTTTCTATTCTATTTTATGGTGAATGTGCTTTATATAATACTGCATTACTAAATATAAAAAATTTAAATATCCAGAAGGGAAATTTTATTTAGAAAATCTTGGGTTTTTACATTCTCCCCCCCCCCCCAGAAGAAATTTATCACTAGTAATTTCATTTCAAACACTAATTTGAAAAAACAATGGTAGTTATATTTTACTTCTTCCACCATTTTCCATGTCACCTCCTTATATTTGTGGCTCCAACATTGTACTTTAACTAGGTGAGCTATCTTGTTGTGTAGAACTTTGTCTCTATGGTCTAAGATCTTCACGAGATCCTCCTTATAAGATATATCATGCTCTAACTATACTACCTACATATTGAGTACATGTGTGGAATATAATACGTATTTTTTTCAAGTGGGATATGTGGAATGAATCGTTTACTTGAGATTAGGTTGGTGGGGGGGGGGGGTTAATCAATATTCCACAACTTCGATTCAATAAAGGATCTCAAAGTGGCTGATATATATGGAACTTAACTTTACCTTATTCCTAAATATCATGACTCTATTCTATGTAGATATATGTATGAATACTATATCTCCAAACTCAAACTCTAGGTTTCTGAAATGGTTATCAACATAGCTCTTTTATCTACTACAAGTTGTACAGATGTGCTTCTGAATGATCTTGAAATTTTCTACCATTTCTTCATCCATTTCAGGTCCCCCTAGGTTTCGTTAAAAACATCATCCCGTCACCCATGTGTTCTACATATATTCTTATGAAGAGATTTACATATATCCATTTGTATTATTTATTGAAAGAAATTATTATATGAGAACTCTACTAAGGGAAGATACTGATCATATCCCCCCTTTTCATTCCATGAATCATGCTCTCAACATGTCTTAAACTCTATGGATAGTTCACTTAGATTAGATAATAGTTTTTGGGAGATAAGTTGTACTGATGTTCAACTCAGTTTTTAGAGCATGTTGGAAAATTTTTCATAACTTTGATGTAAATATCTGATATTGATCAGATATAATTGATAGTATTGTTTCATGTAGCCTCAACACTTCTGTGATGTATATTTTTTTAAGTTGATCAAGTGAAATTCTCTATCGAATTAAAATGTAGTGATTAGTATTTTTAAGGTGATCCACTATAACCCATATGGAATTATTTCCTCTAGATATTTTCATAAGACTTGTGACAAAGTCTATGGAAACTTTTTCCCGTTTCCATATAAGTATGGGTAATGGTTGTATCCTTACCTTATATTTTTTTCTCTTCCTATACTTTCTGACATACTATGATCTTTTATGTATATTCCTCAATAACCTTTATTCAATTTCCCACAAATAATTCACTTAGAGATCTCAACACATCTTCATACTTTCTAGGTGGATGGAGAATGTTGTTCTATGTGAATTATTCAAAAAATCATTCATTATCTCAATATTTAATTATAATCTTACAAATCTTTTTCATAATTTTTTAATTTTTATGATTTAATTTTTCTTATAATATCCACCATATTTTTTCCACATAATCCATTTAATTAACCTTTATCTTCTCTAGAATGGATGGTTGTGAAATCATTTGAGCTAGGTAGGATATTTTCCATACCTTTATGACTCATATTTCCATACTTTCCAAGTATAAGAAAATTGGATCCTTCTCAATTCTCATCATTGATAAGGTTACATGATCATTTCTACTTAGAGTATCTTCCACATTATTCTATTTCTTGGGATAGTAGTGGATTGAGTATTCATAGTCCTTGATCAAATATAACCATCTTAGTTAGTGCATGTTAAACTCTTTCTATGTGAATATATGTTTTAGGATCTTATAATCTATACATAATTCACACTTCTACCCATATAGACAACACATCCAAATAATTAATGTGAAAATCACTAAAATCAACTCCAAATCATGCGTTGGATAGTTCTTTATATGAAATTTTAAATTCCTGGAGGCATAGTCCATCATTTTGTCATTTTTCATCAGTACATAGTCCAATAATTTATTTAAAGAACCACTATATACCACGAAAAGTTCCCCAATTGTGTGTAGTGGGAGTAACAATATAGTAATAAGCCTATTTTTCAATTCCTTGATGGTCTTTTCACATTAGTTTTCCCAAAATATCTTTTCATTTTAATATTTTTATTGTTCAGAAGGTTTTAAAATCATGAGTGGTTTCTCACAAATCATCGATAATACCCAAAAAGTCTAAGGAAATTATGGATCGTGTCATTGATATTAGTTTGGTATACTCAGTAATTATTGTTGTCCTCAAAAGGTCTATAAATATCTATTTTCAAGTGATAACATGCCCCAAGAATGATCCTTCTACAATAAAAAACTCACAATTATTATACTTTTTATATATCTTCTTCCTTTTCAATTTATTTGGAATAATACTCAAATACTCATCATGTTCCTCCATAATTTTAGAGTATATCAGAGTATCATCAATAATGGATGAAAAAAATATATTAATGTAATCTCTAAATACTCCATTCAGCAAGCACATAATTATTTATGGATCATTAGTGAGTTCAAAGGGCATAACTATGAACTCATAGTGTCAAAAACTTTTTCAAAATACAATATTGGGAATATCAACCTTTTTTACCTTTAATTGGTGATATCTCAACCAGAGGTCCACCTTAGAAAAATAATAGGCCTCATATAATTGATCGAAAAGTCATCAATATATGGTCGGGGATACTTGTTATATGTCCTGATTTTTTTCACGTTCATGATAATCAATGTAGTGGTACATTGGTATGTACTTATTCTTTATGAAGAGGACTGACACACCCCATGGTTATGAACTAGAGTGTATAAAAATCTTATCCAAATTTTCATGTAACTACCTCTTTAGTTCATTAAAATAAATGGTGGTTATTCTATAGGGATTTAAGGATATGTTCATAGATCATGGCACAAGTTCAATTAGGAAATCAACATCTTGGTCAAGGGGAAGACCAAGTAACTCTTTAGAGAATACATCAGTATAATATATTATAATGGGAATGTCTTCAAACATGATCCTCTCCTTTATCTTAATAATATCATCGAAATATTCCTTCTTATAAGGAAATAACATACATCCATGAGAATAAGACCTCAAATGGGATTCATTCTCCTCCTTATCCATGTACATAATCATAGGATGAATCAATATGTGAATAGTGATATCCCTCTACCGATAGTTGATGTTGTCTTTATATAAGTAAAAATAATCCATTCCTAATATAACATCAAATTCCACTAAATGAAGTATTAAAATATTTTCTATGAGATTTAATCCATAAATATTGACTGTATAAGAGTTATATACTTGGGATGTAGTAATATTCTTGTTTAATATTCTCGTAGATAACTCAAACTTCATATTTATACTAAACTTTTTGGATATAAAAGAATGTGTTAAACCAAAATCAAATAATATGTTCACTAATATTGAATGGATGAATAGTGTATATGTGACCAATTTATTATTAGGGTTGACCTCAACAATATTGATAATATAAGACCTTCCTTTATATTTTGGACTTAGAGGATTTTTTTGTTAATTATCTATGAGAAACCTTGAATGAAATAATTTTCGTGCATAATATCTATGTTCTTATGATCAATACCTTCTTTTCTTTGATCAAATTTGTGGGATTATTCATCACCCTTTGAAAATATTTAGCTATATTCCCTTCTTTTCCACATATGAAACATCTCAATTTCCCCTTGAGATAGTTTATGGGATGCTTCCTTCCACACTTTTGGCACATATTAAGTTGAGTTTTATTTCCTCCATGGGATTTATTTTTTTATCCTCTTGAATTAATATCTATTTTTTTTATCTCCAACCCCAAAAGACCACTCAGAATCACCAATCTCCATATTTTCATTCAGATAACACAAAAAATAAATCATAAACTATTTTCATAGAATCAGATTTAATACACTAATGATGTGTTCTACCTTACTTTCAATGTTGATGAAAATGTCGAATATGTACCATGTAAGCCTTTTTATATTTGGATCAAATGCCTTAATAGACTCATATTACATTTTCTTTATTCCAAGAAACTCCCTCTCTATTTTAAGATAAAGTGTTTAGGAAAATATTTATTATAAAATATTTTCCCAAATCCTTCCCATTCCATGGAATCTATTTTCTTATTAGGATTCATGTTCTTGATCAGTGTCCACCACCGATCAGCTTCACTCTCTAAGTGATACACGACCAGTATGCATTTTTTATTGTTTTGAGAATTAGAGGATGTAGAATCTCTTCTCAACAGAGTTAATACAATATATTATGATTAGTTTATAATAGGATACATAAAATATAATATTCTATTAACATATAAAGGACTCAATTGTAACTTTCAATTTCTTTGGAGAAGGAGGTAGTTTCACATGATTTATGTTATTATTCATAATTTCAGTCATTTTATCTGGTAATACTATAATATTATCATCTCCCACTCTCTTCAAGTTATAAATATTAGTAGGGAAATAATCACATTGCCTATCTCATTGGTTGTTGGAACGATTCATCTAATTTCCCCCTATTAACTAAAATAAAGGAAAATTAGGGTTAGAATACTTGAACTAATAAGAATTAAAAAAATGGAAAGTATAAATATAGAAGAAACAACTTAAAAATGACATGTATATTATAACTTTTCAGTCTCTATGTTTCAATATAGAATATACATTTCAATTTTCATATTGTTTTTTATAACATAAAAATCTATTCAAGTAATTTTTAATGATTTTTAAAGAGTTTTTTGGATTTCCCAGAACATATCCCCCATGAATGTCAATGTAGGTGTACAACAAGGCCTCTTTATCATGAATTAGGTGAAAGATGATTTAATACCCAGTGATCCCTTTTGGAGTTATTACCCTTAGGTATATCTATTCTATATCCACATACACTTGAATCATCTAGACTTTGATTTCATTTTCTGGAAAACCTTATCAATACTTGATTAGAATTTTAGGTTGTTATTATATACTTAGAATTATCCCTTGGGTTTTTACAAACCTATTCTTTTCCAAATACTCAAAAATAACTATAACTTTTTATGATACCAAACATAGAATCCCATGCATCTTACACATATTATTACATGATTTTTAATATAAATATCTAATAAACACAACCCATGGATCAAGAGGACTAGTGTATTTAGGAGACTAGGTTAATAAAGAAACAAAATGTATCTAAAAATATAACAAATTTATTTTAAAATCCACAAAATTATCATATATCCCTTTGATATTCAAAAACTAAATAGGATAATATAGATTTAGAGACCACAATTTGTATGATTTTTATATGTTGTAAATTATTGTTATTTGTTGTTAAAGGTGGTCATTAAAAAAGAAGGATTTAATTGGTTTAAATATGTTGAATATGTTAGAAAGAAATAAGTTTTTCAATTATCCAAGATATATAAGCTTGATTTTTTTTAATTTTTCTTGGATTAATGGATGGAGAATATAATCATGTCTTATTATCTTAATTAAGTTTTTTTAAGACTTTGAGTTTATAACTCTGACTATTTTGGAATTGATATTCATGTCAAAGAATTGTGTAAATGGTGACCCATTTTTTACAATAGTGTAAAAGATGATTGGATGATGAATATATATTTGTAATTGATATTTCAAAAGTATTGTAGTAAAATTAAGACTATGAAAATATTTATTTTCATGAAGAAGAGTTTAATGAAGATAATCTAAAATATTATTTTTCACAATGAATAAGAAGAACACAATGGAATATAAACTTTATTGCATGAGTAGTTTTAAATATTATTGAAGACAATGAAAAATATATATTATTTTGTCATTGAGTATATCTGAAAAAGTCTTGTGAATTTATGTTGAAGAATTTTAAGAAAATTTATGGGAGTGTTCTAAAAAAATTAGGGCTAACCAGTACCATCCAAGGAGTCTAGATCAACCAAATATGGGGAGCCAGGTTCAACCCACATGGGATCAAACCCATACATTGGAAACCATGGTGCAAATAATATAGACCTCATAGTGGAGAAATGGTGGTGGAATAGAGCATACGTTATTCTTGTAGACTACCCTACCATGTGGTGCAACCCATGTGGGTGTGACGTGTAAGTGTATTTAGGTTTTGACCCTGGTTCTATGAATCAAAGTGATTGTTTTACAGAAATTTTTATAACGTATCACTAAACCATTTGAATAATTGATATGGGATATTGATTGCACCACACTATACATCCATCATTCAATATATGAACATTATATCTACCATCCAATTTGATTTATCTCAACTATCTAATCAATAATGGATTCATCTTCATACTCAAGCCTTTTTAGAGTATATATGTTCATCATAGTTCTTCAAGACGAGAGTTACTATGATCATATTGAGATTAATATTGTTGAATGATTGAGGTATTGATAATAAGAAGGTGAGTTGACATGCATGAAATATATGTCTTGAATGTATGCTATTTTTAAATGAATGTGACATATCAGAGTGTAAAGAAAATTTTAGGATGTTGTTCATCCATTCGAATGCATGACTAAGCTTGGTGTTTTGAAATGTTGGATCATGTGATCATATATAATTTCATGTGAGAAACGAAGCATAAAGGGATATAATCCATAAATTTCAGAATCATCTAAAAAGGAAAATCTCATTTGAAATATTTGATTTATTGTAGGAAGAAGAACTACGTACAGTTTCATGAAGAAAAAAACCATGGGCCATTGACTTGTGTTTCACACTCATAGTGAAACATGAAAAACTATTTTTAAATCCACTGATTAGTATTATACTCCCATTATTTTTTGTGTATCGGAAACATATACTCCTTTAGCATGTATACATGAATCTATTAATATCAATGCTCCACATGTTGGCCTTCTAGCTAGCATGGATAAAGGAGACGTTGTTCCCTATAAAATTAAATTAGGGAGACTTCATGGATGAATGATATATGTGGATGCACAAGAATAAGTGGTTTATGAAATATACTGATTTACCCAAACCATTTTAAGAATAAAAACTAAGAAAATATAGTATCTACCAAGTGGTAGTGAATAAGAATATAATTTAAGCATGTAAAATAATAAGAAAATATATTTTTTATAAGGTTTATTCATAAAAAATGCATCATTATTATGCATGAATTGATTTTAAATGAACCAAATTGAGACTAAATCTAAGAATAATATTAGAATAGATCATATTTAAGTTTTCAAGGTAATAAGTTTATTCCATGATCATTCTGAAATGAATAAATATTATTAGTGTGGTGTGATTCCATTGCATAAATATTTGTTACCAAGAAGACCAAATAAGAATTGATACAATAACTACTATTGATATTGTGTATTATAGAAGAATGAGATCTCATTCCAAATTTATATTTATATCGTAAATACTAAATAAGATAATAATAGTGTAATATTCACATCTTATTACATAGGGGGGAGAAAAATATTGTGAAACTTTAAGTATGCTGTTGTGAAGAAGAAGAGTTTCTTTCATGCCGTTGTGTAAGTAAAAATTGAAGAAGTTAGTGGAAGAATATAGAATCACTATGACATCCAATAGAAGTTTCATCTGGTGGAATAATTTTTTGGTGTATTAATATTCCTTAGCAGAGAAGGTGAATATTGTATTTTGCAAAAAAATAACTAGCGAGGAGATACAAGTTGGACCAAGTCATCACTGGTTTATGGAATGAGATTTTTTCCATTCCCCTTACTAAAGTGCAGGGATCCACACTAGTTAAGTGTTGTTTTCTAGCCACATAACTTTATCTTTATAACTCATTACAGTATAGAATATTTGTACTGGTCATCACAAAACTCAGAAAGGACAAACTACTATTATTGAGTAGTGAACCTTGTGAAAACATCGTGTGCTATCTATTAATGCTTTCATATATGTGGATGTGATGAAAAAAATAGAATAATAGAATCAAGATCCTAAAATATCTAATAGGTAAGTAGGATAAAGGTTATAATTTTTGAGAATGTTCCCATTACAGATTCAACCACCTCTCAGTGTTTAGTATATCTCAATGTAGTACTCTTAATTGGTATTAGATACAAGGTTCACCTCTATTGAATTCTCTATATTAAAATTATTCTCCTTTGAATATTTGATTTTCTTCCTTGTGATTACAAATAAATGATGTTATTTTGAAGAATCGGTTATCTATGAGCATGATTCTATTTATACCAAGACCATGATAAATATGAGAAATAAAGGGAAAATAAAGTTGAAGAAGAAGACCCTCTTACATAAATAAGATTAATCTTCAATATCTCTATGCCTTTCCAACAATGAAGATAGATCCGGATTAGTAATTGAAGATCATGCGGCTCAGGTTTATACTAATGAGATATATAGTCTTTTTACCTTAGAAGTATCAAGACATATAAGTGATGAATAGGTATGTGTTAACTCTTTTCAAAACTATCCTAAGGAATATCCAAGAAATAATGGGAGTGATGATATGTTAATTGATTTTTCAATTGAAAAATTAAAGGGTATGACAGATTGTTACGACAAAGAATTAGTCTCCATTATCCATGGGATAATTAAATCATGCATGAAGAAATCACTAATCTTGAGAAGAAGCCAAAAGTAATAGAGAAGTATTCAAAAGAAAAGATTTATTAATGTATAAAGCCATCTAATTAATTTGGCACCTCTAAAATAGAAAAAGTGTAGCTTGAAATGTAATGTCCCGAACCAGGATTCCACTCAAGAGTGCCCCAATCCTGGTTGGACACAGGGCCTTAAGCGCATATCCACAAACACCAAAGGATGTCGAATAGAAGAGGGGGCCTTAGTGTGTTAATGGGGAGACTATTCCCTCATTACTAGAGTTCAACCCAATGAAAATAAAATAATAGATATATATTAGAAGTAGTAAAACATATATACAATAGATACATAGCAGGAATGGACAACAATATCAAAACAAGGCACATACGTAATGATGGTAATGATACATGTCATGTGTCTAATGAAAACAACCAAAATAGATGTATATCATTAAATTACATTAGATGTATCCAAAACACCAAAAGGCCAAAACTTATCCTAGTAGCATCACAATCCTTAGCTCGGTCCCATTCTCGCCTGCTCCTATGTAGCAATCAAGAACCTGTAGAAGGGAGCTTACCCTTATCCATTCCTACAACCATAAAATCTATTTGGGTCTCTAAGGGTGTCCCAAAAAGGATGTGATATTACATCCTAGTAGGAAACCACCCAAAGGTATATACAATCCATGTCGTGAAATGAAATAATCTAATCAAAGTGATAGTAAGAACATCCACAGATGGATTCACCATACACCTATACTAAAAAAGTGACACTAACTAGCCTCTCAAGGCTCCCTATAAAACAAATGTCAAGGTCCTAACCAGGTAGCTACAATAGAAATAGAAGTAACCAATATGGATTCACCATACACCCATACATAACATGTCGACCATGACCTTTATGTATAACTAAAAGAGCCAGAAAATCCACATATGAGACGTATAACCAATTATATCCAAATCCTCATGACCATACAGTATGTCAAAGTGTTATACAATGAAGGTCTGGATACATGGTGTCTAAAACCAAGGTATCCTAATCGATCCTAGGAGTATCTCGATGGAAACTTGGTTAGGAACTGGTTGGAGCCCTAGGAGAATGTCATACCAGACATGTTCTAAACGAGCCTAATCAAGTCAGATCCAAGTGGTAACAAAGACCATGGTATCCCATAGAATCAAGTCCCAAGGGGCATATCTATTCTCACGAACCAACCCGGGTCGACCCTGAACCGGTCACCCGAGCCGGCCTGCGACATGGCCCGAGAGGCGTTCACGATCCTCCTGGGTAGGCGACAAGCGCCAGGGCATCAACACAGGCTGTGATAATGATTTCACCCAAAACAAATAAATAAATAAAGTAGCTAAAATAAAACAGATCCGTGCAAAATAAATAGAGAAAAGTAACTAAACAAGAAAAAAATAAAATAAAACTAACCGAAAGAGACAACCACTATCTCTGTGTGACCTCATGGTTGACTCTCCAACTCATGACCAAATATCGCACAAGGTGAACACACCCAAGCTGTACCCTGTAAAAACACTAAAAACAGAAAAGAATTATAGGCGTGAGTATAAAAACTCAGTAGGCTATCTCGATATCTATTCCCAATGCACTACCTTTAAATAAAGAAATCTATTAATTCCAGGTTCGAACTAAATATACAAGATATTGGTTTTCACACACACACACTTTCATTTCTAAAAAAAGTATCAGTCCATTTCCCTTTATAATTTAAAAACAATGTTTTCTAATGTTTTAAAGGAATAGGTGCATTGAATTTTAAAACACTTTTTTGAACAATTAAAAAACCAAACTTTAGTTATTATCCAAAAAGGAAAACTACACATAACACACAACACACGCCAAGGGAAATGGGGAAAAATGGCACACACAAGCCAGCAACTGAACTAGACTTCTCAATTGTGTGCCACACACAGATAAACACTAAATGAAACATGGGTTGAACATAGGAGATCGTGAACAATCCAGAACGTACTATACATCTGACTCATCCTGAAAGCATGCTCTGACTCGATGACATCATAACGCCCTAATGCTCGGCATAGCCCTGCATGGCCTAACCGAGGGGCCCAATCCCCATAGAATCAATAACTCAGTATTCCCTTGCTATGGGGCCACTAGCCAGTGCGTAATCTAAACTAGTGCAGCAATCATTCTTAGAATATTCACCCAATATGTCAGGTTCCCATGTCAACACAAGCAATAAAAATGGGTGCTTCCACAATGTAAATCAATCAGTCACGATGCAAAAACATCACATACAGCTCACGCAATCAACCCACACCAAAGATCACCCCTGAATAGGTTTTCCAATATAATTTATTTTATTAATGTGCTAAATGGGCCCTCACAAATTTTAAAGTAAAACCTCATTTCTCGAGAAAGCCCAAAACACTTATTCAGAAGAAATAATTTATCTTTAAAAATATAAGTACATTTGAAATTATGTGAATTATGTTTAAAGGAAAAATGAGCATTATTTCAATAATGGGTGTTCTCTCGTCAAGAAAATGTTTCAAGTGTTCGGTATAAAATAAACGGATCTTTTCACACCAAATAATCGTTTAAAAATTAATTATCTTATATTATTTCTCATTCATTAAAATTAATAAAACATTAAGAAATTAATAATTTCTAAATTTAAAGGTGAGTGCAGTGGGGGACCTACCTCTGCTCGCAGTCCAAACACAGTGGAACGTCACGCCTCGCACAGGTGCACAAACACACGCAAGCCGCCGACCGCAGAAAGGTGAGTCTTCCTCACCGACACGATGCAACAACCACACAACTAAAATGCATAAACACAGACTCAAAACAATTCAAATGAACAAACAATGCAAACACCAAAGGCATCATATACAAGGCCTCAACCGTGATTCATGTAAACCCTATCATTAACAACATGAAATAATTTTAGAACACCACAAGAAGCTTTAAAGAGGTACCATGAAGATGCATACCAAGATAATAATATCACGATAATCTCAAGCATTAAGGACAAGAAATGGAAAGTAAATGCATGGATTTTCCTACCTCAATGATGTCCAGTCTAAACTTTCTAAATCAAGAAACACCTCGCTTGCACGCACGCACACACTTCCATATATATATATATATATACATATTTAAACTGATGCACGTGTTCCCTGCGCTATGAGGTAACACACACTCAGAAGGCATATATATATATATATCCATACCTGGGAAAATGCGTGTGCGCAGTTAGAAATTGTTAGGGCCAATAGGGGCCTATGTACCCTGAGAGGGGGGGTGAATCAGGGTATGGATATTCTTTTCAAAATACTTCCTGCCCCACTGGATCTTGACCTCTTTGTTACAAGGGTCACTTTGTTTGCTCTTGTGTGTATACTATGCTCAGTTCTTTTCAAGTTTATCTGATGATAATGCTTTGAGTGCAATGCAGAGAAGCGACCAGGCAGACACAGCGATTTTTACTTGGTTCACCACTAAGGGCTACGTCCAAGGAGCATACGCCGACAAGTTGCCGGTTCGTACCAAGATCCACTAACTTCACTAGCTGTGGTTTACAATGTTCGAGCTAGATCACTTCTATGCCCAGGCTCACTGCCTTTACAATGTTTAGGGTCAGCTCACTGCTTTCCCAAGGGTCACTCCCTGTTTCTCTCTCTCTGGCTCACTTCCGGTGGAGAGGATCACCTTCTTCCTCTTCCTAAGCTCACTGCTCTTGGAAGGGATTCACTCACAGTTTATAGACCTGTAGGTCTCTTCATTTTCATGAAGGAATGCATCTTCCTCTGTATGTAGATGCTCTGTTGAAGTCCAACTTTCACCCGCAGATGAATCTCACTTTGCACCGGATGTACCGGGCAACCTCAAGTTTTACGCGCAACCCTTACGGTGCCTTGCGCGCAATTTCTATGGTTTGCGCGAAATTCCTTTTTCGCGCAACCTCCAAATTTTACGCGCAGCCTGGAAACTGCCTTGCGCGCAATTCACTACCTTTGCGCGAAATCCACTTTTCGCGCAACCTTCCTTTTACGCGCCAACACAAACTTTCTGCGCAATTGCTGACTTTACGCGCAAACGATTAAGTTTACGCGCAACACCCTTTCTAACTTCAATTTCGCGCACCAGAGCTCGGGTATTTTCTATGTCTTGAACTCTCTGAATGGAGGAGGGTCACTTCATATTTATAGGCAAAATCGACCCCGCGCGAAAAACCCTCCTTGAGCGCGTAATCCGCTTTGATCGCGAAATACAAATCTTCCGCGCACAACCATTTTCCGCGCACTGCTCCATAATTTCGCGCACCTCATGCCTTTGCCATTTTACGAGCTTCGGACCTCGTAACACCTCTTGCGCGAAATACTTCATCCGCTATTTCGCGCACCGCTTCAATTTTCCGCGCACGCCTCCAAAATTTCGCGCGCCTCATGCCTTTACCGATTTTCAAGCTTTCGGCCTTGAAACATCTTTTGCGCGAAATACAATTTCGCGCAACCCGCTGTTTTGCGCGCCACACTTCAAGATTTCGCGCAACCCTCTAGTTTTGCGCGCCACGCTTGATTTTTCCGCACACCTTCTTCATTTCTCTCTCCTCAACCTTCGCCAACAACATATCACTCCATTTTCCATTGGCGATTTTCAGGCCCAAAAATTTGGCAAACACTGGAAAACGGCGCCACCTTGTACTGCTCTTTTGTACCGCCTCCAGATCGTCCTTTCCTTTGTCAAAGTTCTTTGTCAACATGGAATGTCAACAAATTCTCGGGAACTCGACAATTCTCCATGGAAACCTTCTTTGTCAACAAACACAATCAACCCAAAAATGCTGCAATGCTACCTTGAGGGATTTTTGCCCAACAATCTCCCCCTTTGGGTTTGTTGACAACTCTTCACAAATCTGCTCAGAAATATTTTCTGCACTTTGATACCTCACTGAGTCTTCTTCCAGCTGCTACCACCATTCGCCTCTTGCGATTATGATAGCGTTCAAGGATTCACTTAACATGTACTCTAAGCCCACATGAGCAATGCTCGGCGTGAGAAACAAGAGTAATATGAAAAGTTCATCAATGAATCACTTCATGTCAGACCCCAATTGTCGATTCCACCCTGATACCAATTCTTAAAATAAAACCAGTTGTTGAACCACACTGATACCAATTGGTGAATTCTTAAGTTGATACCGATTGTTGATAGCTAGACACCGTCTCACACCATTCCAACACCACTGATCTGCCTTTATCACGATCCTCAGCTGTCGTGATTTCTATGATTTGATCGATCACTTCTAGCATCGTCAGATTTAAAAATCTCTCCCCCTTTCTCATTGCTCCCCCTTTCTGGCTGCTCCACCTGTCAGCTTCTCCCCGTATCAATTATGATTTATCAAATCTCCGCACTATTTGCTCTCTTGAACTAACACTTTTCTCCCCCTTTGTCAAGCACTTTTCAAGCACTTTTCTCCCCCTTTGTCAACGAACCCAAAGGTCACGCCTTTGTAGTCTGTAACATAGTAGAGAACACATATCAGCACATTAGGGAAAAACACACCATACCTCGGGGAGAGGGGGGGGGGGGGGTCCCACATCCACTCTATTTCAAGTGTGGGGAATCGACTGAACTCCCAGAGCCAGTCGATGCCTCTCAAAAGCTTCCTTGGGTAAGGCCTTTGTCAGAATGTCTGCAACCTGGAGTTCTGTAGGCACGTACTCCAACTTTACAATTCCCTGCTCAACCTTCTCCTTGATAAAATGATACTTAATCTCAATGTGCTTTGTCCTTGAATGATGGACGGGATTTTTGCTAAGATTTATAGCACTTGAGTTGTCACACTGGATTCCGATCGGAGACTTCACTTCAACTCCCATATCTTCAAGCTGCTGCTTCATCCACAATAACTGTGTGCATGCTTGAGTGGCCGCAATATACTCAGCTTCTGCGGTGCTTAATGAAATGCAATCCTGCTTCTTGCTTAACCAAGCAATACATAGTCCGCCAAGATAAAATGCACCACCTGACGTTGATTTTCTATCATCTGCTGAACCGGCACAATCTGCATCAGTATATCCCAATAACTCTGTCTGAGATTTGTCGTTGTATGTCAAGCCGAAGTCCACCGTGCCCTTGATATAACGAAGTATTCTTTTCACTGCAAGCATGTGACTTTCCTTGGGATTACTCTGATATCTCGCTGCTTGGCATGTGGCAAAAACAATATCAGGCCTTGTTGCGGTTAAGTACAACAGACTTCCAATGATTTGCCTGTATTCTATGATATTAACTGCCCTGCCACTGTCATCTTTTGATGATTTCATCCGGGTAGAAACCAGAGTCTTCATCTCCTTGAAATTTTCCATTCCAAATCATTCCAAAGCATCCTTGGCATATTCGGATTCAGAAATGAATGTTCTATTCCTGCCTTGTGTAACTATGCTTCATCTGATCTTCCAAATATTGTGTCTTCTTCCTTGACCAGCCTCACCATCCTTTGATTACTATTGTTGTTGAAATAAAGATTGTAATCAAATCCCCCACACTGAAAACCAATCTTCTTCAAATACTGATATAGCCTTCAGTACCATTCTCTTGGGGTGTATGCTTTGCACACCAGTCGTGCTTTGTTTCGAATCATTGTGCCATCTTCGTTTATCTTGTCTAAATAGACCCATTTTGTCCTGATGACGTTTTTATCATCTGGCCTCGAAACAATTTCCCAGGTCTGATTCTTCTCAATTCTGACCTATCTCTTCATTCATGGCATGATCCCAGTTTTCATCTTCAGCTGCATCAGCAAAGCATTTTGACTCAACCTGAGATAGTAATGATGTCTGCTGTAGTGATTTCATTCTCTTTGTCTGAACTGGATCTCACTGATCACTGATGATAGTATGCCTGTCAATTTCAGCTCGATTCTTTGTATTTTGTGCAGATAAGGATTTTACATCCTTGTACTCATCATCAGTATCTTATTCTGAGTCACCCTCAGCCACTTCTTCTCCCCCTGTGTTGCTTTCTTCCTCAACACTTTCGTCAGGAAATTGTTCACTGACTCATTTTTCAGTGGCTTCATTTCTTTCAGCTACTTTTCGCAACTTCTTGGTATCCTGAAAAACATTCAGCTGATACCACAATGTTAGATCAAAATAAATAAGCATGAAATGCTTGATCACTGCTGCTACTCTCATAGTATGTCTTCTCTCGATAGACAACTCTTGAGCTGGGTCATCCAATTATTTCCTTGATGGATCTGGCATCTGATTTTGTTGTTGAATGCTCCCCCTATGTTATGCAACACTTCCTGGGGTTAGGCCCAACAGTTTAGACCCATAACACGTATTTTCCTCCTACATCATTCGTTCTCATCTTCCAATCAGATTTGAGCCACTAACAAAATCTCTAAGCCTACGGAGTTGATACTCGGTGTAGGAAACAAGAGATAAAGTTAATAACACAATCACTTCCTATTGTGCTCTGTTGCTCTCCTTCTTCTTCAACTCTAGTATCTGATTTGAATCAATTGAAACTCTAGAGCATATCATTTCTCCACTTCGCATCCTTAGATGCCACTTCCCCTTGGATTGTATCTCCCTAAAACCTGAAACACAAGAATCATCAGTTAATAGCATTTATATACATAGGGAGAGGGGATTCTTCCAAATTCCTCAAGATGAGGATTGTGGTTGATCCTGATGGGTCAACCATTTGATTCTTTCTTGAAGAGTATCACACTCTTTCCTTGCTTCTTCTAGCTGCCTAGCCAACTTCAACTGTTCTGGCCATATGACTAGGCATTCTTTTCTCACATTCTGAGGTTTAGACCAACTGGTACACATTTTGGTCTTTGATGTTCTACTGAAATTCCATTTCCCTTGATTGTTTCTCGGTGCAGGAATCTCCTTTCTTGTCATCTTCCCCGTCTTCTTTGTCCATTGCAGGGATCTGCCTTTTTCTTCCACTTCTCGTTGCGGGGCGAATTTTGCAATGCATTCTTTGCTTATCTGCCTTTTATCAGATTTATGAGTCGCCACCCTATTTTGCATTGGTGGTGGGTCCTCCATTGAACGTTCATTCTTCTTTATCACAACTGGAGTAGATCTCCCCTTAATCTTCCAGGTTTGTTCACATTCTCTCCTTGAGAGTTGTTGTGAGCACGCTAGAGGAGGTGACTGATACAACTTTCGTTCAGCTCCATGTGATTTCCCCGAGGCTTTAAGCCTATTCTTCTCCTTACCACTTTGTCTCCCAGTACAGGCTTCTTTCTTGTACACTTCTTGTGGTGGAGATCTCTTTTCTTGTTCCTTTCCCTTTCCTGCTTTCTTCTTACTGCAATGTCTCGCCATGTGCCCATAGTGAGAACATATAAAACATTTTCCCTCAAAGACATACCTCATTTCATCATATCTCTGCTGAGATGTTGATGCCCCTTTATTTCTTCTTTTGATATTGGGCTCCTGAGCTTCCTGACACATACTCATTGTGTGTCCCATTCTTCCGCAGTAATAGCATCTAACATATGCTTTCCTCTGAGAGACTTCTCTCTCTGATTTCTCATGATGCTTCTTCTTATTCTCAGATTTAGTAATGTCTCTATTTTCACACCCTGAGATGTATTCCAGAGCCTCTGAACAGAAGCTTGATGTGTGGCCATGAATCCCACAAAAATAGCACATGTCATCACTGCTTTTTGTATCTGTCCTTTTAGGCCTATCTCCAGCACCTATAGGATTTCTTTCCCATCTAGAACTGTTCATAGCTCTCTTTCTATCTTGCACGGGAGGGGATTCATCAAATCCGATACCAGCTTTTCCGAAACATGCTGGTCTTTGAGCTGAGAAAATATTCTGTTGTTTCTCTTCAGAAATAGCATACCTATTCTTCATTTTATCATCACTTGTCGAAGGATGATCAAATAGCAAGTGTAAGGCATCCTTCATTTTTGGCATTCCTTTAGCATTAGATTTTTCCACATCCTTCTTTACTAATTCTAGATCCTCTTCCAACTTTTTAATCTTCGTCTCCCTTGATTCAAGTTGGACATCCAGTTCTTTCTTGAGAAGCTTCCCATTACTCACCTCATCTTCTAGTTCCTGTGTGAGCTTTTCCACCATTGCACTTTTCTTCACTACTTTTAATTTTTCCTCAGAAACAGATTTAGAGACAGATTCATTCTCTTGTTGAAGGCTTCGATTGTTCTGAACTTCTTCAGACAACTGTGCTGCTAGATCATCATTTCTAGCTTTCAGATTCTGTACTTCATCTGACTTTTGATTCTCTTCATAATCATCAGCCTTTTGTTTTCCTTTCATTTTAGCCAGCTTCTGTAATACCTCACCTTGAGAATCATTCTTCTTTGTTAGGTCAGTAACTATATCGATAAGCCTTTGATTTAAGCCTCTTAGCTTGTTGACCTCAGTTTCCAGAGCATTGATCTGTATGCCTTTAGAATTAATTTCTTCAGTGGATTTCTGATCCAATTCTTTAGTCCCATGGACAACTTCCACCTTTTTGTTCAGGCCATCGATCTCTCTTTTCTGTTCTTCAACCTTCAGCTTATACTTACTAACGGATTCTGAGTTCTCTGATGTTGATAAATTAAGTTTCTGAATTTCTTCCATCAGCTCAGATTTCTCTTCTTCCTGCTGCTGCATATAGAGTTTGGCATCGCGAACAATTTTGTTAGCTTTCTTGGTTTTGGCCCTCCAAACATCTATCTCTTCCAGTGCAGCCTCCAACTCAGCTCGCATATCAATTCTTCCTTCAATTTCTTCTTCTTCATCGTCAGTGGTTCCAACGTCACTTGGAAAGTCAGGTTCTTCACTCATTCCATCAACATCTTTGAATGAGTAAGTATTTTTGTTGTATGATTTATCCAAATCATTTTTCTGTTCACTACATGATTCCTTCAGTAAGCTATTTGATTCTTTTATTTGAATCACACTTTTTCCAAAAACACTTCCACACTGAGGGATACCACCTGACTTCTGATTCTTCTTTGAAGATTTTCTTTTTCCCATGGTAGACCGAGATAAGCGCAAACAATATCTTCAACAACACAGATCGACTACACAAAGTTGAAGCAAACAAATCTGATAAAAGCAACCAGTCCCTCTGATACCAATTGTTAGGGCCAATAGGGGCCTATGTACCCTGAGAGGGGGGGTGAATCAGGGTATGGATATTCTTTTCAAAATACTTCCTGCCCCACTGGATCTTGACCTCTTTGTTACAAGGGTCACTTTGTTTGCTCTTGTGTGTATACTATGCTCAGTTCTTTTCAAGTTTATCTGATGATAATGCTTTGAGTGCAATGCAGAGAAGCGACCAGGCAGACACAGCGATTTTTACTTGGTTCACCACTAAGGGCTACGTCCAAGGAGCATACGCCGACAAGTTGCCGGTTCGTACCAAGATCCACTAACTTCACTAGCTGTGGTTTACAATGTTCGGGCTAGATCACTTCTATGCCCAGGCTCACTGCCTTTACAATGTTTAGGGTCAGCTCACTGCTTTCCCAAGGGTCACTCCCTGTTTCTCTCTCTCTGGCTCACTGCCGGTGGAGAGGATCACCTTCTTCCTCTTCCTAAGCTCACTGCTCTTGGAAGGGATTCACTCACAGTTTATAGACCTGTAGGTCTCTTCATTTTCATGAAGGAATGCATCTTCCTCTGTATGTAGATGCTCTGCTGAAGTCCAACTTTCACCCGCAGATGAATCTCACTTTGCACCGGATGTACCGGGCAACCTCAAGTTTTACGCGCAACCCTTACGGTGCCTTGCGCGCAATTTCTATGGTTTGCGCGAAATTCCTTTTTCGCGCAACCTCCAAATTTTACGCGCAGCCTGGAAACTGCCTTGCGCGCAATTCACTACCTTTGCGCGAAATCCACTTTTCGCGCAACCTTCCTTTTACGCGCCAACACAAACTTTCTGCGCAATTGCTGACTTTACGCGCAAACGATTAAGTTTACGCGCAACACCCTTTCTAACTTCAATTTCGCGCACCAGAGCTCGGGTATTTTCTATGTCTTGAACTCTCTGAATGGAGGAGGGTCACTTCATATTTATAGGCAAAATCGACCCCGCGCGAAAAACCCTCCTTGAGCGCGTAATCCGCTTTGATCGCGAAATACAAATCTTCCGCGCACAACCATTTTCCGCGCACTGCTCCATAATTTCGCGCACCTCATGCCTTTGCCATTTTACGAGCTTCGGACCTCGTAACACCTCTTGCGCGAAATACTTCATCCGCTATTTCGCGCACCGCTTCAATTTTCCGCGCACGCCTCCAAAATTTCGCGCGCCTCATGCCTTTACCGATTTTCAAGCTTTCGGCCTTGAAACATCTTTTGCGCGAAATACAATTTCGCGCAACCCGCTGTTTTGCGCGCCACACTTCAAGATTTCGCGCAACCCTCTAGTTTTGCGCGCCACGCTTGATTTTTCCGCACACCTTCTTCATTTCTCTCTCCTCAACCTTCGCCAACAACATATCACTCCATTTTCCATTGGCGATTTTCAGGCCCAAAAATTTGGCAAACACTGGAAAACGGCGCCACCTTGTACTGCTCTTTTGTACCGCCTCCAGATCGTCCTTTCCTTTGTCAAAGTTCTTTGTCAACATGGAATGTCAACAAATTCTCGGGAACTCGACAATTCTCCATGGAAACCTTCTTTGTCAACAAACACAATCAACCCAAAAATGCTGCAATGCTACCTTGAGGGATTTTTGCCCAACAGAAATGATATTAACTCCCTACAACAAGTCCCGACACCTATCATTAGTGCAGAGAAGACCATCGCGCATCCAACAAGACACCAAGGAATCACATAAACCAAATGCACAGGTCATAAAACACAACCAAACACTACCTAAAAGGATTTATATCTGAAACTCACCCTGAAATAACCAACAATACAATTTTAATAGAAAGTGGAAATTATTTAAGACCGAAAGGTAAGGCATTTACATGATCATAAAAGAATGACATAAAAAAACTAATTGCGATCAATTCAGACACTACGAAAACACCACTATAAAATAACTATGTATGTAATAAAAGTGAAAAACATGTTTTAGAAATCAAATAAAAACACATAAGAACCACATGACTTAAAATTGGGAGAAAAAGGGCATGAAACTCCTACCTCGATACGTGCGAGATTGATTGAACCACAACAGAGGAAATCGCATCGCTCCGCGGGCCAATTGCAAACCATAGACACCAAAGAAGACGCGTGAAAACAACCCGAATATTTTATAATTGGTTAAAATGAAGAGAAGAAACACCAAAATAAAAATAATAAAAAAAATAAATATACCGGAAGAGGAGAACACCCGAAAAAATGGTTGCGCATGGAGAGGACACACAGAGAGGGGCCGCTGGACATGGCTAGGTCATCGGACGGCGGCGGTGTGAGGCGAGGGTGACGGGGACCCGCTGGTGCGAGATATCGGTTGTGCGAAGGATGCGGACAGGGTAAGGAATCGACGAAGCTGGAGGTACGGCAGGCGTGGGAGCTTGAGGGAGGAATGATGTCGGCATGGACCTACAGGGGAGGGCGAGCAGACAGGGGCAGAGGTCGAAGCTAGACAGGGAGGGTTGCGTCGGAATCGGGAGGGGTGTGCTGGACCAAGGGAGCTACGCTGGACCGAGGAGGAGCCGAGAGGCGAGGGCCTGGGCTCGCGGCTTCGCTGAACCAAGGAAGTGGGGGGGGGGGGAGATCACGGGGGAGGGCGAGTAGGTGGGCAAGCCAGATTGGAAGGAGGTGGCTTGCGGGCTGGTGGTCGGGCGCTCGCTGGAGGAGGGAGACGCGACCTGCGACACTGTACAGGAAAAAGAAAATGGGGGAGGGGTGAAGTGATGTGGGTAGGGTAGTTTTAGGGTTTAATAATAATAATAATAATAATAATAATTATTATTTAATTATAATAATAATAATAATTATTATTTAATTATAATAATAATTATTATTATAATCAAAACATTTTTAATAATAAAACTATTTAAAAATATAAACACATATATATATATATATACATATTTAGACATATACACCTATATATAAACATGTATAAACATATAAATATACACATATAAACATATATACACATATAAACATATACATATATACATAACATTAAAACATAAACATATATAAACATACAACACATATAAACATATATATATACACATAACGTTAAAACATAAACATATATAAACATATATACACATATAAACATATATATACACACATAACATAAAAACATAAACATATATAAACATATATACACATATATATCTATTTATTTATCCACTCAACCAACTAATTTAATAATGTTAAAACTGGATGACCCTGCAGTATTCGCGCACCATACGGTACCCAAGCGGACTGCAAGCGGGCTTCACATACCCAAGAAGAAAGCACGTGCCCAAGCAGACTGTATGTCTTAAACGTATGGTGTTCGTGCACTATCCCAAACCATAAACTCATCCCAACATTAAAATTTTAAACCAGGACTCACCCGCACTTACGCAAAATCACCCGACGCTAAGAGAAATAAAATAAATAGAATGACAAAAAAATAGGAGTGACATCTATCCAAGGAATCCACTACCATATTCTAGATCCAATGAAAATGTCCTAGGAATATATTCATACATTTTTCATTTCATTTCATTTATCATTTCAAGTTATGTGAGTATACCCACTCTCAATATCAATTTAACATTCAAATCAAATCATGAGTATACACACTCATATATCAAATATTCCAAATTAACTATTCAATCAATTTAAATCAACCAAATGAATATACCCACTCATTTAACCATTACCATCCAAGCCATTTAACCGACCCAGGAATGGCATGTAAATGTAGCATAATTCAAGGAGGTAGGAACTATCCTATCAAGTAATTCAATTCCATTTAAACGTTATTAGGCTTCCTACATCAAAGAAAGCACGAGGTATCACCTCTTGGGTGGTTCAACAAAGGCATAAAAAAGCATTTCTACAAGGCACAACCCATGGGTGTCCATGATCTCAGAAATACTACCAAAAAATCACAATAAAACCTAATGACATCCCTAATAGGTCCATTTTCATCTAATTTTATTAGCCAGTTCAAAATCAGGGTCGTGATGGAAATTCTGGTGGGTGGCATAACATCAGGTAGCCTAATAAAGTACCAAAATTTGAGGAAGTTGTATAGAATACCCACTTTATCATGTTAGTCAAGTGATCAAACAGTATCAACTCTTTATTCAACTTATATTAGGGAAAAAATGAATAATATACAAAGAAACTAAAATTTGGGAATATGATCCTAAATATAAATAGTGTAGTTGATATCTAAAAGAATGAGGAATGGATAAAATGGGATTGATTTCTCACCATTATGAATCCAATGAGATGTTCCATGCTTGAATCAGAGATCAGATGTAGAGTTTATCTTGATTCCAAGAATAGTTTAAGGAGGGGGCTCACAAAATTTAAGGTTGTTATCTATTGAATTGAAAACCAAATATAGGTTTAAAACGAAAGTTAATTTAATTAAAAATATGAAATTTCCCAATTTAACATCTGTCACATGATTTAGGCTGTTTGAAAAATTGTGTACTAAACTGCATGGTTTTCTGTAGAATATGGGAACCCCACATAGTTTCCTCAACAGTTTGAATGACCATGGGGAAACCTTGAAAAATACCTCTATTAAAATTGCAAAGGATGTCTCCTAGCCATGTGGCCCAAGTCACATAGTTTGGCCTAGTCTTGTGTCCTTATCCTACTCTATATCTACCACTCACATGGTTTGTTAAACTATGTAGCCTGCCCCACATGGTTTACACTAACCATGCGCCAGGCTTATTTCACCCCCTAACATGGGTTTTGGGCTCCAAATAAGCCCTAGAAACCCCTGATACACCCATGACCTCAAAGGGAATTAACTTAAGGCTAAATTAAAGAAATCAAATTGAAAGAGAATGGATTTATACCTCATAGAAAAACACAAGTTCCTCTCATATTCCCCCTTAGAACAATTCTTCCTTGAATTTCCCTCTAAAGGGTGGTCAAGATTTATTTAACGATAATTTGTCCATTGAGAACTTACGTTAGCCTCTCACTCCCAAGTCCCATCCTATAAATGACCATGCTGCCATAACACCTGTACTAGAGGAACTACACAACCTCAAAGAACCTTCAGGATCTTATCCATAATTCAAATACGATTCTTCTCAAAAGATGAATCAACCTCTAAATCAACTTTTTCAAGATGAAAAAATGGGAAAAGTCTATGTGATAGTGGAAAAACTATGATATGTGGAATACTTCAAGCATGGCTTAGTACCTCAAAGGTAACTGAAACCGATAGGCTACCGACCTGACTCTCTCCAAAATATCAAATGGACTCACATATCATGGTGAATTTTTACCCTATCTTCTGATTGTCTTATGTCCCAGCCTTGGTGAAACACACAAGAAAACACAATCCCTGACCTTGAACTGTAGATCTCATCTACGACGATCAACATATAATTTATGTTGAGAATGTTCCATAAACATCCGATTCTGAATCAACTCAACCAGATTAGAAGTCTCCTACATGAGACATAGTCCCAGTAAAGATGCCTCACCTACCTCTAACCAGAACAAGGGTGATCGATATGACCTACCATAACAATCCTCATAAGGTTCTATATTTATAGTCTCTTGATAACTGTTATTGTAGGAGAATTTGACCAGGGGAATATGCTTCTCCCAAGAGCCCCCAAAATCCAGGACACATTCTTGCAACATGTTCTCAAGCGCCTATATCGTACACTTTGACTTTCCATCAATCTGAGGATGGTATGCTATTATTAGAAGCACCTATATACCTAGATCCCTATACAATCTCTACCAGAAATGAGATGTAAAACATACATCCCTATCTGAATTGATAGTGTTTTGGAACCCATTAAGTCGTACTATCTCACATATATACAACTTCTCAAGCTCAACAAAACTAAAGGTCTCCTTGATTGGAAAGAAATAAACCACCTTTGTGAGCCTGTCAAAAACAACCCACATAGTATCATTACCTCGAGGCAACCATGGTAAAATGGTCATAAAATCAATTGAAATATCATCCCATTTCCACTTGATAAATAGAAAATACTATAAAAGTCTAGTTGGTCACCAATGTTCCACCTTCACCTGATGATAGGTGGAAGACCTTGTAATAAAACCAACTACCTCACTTTTAATGCCCGACCACCAGTACTAACGTTGAAATTCACAGTATATCTTGGTGACTCCAAGATGCACTACCCAAGTTGTGGCATGAAATTTACACATCATCTACTTATGTATATCCAATGAAACCCCAATGGGACTATGGATATTCAGGAACTCATCCTCACCTTCCATCTAACCAGGAGGTGGGTCTAAACCTACCACACTATCCTATAGGAATAAGCCCTATAAATCTGATAGATGTTTCATCCTCACTCTATCCAATAGGATAGAGGTCATAGATAAAGATGATATATATGTCTTACCTTGAACACCGTAGACATCCATGTGATTCTCATAGAACAAATCTATGATCTAACACTCGCTATTGGTATGCTGAACTGCATATATTTTAGTCCTCTTGCTCAGTTCCTCGACCACTATATTTTCCTTACCAGGTGTGTAGGAAAGATCTATGTATAAGTAATAGAGGTAATACACCCCCTTTGATACCTCAAATTTAGATCAGGCTATGTAAAAATTTACTTGAGGCATTTCTGGTCCATGTACACTAAAATATTCTCTCCTAATAAATAGTGTTTTTAATAGTGCAAAGCATGAACAACTGCAGCTAACTCAAGATTGTGAATTGGATAATTCCTCTAATGTGGCCTCATCTTTTGAAACCTATACAACATGACTATATCCCCCTACATCATTACTACTCCAAGTCTGATACATGATACATCACAATACATAGTATAACTCCTGCCTTGATATGGTAGTATCGGGATCGGTGCTAAAGCCAATCTTCATTTCAATTTCTGAAAGGCTATCTATTAGGAATATGACCATAAAAACTTCACACTTATCTTATTCAAGCCCATCATCTTTTCTACTAAGAGTGATAATTCATGTATGAAACACCTTTAGTAACCAACCAACACTAAGATACTACATATATAAAAACATTTCTCAGGATATTTCAAGGAAACTATGGATATGACCATCATTGGGTCAACTGATACTCTTATCTCTAAGATTATGTGACCCATGAAGTGAATCCAATCCATCTAGAAGTGGATTTTTTTTGATCTTATCATATAACTGATGCTCTCTCAGTGTATCCAGAACAATATCAAGGTATTTAGCATGGTCATGTTGATTGTGAGAATACACCAAGATATCATCCATAGAAACCACCACAAAATAATCTAGGTAAAGAAAAAACACTTGGGTCATAAACTCCATGAAAACCTCTAGCATTTTCATGAGACCCAACGACATAATTAGATACTCATATAGACCATATCTGCTACAAAAGACTGAACAAGGTATGTATGTAGGTCGAACATATATCTGGTTATATGCATACCTCAAATAAATTTTCAAGAATACCCAATCTCCTTGAAGTTGATCAAACAAGTCATCTATCCATAGAAATGGATAATCGTTCTTAACCACCAATTTTGTCAGTTTTCTATAATATAAGAATTGTCTAAGAGTTACATCAACATTTTTCTCAAAAAGGACTGGAGAACCCCATGGGAAGTACTAGGTCAAATAAACCCCTTTTCCTCCAAAATATCTAGCTACATCTTGATCTCCTACAACTCCACTATAGCCTTCTTGTAAGGAGAAATGGATACTGGTGTAGCTCCTAGAACTAGATCGAAGGAGAACTCAACCTCTTTATAAGGAGGTAAACCAAAAAAATTTTTCTAGGAAGATATCCCTAAAACTATCAATAATTTGAGGAAATTTCTTTTTAAGCGCTCCCTAATCATCGAGATACAAACTAGTGATCCATGCTATCATCCCACTCATCCCATGATGTTCTGGTCCATCTCAGATTACCTAGAAATCACATTCACCCTTGTGAGTACACATTTCAACCTATAGTGATGTGAAAGTCACCTTAGTAGTCAATGTATGCTCGATAAGATACTAGCCAGTCCGTCCCGAGTATGATGTCAAACCATATCATCTCGAGGAAATATAGATTCTAGATGAAGTGAAACCCACAAATTTCAAGTGGGAACTCCCTAAACTGGCGTACATCCTCTGTTTAAATTCCTAATAGAGTGTCTATAGTCATAACGCTCTTAGAAGACAAATCAATGAACCCAAGGCTTTCCACCACATGTGTAGATGTAAAACTATGAGATGTACCTGTATCAAAAAGAGAAAATTCAATAGTAGAGACTACTAAAATCATACCTCTCACCGTAGATGGTCTGGCACCCTACTCCTCAGGGGTAGGTTGTACAGAATAGATCTAGCCTATGCCATGACCCTATGATACAAACTCATTATCCAGAGTAGGACCACTATGACATTTTAGTGTAACTAGTGCCTAGATGCCTTAGACATAACCACCACTGCCTCGGCCTGACTGAACAATACTTCTCAAGATCCCTAACCAACATAGATCTGAGAAACCTACTCCTAATCCTGGCATCTGATATGACCCCATACCACTCATAGTTATTGGGAATGTCCTATAGAAACACTGTACATGGCCCATCCTTCCTCAAGATCAACACTCGACTGGGTCATGATTACACTGATTCTTCATGTGTCCTAGTCTACCACACTAATGATAGAACAACGAGCTACCAATACTCATAGTCTGATTAACACTAATCTCATGAGAATCCTCAAAATGGTGCTTCCTACCTGAAGACTCTGAACCACTAGGTTGAGAGAGGATACTAATCTTATATGTGCCCCTATCTTCCTTCAGGTTCTATTCTATAATCAGCGTCTCATTCACAATTTCGGTGATAGAGGTTAACCTGAACATGTTGACTTGAGGCTTTATAGCATGTTGGATTCCTTATTCAAAGCATGTCGCTCTCAATAGCTCATCAATAAGGTACGTCAACACAAAACAATGCAACTATGTAAAGCGAATTGAGTACTCCATGATAGTCATAACACCCTACTCCAGAAACATGAATTCACTAGCTCAGTCTGCTCACATAGTCTTGGGGAAAAATTAGTAATTGAATTGGGTTTGGAAATAATCCCAAACCATATCTCATAATCTATAATCATTGTTTAGTACATAACACCAGTGATTTTCTGCCCCACATATCATATTTTTCATGATTTTTCCCCCACCCAACTACTACAAAATTGGCCTTTAACAACACTCAAAAATGGACTTTATTAGTGCTAGATAAGAACTGACTACTTGAGAGAGATTAAAAGCCATATTCTTTTATCAATGCTAAAAACATGCTAATAAAGGGGTCCTTTATCAGTGCTAAAAAGGGCTAATAAATGGGTCCTTTATCAGTGCATTTAGAAGCACATTTAAAGGACCACATTTATGAGCACTTTTACTTTGGGCCACTAAAGGCCCCATTTATCATCACTTATGGAAGCGCTAATAAATGAGTCTTTATCCACTCTTATAAAAGCATTGATAAAGGTCCATAATACAATGTGTTGCAACAACACACTACAACACTAGTGTAATGGGCTGTAACACCACATTATAGCACCAAAAAACACCATATATAAACATAAATATGTATCAATATAGAATCTAAATGAAATGAAATTTAAAACAAAAATACAAGAAAACATCATATTATTGACATTTCAAACATTGGTTTATACAATTACATAAATACAAATTATTACATACATTAAAAAACATCAATATTCCTTTGTCTTTTAATCCTGACCCTGAATCATGCTATTTACAAACAAACCACCCTCACTCAAGAAAAGGAGTAATAATATATATGAAAAAAATTCTTATTTTAGTAATAATATAAATTAATAAATTAACACAAAGTGTTAATTTTACTAAAATTGATGTCAATTTTAAATAAAATGATGCACTTGGAGTCATACCGTTCACACCATGAATCAGATTGAGGTGAGGATGATTCCAACACATCTCAAATGACTTGGGGATCATTTTCCTAAAGTATCAAAATAATCTGAATGCGTTTATTGGTTTTTAGTATGTCTATTTTCTTTCTTACTAAAATGTCATTTTAAACTAGAAACCTGTAATTTGACTCATTCTAATCACATCATGTATCAATTTGATGTGAAAATAATTCCTACATGTCACAATTTAGTTATAAATTGTTTTACTAAATTACCAAGAAAATACAAACACATTTATCAGTTTTCAGTGAGTGAAACTTTTTGAACTAAAATGACAATTTTAAACGGATAATGAACACTTTGATTCATACCGAGCACATCATGTTTCAGATTGAGGTGTGGCTAATTCTTAAATGTCACAAATGACTTATAGATAATTTTAATAATGTATAAAAATAATCCAAATGCATTTTCCATGTTTTGAGTAGGTTAGTTGTATGTTTTACTAAAATTAATGTTAATTTTATATAAAAATATGCACTTTGAGTCATACTAGTCACACCATGTATCAGATTGATGTGAGGTTGATTCTAAATCTTATAAAATGACTTATGGATCATTTTACTAATGTATCAAAATAATTTGAATGCGTCTTCTTAGTTTTGAGTATGTCATTTGTGTTTTTTACTAAAATTTCATTTTAAACTAGAGACACACACTTTGAATCAGTATGATCACATAATGCATCAGTTTGATGTGAGACCAATTCCTACAAGCCACAAATGACTTATGAATCATTTTTCTAAATTATAAAGAAAAATCAAGTGTATTTCATCTATTTTTAGTGGGTGATTCTATTTAAACTAAAATGTCAATTTTAAAATTATAACAGAGAGTTTGAGTCATACCTGGTAGACTGTGTATTAGATTAATGTAAGGATAGTCCCTACATGTTGAAAATGACATATAGATCGTTTCCATAAAGGATCAAACTATATGAATGTGCTTTCTCAGTGTTGTGTTGGCAAATTTTCCTTTTTACTAAAATTATTGTCAATTTTAAATAAAAATACATACCAGGAGTCATACCAGTCACACCGTGCATCAACTTGAGGTGATATTGATTCATACACATTTTAAATGACTTATGGATCATTTTTCTAAATCATCAAAACAATCTGAATGTGTTTTATCATTTTTCAGTACTTAACTTGTCTTTTTTACTAAAATGTGATTTTAAAATTGAAACATGCACTTTGACTCATAACAATTACATAGTGTATTGATTTTACATGAGACAAATTAATACACATCACATATTACTTATGAATAGATGTCATAAATTATCAATAAAATCTAAGCACATTTTCTCAGTTTTCAATGAGTGACTCTTTTGGAACTAAAATATTTATTTTAAATTGATAATAGACACATTGAGTCATACTATGAACATCATTTATCAAATGGAGGTAATGTTGATTCCAACACATCAAAAATGAATTATATATTGTTTTCTTAAATTATTTAAACAATATGAATGAATTTTCTTGCTTTTGAGTAGGTTAGTTTTAAATTTTACTAAAATTTATGTCAATTTTAAATAAAAAGTTGAATTTGTAGTATTGTCGGTCACACCATGCTTCCGATTGAGGTGCGGATTTTTCATAAACATCTAAAATGACCCAGGATAATTTTCCTAAAGTATCAAAACAATGTGAATGTTTCTGTTTTTTTTTGAGTAGGTCAGTTTTCCTTTTTCCAAAAATTGATGTCAATTTTAATAAATACGCACTTAGAGTAATACTACTCACACTGTGCATCAAATTGAGGTGAATTTGATTACCACACATACCAAATTAATTATGTAACACAATTCTAAAGTATCAAAATAATAAGAATGTGTTTTATCAGTTATGAGTACGTCACTTGTCTATTTTCTCTCTCTAAAATGTCATTTTAAACTTGAAACATGCACTTTGACACATATGAATCACATAATGTATCAGTTTGAAGTGAGACCGATTACTAAATATCAAAAATGATTTATTAATTTATTCCCTAAATTATCAATAATGTTTGATCATGTTTTATTAGTTTTCAGTGAGTGAAACTTTTTAATGTAAAATTTCGATTTTAAACTGATAACAAACACATTGAGTCATACTGGGAACATAATTTATTGGATTGAGGTGAGGCTAATTAGTGCATGTCAAAAATGACTTATGGATCATTTTATTAATGTATCAAAATAATATAAATATATTTCCTTGGTTTTGAGTATGCTAGTAGTCTTTTTTACTAAAATCAATGTCATTTTTAAAAATAAATAACTAGTTGGAGTCATACCAATCACACAGTGTGTCACATTGAGGTGCGGTTGATTCCTACATATCCTAAAGTCTAAAAAAACCCTAAATACCAATTTTACCATTATTAAAATTGAGTTTCTTTACAAACACTACACGAGAAGCTTCGAGCAAATGACCTTAACTTGAAACGAGGAATCCACCTGTATATAAAAAAATTATTATATGAATAATACTATAAATAAATAATTTAAAAATAAATATGAAATAACAAATTAATTCTATGAATAATGATTTTACATTGAAAAAAAACAAGATTACCTATGTGATTTAGTAGTGGAGGGAACTTGAAGTAAATTTATAAATGTCAACACTATAGGGGTGAATGTTTTTGAGGGAGAATAATTCTATAGAATTTTTAATAAAAAAGGATTGAAAGATAGACAAATCACCTCATATTGAAAAAAATAATCTACATATATAAGAAGACAAATATTTTGTGAGTAATACTAAAAAGAGATAAATTAAACATAAATATCAAGCAATACATTAATTATATGGACAATGATTTTACTATGAAAATATCAATATTACCGCTGTGATTGAGTAGAGGCAACTTCATTTCTCTTCCAACAAAGGTAGTGGAGAGAAATTTAAGGAATGTGATAAATGAAACACTATAGGGGTGAAAAGGATTTGAGGGAGAATAATTATATGGATTTTTGAGTGTAGAAAGGATTGAAATATATATAGGCTAACCAAACTAGAACAAAAGAATACCCTCATATAATAAAAAAAAATTATTTAAGTAATACTAAAAAGAAATAAATTAAACATAAATACAAAACAATACATTAATTCCTTGGAAAATGATTGTACAATGAAAACATCAAGATTACCTATGTGATTAAGTAGAACAAGTATAATTTCTCTTCTTGGAAAGGTAGGTGAGATAACTTGAAGGAAAGTGATAAATACAACACTATATGGATGAAAATTTTTTGAGGGAGAAAAAGTCTATGGATGTTTTGGTGCAAAAAGGTACGAAATATTGAAAAATTACCCCAACTCGAAAAAATAATCCACCTATATAATAAAATAATTATTATATAGGTAATACTAAAAAGAAATAAATTAAACATAAATTTGAAACAATATATTAATTCCATGGATAATGATTTTACTATGCAAACATCAACATTACCTTTGTAATTGAGTAGAGAAAACTTCATTGATTTTTCTACCAAGGTATGATAGATAGACAAAAATCTTCTAAAATAATCAAAATTTACAAGGAATAATAAAAATTATATCAATGTTCCATTATATAATTTTTTTCAAAATAGATAAACTATATCATAACATTACCATTACATCTTTCGAAAAGGTTTCCTTGAATATCAACTGTTCTTCCAAGGTATTGGTAACATCATCATGTGATGAAGATGTTGTCTAAATGAGTAGTCCAAAAATTTAATTTAGAATATGTTAATGTATTTTATAAAATATACTATTATGAGGAAAAACATAGTATATTAAAAAAACTTTTACCTACTCATTGAACTATATAACTTTTTAAAGGTTTTAGAGATTTGGTTTTTCTATCAAGAATCCAAGTCCCCTATTTTTATTCCCATATAATATAGAGAAAATTGTATACATTGGGACCAACATGAACTGATTGTGATCTACAAATGAAAAGTTCATCCTTGATTAAATTTTCATCTAACCTGACATTTGTTTTAGTTTCCAGCAGGATAATTAAAAAATTCTTGTTTGCTAAATCCGAGACATAAAATACTTGCACTCCTTATGATGCCATTATGTGTGGATAATATTTTTCTCCTTCTATACTGAAATTTACCTTCATGATTCCCATTTCATCAACTTTCACTACAATGATATTGTAAACCCATTTGAAAGGGAAAATCAGCACTTTAAATGTTGTATAATCTAACTTGTATATCTGTTCGATAATACCAAAATATTACAAATTTTCATAAATTGTATTTCTATCCTTGGAACCAGATATGCACATTGGTTCATCCACAAGAGTAAATCCACTGTTTTGCATCGTACTATAGTCATTATGTTATTTTTTATAGAATTTATAACCATTTATAACAAAACCAATGTAATATATAAAATTTTCATTCAGTCCCTTATCTATCCCATGAAATCTTTGGAAATTGAATTTGGTTTTTCTGAAAACTAATTATAAATTTGATCTCAAAAAAATACAATAAACTATTGATTATGTTTATTTGATATCCATACATCATCTATTTATGGATTCAAATCTCTAAGAATTTATTTGTGGGCTTTAATGTTTGGATCAACATCTTTACTATTATGTAAAATTTAAAGGTCCGCTTGCTGCCGCTCTGTCAAGTTAATTGTAAAACCATCACTTTTAGAAATCTATATTCCCATAAGGTGTTCTCTATGATGAGAATTTGAGAGACCAATTTTGTAAACATCTGATAGGTACTCTGTATAGAATTCAATAACTTCTTCAACAAAATATCATTCTTCAATACAACTTTCTAGAAAAATTTGATTCTTCACATACCTTTCAAAATATTCATATACCGTTCAATGGGGTACGCCCATATATAATAGACATGACCATATATTTTAACCCCTCTAACCAATTTAACCATTAGGTGGACCATTATATCAAAGAATAATGGTGGGAAGAAAATATCTAATTCATATAACATGACTGCAACCTCCATAAGGAAAAACTTCACCATATCTATAACTTTACTACGTATGGATTTGAAAAAGAAGTAGAGTTTCATTAATATATGACATAAATTTTTGGGAAGCATGCAATGGAAAGAAACAAACATTATATCTTGCATCAAAACATGACATTCGTGTGATTTTATACCTTATTACTTCAAATTAGTCATTATCACGACATTATTGATATTTGATGAATACCCCTATAGAACTTTTACACTATCAAGGAAAAGAAAAAATGGAAATTTTTCCTGTCTGGATAGAGTGTAAGATGATGGTGGAAGAAAATTCCACTTTTTACCCTTAACTAGTGCCAAATATTCTATTATCCCCATTTCAATCACATCCAACCTATCCTTGACGTAATATTTAATTTTTCTTGGAACATTTAGTAATGTGCCAGTAACATTATCCAATATATTTTTTACATGCATGACATTAAGAAAATGTATGAAATACGAATAATTTCAATATGAAAATTCAAATAAAATTGATCAATTATTCCAACCTTATTTTTAAGGTTTTTCAAAATTGGTTTACTAAAACAATATCAATATCTTTTACTTTATTTTACTATTTATCACTCTTAATTGGTGATAATGTTGTACCTTGTTCGATATTCCCATCAAATTCTATCATCCAATATTGGTATTTTTTTCATCGAGGCGAAAATTTATGATGTCCTAAAAACACAGTCTTTGAGGAAAGTTTATCAAAATGAGTATGTGAATTGTTAACAAATAGGATTCCCCAACATTCCTTTAATTATATAGCCTGATAAATTTTCATAAGTGGGGAATTCGTTTATCATCCCATACAACATGGACTTCAACGCAAATTCTTCACTTATATGAGGATCATAAAATGTAACACCATTATCCCATGTCAATTTTAGATCTTTGATCAATGGATCCAAATAGACATCAATATCATGACTGGGTTTCTTTGGTCCAAATATAAGTATAGGCAACATAATTTATTTTAACTTCATGCATAACCATGGAATAAAGTTAATAATTACTAACATGATGGGCCATGTACTATTAGTACTACTTTTTATACCAAAAGGATTTATTCCATCTATAGATAAAGCATGATGAATATTTATCGGATCATTTCCATATTTAGGATACTCGTAATCAATTTTCTTTCATTGAGGAGAATCTGATGTATGACATAGGTTCCCATTATTAATTCTTATATTTTCATGCCATGTTAATTGTCTCATGGTTTTCAGACATCCATATAGTCTTCAAAACTAGGTAATGATAGGAATGTACCATACAAATTTTGAAGGACTTGATTCATTTTTCTTGTATCGATCTGTTCCACACTTAATTTTATGAGTGATTCATGGTCATTGAGAAATAATATGAAATAATTTAGGTAGGCATGAATTTTTTATAGATCACACCCATTGAATATAACATTCATTTATCATCATATTTTCAACATGGTAGTTTATTTTACTTTAGTTTCATATCATTCAGGAGAATAAGTAGTTCTATAAAGCTGGTGTCACTACATCCTCTTCCAGCTTTCAAATTATATAACATTAATAAAACTAAAAATGTTGTGTATTTTGTACAACTAGTATAAAATGGTTTATTGGATCTACTATTTAACTCCTCAAACAAATTTTGACAATCAAAAAGGTCATATTAAATTTCCATTGTCATTTATTCCATGAAATATCCATCATTATTTACACTAGTATTCATATAAAATGATCCATAAACTATAGTATCATCCCAAACAGTGTCCACATTAAATTTTTTCCTATGTTTAGTCCAATATTTTTAGATCTAATCTATTACATGACAAAGAAAATGTTCTTACAACTATTTTGGATTAATTTTTCTTGAATAAAAATAACGTAAACACCGACAAAGGATTTGAGAAGGGTCGCATGCATGCTCTTTTACAAACATGATGAACTCTTTAACTCAATCTTTAAACTCTTTTATTAAATAATTAGTGTGCATCCATTTTAAATTTATATCGATTCTATTAAGTTTAAAAAATATTAATTTTGTTCAATAAATAAATTAATACACATAAGATATTTATTATCAAAGGTGAAAGTTATACACAATTCTAATAAGGGAAACTCAACACTTGACTGTTTCAAATAATTTCAGTATGTTGAAGAAAATGGTTAATTAAATTTAATAAAATAATTCCTCCACTATGGTAGGTGTTATCCTATGAATTCATTCAAAAGCGTAAGTTAAGAAAACTGTCATCCTCATCAACTCATCTCCCAAACATTTATCACTGTATTTTACTTGTTGAAACACATCCTCTATTTCTTTTTGACATGAACCTATGTTTCTTGAAATACTCTAAGTAGTAGTAATCCATGGGATGAAAAATGATCAAATCAGTAAAAGAAATATAAAAGAGATGGGGGGTGGGTTCCAAGAAACAAATTTCAATAATAACTGTTCAAGAGATGAATTTTATGATGATGATAATTTTCTATAAAAGAGACGCGAGATGATTCTAAATAAAAAATTGCAATAATAACTATCGTTTGACACACATAAAGTCTTTCTTAAATACCCTAAATAAATGAAAATATAATATAATAAATTAAATAGTAATAAGAAACCCAAATATGATAAACAAGAATAATAAACTCTCATTCAATCAACTAGAAGATATAAAAATATATTCATAAAACATTTTAAAAAATAAAGAGTTATTTCATATACATGGATAGTAATCAAATATTATTAAGGGTGGAACCAATACATGTAGACCTAAAATGATGAATACTTAAAAATAATTTCTAATATATAGAAATTTGTTACTTTTACTCTATTTTTTGGAACAAGTGATATAGTAACCTGGGGAATTATTACATTTAAGATTAATGGTATATAAAATATTTGAAATCATCTCAAGACTCTTAGGATATCATATCACCACACCGACCCATACCAAGGATTATAGGGAGGTCGTCACATCAGATCTACCCATCTTAAAGATTCTAGGGAGGCCATCTAATACACATTGAACCATCCTTGAGATTCTAGGAAGGCCTATAAAGAAGTTGGATTAAATTAATGATACACATCAATAAGATACATCAAGAAAAAGGGAGAAAAACACACCAACCCTTAAAATGTCTATCCCATACACACTAACCTCTAGAAAGATAGAACAACTCCTATGAGGTCACATTTTCAAAGTGGAATACCCTTACTTCACTCAGAAATCTATGTGGAATCATAAAATTAATAGATATATAAAACACCACCCCCTATATAAAGTATGTTCTAAAAAAATACCAAAATAACTAGTCAGTTTAATACACCAAGAAGAAGTCTCATAGGATACCCAACCACCATCATGGAAATTGATACATACAAAATTATATAGAGGATAAAAAATGGGATGAGACTTCTAACACATGGTTAATTACACTATTTATCCAACTAAAATAAATCATGATACATCCACACATTCAAATTAATAATAAAGTAGCTCAAAAATACCTACATTAATTCACAACTACAATCTAGAGAGAAAGAGATGATCGTATGATCTGGGAACGAAATTAGGAAGGCTCATAGAATAAATGTTTCACACTCTAAAAATTACAAGCGTCAAAATGGATGATCTCCACTACCAAATCTCAAAAATGGATAACTCACCACACTCAAAATTGCAAAATAGCCTCTACCATGGCCAGAACCATTGATGTTTTACACCCCAAGTTCTCCAAGAGAAAGTAAACAAAGACTCACATTTGAGAGAAAGTAGAGAAAGTCTTACATTCAATCCTTGAATTCTTTTGACCCTTGAATCATTAGAGCCTTGAATTTGAGACTTAGATTTTTTTGAGCTTTGATTCGAGCCTTTATTCGAGCTTAGATTCACCCAGGAGGAGTTCCAGTAGTGGGTGGATTCCACAGAAAGCTTCTGATATCATGACATGTTCTCAACTGGTTAGGGTTTTTAAAATAGATTGGGATTACTTTATGAGCACTTTCAAAAAAGAATTGATAAAGAAGAATTTTTCAGCGCTTAAGTAATAATCACTCATTAATATCTTTCTTTATCAGTTCTAAAAAGCATTGATAAATAATCCTTTTATCATCGCTTATTACTTAAGCGCTGATAAAGGATTTATAATCCTAATTATAAATAATTTTTTTAAAAATATATGAAATTAATATATATAAATATAAATATAGTAAACATATTCTTTATTTAAATATATTTATTTTAATTTTATAATTATTGAAATATATAATTACTTATTTATAATTATATAAATATTTTGAAAAAATAATATTTATATCATTATATATATATTTATATAAATATATATATGTTTAATAAATAAATATATATATGTTTAATAAAAATATATAAATATAAATATAGTAAATATATTAATTATTTAAATAAATTTATTATAGATTTAATAATTATTTAAATATATATAATTATTTATTTACAATTATATAAATACTTTTAAAGAAAATATTTATTTATTTATAATTATAAATATATAATTGTATAAATATTTTAAATATAAATTTATAAATATAATTATTTTTAAATATTTGTTTACAAATATTTTTTTAACATGATTAATGAATATCTAATTTTAAGTGCATGCATGTTAAAAATGAGAGAAATTGAATAAATTAAAAATAAGTACACTTTAACAATATTAAAAAAATGGATTTATTTTGTGTGTTTGTATTATATATAAAAATTAATTAATTATGAATATATGAAATAAATATAAAACACATTTGATATATGTTAAATTGAAAAATCAAACTACATTCATTTATCTCCATTACTCCATGCAATTAGTCCGTATTTTTAATGCATATTAATTTCCAATTATAAACCATTATTCTCTAAAAATATGACTATTTAATATAAATATCTTAAATATTTTTTAATATGTAAATAATATTTATATACATTCATATATATATATATATATTTAATATATACTATTTATTAACATTATCAATAATCATCTAATTAACAAAATGATTAATGTTTTTCTCAATATACATTTTTTATTTTTTATTTGTTTAATTTTCATTTTCATATATCTATAAATTTAATATATACTATTTATTAGTATTTATATTTTACATGTAGTATAATCCACTTATTCATTTTTATCAATAATTATTTAGTTAGTAAAATTTGCAATATTTTTTTAATAAACTCATTTTTTATTTTTTTTAATTTAGCTATTTCATTTTATTTATTCAGATCTTTATCAGCTCTAAAAAAGCCCCAATAAAGGATTCCTTTATGATCTTTAAAAATATATCACTGATAATGGGTACCCTTTATCAGCACTAAAAATAAAGCGCTTATAAAGGGTATCCTTTATTAGAGCTAAAAATAAAGCACTGATAAATGGACTTTTTATAAGTACTAAAAAAAGAGCTAATAAAGGGTACATTTTATCAGTGCTAAAAAAAATTGATAAAAGGTTAAATTTATTAGCACCTTTTTTAGCGCTAATAAATATTCTATTTATTAGCACTTATTTCTAACACTAATAAATACTAGCACTGTTAAAGGCCTATTTTGTATTAGTGTCCTCTTAGGAGGAATCTAGAGATGTTCAAATATTTCTCACATAGTCTCTATCCATAGCTAAAAAGCCTATGGAATTCCATTCCCCAAAAATATGGGAAGATGCTATTGTTGGAACACATGTGTCAGCTCATCCATAGACAATGTAGGCTACGGTGCACCCTAAAAAGTCTGCATGAAGCAATATAATCCCTCACAGAACTATGCCTCGACACTTATTTTCGGAACAATAGCCGGTGTTGTAGTTAAAACTAATGGAGGATCCATCGGTATCCCATAGACCACCACCTTTGGAGCATGGTCTTCACCTCCATCCTAGTGTATGACTAGAGGTCATGGTGGTGGAATTCCTCAACAATGCCAAAAAATTCTTTAAAAAAGAATGGTATCGAATTTCGTAGTACAAAAGAATTGGTTAGGTCAAAACCCTCATAAAACTAGGTCATAACACATAACCTTCTCCTAATCCCAGACTATAAAAGGAACAGTCACAAACACCACTAGAAACACTACCTCTTTCCCACTCTAAAGTCGGGTCTAGGTTAGGTCTCTATTGTAAAAAATTCAGTCTCCATTTTATTTTCACTTGAATTCTCATTCCTTGTAAATTTCATCCAATACACATTTATTAAAATGATTTAACCAATGGTTCACCAAATCCAAATCCACGAGGACCCATAACACCTTATGAACCTAAAATTCGGTGCCCATTTATTCCATACCATGTGAAATTTAGTTTAAAAAATTGAAACAAATGGTGCATCACTTTTTAGTTCATAAGGGACCATACCCCTTATAAACTAAAATATGACGTCACTTTCTCTATCCATTGTAAAAATCTATCAAAACAGTATGAGAATTTATCAAATTACCTATCACAACAGCATGAAATAAGTTATGCATCCAAAATGTAATGACATAATGCATGGAAAATCATTTCTAATAAGTTCCTATATGATGCATGAAATGGAACACCCTTATATCATCAGGTTGCAATGAAATAGAACCCATAGTCACATCAATAATAACAACATACATCAAGTGCATCACCCGATGGTAAAATAAAATCAACTATAATTGTCAAAATCTAGAAAATGACAATTCAATCCATGACACTTTAGATTTTCTCTATAAATGGGTTAGCTACACCAAGGAACAACTCATTACCAAATTCCAATACCTTCCCATCCTCATATATTGTTTCCAAATATAAAATAAAATACGAAAATAAAATCTCTAATACCACATTATAATGTCCCAGAATCTGATGCCACTCAATTGTGCCCTAAGCCCAGTTGGCCATAAGGCCCCAAGAGAATCTTCCCAAACACTATAAGCTTCCAACTAACAGTGAGGACCTAGTTGTGTTAGTGGGGAGACTATGCCCTCATTACTAGAGTTTAACACAATGGAAATACAATAATAGATAGATAACAGAAGTAGTAAAACATGTAGATAATAGACACATAGCAGGAAGAGACAACAATCTCAAAAGAAGGCTCATATGTAATAATGATAAGGATACATGTCATATTTCCAAGAAATACAACCAAAACAGGTTCATAATATTAGATTACATTATATGTTTCTGAAACACCAAAAGACCAAAAAGTATCCCAATAGCATCGCAAGCCTCAACTTGGTCCCATGCTCCCCTGATTCTATGCAACAATCAAGAACCTATAGAAGTTCACTTGACCTTATCCATACATACAACCATATAATATGTTTGGGTCCCCACGGGTTTCCCAAATAGGGTATGAGATATCATACTTGTAAGAAACCACCCAAAGGTCTATACAATCTATGTTGTACAATGCAATAAGCTAAAAAAATTCCAGGTAAAGGAGGTAAGAAATAAGAGAATGCAAAGTTCCCTTGGCATGCCTACTACTACAAAAGTGATAATGACTAGCCTCTCAAGGCTCCCTGAAAAAAAAAATTCAAGATCCTAATAAGGTATCTATAATGATAACATAAGTAACAAACATCACCTTTCCATACACTCATATATAACATGTCGACCATGGCCTTTCTACATAACCTGAAGAGTTAGAACATCCATGACCAAGCCTTATAACCATCTATATAAAAATAATCATGGTCGTTCTGTATTTCAAAGTGCCAGATAACGTAGGGAATAATCCAAGGTGTCAAAGACTAAGGAATCCTTGTCGATTCCTAGGAGTATCCTGATGGATACTCAGTTAGGCATCGGGTTGAGTCCTATGAGCATGTCATACCGAACATGTTCTACATGAGCCCAAGAAATGCGGATCCAAAGAGTAGAAAATACCATGGAATACCACATAATCAAGACCCATGTTTTATCTCTACCTAAGGAATCCACTACCATGTTTTAAATCTAAGGAACATGTTCAAAGCATCTATTCATACATTTATCATTTCATTCCATTTATCACTTCAAGCTATGTGAGTATACCCAATCACAATATACACTTCACATTCAAATCAACTCATGAGTATACCCACTCATGTATAAAATATGCCAAACTAACCATTCAATTCAATTTAAATCAACCGAATGATTATACCAACTCAATTAACCAAAACCATCAAATCCATTTTACTAATTCAAGCATGGCATGTAAATGTAGAATAAATCAACAAGTTATGACATCTCATATTATGTAATTCAATTCTATTTAAAAGTGATTAGGCTTCCTACATCTAGGAAATAATGAGGTATGACCTCTTGGGTGGTTCAACTAAAGAATAATAAGGAATTTCCATATGTCACACCCCATGGGTGGCCATGATGTGGGAAACAACTACCAACACATCACAACATAACCTAAGGACATCACTAATAGATCCGATTACATCAAATTTAATTAAACCTTTCCAAAATAGGGTTGTGCCAAAAAGTCCAGAAGGTATCATAACAATAGGTAGCCTAATATAGCTTCAAAACTTGAGGAAGTTGTGTAGACCACCTAACCTAGCTTGGTATTTGAGTGCTTATCTAGTATCAACTCATGATTTGACTTGAATTATGGGAAAAAATAAGAACAAATAAAGAAATTGAAATTAGGTCATATGATCCTAAATCCAAACAGTGCAACCAATAGCTACAAGAATGTGGAATGACTAAAAATGAATCGATTACTCACTATTATGGATCCAATGAGACATTCTATGCTTGAATCTGATATTGGACATAGAGCTTATCTTGATTCAAAGAATAATCAAAGGATAGGTCTCACAAAATTTGAGATTCCCATTTATTGAAATGAATTCCAAAATTCGGTTTAAAAATAAAATTAATTTAATTAAAAATATAAAATTTACTAATTTAATAGCGGTTGCACGGTTTAGGTACACATTTTGAAAAAATGTGTTCCAAATTGCATGGTCTTCTATATAAGATGGGAACCCCACACAGTTTGACTAACTATAAAAAAACTTTGAAAAACCCTATATTTACATTACAGAGGTTTACATGCAGCCATGCGATCCAAGTCGCATGTTTGGCCTAACAGTGTGGGATTCACCTTCTCCTTTTCCACCACTCACATGGTTTATTAAACTGTGCATCCTTCCAAACATGGTTTACACTAACTATGAACCGAACTTATTTTACCACCTAACTTGGGTTCCAGGCTCTGGACAAGCGCGAGGCACCCTCAATACACTGGTAACTTGAAAGGGAATTCAGATAAGGCCAAATTTAATCATGAAAATTGAAGAATAATGTATTAGTACCTCTATATAATACTTTAAATAATTCATGAATAAATCACTACTCTTAATGGGAAGTCATAATTAATATAGAAGTATTTAAAAGAAAAGATTCATGAATATATAAGGCTATCCAAGTAATTTGGTTCCTTTGAAATAGAAAGGGTGGAGCTTGAAATAATTTCCTTAAAGTATAAATTAAAATTACTAAATGAATTAGAAGTGAAATAATTAATTAATAAGAATCTATAAGAAAATTTACATGCACTTGAATAGAAATTTAAAAACAACATTGATTTCATGGATTTAAAATTTGAAGAAAATTCCAAGAAGTTTATTGAGCTTGAATCTTTGATAAACAATAATGTTAAGATGTATGAAGTGAATGTTGTAAGAATGAAGAAGACTTGTGAAGATAAGATGATTATGATTGATCATCAAAAATCCATTCTCAATATGAAATGTCTATAATTGAATGTTTAGTTAGCTTATCTTGATAAGTCACATATTGATACTTCACGAAAGATGGATACATTTGCTACTGGTAATCAATACTCACTAGAGGAATCTAATATTATAAAACCTCAAACATATGATAATAATATCATGAATTCATTCAATGATCTATCTCAATTAGCTATGAAGAAATAGGTACCATCCATACCTTCTTAAAAAATGTTTCTAAATTTTTTTTTATGAAAAGTGTAGGTTTGAAAATAAAATCAATTAAAGTATGGATGAATAAAGGTGATAAAAATACTACCACCATTACTAGGGTGGATAGAAAATAGAATTTAGAAGCTAGTTTCCCATAAAGATCCCAACAAGGTTTGATGAAAACCCAAAATCTTCCTATATAAGAAATCATAAGATAATAGTTATTGGGTCAATGTTAGTGTTTCAATATATTTAGTAATTGTTCATCATATTGTTTGTACAATACTTTAAATGAAAAAGAACAAAGTAATCCCATGTCAAGGGGAATAAATCTAGATAATAAGAATAATCATACATAGATTAATAAAAAACTATATGATTTATTTTTTTGTAATACTTGAAAATATATTTGTTTCGTGCAATGACATCGGTCACAAAAATGGTGCATACTCATCTCAAAATGTATCCAATACTGATGAGAAAAGAAGACCACTGAACATGGATAAGACTGAATAATAAACCTAGGTTAGAAATCAAAATAAAATTATGAACAAGAAATCCCCTAATAATTTATCAAAGTGTAATGGATAGAAGACTTTGTATTACCAATCCAATAAGATAAATAAACGTGATTCATCCAAAATAAAAAATAAGAAGGATGGAACTTAGAAGAATCCATGTGGAAATTACAAACAAGCTTCTAATGTTCATAATTAAATATTAGTTATATGGATAGAATATTTGGAATGAATTAATAAAATTGAAGAAGCACAATCCAAGGATAGTAAAAAAGGGAATGTAAAGATTCCACATGAAGACAAAGAATCTCTATGTGTGAGGTAAACATGATCGTCATGCCATAAGAAAATTTTCTGATTTTTTCCAGAATAAGAAGAATTCTGTAAGAATATGAAAGATTCACTATGTGATACAAGTTAATTAATAGTTATTCAATAAAGAAGGTTTACACAGATAAAAATTGAAGAAGTAATAATATCCACAAAACTTCAACCAAAATTGAAGATCAAATGTTCAGTTGTTAAGAGTAGAGGAAATAAATCAACTTAGTTGAGAAAACCATATCTACCTTACTATTCACATTGAGAATCAAGGAAGGATGGACCTTATTCCCTAAATATTTTTATTTTTAATTTGTACTTATAATATAGGGAATTGAAGGTGAAGCTTTTTCTTAGTGTGATAACATGAGAAACAATGAGTGTTGTCAATTCTTGATAGCAAAGATGAATACATCATTATCCTTGAATGATTACTCAATTTTATTAAAATATAAATATTAAAGAGGATCATATTTGATGAATATGAAGGCTATTATTCCATATCTTAGGCAACAAGGATAAAGAAAATACTATATTGGTTTGATTTTATTTTTATATCCTGAAGAACAAGTATAATATGATCATTCCTAGTTAATTTTCAGAAGTTTTCTAGTTTGAAAAATCACATGTTAAAGATCCATTTTGGTGTATTCTACAAGTAAGAACATCTTGAAATCCACTATTGTATAGTTCCATCACTATGACGATATTTAGAAGTGTTTCCCTTGAGAGGGGATAGATGAATAATGATAAAGTTTCTTCTAGAATAATTATTTCAGTTGGTATCAAACCTAATGATTCTACAATATCCCCAAAGATAATTTCATTATAAAAGGTATGTATTTCTTAGCCTCTCATACTTGGTTATCAAAAACAAAAAAAATAATACAAAGGGGGAGTAATTTAAATAATCAATTACATAAATAAATTTTATGTATGGAACTGATCCAAGACGACTTATCCTGCTTGTTTCACTTGAATGTGTTTTATTTGTTTGTTGAAGTTATTGTAGGATTTTTAGGTTTATTTTTCTTAGAATATTTTCTTATATCAATTGAGTATATTTAGCCTAAAATAAAAGTATACAACCCTTGAAGACAAGTATACAGGTTCTCATTTTAGGAGGTATCAAGATCAGTTGGTATTAGAAAACATTGTTTTCTAAATAAAATCCTCTTGTTTTTTACACTGATTATGGAACACATTGCCTTATAATAAAATGATATTTCTCACAATTATTAATTATATAATGATACCATATTCCTATGAGAATTATATTTATTATTAATTAGGGGGAGATAAATTGAAATAAATGTTTGGAAAATTAAAGGGTATTGATTCACATATTGAAACATTCATTTGGAATAAAATTTAAAGGTATTACCAAAAAATACAAAGGGTGAGTTTGTGGATCTCACATTATGTATGATTTGTATTTGTTGTAAATTATTATTATTGTTTTTAAAGTTGGTCAATGGAATAGAAAATTACATTGATGTTAATAAGTTTAAGATGTTAGAAAGAATGAAATTACTGAAGTATCTATGATTTCCATGTTTGATAAACTAAGTGATTATTTCCTGGATGAATGGAAGGAGAAGATATTCAGGTCTTATTATCATAAGGAATTTATTTTTAAGAATTTTTATTTATAACTCTAATGATTGTTTAACTAATCATCATTTCAAAGACATGTGTTAATGGAGAAACATTATTTACATCAATGAATAAGATTATTGGATGATGAAGAGTTATTGTGAATTTATATTCCAAAAGGAAAGAAGGAATATTAAGATCATGAAATTATTTATTTTCATGAATAATAGTTTAAAAAAGATATTGAAAAATATTATATTGAATAATGAAGAAGAAGAAACCTATGAAACATAAAATTTGTTGAATGAGGTGATTTTATGATTATGGAAGAATATAGAAAATATATATTATTTTGACATGGAGTATATTTGAGATAGTCTTGGTAATTTACATCGAATAATTTGAAAAACTCTTTATGGGAGTGTTCTCAAAAAAATGGGGCCAACCATAGCCTCTCAAGGAGGCTATTTCAACCTTTTATGATGAGTAAGTTTTAACCCACATGGTAGATAATCAATGTATGTAAAACCATGGTGGAAAGAGTATGGAGTTCTAAAAGGAGAAATTTTGGGTGCATAACACCCAAAATATTCCCATGGACTATGAAATGCTGTGGCAAGACCTGTGTGGGTGTGAGGTGAAGGTGTATTTAGATGCCGACCCTGGTGTTGTGGATCAATGTGGTAGTAATATAGAAATGTTTATAAAGCACCACTGAAATATTTTAATAATCATAGTTGGATTTAGAGTGAATTAGATTGTTCCTCCATCATTACATATATAGACATAAATCCACCATTTGATTAAATAGATAAAATCCAATTGATCACCATGAGAGTCATCTTCATCCTCAAGCCTTGTCAAAAGATATCTGTTCACTAGAGTTTTATAATCTAAGATCTACCATGATCGAATCAAAGTCAATATTGTTGAATGATCTATTTCTTAAGAAGGAGAAGGAGAGTTTACATATAAACAATATAAATCTTTCATTCATTTTGTTATTGGAATAATGAAATACTCCTGAGTGAAAAAAAATCACAGGACGGTGTTTGGATATTCGAGTGCATAAATAATCTTAGAGTTTTTAAACATTGGTGCATGCGGTCATTTATCATTTCACATAAGATACTGATCGTGAAAGAAGAGACACCATGAATTCTGATGTAATCTAAAAAGAAAACACATTTTTGAAATATTTGATTTACCATGATCTTCATCAATATTATTATGGAGTATACATATAAAACCAAAAGAGGTGTTAAGATATTGAAATAATAAATTATAGGTGGTGAATTTCTATATATAAAAGGAGATATTCTTTTCTAAAACATGATGCTATCACTTGAATTTATTCGAGAGATATTGTTTTTATGGAAAACAGAGCATATTTTGAGTATTATTTTATACAAAAAGTAGAAGAATAGAAAGTATCATAGGATATGTGAAGTAGAGGTGTTATGTACTCATATTTTTCACAATAAATAACTATGAGCCATTTTTCTTTGTGAATAATGAATAAATACACACTATTTCATAAAGAAAAAAACCACGAGCCTTTGAATTATGTTTCACACTCGAAGTGAAATTTTATGAACTATTCTATGAGCTAGTTTTGATTAGTATAATCCCATAATTTTACTCAAAGAAGAAACATATACTACTTAAGTATATATACAAATATTTAGTATTATTAGATCTTCACACAAAGGACTTCTGGATTTTATAAATAAAGTTGCAGTTTCATGCTAAACACTAGCCTGTGGAATACCTCATGAAAGCATGATATAAGTGGATACACATGAATAAGTGGTTCATGAAACTTATTAATTTACCCAAACCATTTGAAAAAAATCTGAGAAAATACAATATCTCATAAGAGGTAGCAAAGAAGAAGATAATTAAAGCATATAAAATAATAAGAATGAATATATGTCTTATGGTTTATTCACAACAAATGAATAAATCTTATTCATGAAGTGATTTTAAATGAACCAATTTTATAATAAATATAGTAAGAATATCATAAGAGTGAATATCAAAGTTTTTAATATATTATGTTTCTGAAAATATCATTATTTCTTGAATTTATATTATAAGTGCGGTAAAATTCAGCTGCATAAATATTTTCCACCAAGAAGAACAAAAAATAAATAATATAATAACAATAATTGATATTGTGTATTAAGGAAGAATGATATCTTAGTCAAAATTTATTTTCATATCAATGAGATTAAAGAATAGAAAAAGAGTGTACTATACATATCTGGTTTTATAGGGAGAAGAAGAAGATTATAAAAGTTTTAGTTTGTTTTTGTGAAAGAGAAGAGGAGTTTCTTCCTTGATATTGTGCATGGAACAAGTGAAGTAGTTATTGGAAGAACATAAAAACTTTTTTAAATCCAATAGAAGTTCAATTTTTTGGAATTATTTATTTGTGTTATAAAGTACCTTAACAAATTAGGTGAATATTATCTTGACTAGTAGTATAAAGAAAAATCAAGGAGATGCAAGTCGGACTAAGTTATCACTAGTTCATGGAATATGATTGTTTCCATTCCCTCTATTAAAGTGTAAATAACCACACTATATAAGGATTTTTTTTCTAACCACACCATAAAAATTTGATCACTCATTATAGTGGAGAATGTTTGTACTGTTCATCACCATACATGTAAAGGACTAGCTACTCGTACTGAGTAGTAAATCTTATAAAAACATAATGTGATATATTTTACTAATTTCATATACATTCATGTTATAAATAAATGATAATCAGATAATGAATACCCTAGAATGTATAAGAGGTAAAAGGGATAACATTTATAATTGGTGAAAAATTTCCCAACATCGATTCACCCCTACCAGTTTTTGAGTACATCCTGAAGTGATCCTATCACTAGTGAATACAAAAACAAAAGGGGTGATATATAAATCCTAGTAAGATAATAAGTATGATAATAAAGAATAACATATGAGTCTAATGGAATTACATGCTATCAGAAAAATATAATGATCATGAATAATCATATGTAATCATGACATAACGAAGATGGAATCATAAGATCATTGAATTATAGGGGTTTATCAATAACATAAAACATGACACAATCAGATATTAAGGCTCACTGCCAAGTCAACATAATATTATCTATAGATTCCCATCATGGAATAGGTTTACTACATAACCCCATTCATTTAATCTGATAAAGTAAAACATATATCAAATTCATGGGATCACTATCTGAGTGTATCAATTATAACATGTTTATGAATATGTTTCCACATAAGGAAATAATTCATAAGGATTAATCATAAGTAAAAACCCATGAAAAACTAAATGGGTTGCATAATCTTCTCTTAGAGAATAAAAAAATGGAATATCATAAATATTCCCATGAAATAATGGGTTAATGAATTTTTTGGATGTTCATGTGGGATTATAGAAGAATAGTTCATGAAAATAAATTCAATGTTAATTGATGATACAAATAAAGAATATAAATTTTTTTGTAGTGGACTTATTATATGGGGTTTTAAGAAACAGAGTAATGAGTTTTTAAAGAGGGTAAGAGAATTTTAATTTCCATAAAACCAAAAATTTAAAAAATATTTTCATATATAAAAATGAGTGTTTTCATAAACCCTGTAAGTTTAAAAAAATTTCGTTTATTGGAACTTGAAATAAGGTAAGAACATAAAGAGGTTGCCGTTAATCGGCTCTAATAAACTAATGAAATTAAAAATGAAACCTTTAAAACATTTATGTACCCATCAAGGAAAGTTGAATTAAAATAGGAATATGTATTGTGGAAATATGTAAAAAATAGAAAATAAGTGAATAAGATTAATAGATAGAGAATTTGAGGTAAAGAGAGTGAAATCATAACCCAAAGAAAATAGGGGGGGGTTCAGAGAGATCCCTTACCTCATGTCCTTATTCATTATTCAGTTTCACTTAACCTACTAATTAATAAAATTATATTTATTAAATACATAATTTAGATCCTTATTAAAATATATTTTAATTATTATCAATATTTTATGTTATTTTAGATTCATTTAATTGAGATATCATTTTTACTTCTAATATCCCAAAGTTGTTCGTGTCATGCATATGAGGTCGCATTAGTTGAGGATGATTAAGGGAGTTCTTTATGAAATGTTTACATATCTCTATAAGTATAATTTTATGGATTTAATGTGTTTTTAAAATTACAAAATGTTCTTATTATCTAATATTACTCACAAGTAATCAAAATTTATAGAGTAAAATAGTTATATGATTAGTTCATTTAGGTTGGATTCTGACGATAACAAATTTATTTCATTTGTTTTAATATTACGGATACATATTCATTATAGAACATGATAAATATACAAAATATACATATTTTGGTCATTTTTATTCATTATATTTTTATTTTTACAAGCCACTATGGTGGTAATGGGAAATAGAACACATCATCCAGGAGGTGTAGAAATAAACATAATATGGACAATTCTTTCATTATTTTTTGACACCCTAAGATTTTAAAGTATGTATCTTTTTAAATAAATTTAATTTCTTCAATACCTACATTGCGTGCAAGACCAAGCCTAAAAATACCCTAAAATAGTATTATTTAAATATGAACGATATAACATTATTTTTAAATTGAAGGATATGAATAGTATTAAAAAAATTAGGAAATAAATTACTATCCTACTCATTGTTAATATATTAATTAATTCTTTATGAATATTAACTTTTTTTAATAAATTTATTTTATTCTTCAAAAATACATTTTCTTAAAAAATGGGGTTTCTTGTATTTTATGGGTACATATTATAATTATTTTTTGAAAGTTTTAGAAAATTTATTTTAAGAAATTTATTTTATTTTTGGAATAATTATCACAAAATTATATTAGAATGAATTTTCGATAATTTTTTTGAAAATATTAATATTTCAATGATTAGTGAAAAAACTAATTTTTATAAATCTCCTATTTTAATTATATTAGAAAGAACTCTATGATTTTAAATTTTTATCAAATTAACTTATGTAATATTTAGTTACATATAATTGAATTAATCACTTTTAAACAATATTTATACTTTATTATGGTATAGGTACATTTTGGGTCTTAAAAATCATTTTTTTGTTAAATGTTGATTGTTTAATTTTAAATTTAATTATGAAACTTCTGTTTTTTTATTTTTTCAAAATAGATTCCATATTTGGAGTAAGGAGGTCCAAATTAGGTAATAAGTTCATTTTAATTTTTGTGCATAAAAAATGTTACTTTGGTAAAAAAACATTTACCGTAGTATAGATAAAATAATGTAGTAGGTTAAAGTTAAAAGGTAAAAGATTAAAATAACTAAAAAAATATAATTGGATGATGTGTCTCATGAACTTAACCAATATTTACAACATTAATTACTAACTACATTCATCATAATTAATGGCACCCAAAAGTGGATAACTTTAAATACAAAATAATCATTATTTAATAACTTAAAACCACCCCTCCTCAAGTATAAATACCACCATTATGTGCTCACTTATCCACACAATATATATTGATAAAATCATGACCATTTCTTTCCCCATAAACTTTACCTATATTCTGGATGTCCTTGTCTTCCAAAAATACCTACCATAGTGTCCATAATAGAAGATTCAAAGGATGATTCTTTAAGAGAAGGTAATCGTCTTTACTAACTCTTTCAATTTTATTTCTTCTTCTACTTCCTCTTAATGTGTTGTAACAATTATAATTAATAAATATATTATCATAAATTTTACAAGATGTTATTTTGTTTATGGTACAACCATTTTCCATATCTTCTCCATCTTATTAAAATAAAATACATCGCTCGTGTGTACATACGACTTATCGTCTCCACGTATCAGTGTATTTTGTTTTTTATCACCACTTTAATTGGATGGTTATAATGATGGAAATAATGGATATATATGATAAATATGAAATTATATCGATTCTAGAAAATTAATATACCATCCTATTCCTTACTCTTTTAACCATTTAGAAATGATATCGTCACTCGTACATACGTATGACTTACCGTCTCTATGAATCGATTCCATTCATTTTATATGTTCAACATTCAGAAATGGTTATCAAAATGTATCTAATTATTAAATATTATTTTTATAAAATAAATATCTTTAAAGATATGTGTATCTGTATCCTATTCATGAGAACCAGAACTTTCATGACAAAACAAGCATGAGTAAACAAGGTAATAAACACCCAAAACCATGAAAATAATGAAATATTACTAATGAATGTGTGGTAAGATGTTATAAAATAACCATATAAGATATTATAAATATAAATATATGTATTTAATAAAATAACATGTTTAAAACTATTAAAAATGAGGTTTTAACATGTCTTTAGGAAGTAAAACCCGAGGTAAGATATTTCTTAACTCAATTTTCATTCATTAGGTTAAACTTCTACTCCATAGATTATGTCATGATAATATTATTTATGAAATGTATTTTTATTATAATACATTGTATTTACAATTTTTTTCTTTTTATTTAAAACATATACACATTTTCAATTCATTTTATTAATACTTACTTCAATAATATGTTCTTGGTAAGGGTTTCTCGTCTCACTTTTACTTTCATGGGACATACACCACATTCACCAATTATTTCATTATTATGGTTTATAAACTAACAATTTCTGTATGTTATATCATGAATTTATTTATATTAATTGTATTTATAGTTTCATTTAAATTCATTTATTTTATGGGGTGTATGATTCCGAAGTTATCAAAGTGGTAAAAGATTATTTCACAATCTCATCATTATTCAAGATTGTTCATGTTTACATCTCCCTTAAGGGAATTATTTGATTTTTACTTATTTAAATCAATATAATTTCTTATCCTATGGTTATTCATAAGCTTTTTCAATTAATGTTAACATTATTAAGCTCTTTGTTACTTAAAATTTTTGATAATTTTTTTTAAGAAAATATGACTTCATTTCTATTTTTGGTTAGAAATATATTTTCATCAAAAACATTTTTTTCTAAAAACGTTTTAAAAAATGTTATTAACCTTTTAAAAATAATTTAGTAATGATATATATAACCTATTTAGACCAAAAAAATTTAAAACAATATTCATGTCATTTCCAAAACAATTCCCCTTTGTCCTGAATGGCCCAAAGGCCTTCATTTTTATTGATTTTTGATAACCCCCCTTTCAAGGGATGAGGGGTAACCCTTACAAGGCCTGTAGGCTCAAAGATTACACGGCCCTTAGGCTTAGGAGATTACATGAGTCGATGGTCTTAGGGAATTCAACTAGACTATCTACAAGGAACTGCCCCTCCCCAGAATCTTCATCCTTGATAGTAGCTCTCCACCTTTGCATGACCGTCTGGCTAGGCTTCCCATGCAAGAAAAAGTTGGTACCGATGGAATAGCCATACCCTCTGATTCTAAAAATCCATTTGGCTCTACTCTGGTGATTGCACCTTCTCTGAATCCTCTTTTGGGGATGATCCTTTTTTGTAGTGTGTCTGGGTCCTGCATTCATGTGTCCCGAAGGGCTTGGGGTGACCCTAAGTCCTCAAGGTGGCCTGAAGGCCTTGAGAAACAACTGTCCTGAAGGCCTTGGGTGGCCCAAAAGCCTTGTAGGACCCGGGGACCAAACCGGTGGTCCGAAGGCCCAGATGGATGAATAGTTCTGGATGCTACAATACTAAACAGTGCCTGCTACAGTAATGCTACAGTACTCGGAAATATGCCTCCACCTGGATTTGGTCTCATGTCTCTTGGATGCACCTAGCGAGTCCTCACCAACTGGGTTGAGGCTCATGTTCCCCCTTTGGCATTTACCAAAAATGTGAAAGGATACGTTTCTTTAACATGCATGAAATGTTAGGAATTTCCTAGAACCTTGACCATGAAATGTTTTAAAGGTTAAATTACAAATTTTAAAAGGTTATATTCATATAAATTCTTTTTAAAAATTTTAGTTTTATAAAAATTATTTTCAAAGTGAAAAGGATATTTTTCTCAAGAATGTTTTTAAAGATATTTTTATTTATCAATGACATCAACCCTTAAATATAATTATGATCCAATTGAGATATATTATATTTACATTATCCTTATTCTTTAATTGTATGTCTTACAGTCAATTTTATTATGGATGTTCTATTTTGATACCATTCAACATATTAATCTAGATTGTATATAATTATGTTCATTTCATTGAAAAAAGTATTAATATCTCATATGTTAGTTATTAATAAAAATGTTTATATTTATTATGTTTCACAATTTTGTATGAGTAATTCATTGGAATTAGTAAGTGATTATTGGGTCCCACTATATCCCCTCGATGCATCGATATGTTTCATGCGATAAACCAATTATCCAAATTAGACGAGTTTCTACCAATAGATTTAAATTCTCTTAAGGATTGACCTTCATAGTAACTATCTTGATGATAGATCTTGATAATATTTTTATTGAGAATATATATTTATAGTAACTATCTTGAGGATAGATCTTGATAGTTTAGACATCCTGCATTATGAATTCCATAATTTCGAATTCAGTTACTAACATTCCATGTGATTATTCAATTAATAGAATATCCATGGTTAAGTTTCATTATCATGTGATTATTTATATAGAATTATTTAATCATAATTTATTTTTTCTATATCATTCTCACGTTATTTATTAAATGGCATGTGTTTCTATTATTTACCTTTACATATTATTTATACCTTATTTACTCATAGCTTCAGCTGTACACTTACTCTTACTGAGCATTTGAGCTCACCCATTTCTTATGTTTTTTATTCCCCTAGGATATAGGGAATTGTATTTTGGTTGATATATATAGAGAAAATAAGGGTAATATTAAAATTTTCAAAGGAAATACTATGTTGTATTTTATGATTTTAATTGTAATATACGATTCAATTATATATCTTTTTTAATAAGGCTATTAAACTATTCAGTCGTTCGGGATGCGATTCCTTGTATCCAGTGACAATGTAATAAAGTAACCATTGAATATGGGCTATTGGGATCATTGTGTCATAGCTGGTATGAGAGAAATTTGAATAGAATAATTGTGAACTTGATTAAGTAAAACATAGATTAGATAATGAAACCCTATGATGGAATTTGGAAATATACCAAAATAAACCAAGATTATGATTTAGAAATTAGTTATACCTAAAAATTCAATTTATGTTATGTATTTCAAAAGTACTAATATTATACACTATGTTTCATAATTTTATGATCTAATATAGTCTATACCATTTTTTAGAAATAGTGCCTATAATATGGAAAAGATTAAATTGAGCTTTGGATATATTTTTTTGATTTGTATAACCTGTGAAAACTATTTTGGTTTTCATAAATATTTGGAGGCTGAAGGATTAAATTATGAATCTTTTGATTTATTAAAATAAATTCAGGCAAAAAAATTCATCTTGAATACTCCTTCCCTAGCATAATAGATGAATTGGTAATAGGTAAAAGCACAACCAAAGGATGATATTATACTTATGCCATGGAATGAAATCAAGTATGTTTATTTTAAAAAGTTTTTTTATCTAGAGATAAAAATAATTACTCAAATATAGGAAAATGATTTTGGAATAGAAACATTATCCGTTTAATTTTCTAAGTAACTAGTGTCCTTTTAACTCACCACAAATTTATGGTTTTGTGATGGTAAAATTTCTAATGACAATTTTCTCTATCACTCTCCAATAGAACATGATAGTTATATTTCTCTTTAATGTACAAATTTTCACTTCCCACAAATTATATCCTATTAAAAATCCTAGTTTTGTGGTGACCATTACATTTTCCTTTCTCTCATTAATAGAAATTTCTATTAACCCTTTTTGCGATGGAGGTTTTGCCACAAAAGAATTTTGAAGTGTCAAACTTTGATTTTCGAAGTGAAATTTAAAATTGTGAGGATAAAATTTATTGAAGTTGGGTATAATTATACAACCTAAGATTTTACTCTATGTATATTTTTAAATAAAATTAATTTTTTTGATATCATACATTTCACACAACAATGAGCCTAAATGAACCCCAAAATATTATTATTTAAATATGACCATTATAACCTATTTGATAAATTGGAGAATATGAATAGTATTAACAAAATATAAAAATTTATAATTTTCCTGATCATTTTTAATTTATTAATTATTTCTTTATTAATAAGCACTTTTTTTAGTAAAGTAATTTTATTCTTCAAAATTACATTTTATTCAAAAATATTTTTTCTTGAATTTTATGTCTAAACATTATAATTCATTTCTAGAAGTTTTAAAAATTTATTTTATTTTTGGATTCAACATTTCAAAAATTATCTTAGGATGAATATTTGAGATTTTTTTTGAAAAGATTAATTTTTCAGTGAATAGTGAAAATACTGATTTTTATAAAGATCTTATTTATTTATATTAAATTGAAATTTTATGATTTGAAATTTGATTTGAAATTGATATAAAATAAAATTAAGTACCATTTATTTAGATATAATCTAATTAATTTAATTTAAACAATATCTATACCTTATTTTGGTATAAGTACATTTTTGGGCTTAAATACACATTTTTCTGAAAAATGGATTTTTGTTATGATTTGACAGTTTAATTTATTATTTAATTCTGAAAATTACTTGTTTTTAAAATTTTAAAAGGATTCCATATTTGGAATCAGGATTTCAAAGTGAGTTAATAATTTAATTTTTATTTTTCAGTATAAAAAAAGTCAATGTGGTAAAAAATGATTCACCGCAGTATAGAAAAAAATAATATTACTGGTTGAAGTTGAAAGGTAAAAGCTTAAAATATATAAAAATTAAAATATTAAATGGGTATTTTATTTTTATAAAGACTTTAAAAATTATTTATAAAATTAATTATAAACCAAAATCTTTAGAAATAATTCCACCCAAAATTGGTTAGCTTTAAATACAAAATAATCATTATTTAACCACTTAAAACCACCTTCCTCAAGAATAAATATTCCTATTCCCTCCTCACTTATCCACACAATCTAGATTGATTAAAACCTTCCCATTTATATTCCCAAAATCATTAACTAATTTTTGGAGGTCTTAGTCTTCCAAAAAGACCAACCCTAATATCCCTAAAAGGAGATCCAAAGGAGGATTCTTTAAGAGAAGGCAATCATCTTTACAAACTCTTTAAATTTCATTTATTCTTCTATTTCCTCATAATGTGTTGTAAAAATTATAAAGTAATAAATATTTTATTATTAATTTAATAATATATTATTATTTCAATGGGACAACCATTTTCTATCTCTTCTCTATTCTATGAATCTTGAAAACATTGCTCGTGCGTACACATGTCTTATCGTCTCCACACGGCAGTGTAATTCATTTTTCATCCTCAGTTTATGTGGATGGTTATAATGATGAAAAAATTAATATATATGATATTTTGGAAATGTTATTTTTTCTTAAAAATTAATATAACATGCCCTTATTTACCCTTTCAACCATTTATAAATGATGTCATCACTCATGCGTACATATGACTTACCACATCCACAATGCGATACAGTTCATTTTATATGTTCAACATTAAAGACTGGTTATAAAATGTATTAAATGATTAAATATTACATTTATAACATTAATATAATCTTTTAGATGATGTATCTATATCTTATGCATGAGAACCAGGACTTTCAAGACAAAACAAGCATGAGGAAACATAGAAATTAATACCCAAAACAGTGAAAATAATGAACAATTACTAATAAACAGATAGTAATATGTTATAAGAGGACCATGAAAGATGTTATAAATATGAATATGGTTCTTTTAAAAGTTAATAACATGTTTAAAACCATTATATAGAAGGTTTGAATAGGTTTTAAGGAAGTGTAACCTAAGGTAAGGTATTTCTTAACTCAATTTTTATTCATTGGGTTAAACTTCCATATCATTGATTATATCATGCTAAGATAATGTGTGAAAATAGTTGTGATTATTTTATGTTTTTCATAAAATTGTTTTATGTGTATTTTTAGTTGACACACATAATCTATTCATTTGATTAATTATCACTTCAATGATATGATCTTTATATGTGTTTCTAATCTCACTTTTACTTTCATGAGACATACACCATATTCACCACTTATTTCTTTTGTGTGGGGAATAATACACCAATTTTGTATGTTATATCATGAATTTATTTATCTTCATGGTATTTAGAGTTTCATTTAAAGTAATTTCTTTTATGAGGCCCATGATTTAGAAGATTCCAAAATGATAAGGTATTATTTCACAATCTCATAGTTATTCGAGATTGTTTATGTTTATGTCTCCCTTGGGAGAATTATTTGATATTTACATAATTAAATCAATATATTTTGTTACGATATGGTTATTCATGGAATGTTTCAAGTAATATTACTATTCTACCTCTGTTTTTACATAAAATGACTGAGAAAATGTTTGTAAGAAAATCCGACTTTATTTCTCTTTTCGATCAAAAATTTGTTTTCATGAATAACATTTTTTTTCTAAAAAGGTTTTAAAAAATAATTTTAACCTTTTAAAAATTATTTATTAAATATTTTTTACTTATTTTTAAATTTTTTTTGGAAACAATATTCACATCACTTCTAAAATAATGCTTTTTTGGATTTTACCGAAAATGTGAGAAGACTTTTTTTAATTTGTATGGCATGTGTGGATTTTCTTACTATAATGATCCCATAATGATTTAAATATTAATTTAAAAGTTTTAAAAGGTTTTATTAATATTAAATAATTTTTAAAATGTTTTTTGTAGTTTTTTATAGTTTATTTTCAAAATGAAATGGATATTTTCCACAAAAAATGTTTTTGAAGATATTTTTATTCATTAATGACATCAACCATTTAATTTAATTATGATACACTAGGGATATTTTGTATTAATTTAATTATAATTATTTCATTTTATTATTTATGATTAGTTTGATTGTGGATGCCCTAATTTGATACTGTTCACCATATTACCCTAGATGGTTTTTGATTATATTCATTTGATTAGTGTAAGTATTAATATTTCATATGTTAGTTTTTAATATGAATTTTTATATTGAGTATGTTTCACCCTTTCATATAAGGAATAACTTGAAATTAGTAAGGTATATGAGAGGGCCTCTACATCCCATAGATGCATCAATAGGTCTCATGAGACAAACTAGTTGGCTAAATCATATGGGTTTCTACCCATAGATTTAAACTCTATTGAGGATAGATCTTGATAGTAAATATCTTAAGGATATATATTTATAGTAACTATCTTGAGGATAGATCTTGAAAATTTTTATGGTATGAATTATTTATTCCATAATTAGGAATTTATTTGTTGATATTCCAAGTGATTATTCGACTAGTAGAATATCTATGGTTAAGTTTCATTATCATGTGATTGTTTATGTGCAATTGTTTGGTCATCATTTATTCATTCTATATTATGTTAAATTTATTAATTAAATGGAATGTGTTTTTGTTATTTCCCTTTTCTATATTGTTTATGAATTATTTACACATATATTCCATTATACGCTTAGTCTTACTGAGCATTTGAGCTCACCTATTTCTTATGTTTTATTTTTACCCAAGATATAAGTAAGTGTTTTATGATTGATATGCAAATATATACTAAGGGTAATAATGAAATTCTAAAAGGAAACACTATGTTATATTTTTTTCAATTATAATGTTGGATTAAATTATGTATCTAATTTACCAAGAATACAAAACTATTTAGTTCTTTGGGATGTGATTCCTTGTATCTAGTGAAAATGCAATAAAGTAACCATAAACTATGGGTTACTAGGGCCAGCGCATTACAATTTTAAAATAAAATTGGTGGGGAAGTTAGATAAAAGATATTAAAAAAATAAAATAATAATTTCATATATTTAAAATATGGATGTTATCATACTATCATGGAAAAAATAGAAATAAATAGGTAGAAGAAATAATTCAAAGATAGTTCACTTAAAAAAACAACCTATTTAGATGACCTCTCTTAGATTTCCCCTTAGGGAACCTTAGATTTGTCTTCTGATGAGAACAAGTATTCTAAGGACTTGAGGTAGATTTGGGGATATAATTTTGTATATCATAGGTAATTTAAGGAATTTATAATGTGCGACGAGAATGAAAAGTGATTATGGTATTTATAAGGGGAGGAGAGGAGTGTTTTCAAATATAATATTCATTTGTTTATTATTTTGGTCCAAGAAAACTGGTAGTGATGAATATTTTGACTATATATATTAATTTATGCATGTGAGTTTGAACTAATTGTCCCTAAAATCATCCATGACTCATTTATACATATATTTAGCCAATAATAAAAATTAATTTACTTTTCTATTTATCAAATTTTACAAAAAATTCACCTACTTTAGAAAAATAAAAAAAAATCAACCTAACAATTTTTCAACACATAGATTCCAAAAATGAAATTTATTTTTTTAAAATAATTTTATAAATATGATAGAATTAATTTTCAAATAAAATTCTTATTTATTTAATTTTTTTGATTTTAATATTATGGTCAATATTATGATCCTTTTTAAAATCTATTTTGGTCTCATAAAATTATATTATAATCATAATTAAACTTAATATAGTTTTACATATTTTTTGAAAATAAATTTTATTTCAAATATTTATATTTTTCATAAAAATATAAATAAAGCTTATATCCTTTACAAAAGAAAAAATAGTTATTTTAATATATTTAAAAAATTTTATTTATCATGATATAAGTTTTATATATTTTCATTTTATAAATTTACTAAATATTATTTTATAATTACATAGGTGTGGTTACTATTATAAAGGTTAGGTTACTTTTCTTATGATCAAGTTACTATTCCAACAACCAGATTACTATTCCAATGGTCATATATATAATAGTTATACGGGTTTTATAAATTCTATAAATACCTCATATTTCGTTCATTCTATGTTCATTTATATTTTATCTCATGGTTATATATATTTTCGTTTAAAAATGAATATTTCATGACTAATATCCTGTTTCATTTATACAGTTTTGTTTGTGAGTACGATCATTATAGTGTATTGATAAGATCCAAATTTTCATATTATGGATATCTTATTTTCAATTTTTTATGATCAGAATAATTTAAATTCTTATGGCTATATTTATTCTCTAAATGTAATGTTAAAATAAATATAATATTTTTTTGTTCTATTATGTATTCATTGTTCTTTATATAATACTAAATTACTAAATATGAGACATTTATACAATTAGAAGGAAAATTTATTTCATAAAAGTCTTGGTCGTTACACATACCATGTAATACAATATATTTGTGTCACAAGTTGGATTCATACATTATGTCACCATCCATCTATGTTTCATTTTTTGTTTCACTAACTATATTATTTGGAAGTACATTATTGTACTATGGTCATGAATTTAATCAAGTAACTACCATCCTAGTCAAATGGTTATATATTTCTTCCTCCTATATTCATAAGTGATAAATCATATCTTGATCATGAATTCATTGTTATACAATTTATGACACACACAATGAAATATACCTCACTACAAACATGCACTATTATGGTTTTATCATGCATCAAATAACATAATAAATGATATATATTTATAATAATCTCAATTCAAGAGAACAATACATATGTTTATAGATAGGAACAACCAATGAGGCCCAAAACATTTGGTGTTCATATTCACAGGTCAGTCCTCATGATCTCTTATGCTTGATATCATCAAGATAGAACATCATGGGAAGAAGTATCGATGATTGTGATCCCCCAACACCTAATAGTTATACATCATTTAATTTTCATGATACATCTATACTGTTAGACATATGTTTAATATTTTTATAATAACAATGTGAGGTTCACATTATACCTGAGAATATTTATAATCTTTTGATATGGTATGTAATATAAAAAAATTACAATATAAAATATATGTATATGTAATATTATTATCATGGTAATTGAAATAAATGTATATTTCAAGTTGGATGCCTAAAAATGTAATAAAAAATTACATGTTCACATTGGTTCTGGGGAACCCACTCTCACAAAAAGTTTCATGTTAATTTCCTAATAATAATTTCTTTGGATCCCTTTATAAAATTTCAGATACTATATTACAATTAATGTGACATGGTGATAAAATAATTTAAATAGAGACCTAAATTTTATATTTATCTTACTTTTTAAATCATTTTAGTGCTTGAGTAGGAAGGAATATGTAAGATATTAAATTTTGGGTAAAATTAAACTAATGTGAAAACCATGTGGTTTTGGATATACATTTCACTATTGTTAGTTCTGGAGATAATGATTCTAGGAAAATATTTTTCGGTTTTAGGAGATTGATATTGATATGTTGTTGGATGAAATATGTTGGGAAACATGTCATGTTTTTTTGTGACATATTGTGGTAAGTTATAAATTTCATGAATCATGGGCATGGTTTTCAGATGTTTTTGTAGTAAATACTAAAAATATAGAGAGAGGAAACATGATGTGTCTTAATAAAAAATGTCAATGTGAATTCTAATGGAATTTATTGGTTTTTTATATTATACATGAGAATAATATCTTTCCATGGTTTTACATATTGTTTTTGAGGGAAGTAACTAAACATGACATGGTTTATGTAAAAAAATCATGTTTTATATTAAATATTTATTTATTTAAATTGGTCAAAGATTATAAATTATATGAGGATAATTTAAAAAACACCATAAATTTTAGATCAAGATTTGACCAAAGGGAACACACTATGTTGTGGGGTGATATGCCAAAGTTGTTTATAGATATATTAAAAATAATAAAAACCACAAGGTTTTTCCCATTTTACTTCTAATTGATCTTGATAAGGACTACATGGTGGATTCAAATATATTTTTAATGATATTCACTATCCATTGATATATTTTTTGTGAATGTGCTAAGATAAAAGAACTAATTACCCATTAGTGAAATATTTCATCAATGTTTTTATAATCACTTGACATATGCTTCCCTATTTAGATTAATCCTAGGCTTATATGAGAATGTATTAATCATGAGGATTAGTTATAATGAATATGTTTTGTGGGTTTGGAGAATGGTGTTGTGTAAAATTCATTGAAAAAACTATTATTGATGAGTTAGTGTAAATTCCCCGACCCTAATAGCCCAGAGAGCACTAGATAAAAGTGCTGACATCCCAAAGAACCAATTAGTTTAATAGTATCAGTAATCTAGATACATTCTTTAATCTCAAATTTATTTGAAAACAAAAAATCCAACAAAGTATTTTCTTTGAGATCATTTTTATTCCCTCTAGAATGTCCCTGCATATTAATCATAAAACATTTCCTAGAATTATAGATAAAGGAAACATAATATAGGGGTGAGATAAAATGATCAATAATGGTATGCATATAAAAAAATATAATAAGGTATAAATAATATGGCATGAATAAATTATAGTCAAATAAAGACATTTAAACAATCTCATGATTTAGAAACTGATCCATGGTTAAAATAATCACATGGACATCAATAAATGAATTTATAATGATGTAATTCATAATAATGGAAATCTAAAATATAATTTTGAGGACTTGTTCCAAGATATTTGAAATACCATCAAGGTCTTGTGACAGGACATAAATATAAATTGGTAAGGCCTTGAAAAAAACCCAATTTATTTTGTCTCATGAGACCTATCAATGCATTAAGGGGTTCTAGTGGGGCCCATTACTTACTAACTCCAATGCATTCTTCATATGAAATAGGTGAAACATATTCAATATAAACATTCATATTGAAAAATTATCATATGAAATGTGAATATTTTCCCTAATTAATAAACATAATCACTAACCATTCACAGTAATATGAAGAATGGTATCAAAATAGTATATCGCCCATCAAAATGATCATAAAATATATAGAGATAAAATAATGATGGTATCATTATAATATATTACCAATTAAGTATAAGTGAAATAAGGGTTGTTTTTTTGATGAATATAAATTCCATAAAAATTTAATTAAAAACATTCAGAAGGAAAATAGTATTTTCACTTTCAAAATAACTTTTAAAAACAAAAAATTTCACGAATTTTAAGAAAAAAAATTTTATTTAAAAATATCCTTGTAAAATTGTAAAGGAATCTTCAAATAAATTAGTGGTAACAACTGTGGGTAATTTAGTACATTCTATATAAGTTAAAAACATTCCTTTCACACTATTATAAAATGGTTAAAAAGTGCCTCATTTTGAAAATTACAATAAGATTCCTTTAAAAACATTTTTTAAAAAGTCAAACATGGGTAAAAATGTATTTAATAAATCTTTTTTATAATTTTAAAACATTTTTGAAAATATTTTTAGAAAACATGGATATTTAAGAAAACAGATTTTCGTTCGAAGTGAGAAATAAAGTTAGTTTTATTTAAAAAATTATTTTAGCCTCTTTTTTTATTAAAGATAGGGAAATGAGAGGAAAATTTTTATTCTATAGAAATAACTAGATTAGAATAAAATTCATGAGATAAAATATTAAATGATAAGTATATACATGACACAAAAGAACAAAGTGGTGAATATTTCAAACATGTCACAGAATTAAAAGTGAGATGAGAAACCCTTACCTTAGGTATGATTTCATTCGTACATGTCTATACCTCCTATATAATAAATATATATTTACTATACATATATTATAGAACTAAGATAATATATCACATACCATATATGATTTACTTATAATATTTTATTACATTTTTATTATGAATTCTTCGTTAAAATCACGGTTTTGGGTGATAATTGTTTCATTTTTAATGTATGTTTTGGTTTAGTAAATTCAGTACTTTTAATTTTATCATGGTTTCATCATATCAAAAATATTAAACATCATTTATATATCATATATAATTAATATAAAATTACTGTAATAATCCATAAAAGCTAGAGATGGTAAAATGAGTTACACCATTCATGGAGATGGTATGTCGTACGTACACATGAACATTGTTCCTATTTTTCCAACATATAGAACTTATGTAATGCACCAACCCAGCTTACCATCAAACCGGTAGCTGGACCAGTCGCCAATGACCTCAAGAGAATCTCCCCATATGCCAAAGGCTACCGACTAGCACTGAGGGTATAAAGGTAGTTCAGTGTAGAGACTATTACTTCAATCTCAGAGTGTATAACAGTAAATGGATAATAAAATTTAGAAATTAGAGGAAGTGGTAAAGAGATAACAGAGAATTAAAAGAATAGTATATTCAATTTAATAAAAATGGCCAATGCCAATTTATACAATAGATGAATGCATGGCATGGTGATATTACATACTTTTAAGTATTAAACAATTCAACATGCTTCATAATGCAATACAAAAATAGGAAAAAGATAGAAAAGCCCCACGGATGACCTCCTTGAGAATATTGAGCTCTAGATCAATCTTTTGATCCTGACTATAGGCACAAGAAATACCAAAATAAACTTAGGTCTGGAAAATATATGGTTTACTCTAGTACCAAGGGTACTTGAGCAGTGTATGAGATAAAATCCCAGCAAGCCGACACCCACCAGTGTCTATCCCTATCTAGGCAGTGAATAATAATTAAACAGTGTGTAGGTATAGAAAAGTAATAACAGAATTTAATAAATAAACAACAAATCATCCAGGTTTCTAATGGAAACCTAATGGTGATACCTGCATAAGCTCGTTGCCGGAATAAGAGTCTGATTCTTTCAATTTTGTATATATATATATAGTAAGAGTGCATGTTATTGTATAAAGAATAAAACAATGGTAATAAAGTAATTAGTTTTATATTTATTCAATTATCCATTATTTAACCGCATATACCCCTAGGTTACCATGAACTCCCATATCTCAATACCTGACTCATCCCATGCTGGAGTCTGCACCATTTCTCATATTCAATTCACAATCATTATTTCACATTGGCTTTCATTATCGTTGTAATTCACTTCAAATATGACCAATTGGACCCACAGTCTAATGTTAATTAATGGGTGTAGAACATCAAGTCCAGCACCCTGTGAGTATTTGGATCATTATTCCCTATATCACAACCTATTTATCAATCCTACACACACAGACACAGACACACACACACACACACACATATATATATATATTAGGGGTGTAGAACATCATTTCAAGACCCCAGTGAGTATTTGGAGCATCAGTTCCCGTCTCACAACCTGTTGATTAATCAATCATATATATATATATCATGGGAGTAGAATGTAATTTCTAGCACCCCGTGAGTATTTGGAGCATCAATACCTATCTCACAACCCACTTATCAATCACACACACACACACACATATCATGTGTATGGAATGTCATGTCTAGCACCCTATGAGTATTTGGAGCATCATTCCCTATCTCACAACCTATTTTTAAATTATATATATATATATATATATCAAAAATATCACAATTTTAACATAAGTAAACATCTTATGGATTCCCAATTCACTTTACAACGGCATGGTCACATATTCAGTTCAAAGAATGAGGAAAGACCTCCCATGCATATCGCATGCCATTTCCAATTTTATTTAAACATTTAAATTGACAATAGGTGATTTATGATCATAAATCAGAGGTATGTAATAAACCATACTAGATGTTTCAAGTTCACTGAATTCATTTCAACTATCATAAGCCATGCTTATTACATTTACCCAAGTCATAGTCATACCATCTTAATCCATTCCCTTTTAAGTTTAATCATTTAATAACTATTTAACAAAAAAACCATATGAATATACCCACTCATATAAACCATTCAATTCCATATGAGCATACCATCTCATGTTGAAATTTATTATTTAAAAATATCTCATGAGTTTACCCACTCATTTTCTAATTTTCCATTCAAGGCATATACTGATTATACCCACTCATTATCCATAACTTTAATAAAAAAGCATTCAACTCATATAATGAATTTAACCATTCATTAATCCCCATTATCGACCCATGCAACCCAAGAGTATAACCACTCATTATTATAGTTCACATTCATTCCTATCACTTGGACATACCCACCCATTTATTCCCACTCAGTCTTATTCATTTCACATGGGTTTAACCACCCATGAATCTGATTCAAGTTCATTATAACCATTTAATTCAAGTGAGTCAACATGAAAAGGAGGTGGTACATCTCATAGTTAACAAAATAATATTCCATTAATTAATCAAGCTCCCTATAAGAAATAAAGCATAAGAAAACCACACATCATCATGCTAAAAAAACATAAACAGTTTACTCCCCATGTTTTTAGCTTGAAGGTTTCACACCTCCAATGGAGGGGTTTTATTGGCAAAACATGATTTTGTACTCTAGAAAATCATTTATCACAAATAGGAATTTCATTCCAGAATTTTAGTTAAATTTATCAAGGGAAATAAATAAAAAACTACTACATTTTTAAATTAAAGGCAAGGTTGAGGACCCTACCTCAAATGATGGCCATGACAACACTTTATAACTCAAGCAACCACCCAATTGCACATACACACTTCCATATATATATATATATGTGTGTGTGTGTGTGTATATATATATATATATCCTTAAACTGCTATATGTGTTCTTCGTTCCATGAGGGATCACACACACGCACCACCAAAATAGATTACAATATCCCACAAATAAATCCCGACACCCATAAACACTTTAAAACTCTCAAATTAATGGTGTAAAAAAATTCATGGTTTAGAAACTTACCCCAAATCGATGGGGGTAGATTGAATTGACCTACAACACCTCACCTTCAGTGGAAGTTGCTGAATCACTAACCAACGGGTCCCAAGACAGAACTTCCATACCCTAAAACAAGAAGCATCACAAAAATCTAGGTTACCATCAAGCCCTAAGTACAGAATCCTCATTCCCAGATACCAGAGAGACTGAAAAATGGCCAAAAATAAAGAGGGTAGAGGGTAGTTGACCTGTATTTATGATCTAGAGGAGAATCCATGAGAGATCCGGCTAAAACAAATGACGTATAGAGGAGCTGGAGGTGGGGGGCGGGGGAGGGGGTGCATCCCACCTCAAAGGGGAGCCACTCACTATGCATCATGTGAGTCTAGCGTGAGATAGGGTGAGGTTTGAGTGTTTTTTTCATTTTATTATCAATTAATTTAATTCAAGTTTTTTAAAATAGATCGCTGCACATAGTTACTACTATGGGATGCACAGTTTTCAGACAAACTGTGCACCCTCTACAGGTCCTTAAAACCCCGCCTTTCTCAGTTCGACACTCCAAAAAACTACTTGATCCACCCGAAAAACTCTTAGAGCCTTTAGCCAAGACCGATAACATCACTTTAAAATTTTCAAACACTAGAAACTTCTTTATGAAGATCATATTTCAATTCAGATCATCCAGTAATTACTAAAAACTAAAAAACCCTCACAAAAACTACCAGTTCCAAAATACGGGGGATTCTACAATCTAACCACCTTAAAAGTTTTCATCCTTGAGAATCCATTAGAAACTACGAAAAAATTACCAAACCTATGGAGGTCCTGATTTTTAATTCAAATGATCATATTAAGTTTCCGAATTCGAAACACACCTTTAACATTTCACAATCCCAAAGTGCTTAAGCCTTCAAAAAGTGATCCAAAGATCAAATTCCAACCCAAAACATAAAATTAGTATTTAATCGAGACCAAATAACCAAAGAAATTATCTCATAATCATCTCTTTAAATATACGCCAATTGGTCCCCTCCACTAAGGGCATCAGATTTTAATGAAAAATTTGAACCATGTCTCTCCCACAGTTGGAATTTCTTAAAAGGATACGTCCTAATAATACTATAGATTCTTCTCACATGACTTCCTCAACTAGGAAAAACATATTTTACCCAATTATATAGTAGATACCTCATCCTTAATAACATGGGTTTCCCGAGACACTTTCCATTGTGAAAATCCAGTGTTTAGGGTGTTCTAGGAGGTAACAATGTGTCATCTCAAGAGTTTTCCAAATTACAGTCAGTGTGTCAGCATGTCAGTGCATCATCATGATAGTGCGTCAGTGTCAGTGAGTCAAAGGCATATGTGTTAGTAGGTCAAGGGCGTCGATAGGTCGAGGGAATCAATAGTTCAGGGCATCGGTAGGTCAGGGTATTGGTAGGTCAAGGTCATTTGTGAGTTAGGGGCATCGATTTCGGTAGGTCATCGTGTCGGTAACTCACCCGTTAGTGGATCAACTTCGGTGAATCACCCATCCATGACTCATTTCCTATTTTCCAGTTTTCCAGTTTTCCCAATTTTTCATGTTTCACCCCAATTACGTGTTTTTATTCTTGAAATGGTGACATATCAACTCAGAGCTATGCACCGGTCTGTCTCCGCCATTTCTAATGGGAATTATTAAATTCCTCATATCTTTTAATGTTTCACCAGCCTTGTAACCACAAAACCACGATTCGATTTTCAAGTACCTTGAAATATTCTCCCAAATTTTTAGGATCTCTCCCTTTCATAAACTGAAATATTTTCTTTCCTTCTACCTTTTTAATTTCTTGTGGTGCCCCTAAATCCTTCCTCCTCAAACGATTCTTTCTCCTGTGCTAGAGACCCTCGTGCTTAGTTTTTCTTGAATATATTTCCTACAACACACATGATCCCCAGTTCTTGGCACAAGGAGGAACTTCGATCCTTTCATAATCAATGTAGGTTTTTCTTTTTCTTCTCTTTAATTGTGCATAATTCGGGGTGGGTATGCTGATGAATCATTGTGAGGAATGATAAAGGACTTTATTAAAAACAAGAAATAGATAAGAGATGTATTTTATCAAAATATAAAATAGGTAATTAATATAATGGGAAGAGAGTGGGTTTATGTTGATCACATGTTTTATTTGTTATCCTTTATTATATTTTGGTTGGCATGGTTGTATGCCTTCTAAAAATCAGGGCTGTTGGTGGTCTTTGTTTGTACACTAGTGATGTTCTGTTTTGTTGAGATACTTGAACAATGCCTGCGACATTAATTGTTCTTAATCAAATATACCTGGTTAAATAAATGAATGCCCTAAAATGAATCATGTTCTGTGATCACTCCAGTTATAATCTAGTGGAAATAAGAAACCCATTCTGATTAAATATGAATGTATATTCATCATGTTGGTAGGTGTGGTTGAGTTTTGTGTTTTTTTTTTGAGTTTTGCAACCTTATGTGAGTTGTGTGGTGCTGTTGTTGGGAGCTCGGTTGTATATACAAGGTTGTATAGAGGATTTGGTTCTGTGAGAAGTGTGTGGTATGTGTGTATAATGGGGTTGTGGATTAATAGTAGTTATTATGGTATTTGTGTGTGGGGAAGTACAAGGGTGTTTTTCGGTATCCCAGTTTGAGAGATTGATTGATTTTGGAATGGATGAACTTATAAGCAGCTGAACTAACTTTTTGTTGTGGTGTGGCCACAAAGCAACGTAAGGCAGTGGGACTAGGGTGATGATATGAACTCATTATACAATGTTACTGCATTGGGGAATTTTTTGGGTAGTGGGGATGGGTTTCGAGAGAAGGACTATGTGGTATAATTTTAAATAATGACTGTTGGAAAAGGCCGAACATGTGTCTATGGAGATTTAGGGGGGGGGGGGGGTTGTGTAGTGGGACAACAGGTTTTGTTTTTCTTGTTGTTTTGATATGGTCAGGGTTGGTAGTTTCCCAGTAGTGTTGGAATAGATTACAATGAACCCCTTACCTAATAAATAGAAATTTTCTAAATAAAAAAGGGGTTTGGATTGTGTTTTGTTGTGGCTGGTTGTACATATAGGGTTAGAAGCAATGGTGGTTTTTGTGGGTTGGTTGTTTGTTCAAAAACCCATAGGTTGGGATGGTTGTTTTCTTACATATATATATATACATATTGTAGTTCCTTTTTATTTCTTTACTCACCCCACCCTTGTTAATCAATATGTGTCGAACAGCTCCATTTCATGGGGAGGGTGTTCTTTCCAACATCTCGGTGGGAGGATGGATGGATGTTTACTGACTTCTTTCCTCCCACCCACTTCTATATATTTCCGATCGGGTGCATCCGAGCATGCTGCAATATCTTGAGGATTACCATAGTCCAAGATTATGGGAAAAGGTTTATTTTGGATGAGGGAACTAGGTGTTTTCGGGCCGGGTTTATGTTTCCCAAGTGTCTTCAGGATGAGGCTTAGGTGTCTTTGGGTGAGTGGTGAGGTTGTTGTGGCCCAAGTGTATGCGGGTGGGATTTTGTGTGGTTGAGGCCCAGGTGTGTGCGGTTAGGTTTTGATAGTGGGTCTGCATATGGGAAAAGTGGTAGCATCAAGACGTTACCCGTTATGGACAAGAATTCAACTAGTGGGAAAGTGGTGCGAGGTACCCAAATATTGATGTGCATATACTCTTACTTTACTTGACTTGCGTTATTTGGTGAGTGTGCCTTGGTAAGGTTAGGCTAGTTAGTATTACTTGGTAGGTTCTTTTAGGTTATATTGTTTTCTCACAGGGGCATTAGTATGTTTCCCCACTTTTTCATGGGTAGCTTTAGTTTCTCTACTGAGTATACTTATTTTCTCACCCAATGTATATAAACAATATTCTCAGGTTTCTGGGAGGATTTTGAGGACCACACTGGACCTTACTAACTCAGGAATCAGTATTTGTTGTTGTTGCTTATTAGAATCTTTTGTTTAGGTACTTTACATTGGAGTCTTCATTTTACCGTGTATCAGTTTCGGTTTTGAACATGTATGTGGGAATGGGTTTTTGATTTACTTTTACTTTTATTAATTAGATTTTTTGGGATTTACAATATTATCTCCTGATATTGTTTTATAAAAAGGGTAATGCCTTCCATTTATATGTGAGATTATATACCCTTGGTGTTATTCGCCACTCTGAGGCCCATTGAAGGCGAGACTCATGGGTCATTATCTCTCCTTCATCTTGAAGATGTAAGGGTCTGGCAGTTTGTTGTTCCTTCCCTTATCTAAAAGAAGGTGGGTATTGACAAAATATTATCATAAGGGACGTTTTTTTAAGAGTTTGAGAGATAGGATGGAGTTTTGATATAGGAACAGTGATAATTTCATGGGATGTTAGTGAAATGGAGTTAGGCAATATTGGTGCATGAGATAGGCCAAGGAAGATCGGCTAGGAAATAAGATTTACCCCCCCCCCCTCATGATCCAATGCAAGGACTCTGGGCCTACTAAACGACCAAGTGAGGCTATACTAATGGTAGGGTAGTGACCCAAGAAAATATACATGCATCATAATGACTTGTGTTCTTGTATGTCCTTGCTGATTTGGGAATTTAAAATAAATAGAATTAAAACAATATTTAAAATATTTTTTTCTCATTACTCGAGCTTAGAAGTTCCTTGTCTATCTTTTCATCTATGGCACTTGGACATCACCCATATGTAATATGAGCAGTCAAGGCCTGAAAAGTTGACCCGTCTGATCAGTGGAGGACTGATCTAGAGGAGGAGGATGAACAATGGAAGAAGACACTTCGCTCATTCCAGTGGAATTCTCTAGGAAAGTACAAGGGTAACATCTCAGAAATAGAGATGGAGAGTTGGCTTGAGGAGGTGGTGGTCTCTTTCATCTTGATCCAATATCTGATATATTATTGCATTCTCATGGAAGTGATATAGATACAAAGAGCAGTGTGTCAGTGGTGGATGATTTTCCTCAAGGAGAAGAAGGGAACTGAGATAGCATGGGCTGACATTGAGAGGATGTTTCGGGTAGAATTCCTTTCTTACATGATGAAAGCTGAGAATAATTAGAAACTACTCTCCCTCCAGTAGGGGAGTTTTTCAGTGATGGAACTGGGGATAAAGTTTAAGGATCTCCTACGCTTCATACCAGATCTCTTCCTGGATGAGGAGTCTCGGGTGAGACGCTTAGAGGAAGCACTTTGACCATCTCTTCAGTATGTTGTTACTACTTTCACTCTACTAACATACTTATAGGTTCATAAGAAGTCCTAAGTAGTGTAGAGGATGCAAACACTAGGAGGTGTGACAAAATAGGGGAGCCTTCCAAGTTCATGAAAGCGGAAATCCGTTAGCAGCAGGTATATGACGTCAAGGCCATCCATGTTTCAGCCGGTAGGAAGTAGGCCTCTGCAGTTTCTATCCTAATCTCTTGGTCCTCTCCCTTTATTCATGGGACAGGGACCTAGGTGATTTATATTTGGAAACCATGGAAATATTTGGAATTAGTGACCAATTTTAGTGTCGTACAGTGGGGGTGGGCAGGCTCAATGCCCAGCTCAGCATCAACAATTTTTAATCAGGCCCTTATTACAGCAGGGGTAGTGAGCTCTTTCTCTACTGAGGGCAGAAGGTTCCCAGGGGAGGCTGACCCAAGGGTGCTCCTCAGGGACCTAGACTAGGTAATGTTCTAGGATGCTGATGAAAACAATGAGGTAGAGGAGTAGAGCGTGGGTAGTTTCATACTATATAGGTAGAAGTTCCAATAGGGCCAGAGGTTGTTTGAGGTATGATCAGTCAATTTAGTACTCTTGCATGAGCTTTGTTTGATTCAGGATCCTCACACTCCTTTTTTACACCCATTTTATCCCATGATCTCAGACTAGATTTAGAGATACTTCCCATATCTCTGGTGTTGATTACTCCATTTGAAGGTCAGATCAGTTTGTTTGATGTTTGTCAAGGGTGTAGACTAATGTTAGGGCTGCATCAGTCTAGTGGGGATCTTCTTGTACTATAGATACAAACATAAAATATCATCCTATACATTGAATGGTTGTTTTCAATGCACACTATTACCAATTTCTTTTGGAGGAGAGTCACATTCTCAGATTTGGGAGGCCAGCGTGTATCATTTTTTGGCATGTAGAGTTTTTTGGAGGGCAGTCGGCATGTGGAGCCTCTTATTTCGTTGTTCGTCGAGCAGTTAGTGGGATCAATAGATACAGAGATAGTAGAATTTCTAGGGGTTATCGGTGAGTTTCTGGATGTCTTCCCCAACGAGGTTGTGACTCTAGCCCCTTCATGTGATGTTGAGTTTGGGGTAGGCTTGAAACCTGGTTCCCTTTCTATTTCAATGGATCCCTATAGAATGGTACCTTCTCAGTTGCGAGAGTTTTGGATTCAGGTTGACGACCTGATGGATAAGGTTTTATCCGACCAAGTGAGTCACTGTGGGGTGCTCCATTATTGTTTGTAAGGAAGTTAGATGATAGACTAAGATTTTTCATAGACTACCAGATACTGAATCAGGTGATAGTCAAGAACTGTTACACCTTCCAAGGATCGACAATATTTTTGACTAGTTAAAGGGGGTGGGTTGGTTCTCTAAGATTGACCTATGCTTAGGATATCACCAGTTGAGGGTAAAGGAGGGTGAAATCATGAACACTACATTGAGGTGCAGGTATGGGCACTTTGAGTTTGGGGTTATTCCCTTTTGGTGTCAAGAATTCAGCAGCTGTGTTCATGGGGATTATGAACTCTATTTTTTGTGAGTACCTGGATCAGTTTGAAATCATGTTCATCAACGACATCCTAATCTACTGAAGGTTAGAGGAGGATAATTCTGGGAATCTTAGTACTATCTTGGTGGTCCTCCGACACCACTATCTCTATAGAAAGTTGTCCAAGTGAAAGTTCTAGACATAAGAGGTGCACTTCATTAGACACACAGTGTCTCAGCAAGGGATAACAGTGAACCCATCAGAAGTCAAAGTAGTTGTTTCTTAGGTAGCATCCAAGAATATGGTAGAGGTTCATAATTTTTTGGGTCTATCAGGATATTACCATAGGTTCTTACCTGACATCCCTCGAGTTACATCTCCATTGACAGCTTTTACTAGAAAGGACCAGGGATTCATGTGGAGTGAGTAGTGTTAGGTAGATTTTATCTATCTAAAGGGGAAGTTGGTCAGTGCCCCCGTCTCTTAGGTTTCCAGAGGAAGGAGTGATGTTTGAATTATTCTGTAACACTTTCAGCTTTGGCTCGAGATTTGTACTGATTCTGTAGCAATGAGTAATCTCTTATTGGTCTAGGAAATTACGTCATCACGAATGTAATTATGCCACCCATGACCAAGAGTTTGCAATAGTCATGTTTTTTCTAAAGTTGTGGCAGCATTACCTCATTAGAGATCCCTTTGTGGTCTTCACAGATCACAAGATCTTGAGGTATATCTTTTCAAATGGGACCTAAACATGTGGCAAAGAAGGTGGATAGAGTTACTCCAGGATTATGACTTTGAGATCTCTTACACCCTATGAAAGGAGATCATGGTGTTCAATTCCTTGAGTAGGAATTCATAGAAGGAGGTAGTTTAGGAGTCTACAGATGCATGGAAAATAATAGAGGAGTTGGCTGCTTTGTGTCTGGATGTTGGGGTGGATTGTGGTAGAGGATATCTGTTTCAGATAACGGTGCAGTCTTCCTTGGTGCGACATGTAGGGGAGTCTCAGTGGGGAGACTCAGAGGTTGAAGTGATGTGTGATCGCACTGTCCAAGGTGATTCTTCAGAGGGATGGTCGGAAGATAGACCGAATCCGATGCTATCCCATGGGAAGCTATTTGTCCTAGTGGTAATACATGGGGGAGTTCTATGTGATTTCCATAGCTCACCCCTTACAGTGTATCCATGAGTTTCTAAAATTTAATGAGTCTTGAGAGAATAGTTTTGGTGGATTGGGGTGAAGTGGGTAATGGAGGAGCTTGTGGAAAGATTCCTAGTGTGTCAGCAGGTGAAGGTTGAGCACCGTGTTTGGGGCGGTCTGTTACAGCCCTTGGATGTTCCTGAGTGGAAGTGAGATTACATCTCGATAGATTTCATAATATATTTACCCAAAGATCTGGGTGGATGCGATGCTCTTTGGGTAGTTTTGGATTGATTGACTAAATCAGATCACTTCCTGGGAGACAAGCATAGTAGATACCTAGGCAAGGAGTTATGTGGATGAGGTGGTGTGGATCCATGGGGTTTGAAGATCCATCATCTCAGATTGAGATATAGGGTTTACCTCATGAATTTTTAGGGGATTTCGGCATGATTTTGGAACCTAGTTATTCCTTAGCACCACCTTCCTCCCTTAGATAGATGGGAAGACAAAGAGGATATCTAGACGTTGGAGAACATGTAGCGGGCATGTGTCTTGGACTTCATAGGATCGTGGGTATGATATTTTACCCTAGTAGAGTTTTCTTAAAAAAAATATCTATCACTTTAACATTAGCATGTCCCTGTTATAATCCTTGTACAGAATACTATGTCATTCACCCATGTTCTGGAAAGAGGTAGGGAAAACAACACATCTTGGACCATAGGAAGTGCAAAGCGCAACATATAAGGTTTAGCTTGTGCATGAGAGGATGAAGGTGGCTCAGGACTGGAAGAATTCATATGGAAATCATAGGAGGAGGCCTTTGGAGTTTGAGGTTGGGGACCATAGGTTCTTAATGGTCTCCCCTCAGTGTGGATAGTAGAGGTTTAGATGAGGGAGAAAGCTTTCTCCTAGGTTTATCAGACCTTTCTAAGTGTTGGGATGAGTTGATGAGGTGGCATATCAGCTGGAGTTTCCAGCGTAGTTGGAGAAGATCCATGACATCTTTCATGTATCTTAGCTCTGTTGGTATCTACATGATGACTCCCATATCCTAGAATGGGTATAGTTGGATATTGAGGATGATGAGACATTCATGGAGAGACCGGTAAGAATCGAGGATCGCGAGGAGAAGGTGCTTCATGGATGGACCATCCATATGGTTTGTGTGCACTGGAGGCTTGGTGGCCTCGAGGAGAGTACCTAGGAATGAGAAACACAGATGCATTCCCAGTACCCAGAGATGTTCTAAGTTTTTCTATTGTGTTTTCTTTGTGCCTTGCTTATGATGCAATGTTTGACCTCACTTGTGGTATGATAAGTTGTTTCCTTGTTCTCTAATTTTTTGTGAAAATTCCTGACCATGGGGAGGGGAGAACTTTATCCCTAATCAAGACACATTAATATGGATAAAATTAAACCCATTCAAGAGAGTCAGTTCCACCCAAAGTGGATAATATCTTAACATGTAAGAAGTATCTCCCTAATCTATATGTTTAGATACCGTGAACTTTGGTGTATGTGTGATTGTATGGGGTAGTGTGGGGACTTAGTGTTGCATATATTCTTCAGGAGATATATATTAAAGAGGTGTCCTTGGATGTCAAGTATTTTTCTCTAGATTTAGAACAATATAATGTGGTTTACTCCAGATAGGTATCTTAAGAGATGGTTCTTCAAACAAATTTTTTCTTGGTTAGTTTTAAACTCTCGAGGTTGAGAATAGTTTCATAGGTATCTAATGTAATAACCCGAATTTCTCGAGGACATTTCCTTTGTGAAAATACAATGTTTAGTGTGTTTTGGGAGGAAATTGTGGCTTATTTAAATATTTTTCAAAACTCCAGTCAGTGCATCTCTATGTCAGTGCGTCGACATGTCAGTACGTCGACATGTCAGTGAATCGGCATGTCAGTGCATCAGTAAGTCAGTGTGTCGCCATGATATTGCGTCAGTGTGGGTGAGTCAAAGGCATCAGTGTTGGTAGGTTGAAGATGTCAGTAGGTCTAGGGAATTGGTAGGTCAGGGATTCGGTAGGTCAGGGTGTCGATAGGTCGAGGGCATTGGGGATTTAGGGGTGTCGGTGTCGGTAGGTTGTCACATAGGTAGCTCTCCCATCGATGGCTCATCATTAGTGACTCACCCATTAGTGACTCATTTATAGTTTCTAGTTTTCTTGTTTTTCATATTTGTTCCTATTTCTCCATCGTTATGTGTTTATCTCCATGAAATGGAGACCTATCAACTCACATCCATGTGATGGTCTGTCTGCACCATTCATGAGGGGAATTATTAAATATCTTGTATCTCGTAACATTCCACTAGCTTTGTAACCGCCAAACCACGATTATATTTTCAAGTACCTTGAAATCATCTCCCTAATTTTTAGGATCTCACCCCTTCCTAAAATGAGATATTTTCATTCCTTATTTCTTTGTCATTTCCCGTGGTGCGCCTATAGCCTTCCTCCCCAGACGAGTCATGCACCTTTGATAGAGCTCCTCCTACTCGGTTTTTCTTGAAGATATTTACTATGACTCACATGATCCCCTATTCTTGGAGCAAGGAGGAACTTCGATCCATTGATCATCCATGTAGGGATTTCTTTTTCTTCTCTTTAATTGTGAATCATGTGGGGTGGGTATGCTAATGAATCCTTGTGAGGAACGATTGATAACTTTATTAAAAACAAGAAATAGATAAGAACCATATTTGATCAAAAGATAACACATGTAAATAATATAATAGGAAGAGAGTGGTTTGATATTGACCGCCTATTTTATTTTTTCATCCTTAATTACTTTATGGTTGTCGTGGCTATATGAATTTTGAAAATCATGGTCATTGGTAGTCTTTATTTGTTCACTAGTGAGGTTCTATTTTTTTGAGATTCTTAAACAATGACTGCAACATTAAATCTGCTTAATCACCTATATTTGGTAAAATAAATAAATGCCATATGATCAAGACTATTATATGATCACTTCAGTTATAATCCAATGGAACTAAAGAATTTATTCTAATTAAATCTGAATATATACGCATCATTTTGATAGGTGTGGTTCATTTATATGTTTTTTTGAGTTTTGTAACCATATGTGAGTTTTTTGGTGCTTCTGTTTGGAGCATGGTTATAGGTACAAGGTTGGACAGAGGAGTTGGTTCTGTGAGAAAGGTATGGTATGTGTGTATAGCAAGGCTGTGGGTTAATAGTAGTTGATGTGGGTTTTGTGTTTGGGGAAGTATAAGGCAGTGTGTTGGTATCCTAGTTTGGGAGATTGATTTATTGTGGAATGGATGAACTTGTAGGAAGCTGGACTACCTTTTTGTTGTGTTGTGGTCACGAAGTGACATCGAGTAGTGGGACTACGGTGTGGTTAAGAAATCATTATTTAGTGGGATGCATTGGGGAATTGTTTGGTTAGTAGGGCTGTGGGGATGGGTTGTGAGAGAAGTATTGTGCAATATACTTTTGAAGTCTGTTTGTTGGAAAAGGCTGAACAAGTGTCTAGGAAGATTTTGGGGGGGGGGTCGTGCAGTTGGACTGAAGGTCTTGTTTTGCTTGTTGTTTTGCTATTTTCAGGGTTGGTAGTTGCCCGATAGTGCTAGAATATATTATAGTGAACCCCTTACTTAATAAATGTTAAGTGGATAAATAAAAAAGGGGTTAGTCTTGTGTTTTATTGTGTCTAGTTGTGCGTAAAGGGTCAGCAGAAAAGGTGGTTTGTGTGGGTTGGTTGTTTATTTGGAAACCCGTAGTTTGGGTTGACTATTTTATTACCTATATATATATATATTAGTTCCTTATTATTTATATACACACCCCACCCTTATTGAGAAATCTGTTCCAAACACCTTAATTTCATGGGGGAGAGTGTTTTTTCCAACATCCTAGTGGGAGGATGGATGGATGGAAACTAACTTTCTTACTCACACCCTCTTACTGATCATGTGACTTGGGAATATCCAGGAAGGTTGTAATGGATTGAGGCTTACCATATTCCAAGATTCTTCGAGAAAAGGTTTGTTTTGTATGAGGGGCCTAGGTGTTTGCGGTCCAGGTTTTTTTATCCCAAGTGTCTTCGAGATGAGGCTCATTTGTCTTTGGGCAAGTGGTGTGGTTGTTGTGGCCCATGTGTATGTGGGCGGGCTTTTGGGTGCTTTAGGCCCAAGTGTGTGCGGGTGGGTTGTGGTAGTGGGATTATATATCGGAAGAGTGGTAGCATCAAGATGTTATCCATTAGGGACATGTAGTCAACCAGTGGGAAAGTGGTGTAGGGTACCCAAATATTGATATGCATATACTCCTACTTTACTTGACTTGTGTTATTTGGTGAGTGTGCCTTAGTGAGGTTGGGTTGGTTATTATTCCTTGGTAGGTTCTTTGAGGTTATACTATTTTCTCATAGGGGAATTAGCATGTTTCCCTCACTTGCGCACGGGTAGCTTTAGTTTCTCTACTAAGTATACTTGTATGCTTACCCTATTTATATAAAAACTATTTTCAGGTTTCTGGGAGTACATTGAGGACCACGTTTGACCTTAATAGCTCAAGCATTAGGATTCATTACTGTTGCAACTTAGACTCTTATCTTTTGGTAATTTAATTTGGAGTTTTCATTTTACCTTTTATTAGCTTCACTTTTTAACATGCATGTGGGAATGGGTTTTGGATTTACTTTTACTTTTAAAATTGGAGTTTTTTGGGATTTACCATCTTATCTCATGTTCTTGTTCTATAAATGGGTAATTACTTCCATTTATTTGTGATATTCTATACCCTTGGTGCTAGTCACCACTCTGGGGCCTATTGAAGGAGGGACTCGGTGGGTTGCTATATCTTTTTCATATTGAAGAAGGAAGGGTCTAGTATTTTTCTATTCCTTCCCTCATCTTGAATAAGGTGGGTCATGAAATCATCAAAGGGAATGGTCGAATTGCAACAACCAACCAAACTAGTTGTGCATGCTTTCCTCAAAAGACATCATTGACCCAAAAACTGTAATCAACCTTAAACTCGCGATTTTATCATTAAAACAATTCCATTTCAAACTGTATACAACAAGCAGTAAGGGAAATAAGCCAAGCCACATCTGGATAACCATTATCTAGGATTCCCGGCTTAGACGACCAATGCATCCCCAAACTGATCTGTAATGCCCTTATTCCCAAGAAATTCATCAGTTAACATAATCATGTACACTGAATTCCCAACCTAACTTCCAGGGACACTCCCAGAACATGTCATCACTATGCTATTTTTAAAGCTGTCAAGCCTCAGGACAAACGAAGGAATAACCCAAAGAACCATGCATCCCACATACAACCCAAATAATAAACACTTATCAAGATCAATGACTTTTCAAATATTAGTGCAACATAAGACCGATGCTATATTAGTACCTCTAGGATGAGGTCAAGATATGGTACATGCTCATCTCATTAATAAGATAATGCTAAGAGTACACCAATTTTATCAAGAAGAGCTGTCAAACCACTATTGGTTGACTCTTTACAAAAACCTAGATTCACCTACCGATACATCATCAACCAAACCTTGATGCCTATACCACCTGAGGCAATTGTGTTTTTTCAATATTTAGCACTGAAACTACCCCATGTCTAACAAAGTTTCTAAAGGGTTTCACATTCTGTCAATATCATCAAATTTGTGATGCCAATAAATCACTGACATGTACACTGGAACCAATGTGACGGTACCCACCATAGGAGTGTCCATGTCATCTCAAGAAAAGACCATCCACTCACAATCACGCTAGTTTAGAAACACCTTAAACAAATGTGTGATGTTCCAAAAACCATGAACACCATGTCAAAACATTTGGCATGAATTCCAAAATTAAACTGACTAGTGTTTCAAAACACTTATGTCACAAAAAATCCTCCCGAGTAGTGGGTTGAACTTACCTTAACTCTCCAGTCACTCTGTCCTAGAGTGAACTCGAGAACGTCCTCAACATTATAAGTTCAATGATCACACCAAACTCAACCTGTTAATTACATCACTGAATACTCGATGACATCGCGTATATCAACAGATACTACCATGAGTTCACAAAATCCAACAACACATCATCTCACACAACCATAACTCAGATGATGACACACTGAGTCTCCCACCACTAAAGAAAAGAAAGGTTCACAAAACATCCTAAATAGCTGACCATACATGAGGCATGTCTAACCTTCTGAACCAAGCATCCTTGGATGCTCTTTCCCACTTTAAGAATCAAATTACATTGGATACACCTCCGAAAAAGCGTTTCCTTTTAAAACCAAAAGTCATACTAGAGACAACAACACCCAAATGACTCCAATGTAAAAAACTCATAGTGGAAGAAAGAAATATCAAGCTCTAAGGGTTAGACCTACCATAGGCTATACCCTTATGAAGAATAGGTTTCAACTCCATCACTAGGTAACGCAAAACAGATTCACTTGGCTGAATATCCCCTTATCATTTTATCCATTACTAAGAAGAAACAACCTATAAATAAACACTCAAATCTTCATTCTTAGGAAAACGAAAGAAGATTTATCTACCCTTACACGAGGGTCTTAAATAGATGAAACCACTATATGTTCCATTTCCAAGCCCTTTAACTTTAAAATAATTTCATAATATAGAATTCACATGTTGTATAGTCCATTCATATGGGTGGCCATCTACAAATCCATAAAGCATCCATATAATTTATCGGTGGAATTAAGCTCCCATTTAATATCAAATAATAAATTTTATAAAAACCAACCAATTACATATCAAACAAGATAACATGTCACTAAAAGTATATAACAGAGAGAAATATGTTGTAATCATTAAATCATGACATTTTAATCATAGAGACATGTGAATAATCATAGAAACATGATATAAGGAAAACATGCTAGTAAACAGACAACATGATAATAGGCTAGCATGCTAAATATATCACCGAAACATGGTATCTAAATAGGAATGCTAATAAACATAACAACATGGAATGGATTTAAAGGCACATTCAAGGAACTCAGTCATATTAGTAGGAAACCTATAAATGCAGCTACATGGCATGGAATATGCATGGAATATGCATGGAATTTGAGTTTCTAAGTGCCTAATATGATGCATTACATGTTAATTATTTTCCATTACATCCAAGGTAACAATACCATAAATTCCATAAATTCATAAGACAAGGAAAATACACTATTAACTCAAGGTGAAATAACATCAAATGTAACATTGAATAGTATGAACAATAATTCCCAACCTTGGCCACTTGGAAATTTCCCATACGTGGGGTGATTAGTCCCAAGCATGACTATCTACCAAGCACCAAAACATTCCTAATCTTTTTTATGCCAACCCAAACAGTAAGACAAAGGGAAAATTACCCTATGCCACCACATTGTATTGTCCCAACCTAGCTTAACATCAGACCAGTAGTCAGACCGATCACCACATGACCTCAAGTGCATCTCCCTATATGCCAGAGGCTACTGACTAACAGAAAGGGTGTAAAGGTAGTTCATTAGGGAGACTATAACCTCAATATCAGAGTTCACAGTGGTAAATGGATAGTAAAATTCAGAAATCAGCAGAAGTAGTAAATAGATGACAGAGCAACAGAATAATAGTATATTCAATTTAATAAAAATGGAAAACACCAATTTATTCAACAAAAGAATGAATGACATGGTGATGTTACATAATTAAAAGTAGTAAACAATTAAACATTCTTCAAAATACAGTAAAAAAGAAGGAAAAATATAGAAGATCCCCATGGACGATCTCTTTGAGGAACTCGAGCTCCAAGTCAGTCATTTTCTCCTAACCCCAGGTACAAGTAACACTTCAATCAACCTAGGTCCTGCAAATATAAGGTCTACTCGGGTACCAAGGGTAACCAAGCAGGGTGTGAGTATAAATCTCAGAAGGCCGGTACCCACCGACATCTAGCCCAAACTAGGAGGTGAATAATAATTAAACAATTTTTATGTATATATAAGTAATAACATAATTGAATAAATAAACAATAACCTATCCAAGTTCCTAAGGGACACCTGATGACAATACCTACATCAGCTCATTACTCAAATAAGAGTCCAATTATTTCAATTATGTATAAATTTAGTAACAGTGTATGCAGTTTTATAAAGAATAAAACATAGGTAATAAAGTAAACAGTTTTACATTTATTCAATTATCATTTTTTAAACCTCATATACCCCTGGGTTCCCATGGACTCCTGTATCTCAATACCTGACTCATCCAATTCTGGAGTCTGAACCATTTCCCATATTTAATTCAAAATCATTATATCACATCGATTTTCATTATCCTTTTAATTCAATTCATATACAACTAATTGGACCCATAGTCCAATGTCAATTAATGTTTATAGAACGTCATGTCTAGCACCCTGTGAGTATTTTTACCATTAGTCCTTATCTCCAAACTGGTTTATATATTATATATATATATATAATATGGGTATAGAACATCATGTGTAGCACCCCGTGAGTATTTACAACATCGGTCCTTGTCTCACAACCCATTTATCAATCATATATATATATATATATATCATGGGTGTAGAACGACATGTCTAGAACCCTGTGAGTATTTGGAGAATTAATCCTTGTCTCACAACCTACTTATTAATCACACAAACACTCTAACACACACACACAAGTATATATATATATATATCATGGGTGTAGAAGATCATTTCTAGCATCCTATGAGTATTTGGAGCATCAATACCTATCCCAAAACCCATTTAGTAATCACACGCACACACACATATATAATATCATAATTTTAACATAAGGTGACATCTTATGGATTCCCAATTTATATTACATCAACATGGTCACATATTTGGTTCAAATCATGAGGTATGTCCTCTCATGCATACCACATTCCATTTCCAATGTCCTTTCAATATTTCAGTTGACATAAGATGATTTATAATCATAAAGTAGAGGAATGAACTAAAGAATCATAGATGTGTCAAGTTCACTAAATTCATTTCAACTATAATAAACCGTGCTTATTACATTAACCCAAGGAATAATCATACCATCCTAATACATTCCCTTTTATGTTTAATCATTTCATTTAAACTATTTAACAAAAAAACCATATGAATATACCCACTCATATAAACCATTCCATTCCATATGAGTATACCCCCCATGTTGAAATTTCCTATTTAAAAACATATCATGAGTTTACCCACTCGTTTTACCCATTTTCCATTCAATGTATATAATGAGTATACCCAAACATTATCCATATCTTGCATCAAAATGAATTAAAATCTTATAATAAATTACTGATCCATTAATCCCCATTAAAAACCCATGAAACGAAAGAGTATACCCACTCATTGGTATAGTTTTCATTCATTCCTATCACATGAGCATACCTACCCATTTATTTCTACTCACTCTTATTCATTTCACATGGGTTTACCTACCCATGAATCCAATTATAGTTCATTAGAACCATTTAATTTTAGTGTTTCAACCTAAAAAGGAGGCGGTAAATATCCTAGATAACCAAACCATATTCCTTTAATTAGTCAAGATTCCTCTAACTAGGAAAGTATAGGAAAACCCCACATCATCATGCTAAGAAAACATAAATAGTCTACTCACTACGTTTTTAGCTTGAAGGCAGTGCATCTCCGATGGAGCGGTTTTATTACACAAACATGATTTTGTACTCTAACAAATCATTTAGCATAAATGGGTTGTTCATTATAGAATTATAGTTCAATTTATTGAAGGAAGTAAATAAAAAATTACGGCATTTTTAAATTAAAGGCAAGGTTTAGGACCCTACCTCGAAGTACGACCAAGCCAACTATTTCTAACTCAAGAAGCTACCCGCACACTCACACACATGCGCTTCCATATATATATATATTTTCTTAAACCATTGAACATATTCCTCCATCCATGTGGGAACACACATAGGGAATATATATTCATATATATATATATATATATATATATATATATATTCATACCTCGGAATATGCCTTTGCACCACCAAAATAGATTACAACATCCTACAAATAAATCTCGACACCCATAAACACCTTAACACTCTCAAATTAAGGGTGTGAAAAAAATTCAAGGTTTAGAAAATTACCCCAAATAGATGGCTATGGTGTGAATTGACCTAAAATGCCTCACCTTCAATGGTGGTTGCCGAAACACAGACCAACGGGTCCCGAGACCGCCCTTACATACCATAAAACTAAAAGAATTACAAAAATACAGGTTACCATCAAAACCTAGGTTCGGTCGCCCCTTCATAGACACTAGATAGACCAAAAAACAATTGTAAATCAAGAGAGGATAAATAATATGACCTACCTTGATGATATGGAGGAGAAACCATGAGATATCCTACTAAAACACAACGAACATAGGAGCCAGAGGGGGGGGGGGTGTTGCGCCTCAAATGGGAACCCCTCCCTGCACGTCATGCAGGTCTAGTGAGAGAGAGGGTGAGGTTTTAGTGTTTTTTAAATGTTATTTTAAATTAATTTAATTTAAATAAAACAATTTTTTAAACAGATCTCCACACATGGTTACTACAGTGGGTTATATAATTTTCAGACAAACTGTGCACCCTTTGTTGGTCCTTAAACACATGCCTTTCTCAGTTCAGCACTCCAAAAACCCTCAAGCCACTCAAGAAACTCTTAGATCCTTTACCCAAGCATGATAAAATAAATTTAAAAGTTTACAACACTTGTAACTTTATTCTGAAGCTCAGTTTTAAATTCAACTCATCCAGTAATTGCAAAAAATTCAAAAACCCTTGTAATAACCACCCGGTCCAAAACATGGGATTCTACAACTTAAAAAGGTAAATACTATTTAAAAATTTAAAATACCTTCATAATATAAAATATTTAATTTATATTTATTAAATATATTCTTATAACCATCTTTTAAAAATAAAATTAAAAACATTTCACATCACTACGTGGTGGTGGTAGTCCAAACGTACGCACGAGCGACGCTATTATTTTCCAAAGGATTTGAAGGTAAGAAGGTATATGTTATATATTAATTAAATAATTATTTTAATTTTATAAATGTAAAATAAATATGTTAAATCCATTATTATATCCAGTCATGAGAGGAGGAAAAGAAAAAATAATTGCATCAGTTTTTGAGACGGTAATCCACTATACACATGATCAACAACTTCATTTCCCATTTGATGGAAGAAGTAATGGATTTCAATTATTTAATTCACTTAATAAAATATAATTATATTCTATATAATAGTTTTATTATTTCACAATATTTGGAAAATATATGAGGGAGTTAGAAGAATATTTAAAACAAAAACTCATGGTAAGGAACTTTACTTCTTTGTACAACCTCTATAGGTTTATACCTAAACCCTTCATAGATTAGATTTATGATACAAAAATGACTCTAAGATGTGGAGAGGGATATAAGGAAGATATTTGGGTAGTTATTGGTCTAATTAAAATGATTTGGGTGTGTAAAAAGGATATGAGATGGGGTGACCTTTTATAAGTAGGGGAGAGGACCCACATAGATTTTTTGTAATGAAAAAGTGATAAGTACATTTGTTACACTCCAAAAGGATAAAAAAGAGACCAATATCAATAATTAAATGAAATTAGGTCTAAATATATACATAAAATTGAAATTGGAAAATTTTAATTTCATTATAACCCTTATCTTCTAAGTTTAACTCCTGGTAACCCCATTTTTACCTTAATTGGAGTAATTATTTTTTATTTTTTTTACTATTAATTATGAAAAAATAAAGTTTAACATATTATATAATATTAATTATTATTATTCCTAAATTTAAATTCTTTTTATAAATTCAATTCATTGAAGTGGAATAATTAATTTAAAAATAAACCCATAGATGAGACGAAAAACTCTTTTCCAAAGAAAAAACATTCAAAAGATTAAAATGCTTTTATAAAAACAATCAATAAAAAATTGATTAAAATGACATAAATTGGATAATATATAATTTAGTTATACTAATTTTACTTTTATATAAATTTAAAACAAAATTTTACTTTGTAAATTCTTTAAATGAAAGGACAACTTTCAATAAAAACCAGTATTTTCCCTATTCATCAAAAAATTAATTTTTTTAGAAAATTATCAAAATTTAAATCCAAGATAATTTTTACATGATGATTTTAAAAAATATGTTCATTTTTTAAAATAAATTTTCTAAAATTTTTAATAAATAATTATAAAATATGTGCACAAAGCATGATGGAGAATTATTGTTTTTCTAAAAACATTTATTTTCCTTACAAATGATTATTATTTTATTTATAATTAATAGATAAATATTTAATTTATTTTAAACATATGTAAAAAATATAATTTTAATAATTTAGTTAGTCCTATTCATACCTATCAATTTAACATCTTGGTAATAATAAAAAATAATTTTATGATTCTTTTATACTTGGGGTTGCATGTACAATAAGATATTAAATAGATTGAATTTATTTTAAATAAAATATATCATAGAGTATTAATTTGTTACATTCCAAACTCATATAAATTTTTCTTCCTCAATATTTCTATAATGTTACCTCATGAATATATTTGGGAAGTTCTTCAACATAATTTCTATAGGTTCTTATGTTGCCTTTTCTATCTTATGGTTTCTCCAAAGTACCATTACCAAAAAAGTCTTATGATTCATCAACACCTTTTCCCATGGTTTATAGAATCTTGATAGACTCTTTATAGTATGAAATATCAAGTTAAAACTCTATTTATTCATAGGTGAGAACTTGTGCTGGATCCAAAATTTACTTACTTTACAAAGAGATATGGAACACATCATGTACATTATAGAGACACTATGGAATCTCTAATTGATAAGCCACAACTCCAGCTCTATAGAATTTAAAAAGTTCAAATATACCCAGGTCTTAGTTTTCCTTTCTTTTCAAACCTTATAATTTCATTCCATGGAGATACTTTCAATAAAATATGATCTCCCACTTGAAATTACAAATCCTTCCTTCGATTATAAACATCGCTATTTTCCTACTTTGAGATGATTTGATATGGGTTTGAATAATATTTACCTTATCAATTGTCTCCTCTGTAAGATCTGGAAACACAATTTCTTTTCATCAAATTCATCCTGACAAGTTGGAGTATGAAATATATTTCATATAATGCTTCATACATCACCATTTGAATACTTTAATAGACATTATTATTATAGAAACAAATCCAACAAAGGTAAATACCCTTCCCACATACCTTGAAATTAAAGAGATAATGACCTCAATATGTATTATAATGTTTGAATAGTCCTTTTAGACTATCCATTGGTTTGAGGGTGACAAGAAATTCTCAAATGGATCTCAGTATCAAGAGCCTTCTGATGAATTTTCCATAATTTTGATGTAAATTGTGGATCATGATGAAAAAAATTGAAAGAGGTGTGCCATAATGTCTTAAAAATTCATTAATTTATATCTATGCAGGACACTCAAAAGTTAACTCTTCTTCTATAGAGAATAAATGTGAAAATTTGGGGAGGTAGTAAACAATAACCCATATTACATCATTCTTTCTAGGATTATTTGTTAATCCAGTGAAAAATTACACAATAATTTGATCCCATTTCTACAAATGAATAGGAATAGGTTTCAATACTCATCTAGGATATTTTCTCTTAACCTTAAATTGTTTAAAAACCAAACATCTTGACACATAATCAACAATTTCCCACTTATTATTATCTCACTAAAAGTGTTCCTTCTAATCTCTATATATCTTGTTTCTAAAAGGGTGTATAGATAAATTATAGCTATAAAAATCATCCAAAAATTATCTCTTTAGATCAGGTATATATAGAACACATAATCTCTTTCCAAACATCATAATTATATATTCACAAAGGAATTCTGTCAATTTCCCATCATTCACGACTTTAATTTTCTTTTGAAAATTCTCATCATTAGGTTAATAAATTTTTATATTTTGCAATAAATCCGTATTATCAATCATTTGAAAAATGATTTATGTATTAACTTCCTTAATAATTTACATATATATATTTACCAAATCCATGAATATAGGATCCCTATTGATCCTCATTTTGGACAAGACTCTATGATCTTTCCATCCCAGTTCATCCACTACTTTATTTTCCTTTCATATGAGGTAGTGTATTGAGAAATCATAGTTTTGATTATCTCGATCCATATCCTTTTCCTCATGTTCATATTTTTCTATGATTTTTTTTTTCAAATACTTATGATCTATTATATATCACACTTTTCACCGTAGAGATAATGTTTCTATATCATTAAGGAAATGATTGAAAATTCCAAATCAAGATCATGGGTGGAATAGTTTTATTCGTGAATGTTGAACTTTCTAGATACATAAGAAATTAATTTACCATTATACATAAGGACACAACCATTTCCCTTGTTTTATGAAACAATATATATCACAAACCCATCATTTATTAATGGTAGAGTCAAAATTGGAGCATTCACCAGTATCCTCTTCAATTCTTCAAAAAATTATTCACATTCCTTTGTCCATATGAACTTAACCCATTTACATGAAATCTTGGTTAATGGATTAGATAATTGGGATTTTTTAAACAAATCAAAGATAGTAATCAAGAAAACCAATGAAACTACGTACCTCAGTTATATTTTTTGTAGTTGGATATTCTTGGACTCGCTTTTTATTTTTAGGATGAATTAAGATCCCATCCATAAAGAAAATAATGCTTAGAAAAGAAATAATACGAATCCAAAAAATCACAATAAATTTCCCACATAAATATTTTATTATAAGAGTCTAAATAATTATCCACAAATGATTCTCATGGTCCTCATTGATGTTAGAGTACACTAAGACATCAATAATAAATAGCACAAACAAATCACAAGGATATTCCTTGAATACTCTATTTTTTAGATCCATAAATATAGATGGAGCATTAGTCAATCCAAATGGAATTAATACATACTTTTAATTTCCATACCTCAAATGAAATGTTTTATTTAGAATGTCTTACTTATTTACTTGCAATTAATGATATCTAGAATGAAGTTTAATCATTGAAAAATATTGATCACTATGAATTTGATTGAATAAGTCATTAATACGAGGTATATGATAATTGTTCTTTATCAAAATAGTATTGATTTACCCATAATCAATGAACTACCGCATAGATACACCATTATTATTAACCAAAGTATGGGGGCTCCCAAAGGTGAGACACTATGGGGTATAAATCCCTTATCACATACTATATTTGTTTCATCAACTCCACTAATTCCAAAGTGGCCATTCTATATGGATTATTTGCTATTGGTTTTTCATTATGGATTGAATCACTTGATAACTCAATCTCACACTCTAGTGGATGCCCAAGTAATTCCTTAGGAAATACATCAATGTATTCTTGTATAGTAGGTACATCCTCAATATAGAGATTACCCTTCCCATCTGTAGGTTGTGTCTACTGCTCTTCCCTAATAATCTAATTCAAAATAGACAACGGGGGTGGATTTAGACATGTTATATATGTTGAATTATCCCCTATAAATATAAGTAATTCTATATCTTCTTCTCAAATTTTAATTTCCTTCTCTTTATGTAACATCCTAAATCCAGATTCCACTCAAAAGGGCCCTGTACCCAGTTGGGAACATGATCTCAAGCACATTTCTCTAAATTCCAGAGGATATTGACTAGTAGCGAGGTCCTAAGTGTGATATTGGGGAAACTATGACCTCAATGGAAGAGTGTAACACAATAAAAAAATAACAATATAATATAGGAAGTAGTAATATCATGAAACAGAAGTAAATCATAGAAGATAAATAATATAAATAACCAGATGCCATATCATTCAAAGGATGATTTTGCATGTCACATGTTTTATGAAAACATCCAAAAAATGTCACACTATAGTAATATATAATACATGTACCATAAGTACAAAAAATATATAATAATCTCAGAATCATCACAAGATTCATCTTGATCCCATGCTCTACAACTCCTAAAATCAAATCAAGTACCTGTAGAAGGGTTCTTACCCTTATCAAGACCTATAACAATATAATTTGTTTGGGCCCAAAAACATGACCCAAAAAGGGTGTGAGACTAAATCTTAGTAGGTATCCACCCAAGATCTATTCCAGTCTGTCAGTGAATATATATAATAGGAAGTGTACGATAATTTAAGCAGTAAGCTAGGAAGTACTCAAAAGTAAACAATCCAAAAAGCACAATTATTCTTTTACATTCATTTCATGTTCATTAATTAATTAAATTATATTGAATTATATAAGTCTCAAGATACAACCTAAGACCAAAACCCCCATGTAAAATAAAGAAGAACATATACCTCATAAGGATATCTAAACAAGTAAGTGAAGACCGAATCCAAGATTGTACTTTGTCTTTGAAGATGCACCATAATTAATTTCATTTAAATATTCAAGTTATAACTTGAGCCCATCCATGATATTCCTAAGTTTGAATTCAAGTATAACTCCAAGTAAAATTCTATCTGCAGCCTATAATATCATCTTGAAAAACCTCTCTGGAAACCCGATATGACTCTAGGTTCAAACCTACCAACATCCTATAAGCCCATCCCATTGAACCTCTCTAGAACCCCAGTATCAATCTAGGTGTGGAATAAGTCTATGTCAACTAAGCCCGTTACTGGGGATCCTATAAGAAATCCCTATGTATCAATCAATACATGTAAACAGAGACAATAATGTCCATCCATGAAATCCCTAAACGATCCATGTTTCACTCGACAAAATAAGTAAAGCCTCTATGAACCCAACCTCTGCACCCATGGCTTTCTCAAGGCTCGAACATAATAGCCTGACCAACCTCATAAGTCTTAGCCTTTAAAATACTCACATGGGCACAATTCTCATAAAAATCACACATGTAAATTAAACTATTACATGTCTTTAGCATTAATAAACTCATGTGGGCACATTTCATTCAATAAAAAAACATGTAAATTAAAAAATTACATGGTTTAAAAATGATTAACATTCATGATCACAATTTATATAAAGAGAATATTATCTAATCTAAACTATTACAAGGCCTTAGCATAACCAAACTCACATGAGCAGTTTCACAATTAGAACAGAACATTCCAAACCTTCTTAAACAAGCATAGGTATAAACATGGGTCAAGGGGAAAGTCATCTATCCCATACCCTAAGCCAATTTAATACCTTTTAACAACAAGAAAACTTTATTATTAATAAAAATCATTTTTTAACAACCCAAAAATGGGAAACAAGGTATGCCTCATAGTCATCCTAGTCCAAACAACCATAATTGGTCATCCAAGGGAAACACACCCATGGGGTAGACCTAATTCAAGGTAAACTACCTAATTCATGCTTTGAGTGACTCAACTAAGTACCTCAACAAAAATAGGCAATACCGGAGGATAATTATCAATCAAGGTGATAACCAGAAATGGGTGTGTGACACTTTTACACATATAATTAACTTGAAATTTAATGAAAGGAATGAGACCACCTACCTCATAGTCATACAACTCTCCTCTTCCAGTAGAATCCTTTAATTCATCCAAGATTAGAGTAGATCTAAAACATAGGTAAAAACTCTCAACCTTTGATAACTCGTTTGAGAGACAAAATCATGAATAACAGCTCAATAGGAATCGAGAGATTAACGATTGGGTTCCAATGCATCTAACAATGATCAAATCAGTGTTCATATGATCAAACGGGAGGGGAAAAAGGTTCAGTGCTATTGGTTCATGAACCCAATGGGCCCTCTATATAGAAAATTAATAAACAAGGATACTACATGTTTTAACAAAAAAACAAAATTTCATGGTGTGTACTAAAGAATACATGCCATGTATTTTCCAAATTTCATCCCTTCCTCTTCCACACCATAAATGAGTCCTATCGACCCACTAATAAGCTTACACATTGTGTACTAGGATTTACACAGCGTGTAACCCCAAATCATGTCATGTAACATTCCTACATCCATCACCCAACATGTTTACCCCCTTTTCTTAAACACAAACTAAAAAGAAATGATTTGTACCTTAAAAGAGTAATTATGTTCTTAAAAACTTCCCTACTTAAAGCAATTCATCCCTAAATTTTCCTCCCAAGGGTGGTGAAGAAATATCTAAGAATAACTTCGGCTACTATGATCGTACATTGTCCTCCCTCTCCTAGGTATTGTCCAATACTTTTTTGTGCTACTATAACACCCACACTAAAGGAACAGACCGACAACGAAGAAAATTCATGATATGATCCAAAATTCAAATAGGATTCTCCTCAAAGGATGAATCTACCCATAACTCAACCTACTCAGGTTGAAAACCATGAGATATGTCCAGAAAGTAATGCCAAAGCTAAAAAACAATTAAGATTTCCTGTATAGCCCAGTACCTCTAAGGTAACTGCAACCGATAGGCAACTGGACTGACCCTCTCTAATATCTCAAATGGCCTGATGTACCTTGGATAAATCTTACCTTATCCCTTGATCCTATTGTGTCCTAAACTTGGTGAAACATGTAGTAAAACTCGATCCCTGAACTCGAACTCCATAGGTCATCTACAATGATCAACATAGGATTTATGATGAGACTGTGTAGTTGTCATCCACTTCTGGATCAACTGCACCAGATCAGTGGTCTCCTGGATAAGACGAGGTTCCAACATAATTACCTATCTTACCTCCAACAAACATAGGGGTGATCAACATGTTATTCCATAAAAATACTCATATAGTTCCATTTTAATAGTAACTAGAAATATATTGTTATAGGAAAAATTAACTAAGGTTATGTGTTTCCCCCAAGAACCCCCGAAAATCCAAAATGTATGTCCATAGAATGTCCTCCCACACCTGAATCGTATGATCTGAATAGCCATCTATTTGAGGATGGTAAGCTATGCTCTGAATCACTTGTGTACCCAGTGTCCTCTATATCCCTTGCTAGGAATGAGAATAAGACCAGGCATCCCTATCTAAAATGATATAATATGGAACCTCATGTAGACGTACAATCTATTGGATTCACAACCTCCCAAGCTCATCAAAACTAAATGTTTCCTTAATTGGTAATAAATGTGCAACCTTCGTGAGCCTGTGAAAAACAACCCATATGAAATCATTACCTACAGGTGACATCTATAACCCCTTCAAAAAATATACCATGACATCATTCCATTTCCACTCAAGAATGGGTATCTGTTGTAAAAGTCCCGATGGTTGCTGGTGTTCTGCCTTCACCTGCTGATATGTGGAACATCTCATGAAAAAACCAGATACATCCCTTTTCATTCCTAGCCACCAATACTGATGATGTAAATCCTGATACATCATGGTGATACTAGGATACACTTCCCATATATAGGCATGAAAGTATCACATTTTCTCCTCATACATGTCACATAAAACCCATACATGTCCATGTATACATATAAATTCATCCTCACATATGGTACAACCCAAAGGATGGTCCTCACTTGCCACACTCTCATGTAAAACTAGGCCTTCAAAATCTGATAGTTGCCTCTTCCTCACTCTGTCTAGTAGGGTATAGGTAACAACTAAAGGTGAAAGAAAAGTTTATCCCTGAATGTCTTGCACCTCCAAGTGAATATAAGAGAACAATTCCATAAGATACCACTAGCTACTGGTCTATTTCACTACATGTATCTATGTCATCCTAAACAATAAATCGTCTACTGCATTGTCTTTACCAGTCATGTAGACAAGATCAAAGTCCAAATACTGAAGGTATTCCACCCACATTCACTGCCTTAGATTTATATCACACTAATTAAATATGTACTTGAGGATTTTGTGTTCTGTGTACACAATAAAATTCTCTCCTAGTAAGTTATGTATCCAAAAATGTAAATCATGAAGAACTACAACTAACTTGAGATCATACGTCAGGTAATTCCTCTCATGAGGCCTTAACTACCAAGATCCGTATGCAACAACTCGATCCCCATGCATAAGAACTAGTCCTATCTCAATACCATATGCATCTCAGTACACAGTGTAAATCCTTCCCGACTCTAGAAAAAATAGTATTGATTCCGATGTCAATATCCCCTTTAGTTCCTAAAAGATCTTCTCATATGAATCTATCTAAACATACTTCACACATTTTTTAATGAAGCCCATCAACAGTGCTACTAAACGTGATAAGTCTTGTATGAAACTCCTATAGTAACCATCCAACCCCAAGAAAATTATCACCTCAAAGATTTTCTTGGGATTTTCCTAGGAAACTACTGCTCTCACTTTCTATGGGTCCACGGATACTCCTATCTCCAAGATTATGTGACCTAGAGAGTGAATCTGATCCATCCAGAAGTGAAACTTTGTGAGCATAGAATATAATTGATGCTCTCTCAGTGTACTCGAAACGATCTCAAGATTGTTGGTATGGTCGTTTTGATTATGAAAATACTCCAAGATATCATCCATGAAAACCACAACCAATAGGTCAAGATAAATATGGAACACTCAGTTCATTAGTTCCATAAATACAGTAGGCATGTTTGTAAGACTGAATGACATGACTAAGTACTCATACAGACCATACCTGCTTTGAAAGTCCATGAAAGGTTTTTCTGATGATCTAACACACAAATTTTGATAACTGGATCTTAGATCGATTTTAGATAAAACACGATCTCCTAGGATCTGGTCGAAAAGATCATCTATTCATGGGAGAGGATACTGGTTCTTAACCATCAACTAGTTCAATTTATGCTAATCCACACATAGCTTGAGGGTACCGTTCACCTTTTTCGCAAAAAGTACTAGTGAACCCCAAGGAGAAGTACTGGATTTGATGAAACCCTTAGATTATATATCCTCTAGATATCTCTTGAGATCTTAAAACTCTATCGAATCCATATTATAAAGAGGAATGGATACCGGTGAAGCTCTTGGAAGTAGCGTGATAGAGAACTATACCTCTCTCACCTGAGGTAAACTGAAAAAATTGTCTGGGAAGACGTCGATGAAATGATCAACCACTAAAGGGAAATATACCGAATATGTTCCCTGGTCATCTAGATATAAAATCGCAATCTGGGCTATCATCCCATCCAACCTACAATGATTGGGTCCAACTCAGCTTGCCTTGACATCCCATTCACCCTTTTGTAGAAACGATCCTCCCTATGGTGACGTAAAACTCACCTTGCAGTGATATAAATCGAAAAAGGCTTGAAAGGAGACCAACTAGTACATTGCTATAATGACATCTAATACTACCATATCATAATATAGAGGTCCTATACAAAGTGACACCCACCAACCTCAAGGGGGAACTCCTTGAACTGGAACAAACATTCAATTCTAATCCCTAATGGATTGTCTAGCGCCATAACCTCATCAGAAGAAAAAACACATAAACCAAGACTCTCCACAATGGGAATATATATAAAACTATGTGAAACCCATATATAAAAAATTGTAGAAGCTAAAACATGGGATACTATAATATTACTCCTAATAGTAGAGGGTTAGGGATCCTGCTTTTGCTGGGTCTGTTGCACTGCATAAGTCTGACATGTACTAAAGCCCTATGACACTTCCTGGCTACCCTGAGCAGATCCACCCTACTGTCACTGAGATCTTGGGGTTTGGATACCACAACCACAACCACCACCTCAGCCTAAATAATGTGATGCATTCCAGTTCCCTAATTGATGAGAAGCTTCTATCCTTGATCTTGAATGTGCAGTCAGTGAAGAGCCTCTCTCACTAGATACTGGTGGAAACATCCTAGAGAAACACTGTAGATGGCACATATATCCACAATATTGAAACTAAACATGGTCCTTTGGACACTGTTATCTCATATTTCATAGCCTACTACACTAGTATCTCCTCACTTGGATACCTAAAGAAACTTTCTGATTGCTACAATCACTGTGACAAAGCACCAAATGATTATTCTTACTACTAGTTGAAACAATACTAGATATCAGCGTCGAACCACCCTGGATCGCACCTCCAGAATCCCTCAGATTACACTTGGTAATCGGTGGATAATTTACAACAGTTGATATTGAAGGAAACCTGAAGACAATCACCTACGATCAGATGTCGAACCTAGGACCATCCTTAAATTACCTAGCCTTTGATACATCATCACCCATCATAATAGGTGAAAAACACTGGAGCTCAGTAAAAAGGTCCATGTAGTCCATCACTAATAAAGTAAACTGCTCTAGATGGATGAACTCCCAGGATATTTTGGCCCTCAATGTCTTCAGATAGTAGTACTCATAGAAGACTGTCTGAAAATCTCCCCATGCTATATTTAGATGATGCTCTGCCTGAGTGATAAAATCCCACCATCTCTTGGAGAAATCATGAAACATATAAATCCCAAGATTTACCCTCCTCTCAGGAAATGTCTTTAGATGATCAAATATCATAAGCATGGAATCCAGCCATGACTCTACATCCTGTGGCCCTCTATCCCCTAAAAATGTGGGCAGATGCAGCTGCTTGAACACTCACATCAGCTCTTCTATAGATGTGGCAGCCTATGGTTCTCCCCGAAAGTTTTTCACAAACCTCATAAAGCCTTCATGGAATTTTGAATCAGCACATGAGCTCAGTATATCAGCTAGTGCCATAACTAGCATGACTGGAGGATCCACTAGTAGCCCATGGATTACCACCTCCAGGGTATGATCATCTTCCATCTCCTAGCGTACTGTTGGAGGTCATCATTGAGGCATGAATCTACAAGGTCAAGCACAAACCTAATTTCAATTTCATTTTCAAAGTTCATAATTCAAGGGTGAAAAAACTAAATAGGAGAAGAAAACCTTCAAAGGTTATAAAAAGAGGAGTACATAGTGTGTAGAAACTATACACAACATGTAACCTTAAGTTCCTACCGAGGCGTGTACTTCTGCCAGCCTGGGCATGTAACCACCAAAGATACACAACTTGTCTGATTGATGCATGGAGTGTACTCGAGTATCCCCTCCTATCCATGTACTTTTACATGACCAGATTCACATGGGGTTTGCCTATGTAAAACTACATGGTTTGTACCAAAAGTACACGACCATGTATTTTTTCCATGACTGTTATTATTTGTTCCTCTTCACATGGCTGACCAAACAGTCACTTTCAACATGGCGTGTACACATAGTAAATGACATATACTTAAGAAAAGTTTTCTTCATGAATAGAATAACACATGGCATGTGGTCATAGCCTCACATGTTGTGTTGTCTGGATTTACAGAAAGTAAAACACTGAAACTTCTCCAGAACCAACATTTTTTCAAATTAGTCCAATGGTATACCAAATCCCGATCTTTGAGGGCCCATAATCCCTGAGAATCAAAGTTTGGAATCCACCTGCAACACATCATATAACAATTTAATTTAATGAAACCACTTGATCCACGAAAATCCAATCCAAGAGGACTCATACACCTATGGGACCAAAGTTTGGCATCCATCCATTTTGAACAATAGAAAATACCAATACAACTATCACAACAATAGAAATATCTATCACGGTACCTATCATAATAGCTTGAAATCTATAATGATCCTAAATGGGATAATAATAATTCATGGAATGTGATTTCTAACAAGTTCCTATAAGATGAATGAGATGGAATACCCTCATATCATAAATTTTAAACAAAATTTAACCACAATTATATCAATAATAATAGCACAATACAAGTTCATCACCCAACAGTGAAATAAAATCAATTGTAATAGCTAAAAATCCAAAAATCACGATTCAATTCGAGGCAATTTGGATTTTCCCTCTACACAGGGTAGCTACTCCCAGGAATAATTTATTACCAAACTCCATTTCCATTCTATCTCTATATAATTTCACCAAAGATTAAGGAAATCTATAAAAGAACTCATTTGATACCACTTTTTAACATCCGGGATCCGGATTCCACTCAAAAGTGCCCCGTACCCAATTGGCCACATAACCTAAAGCACATTTATGCAAATACTAGAGGCTACTGACTAGCAGTGAGGGATGAGGTGTGATAGTGAGGAAAATATTTCATCATTGAAAGAGCATAACATAGAAGAAATAATAATAATAATAATATAATAGTGGAAGCATTAATATCATGCAACAGAAGTAAACAGTGGAAGACAAATAATATAAATAACCAGATGCCATGGCATTCAAATGATGATGATGCATGTCACATGTTATATGAAAACAACCAAAATAGGTCACACTGTAGTAATACATAATAAATGTACCAAAATTACAAAACAAATGAAATAAACTTAGAAGCATCATAAGCATCAGCCTGGTCCCATGCTCTCCAGCTCCTAACATGAAATCAAGTACATGTAGAAGGGTTTTTACCCTTATCGACACCTACAACAATATAATCTATTTGGGCCCAAAAACATGACCCAAATAAAGTGTGAGACTAAATACCAATAAGAAACTACCCAAGATCTATTTCAGTATGTAAGTGAATATATATAATAACCAGTGCACAATAATTAATGTAGTAAGCTAGGATGTACTCAAAAGTAAACTGTCTTACAAGAACTGGTATTCATTCACATTCCTTTCATGTTCATTAATTAATTAAATTACATTGAATTATATAATTCTTGGGATACGACCTTATCCCAACAACCCCCATGTAAAATAAAGAACAACATATACCTCAGAAGGCTATCTAAACAAGTAAGTGAAGACCGAATCCAAGCTTGTGCTTTGGCTTAGAAAAGGCATCATAATTAATTTCTTTTAAATATTTAATTTATTACTCAAGCCTATATATGACATTTCTAAGTTGGAAATCAAGTATCACTCCAAGTGAAATTCTATCTGTAACCTATAAGACTATCCCGATAAACCTCTCTGGAAACCATGTATCACTCTAGGTGAAAACCTACCAACATTTTATAAGCTCGTACCAACAAACCTCTCTAGAATCCCGATATCACTTTAGGTGTTGTATAAGTCCATGTAAACTAAGCCTGTTATTGGTGGTCCTATAAGGAATCCCTAGGTATCACTCAAGACATGTAAACAAAGCCAATAGATTCTATCCATGGCATCCCTCAACACTCCATGTTTCACTTGTAAGTTATGTAAAGCCTCTATGAGCCTGACTTCTAGACCTGTGGTCGCTCACGGCTTGAACATAAGAGCCTGTACAATCTCATAAAGCTTGGACTTTTGAATAATCACTTGGGCACAATTATCATAATAAGAAAACATGTAAATTAAACTATTACATGGCCTTAGAATTAATAAACTCACATGGGAACATTTAATTTAATAAGAAAAACATATAAATTAAACTATTACATGGTTTAAAAATGATAAAATCACATGGAAAAAATTTACATAACAATACTATTATGTAATATAAACCATTACAAGGCCTTAGGATAACCAAACTCACCTGGGAAGTTTCAAAATTAGAGTAGAACATTCCAAACATGCTAAACAAGCATAGGCATAAACATGGGTCAAGAGTAAAGTCATCTATCCCATACCCTAATCTAATTGAATAACTTTTAACAACAAGGAAACTTCATTAATAATAAAAATAATTTTTAAATAACCCATAAATGGGAAACAAGGCATGCCTCATAGGCACCCTAGGCCAAATGTCCATAATAGGCTATCCAAGGGAAATGTTCCCATGGGGTGGACCAAATTAAAGGTAAACAACATAATTCATTATTTAAATCACTTAACCAATTACCTATACAACAATAGGAAATAAAATAGGTTAATTATCAATCAAGGAGAAACTGAAAAATGGATGTGTGGCACTCCGACACATATAATCAACTTGAAATTTAGTGAAAGGCACGAGATCACCTACCTCATGGTCATACAACTCTCCTCATCCAGTGTTTACCTCTAATTCAACCAAGATTGGAGTAGATCTACAGAATGGGTATAAAATCTCAACCTTCAATAACTCATTCAAGAGATGAAATCACAAATAATAGCTAAAGAGGAATCTAGAGATTACCAATTGGGTTAAAATTCATCCAAACATGATCAAATCGGAGTTCAAATGATCAAACGAGAGGAGAAAAAAGGTTTAGTGCTACTAGTTCGTGAATCTAGTGAGCCCTCTATCCTGAAAATGAAGAAATGAGGCTACTACCTTTTTAAAAAACTAAAGTACACGGCGTGTACTTGAGAATACATGCCATGTATTTTCCAAATTTCTCCCCTTCCACCTCCACGTCCTAAATGAGTCTTGACGACATGTAGACAATCTTATATGGTGTGTACTGGAATTTACATGGTATGTAACCCCCAATCATGTCATGTAATAGTCCTACATCCAGAACTCAACCTGTTTCCCCCTTTTCTTAAGTAAAAACTGAAAATAATTTTTTTTGCTTAAAATAAGATCCAAGTTCTTACAATTTATAGTAAATTTTGGTACCATTTATTGAAATCCTATCTATATTAAGGATTATACCAAAATTATCCATATGTATAACAATGATGTAAGAAAATAGGGCATGTTTATATGTCATAATGGGAACTTAATAACACACCCTTTATGTGGTGATACTTTTACTAGGAGTCTCGACTAGAAATTATATTTTTCTGGTGTTTGGGAGATATATAATTTTATTAGAAATATTGTAATATATAAAATATCACCAATAAAAAATATAAAATAAATCATTGTATAAATTTGAATATGTGATTAATTTACCTACAATGAGTCTTGAAGAACTTCAACTTTAGAATTTGTGATCATAAAATCATTTCCTTTTTCCCTTGGGATCTTCTGGGAAACTTTTCCATGACACCTGGTATAATCATTTTCATAGTTCCTCAAATACTTAGAGTTGAAGAATTAAACATTGAAAATTTATTTATTTCGTTTGAAATCACAAGAATGGTGAACGTTTTCTACACAATTGAAGAAAACTACTTTTCCTATTAATTATGTACCTAGGTGTTTCCTTCTATAAGCATCAGATGTTGGAAAATTACCCTTTTTTCTTCTTCCCCTTATCCAATTTTTACTTTTCCATACTTCTCTTATCTTTCCTTATTTAGAACCCACAAGACTTGGAGAATTATTTCACTATCTTGATAGCACATGATACTATATCATTATATGTTGATAATTTTTGAGATAGTAGTTCTCTTTTAAATATTGGATTAATCCCATTAATGAATCAATAAATATTTCTATTGAGATTAAAAAATTAGTCCAAAATGTTCCTTTATATCCTTTTAATTTTGGAATCATATTCAATAAAATTTTGATCTTAATTTTGTTTTAGAATCAAGATTTCTATCTCCATATATGATCTTTTCCCATGAGGAAAATATTTCTCTAAGAAAAGTTCCTTAAATTCATTCTACTCCATGTTCTCTACTTCCTCATCATATTTACTATTTTGAATCAATGAAACCCATTTATATGAATCCCCTAAGAGATGTTAAACTACCACAAAAACCTTATCATTTTTATTACTTCCCAGAGTTATAAATATCTGCTCCAATGAACTCATCCATTTATCAGTTAAAAATATATTTGTAGTCATATTGAATGACATAGGTTGTCGAAGCATGAAGTGGTCTAACATTACTACACCACATGGTTGATTACAAGGCTACTCCATAAGGGCATTATTATTTTTGATAACTAGGTTTAACTACCCTAATATGAAAATAATTTTTTTAGTTTCATCTATATCTCTAGATCTAGATTCATAATCTTTATCAGGAGGCCAATCCCAACATAGAGTACATGCATTTATATAGTTACCATTACTTATTATAGGAACCATTTATAACTAATACAATAAACTATATTAGATGATAAAATCATGAAACATAATGTAAAATCCCAAAATTAGTGAAACAATTAACATTAATTGAAATATTTATGCATGGATGATCTCATAATTATAAATATGGTTTATTTGGGAGATTTTACAAATCATTAAAATATTTTCAAATTATTCATAATAGTCTATAGAAAAAATCTATTTTAACAATTTCATATCCCCCATAAGTGTCAAACTAGGTGCATAGTAAGGTTACACAAACCGTGTACTAGAATGGTGGTCGAAATATGATAAAACCAACTCTTTTCAATGTAATTACCCCTATATGAATCTATTACAAAACCAAATACACCTATATTATACAAAAATAGATTTATTTCTTGGAGAAACACATAATATCTACCTTAAGAAAACTTTAGAATGTTTTCTTAAACTTAAAACTTTACTCAATGTTAGTGATAGGGTTATATTCCTTAACCAATGCTTTTATAAACCCATATCTCAAGGTTTATACTAAATATTCTATGTTACCAACTATAATGTACCTAACCCCATTAACCTAGAGTAAGTCATTACTTTATTATATTGGCAATAAATACAAGTGATAACATTCTAATGCACCGAGTAGTTAAGTAGTCTTGGTAAACTAGATATATATTTGAATTTCACATACATTTTAAAACATAAAATACAATAATTTATTTTCTTTGAGATCATCTTTTTTCCATATAGCATGTCCCTACATATCAATCATAAAAAATTTCTTGGCATCATATGGAAAGAAAACATAATAAAGGGGTGATCTAAGATGGTCAATATGGGTAAGTATACAATGGAATCTAATAATTCATGAATAATATGGGAGTAATAAATGATAATGAAATAATTCCATATATATAATATCATGAGATAGAAACTCATCCAAGGATAAAATAATAACATGGAAATTAATAACAGAATCCATAATGATGGAATATATAATTATAGACATATAAAACATACATTTATTGCCTTATTCTTAGAAATATGAAATTATATCAAGGTATTATGCCAATACATCTATAAAATGGGAAATTGTTTGGCCAAAAATTAATCTAGTTTGTATCATGAGACATAATGATGCATTGAGGGTTTTATAATGACTCCTTCCAATAATATACTAAGTCCAATTCATTATTTTTATGAAGGGGGTGAAATGAAATCAACATAAAAATTCATATTTAAATACTTTCATATGAAATATTAATACTTTACCCAATTAATAAACATAATAATAAACCATTAACAGTAATATGGAGAATAATATCAAAAATAGTACATCCCAGTAAAATTGATCATAAACCACCAGAGAAATAATAAGGATAGTATCTTTACAAAATATTCCCAATGTAGAATAGGTTAAATAATGGTTGTTCTCATTGATGAATATAAATACACTAAAAGTACCATTAAAAACATTCTTTATGAAAATATCATTTTCACATAGAAAATGAATTTCAAAAACCCAAGATTTCTATAATATTAAGAGGAAATTTTTATTAAAAAATTACATTGTGAACATGTAAAGGATACTTTAAAGAAAATAGTGGTCATGAAGGTAGGTAATTCCATACATTCCATATAAGTTAAGAAACATTTCGTTCACATTATTGTAAAAAGGTTTAAAAGTGCATCATTCGAAAAATTAAAAGAAGATTACATTCAATTTTTTTTGTAAAAATTAAAACATGGGTAAATAATTATTTAATAAATAATTTTTATAATGTGAAAATATTTTTGAAAACATCTTTAGAAAATATTGATATATAAGTAAAATTGTTTTCAATCGAAGAGAGAAATGAAGTCGATTTTATTTAAAAACCTTCATTTGGTATTTTTGTTATCGATGAGAGGGAAATTATATGAAAACATGTATTATACAAAAATAAATATATGAGAAGAAAATTTATGAGTCTCTTGAAATATAGATCATAATAATTCATCATCGAAAACTTAATCATGAACAAACGTGATAAATAATGAGATTTTAACATAAACTTTAACCAATTTGGTAACTTTTGAATCATAAGCCCTGTAAAATAAATATCATAAAATGAAAATTTAAATACCATAAATATATAGGGATTCATGATATAACTTATCAAAGTTGTAGTATATACAGTACAAAAAAGTAATAAGTGGTGAATATGGTATGCGTCTCATGAAAGTAAAAGTGAGATGAGAAACCCTTACATCAAGTTTGATTTCCTTCCTACGTGTCCATACCTATTTTTTAATAAATATATATTTACTTTAAATATATTACCAAACCATAATAGTATATTTTAAACAATATATTATTTAATTATATTCTTTTATGACCCATTTATTAACAAATCTTTATTAAAATAACTATTTTAGGTGATAATTTATTTTTTTCAAATATGTTTTGGTTTTGAAATTCTCATCCTTTTAATTTTATAATGGTCAAATCATATAAATAGTTTTAACCATGATATAATTATTATGAACAATCATTATATAAGTATTTATAATACTCCATACATGTTATTGATGGGAAAATGAGTTACACCGTTCATGGAGATGGTAGGTCGTACATACACATGAATGCCTTTCAAATTTTTACAACATATGGAACCTGAGAAAGGTAAATAATATTTCAAATTACCATAAATATTAATATATCAAATATTTAATTTATATTCTTTAAATATATCCTTATTGTCATCTATTTCAAAATAAAATGAAAAACATTACACATCGCTACGTGGAGGCGGTAGTCCACATGTATGCATGACTGAAGTTATTATTTTCCAAAAAATTATAGGGTAATAATATATACGTGATATTATAATTAAATAATTAATTTAATTTCATTAATATCATATAAATATTTTAAATCCATCATTATTTCTATCCTTGAGAGGTGGTGAAGGAAAAAACATTACATCGGTTCGTGAGGTGGTAGACCATCGTACACACAATCGATGGGTTCATTTCCCATTTAATGGAATGAGAAATTAATATAAATTATTAAATTAAAATAATAAAATTTCAGTATATTTTTTATTATTATTTCATAATAGTTTGAGAATATTTGAGGAATTTATAATTATAAGAAAAATAAAAAGGCATAGTTAGGAACTTTACCTCTTCTTCGGACAACCACTTTAGGTTTATACCTAAAGCCACAATAGTTAGGATTTATGAGTTAAAAAATTACTCTAAGATATATGGTTATATATAAGGAATATATTTGGGTAGGTATTGGATGAACTAATAGGAATTGGGAGTGTTAAGAGGAGATTAGAGGTGGTGACCATTTATTAGTGGGGGATATGACACAATTGGAATTTTTAAAAAGAAAAAGTGAAACCCATGTTTTTAACATTAAAAAGGCTAAAAAATAGAACATTATCTAGTATTATATGATATAGGGTCTAAATATTTAAATTAAATATAATTTTGGAAATATTTTTTCTCATTTTAACCCTTATATTCTTAGTTTAACCCCTAGTTATCATGTTTTCACCTTAACCACAATAATCAATTTTAATGTTTCTATTATTAATTTTGAATAAAAATTAAGTTAAAATTATTATATAATATTATATATTCTTATTATAAACATTTAAACTATTTTTAAAAATTAAATTCACAAAAAATAGAAGAATTTAATTTAAAATTTAACCTGCCCACATGATGAAAAAATGGTTTCTCAATGAAATAAACGTTTGAAAGTTTAAAAAGATTTTATATCAAAAATAAATATGAAATTTTTAAAGACCCTTAAATTTCAAGGAATTTTTTTTCATAATTTCTTTGGGATTTTACGAGTATGCAGTTTCTGACGGCACCTGATTCCGAGGCCCGGTGTGCTCAGAATCAATTTACGAAGTTTAGCTCGGGAACATTCATTGAACCAACGAGCGGGTTTTCCTAACTTTTGAACTGGTGCTCAGAATTGAAATCCGAGGGCACCGATGAAACCATAGTGCCAGTAATTTCTTAAGTTGACCTTTTATGGAGTTGTGTTTTCTTGGGAAGAGTTGTTTAAAAAAAATGCGGTTTAAGTGTTAAGTAAATAAAGTTGTGTCACAACTTTATTTTTCTCTAGGTGGTATAACTTCCATATGTGAGAATATCCTAACACCTCTTGTTAGGATATTAGTGAGGTGGGGCCCACATGATCCCCACCCCTTCAATTTCCTCTAACTCCTCTAACCCTCTTAAGGTTGGAAACCCCCCATTTATTTTGTAACTCATCCACTCTCCCTCTTTAATTGCATGCCAACTCCCACATTAAATTAATTGATTTAAGTTATTCAATTTATTTAATTAAGAATTGAATTTTGAACCTTTTGAATTCTTGGAATGGGTGAATAAAATAAGGATGAACCATATTTTATTTGGGGTTGTTTTTGTTGTGAGAGGATTGGGGAAAAAAGCTCTAAGTTTGAAAAACGCGAAGAACGCCAAGGCTTCGACGAAGAATGCCGTCAAAGTAAGGAGAGATCGACGAGCCGTCTCTTCTTCTCTCCGCAGCCGGTGTGTGACGAAGTTCCCTTATTGGATGCACACAGTTCCATATTCTCTCCATGTCAAAGAAAGGGAGATGCCGCTTCCTCCTCAGACGTTCCCCATCGTCGTATACGGAGCTTTATCCCGCGAAGTCGTTTTCCGCAACGCTAGATTCCACGAACTTCTTCGAGGTAGGGGTTGTTTCTAAGTTCAGAATTAATAGACGTACTCCGTTAGTTCTTTGGCCGCTTGTTATAAAAATAATGGAGGAGGTCGGACCGCACGAACACGAACGAACTTCCTCCCCTTTTTTTCGTTGAATATCTTGTGGCTTGGAACGGAGGCAGCATGGTGCAACGACACCGTGCGGGAACGAGGTAAACGCGGTGAAGGTGCGTGGCGCCGTCGCGCCGCGCCAGTGAAGCCAAAAGAACCCACGGCCAAGAACGGGTCATGGAGGAGGGGCGCGGCGCCATCGCGCTGTGCCAGAGAACCATGGAGGGCTGCGGTTGGGGCAGGCCATGGCGGAGGGGCGCGATGACGGTCGGACAAGGGCCGCGTCCTTAGGCCGCGGCGGTGCAGGGGAGGGCGGCTGGAACCGCCGGCCGCCGGTGCTTAGGAGGCGGCACCAGCTGGTCCCGTGCGGCACAACCGGCCGGATCTGAGAAGTCCGGGGGTCGTAACCCCCGACGACAGATAAGGTGGGCCCCCTCCATGTGGGGGGCCACCATTTCAAAACGAGGGGGCAGCGCGCCCCCCCTTCCGCGCCGCTCAGTCACGGACCGAGCGCCCAGCCGAGCCGGGCCCCTCGCACTGGGCCGGGATGGCCTCACTGGGCTAGGCCGTGCCCGTTGGGCCAGGCCGCACCCATGTGGGCTGGACCTGGACCCAGGTCGGGTCGACCCGGGGGGTCTTGGGCCGGGTCGGTCCGGGCCCAAAACCCCCTAAAATCGGACAGCTACTTTCAAAGGCACATAACTTTGGCTATGGACCTCTGATCGATGCACCGTCAGTTGAGATACGATCCTTAGATCGAGATGGTCGTTTCGGTATATTAAACATAAGGTTTCAGAGAACTTTGTGTATGTATGGGTTGGTTCGAACAAGAAACCAACCAGGACCTCGGAGTAGAAACGCTTATAACTTGAGCTCCGGACGTCCGATTGATGTGCCATCGACTTTGCTGGATTCCTCTTAGTGAGATGGTTAATTTGGATTACACCTCTTGAGGTTTGGACTTAGTCAGAGTATGGTCATGTTTTTTTTGACTTAAAAACCAACCGGGCCCCTGGGATGAAAAAGCTAATAACTCTCAGACTGGGCGTCCGATTGACGCGCCGTCTTTCACATTGAGTTCCTTTTGACGAGACAAAACTTTAGGATACAACAACTCCAGACTTCATGTCAGTTGATGTATCGACCCCCCTTGGCTCGTGGATCGAACCCTACCGGAATCGAGAATGCTATGTGCAAGAACCCTAGAGCTGGCTGCGATGAAGATGACGACTACCGAACTAGGATCCTCCGTGGGTTCGACGATGACGTCTACCGTACAAGGATCCTATGTGGGTTCAACGACTGTGCTGATATCCTCCGTGGGTTCAATGATTATGACTACTATACATGGATCCTCCATGGGTTCGTCAGCAACGACTTCTATACTAGGATCTTATGTGGGTTCTGCAGAGAGGATGATTCAGAGGCTACATCTAATCATCTCCAACCCTCTTCGAAAGTAGTATACCTGTTTGAGCTGAGTCTTGATTTTCAATCATTACCTTCAGTATGATTGTTTTTCTATCTTTTATGGACTGTGTTGTGGTTTCCTATGTGGACTGGGTTTTTCTTTCCTTTGTGGACTGAGTTGTGCTTTCCTGTGTGGACTAGGAGGTCCTTGGGATCGAGTGTTGGAGCCAAACATGAATTTTTTACTTAGGTATATGTATGAGAATATACCTAGGTAGTGTTGGTTGTTACTTCGTGATTGTATTCTTTCCTTTGTGGTTTATCCTTCTTGGATTCTGGGTGACCTTAGGGGGTCTGAGGGTCCTTACTGAGTATCATATACTCACCCCTGCATGGGCTATGCCCGCACTATGTTGTGTTAGATGCAGACGACGTACATCGTTGATCGTGGTGGAGGCTCGTGGAGCTAGATAGTACCTGGAGGTGGACCACTGGGCGGGACGTACACGGAGCGGACGGCTGGACCCGAGGAGCTGAGGAGACAATATGTACCCACCCTTCAGGTGGGGTTTCCAGTGGACGGCTCGGTGTTGCTGCTTTACTTTACAACAGTTGTACTTTTCTATCAGTTTTACTTTAATTTTAGTTGGGTTTGTATTCTAGCCCATTTACTTTCCAACACTTACTTTTATACTCAATTTACTTAGTGTTTACTTCAGTTTTCATACTCTGTGGTGTTTTTTTACTTTTTAAAGGCAATGCATTCTCTTTTATTGGGATTTACGCCTTTGGTTCTAGTCAACATCCCCTGGCCTATGGGAGGTGGGCTTGGGGTAGTCACAGCAAGGGACCCGAGGACGAGTCATGTCAAATTAGTATTAGAGGAGTTCGGTTCTCCCGAAAAACTCAGAACTCTGATATTTCTTCTGTGTGAAGCAATAGTGTTATGGGTATTGAGTTTGGTTATCAGTCCAGGGAGTCTAGTGTTTGTACAGTGGCCTATGTATCCATACACCAGGACCCTGACTTCTGATTTCTGACTCAATACACGAAAACATTGATTGCATTTGTGTTTCCAAAGTTTTCTTTGTGATTACTTTGAGTCAACTCACCAGGTATACTGTATTAACCATGGTGCACCTGTTTCTTTTCAGGATGGCCCCATGATGGTAGCCAGCTAGGGTTCCTAGTTACGTGTGAGACAGAAGCCCACCGAGCGACGAGGCCTCATTCTAGGGCCCCATTACGATGGAGGCACCGGCGGTACCTCTACCTGCCTAGCCACCGATGCTACCAGACCCAGCAGCTGAGTGTGCAAGTCGCCTGAGTGCACTGCATGAGTTTTAGCGTCAGAGACTGCTCAGGTTCCGCAGAGAGATGAATCCTCAAGCAGCCGAGGATTGGCTGGAGTCTTTCGTTTGAATCTTCAGATTAGTAGGGACACCATCTGACCTCATGGTGATCCTTGTGGTGAGTCTCCTACACACAGCAGCAGGTAGATGGTGGAGCCTGATGCTCCAGGTGCACGATGAGGCATCACTTCTTTGGATGGACTTCGAGAGCCTCTTCCACTCAGAGTTCATTCCAGCCACCCTCCGTTCGGTGCGCATCCAGGAGCTACTACAGCTGCGGTAGGGAAGCATGATGGTATCCCAGTACTCGGTGAGATTTACCAACCTATCGCGCTACTCCACGGACATGGTACGACACACATTCTTCCGGGCCCGGACCTTCGAGTAGGGACCGAGGCATGATATCAGGGCTTAAATGATCTCCCTCAACATCCTGACACAGACAGGGGTGCTGGAGAGGTCCCTTCTAGTGGAGAGTTTTCTCACTAAGCCGTCACCAGCGGCAAGACTCTCCGTAGGACGACCCATAGCAGAGTCTTCTACCGCCGGAAGTAGACAGTTGACACAGAGGTCCAAGTGGGACAGGCCATCAGATGAGCAATCTTAGGGTGCAGATTCGGTTGTACAGGGCACACAAAGGAGAGCTAGCCACACAAGGACCAGGCAGTGCTATGCATGCGGCGGGCTGGGTCACATAGCTCGATACTTCCCAAACCGCCCAACAGATGAGCATCAGGTATTAGAGGGACCTCCCAGGCAGAGGTTCAACCATGGCGGTCCTCAGAGAGTAGGCGTACAAGTCAGAGGAGCTGGACGGGTAGAGGATGGTGGGCGACGCTTTGAGGCCCTACCACCACCACCACCAGGAAGACCACCCCGACCACAGGAAATAAGTGGAAATGGGAGAGCTCAGCTTCAGGCAGCTGAGGCCTATGACCATGGAGCTCTGGGAGTAGATAGATAGGAGCAGGACTAGATTTAGACATAGAGACTTTTGTTCATGATGCTTCGAACTTTGTTGATGTCTTTGATGTTTTGTGTCTTTGTACTTTGAGATGCAGTAATAAAAAACATTTGTTCTTGTGAATTTTTCTTCCCTGTCCGTTCTATGTAATTGATACTAAGAGGTTCCGGTTAAAACCATTGACTTGACCCTCACTTTTGAGATTCATACTGGAGGAGACCTAGTGACCACACACTGTTGCCGACAGTGTGACTCAACCCTTGGAGGCGAGAGTAACGGTTGGATATCTTGGTAGTAGCGTCGAGGCATTACAATGTCGTCCATGGAATGAAATTGTACCGTTCATGTCAGGATTGACTGTATTAGGCAAAGAATGTTGTTCATACAGGGGATGAGACCAGATTTCTATTTTCGGAAGAGGAGGAACCCTGAAGCTCTTGCAGATCATAGACAAAGAAAGGTGGAGATGAGTTCTTACAAATGGATAGTCTCACCCGTTGTTCGTTGAGCGAACGGTTTACGATTCACACAGATTCATTAGTCTCAGGTGTATCCTCTCTCAGAAGAACATGAACCTGAGATGGCGGTGATGGATTGAGTTCCTCTAGGACTATGACCTCGAGACAGTTTATACTCTTGGGAAGGGGAACTTTATAACAGATGCTCTTAGTAGGATATTGGGCATTCAACTGTTAGGAGTAGGGAGACAACAGGTGAATGCATTTTTGATATCCTTATTGGATAGTGTTGAAGTCAGTATGTGTGGAACCATAGATAGTTTAGGCTGCGATAGAAAAAGTGTAGATTATCCAGGAGCAGATGAAGACTTCACTGAGCAGACTAAGTCCTATGCTGATAGGAGACGGAGACCACTGGAGTTTGAGGATGGAGACCACATTTTCTTACGGGTCTCACCTTGACGTGGATTATGGAGATTTGGATGGGGAGACAAGTTATCTCCGCGCTTCATCAGACCATTTCAGTTTCTCAATAGGATAGCCGAGGTGGCTTATCGCCTGACCCTTCCACCTCAGTTGCACCGGGTGCACGATGTCTTTCACGTATCTCAGCTGAAAAGATATGTGCACGACCCGACGCATATCATCGACCATGGGGAACTGGACATCGATGACGGGGAGACTTTTGCGGAGGTCCTGGTGGAGATTGGGGATCGATAAGAGCGGGTCCTACGTGGATGGTCGATACCTATGGTGCACATTCATTGGTAGCATGAGAACCTCCAGCAGAGCATTTAGGAGCGGGAGGCTCAGATGCATACTCAGTACCCTCATTTTTCCCCTAGTTTTTGATGTATCTTTACGGGGACGTAAAGCCCTGAGGTGGGAGTAATGTAAAGATCCGTAAATTTCATGGAAATTTTTTTCTTAATTTCCTTGGGATTTTACAAGTACGCAGTTTTTGACGGAACCTAATTTCGAGGCCCGGTGTTTCTGGAATCATTTTCCAAAGTTTAGCTCGGGTACCTTAAGTGAACGAATGATCGGGTTTTCCTAACATTTGAACTGGTGCTCATAATCGAAATCTGAGGGCACTGATGAAACTGCAATGCCAGTAATTTCCTAAGTTGACCTTTTCTGGAGTTGCGTTTTCTCGGGAAGAGTTGTTTAAAAAATGTGGTTTAAGTGTTAAGTAAATAAAGTTGTGTCACAACTTTATTTTTCTCTATGTGGTATAAATTCCATGTGTGAGAATATCCTAACACCTCTTGTTAGGATATTAGTGAGGTGGGGCAACAACAGAGCCCCACCCCTTCAATTTCATCTAACTCCTCTATCCCTCTTAATGTTGGCAACCCCCAATTTATTTTGTAACTCATCCACTCCCCCTCTTTAATTTCATGCCAACTCCCACATTAAATTAATTGATTTAAGTTATTCAATTTATTTAATTAAGAATTAAATTTTGAACCTTTGGAATTCATATAATGGGTTAATAAAATAAGGAAGAAACTTATATTATTTGGGGTTGTTTTTGTTGTGAGAGGATTGGGGAACAAAGTTATAAGTTTGAAGAACGCGAAGAATGCCAAGGCTTCGACGTAGAACACCGTCACTGCAAGGAGAGATCGATGAGCCGTCTCTTATTCTCTCTGCAGCCGGTGTGTGACGACATTCCCTTCTTGGACGCACACCGTTCCATCTTCTCTCCATGTCAAAGAAAGGGAGACGCCTCTTCCTCCTCAGACATTATCCATCGATGTATATGTAGCTTCATCCCGTGACGCTGTTTTTTGCGACGTTAGCTTCCATGAACTTCTTTGATGTAGGGGTTGTTTTTACATTCGGAATTAATTGACGTACTTTGTTAGTTCTTTGGCCGCCTGTTATCAAAATAAAGGAGGAGGTTGGACCACACGAACACGGCCAAACCTCCTCCCCTTTTTGTCATTTAATATCTTGTGGCTTGGAACGGAGGCGGCTAGGTGCAACGACACCACACGGGGACAAGGTAAATCGCGGTGAAGGTGAGCGGTGCCGTCGCGCCGTGTCGGTGAAACCGAAGGAACCCGCGGCCAAGAACGGGTCGTGGAAGAGGGGCACGACACCATCACACCACGCCGGAGAACCATGGAGGGCCACAACCGGGGTGTAGGGGCGCGGCGCCGTCGCGCCGCTCCGATCGGACAAGGGCCGCAGCGGTGCAGGGGAGGGCAGCTGGAACCACCGGCGCTCAAGAGGCGGGACCAGCTGGTCCCGCACGGCACAACCAGCAGGCCATTATGGCCAGCCGGATCCGAGAAGTCTGGGGGTCGTAACCCCTAGCGACAGACAAGGCGGGCCCCCTCCATGTGGGGGGCCACCGTTTCAAAACGAGGGGGCAACCCCCCCCCCCCTTCCGCGCCGCTCGGTCACGGACCGAGCGCCCAGCCGAGTCGGGCCGCTCTCGCCGGACTGGGTTGGCAGCGCCGGGCCGGGCCGCGCCCAAGCGGGCCAGACCCGAACCCGGGTCAGGTCGACCCGGTTCGGGCCGACCCAGGGGGTCTTGGGCCGGGTCGGTCCGGGCCCAAAACCCCCTATAATCGGACAGCTACGTTCAAAGGACCATAACATGGGCTACGAACCTCTAATCGACACACCATCAGTTGCAATACGATCCTTGGATTGAGATGGTTGTTTCAGTATATTACACTCAAGGTTTTGGAGAACTTTGGGTATGGCCAGGTTGGTTCGAACACGAAACCAACCGGGCCCTCGGAGCGGAAATGCTTATAACTTGAGCTCCAGACATCCAATTGACATGCCATCGACTTTGTTGGATTCCTCTTAGTGAGACAGTTATTTTGGCTTACTCCTCTTGAGGGTTGGACTTAGTCGGAGTATGGTCAGGTTGGTTTTGACTTAAAAGCCAACCAGGCCCCTGGGACGAAAAAGCCAATAACTCTCATACTGGGCATCTGATTGACGCGCCGTCTGTCATGTTGAGTTCCTATTGACGAGACAGAACATTAGGATACATCAAATCTGGAGTTCATGTCAGTTGATGTATCGACCCCCCTTGGTTCGTGGAGCAGACCCTCTTGGAATCGAGCATGGTGTGTGCGGGAACCCTAGAGCTGGCTGCGATGAAGATGACGACTACCGAACTAGGATCCTCCGTGGGTTCGACGAAGACGTCTACCATACTAGGATCTTCCGTGGGTTCGACGACTATACTAGGATTCTCCGTGGGTTCGACGAAAATGACTACTATACATGGATCCTCCATGGGTTCAGCAGCGACAACTTATATACTAGGATCCCATGTGGGTTCGACAGAGAGGATGATTCAGAGGCTACATCTAATCATCTCTACCCCTCTTCGGAAGTAGTATACCTGTGTGAGATGAGTCTTGACATTAAATCATTACTTTCAGTATGATTGTTTTGCTGTCCTTTGTGGACTGGGTTGTGCGTTCCTGTGTGGACTGGGTTATGCTTTCCTTTGTGGACTGGGTTGTGCTTTCTTATGTGTACTGGGATGTACTTGGGCTCGAGTGTTGGAGCCGAACAAGAATTGTTGACTTAGTTATATGTATGGGCATATACCTAGGTAGTGTTCGTTGTTACTTCATGATTGTATTCTTTCCTTTGTGGTTTATCCTTCGTGGATCTTGGGTGACCTTCAGGGGTCTCGGGGTCCCTATTGAGTATCATATACTCACCCATGCACGGGCTATGCCCGCACTACATTGTGTTGGATGTAGAAGACGTACATCGCTGATCGTGGTGGAGGCTCGTGGACCTGGACAGTACCTAGAGGTGGACCACTAGGCGGGACGTCCACAGAGTGGACGGCTGGACCCAAGAAGCTAGGGAGACAATCTGTACCCACCCTTATGGTGGGGTTTCCAGTGGACGACTCGGTGTTGCTGGTTTACTTTACAGCAGTTGTACTTTCCTTTCAGTTGTACTTTACTTTCAATTGGGTTTTTATTCTGGCCCATTTACTTTCCAGCACTTACTTTTGTACTTATTTTACTTAATGTTTACCTCAACTTGCATACTCTGTGGTGTTTATTTACTTTTTAAAGGCAATGCCTTCCCTTTTATTGGGATTTACACCTTTGGTGCAAGTCGCTAGCCCCTGGTCTATGGGAGGCGGGCTTGGGGTTGTCACGACACAGACCCCGAGGATGGGTCATGACAAAATTAGTAAAATTACATAAATTGAATTAATTAAAATATAATTGAACAGATTTTATTTTTAAAACAATTTAAATAACAATTTAACTATGTAAATTCTTTATTTGAAAAGTCAATTTTTAATTAAAACAATAATTTTTCACTATTTCTGAGAAAATTAATATTTTTAGAAAATTATCAAAAAATAATTCTAAAGTAATTTTGACACTATTATATAAAAATTTAATTTATTTTTTAAATAAATTTTATAAATGTATTAAAATTATTTTTAAAGTATGTGTGCAAAGAAAGAATAATCTGCCTTTTAGAAAAATACATTTTTTCGAAAACATTTCATTTTCTATCAAATGTTTCTTATTTTATTTCTAAATAATTTATAATCATTTAATTTATAACTATTTAATTTATTTTATAAAATTTTAAACCATATAATTTTAATAATTTATTTAGTCTTATTCTTTTCTTACAATTTAACATATAAGTTACGATGATATATTATTTTAGGGTTCTTGTAGTCTCGGGGCTGGGTGTGCTGCAAGAAATAGAAGGTATGGAATTTATTTCAAATGAAATATGTTATAAATTCCTATTGTTTTTAAGGAAGGTGATTTGAAACCTCTTTTATATTAATACATTCATGTGGATTCATCATGAATTTTTTCTTATGGGGGGGGATATATTAACATGGTTATATAGTTAAGATGATGGGGTATATGATTAAGTTGGAAGTATTGTTGACATGATGATTTTGTGTTATTTAAATTAAATTATTTTAAAATTTTCATTGTGATATGAAAGTGGAAGACACCAATTATAAGTTCACCCTATATATTTTATTTTAGATTAATGTTTTGGTTATTGTATCTTATAGAGGTGATAGATATGGTATTAATTTTAAAATAGGTAGATATTGGAATTTAGGTGTTTTTTAGATATTTTATTCCAAGATATGAAAATAAATGTGGCATTGAAATATATGAATGGATATAATGTTTTAATAAATTTTCTAGGAAATGAGAAGATCTGATAGAATATTTAATTTGAAAGATGACATGGAAATGTACTATGGGTTTGAGTGGTTGTTATGCATAAGATTATGTAGTTATCATATATAGAAGAGGAAATGATTATGTGAGGTTTTATTAAGAGATAAATTACATTTTTACTTTCTTTCTAAAGACTAGGATATGAAAACTATATAATGGAATTGGTAGAACCTTTTTGAATTTTATAAATAACATTTTGTAGTGTTTGGATTAAATTAAATATATAGCGTGGATTATGATTTCAGTGGGAAGTTTAGTTAGTGAAGGGTTGAGACTTGTGTTTGTGTCTATTATGAGTATATTATTTTGTCTGTTTTTTCATAAATGGATAATGTTGTGTTCTATATTCATTATGAAACAACCATAAGGGTTTGTCTCTATGATATCCATCATAAATGTTGTATTCAATTTTAGGATAACCAAAACATCTTTGTTGTATTAGATGAACATATGCTAAATATCATATTAGTCATATGATATGTTCTATTCCTGGAGATACTATATTACATAATAGATATTTTATTCCTATGATACATTTGATTTAACAATTTTTTCTTCCCTTGCGATTTTCTATTCCCTCATAGGTGGATTTGATGGGAAGTGGATTTTGGGGGCCCTATTGATATTATTATTTTTTATGATGAGATTAAATAGATGTGCTGTTTAATTTTTCTGGGAGAGTGTGATTATGTGGATACAGAATGTGTTGGACTTACCATGGTATGACCTAAATTTATTATTTTTCTATTTTATTCATATAGGATTTGTATTATTCATCTAAATCGGAAAAAAAGGGTTCACATAGAAGAACCTATTGAGTATTGTGATATAATCACTCCTACATTTAACATTTCTTGATTTTCAAGATCAATTTATTGGATGTGTTATCTCAGATTAGTTAGGCTGTGATGTCCCATATTATCTTAGAGAAAATAGTGGTTAGTGTATATATATATATATATATATTTGGAATATGTGATTACAAACAACAAAAAACACACATACATAAGAATTCCAGTGTCTCAAGCCATATCCCTCCAAATAAGGATTGAAAGAACCCATATGGCATATTTTATTACATATTTATAGCTTGAAGGCCTATGTTCTTTATGAAATAAAGGCCTAGATAAATATAGCTCAATTTCCCATGAAGTAGATTACCCAAAGGAATGGATTATAATCCAGAATCATGTTATGTGACTAATCATATTCCACACTACCCCTCTTGTCAATACTAATCACATCATGTTACCACTCTGAATGTTATGTCACCCCTGCCATGATTCATTTCATTATGCTTGACTTTTATGAACCATGGAAGGAAACCACCATCAACCATTTCACATTAGAAATACATGTGTGAAATATAGATACCCATGAATTTTACACATATTATAACATTATTTTAATCATAAATATCCAACAAGTACAACCCATAAATATTGTAGGGATTAATGTCTATGGAATACTAGGTTCATATTAAAAGTAAAGAATCGTAAAATGTGGCATCCTTATTTTATTCTGTATAATGACCACTTTACTAAATTTGAGTTCCTAAATATTATAGGATAACTTGGGGAATACATAAAGAAAGTTCTATTCTAAAAAACCTTGTAAGGGAATAAACATGATAGGGAAACATAACATGCACATAAAAGGTATAACATTACATAATAAAAGAGTATGCTCATGAGTAATCACATGGAAGCATAACATAAAGGAAATGGTATCATAAGATCATAGTCTAATTTGAAATATTACAGAAACATAAAACATGAGATAAACATAAGTCAATGCTCACCATGAAGATAACTTCACATGGTCAACAACATTCCATAAAGGATAAGGTTCACTCCCTAATCCCATAACTGATCTCTCACGATACTAAAAAAATAACCAATTAATTAGAGTGATATATAATTATGATCTCACCTATCACATTAATTTAATGTAAATGCATATTTGTTTCAAATAAGGAATCAATCATAAGGAATAAACATAATAATTACCGATTGAAATAAAATGGGTTTTATAATCTTTCCCCATATCATAATAAAAAAGGTTTCTTAAAAAAGGTGGTAGATAAATGAACATAAGGCATGTATTACCCCATAAAATAAGGGATAGTGAGATAGGTATTTATGTAAGGGATATATATAAATAATTTATAATCATTAAATAACATTAAAGAGATATATAAAGTGATTTAGAGATAGTGTGATCATAACTTGAAGATAAGTGTGGGTTTGAGAGATCCCTTACCTCATGCCTGATTCATCATGCACACTCTTTATCTTCATGAATAAAAAATTATATAAATTATTTAGTTTGTTAAGAATATTTTTCATGTTTATTATTCCTTTTATATTATTTATTATCATGTTATATTCAATTACTTATTCATTTATGTTCAAGTTGTACGTTTTGACAATGTTCGACTCATATGTGAAAAATCACTTTAGAAAGATGAATAAAGTAAAAGAGATTGTTAATAAATCATATCAAGAATAAAAATCACAAAATATTTATCTTTTTATACACTAATTACACTTTTAAAACCAATCATAAAGGATGGTTATGAAAAATGAACTATGTTACACTCATGCAGATGGTAATCTATACATATTCATGAGTAATGTTTCCATTTTTCAACGATCAAGATGGAAAGATGGAAAGTGTTATTTTATATTTAAATAATAATAATTATATCATAAATATTATATTATTTCTTTAAATACACTTACATGTACTATACAAGTGATGTGGTAATAAAAAAATGAATCACAATGCTTCATAAGGCGGTAGTCCACCGTATAGATGAATGACATTATCATTTTAAATGGATGGTAAGGTAAAAAAGCATGGGATATTTTAATTTTCTAAAATGTTTAATATATTATTTATATCATATAAAAGCATTAAATCCATCATCATAAATAGTTGATTGAGGAGGTACAGGAAAATGAATTACATTAGTCAGTCCACACTAGACTTGATGGTTGCTTTTCCTAGATTACATGTGATTCCTAATTACTAAATCATGAGAATGTTTAAATAATGCCCAAGGGAAATATCCTCAAAGAAAAATAACACACTTAGGGTCAGTCCAAACTTGATTATTTATTTATTTTGACCCATATACACACCTTATCACTTTCATACATGATCATTGTTTCAAAGAAATCCGGCTTAGACCGAAGTAGGTAGTGGAAATCAGGTATCCGAGTTGAACTGGAACCATCATGTTTTATTTATTTACTTACTTAAATTTACTATGATTTTCACACTTCTAATTTTATATTCACGAACTGGAATGTTCTAGACATCATTGTTTATGGACTAATGAGTATATCTCGCACCCTTATTGAGCCACCTTTGGTACCCAAATAGAAATCATTATTGAAGGTATATATAAAGGGAAGAGGACAACTTATAATGCTTTATTTTCAGTTCTAGAATAGATTATGGGAGTAGAAGACTAGTCCTTTTTTCATAATGATAGATGTAGTTTCTTTTTTACTTTTTGGCATTTTGTATTATATATTATATATTCTTGACCCCCTCTGTCATGTGCACCATATTTTTGTATAGCTACCCGACATGATCATCATCATCATCATTTTTTATCTATTTTTATGTAGTTTTTTAGTGTTTTTTATTATTCTCGGATTTTTAATATTTATTATTAATGTATAACATGTAATTATTAGTTCCCACTTCTTATACTTAATATTACCACTTTTCTAAAATAAAACTCATGAGGGAATAGTCTTCTCACAGACAAAACATAGGCCCTAAATTTTATTTGGAAGCATCTAGAATATGGGGAGGCATATTTTAGGTCAGGTTACTGACCATCTTGGGGAACAACTTAGTGGATTTCGGGGAGGGACACTACAATTGGCCAGAAAAATGATGGTTTCATTTCCCATTGGATGGATGTTGAGATAGATTTACATTATGATATTAAAATAATAACATATTAGTATATGGGATATAATTTTATTATTATATAGTCATGATTGAGAATGATTTAAAGAAGGTGGATGTAAAAAAATGTTTGATTAAGAATGATACCTCTTCTTTAGACCATCTATTTAGGATTATAATAAAAGTATCCCTAGATAGAATATATGATAAAAAACATCCAATAAGACATTTTAAGGGAATTAAGGATTTGATTTGGGAAATTATGGGCCAAACCAATGAGTTTTGGAAGTGTGAAAAGGAGAGGAGAGTCTGTGCCTTTTTATAAGGGAGAGTGATTGGTATTCTTATAAATACCTAAAACCATTCAATAATGGGAAGTCAATCACAAGAAAAGTGCCTAAAAATTTAAAAATAAAGGAGTGTTGTATAGTTAAGGTTGATAAAAAACCCATATCATTCAAAATAAACATTATTTAAACATGTTATTACATTTAACTCTTTAGTTTGTCCCCTTGGTAAACTAGTTCAAACATTTATCGTGGTAACTGATTTTTAATATTTTTACTATTCATTAAGACCAAAAATTAAGTTTTTCTTATTATATAATATGAATTTTTATTATTAAAAATATTTAACATATTTTATAAAGTTTAACTAATATAATTGTAACAAATTTTTTTAAAATTAAACCCACAGAAATGTAAAAAAACGAATTTTTATGAAATTCATTTTTCAAGAATAAGATAATATTATAATAACTATATGATGGGTATACATAATAAATTGGATTTAAATTATTATTTATATAAATATAATATATATATATTTAATTTAAATAATACCTTATTAGGGGTTATTTTAATTAGTTAAAATATAGAAACATTATGCACTTTAAAATAATTTTTTGAAAATATGTGTTTTAAAGACTAAAAATAAACTGATATTAAAATGTAGTATAAAGATGATTTAAATGTAATTAATTTTTTTTAAATATAACTATGTGTACTTATGTAAATTTTAAATCATATTAAATTACAAAATAACATTTAAATTACTTAATTTATTAAAATTAATTACAGTTTTTCAAATATTCTGTATTTTTAACAATTCATTGAAAAATCAATATTTTCTATAAAAAAAATTTATCGTAATTTAATATATATATAATAATTTAAATAATGATTTTAATTTTATAAAATAACATTTCTAAAAGTTCAAAAAAATAGTTATAATATTTTATCACAAAAATAAATAAAAATTATTTTTGAAGAAAGTGTATTTTTTTGAAGAATAATTATCTTTATTAAATTTTGAGAACTTATTTACTAATAATTTATAAATTTTGAAGAACATTTATATCTATTTAATATGTTAGTTAATCCTATTCATGCTCTATAATTTAGTGTCTCGGTTATAATTTTCATATTTAAATAATCATTGTTCATTTTAGTTTAGTGTTGCATGTTTCATACGCTATTGAACATAGTTTTCCTTTAAAAACATTGGATTTTACATTGTTACCCCTTAAGGAACTCTTCCTTAAAAATTTTATATTGCATACTAATGTGAAAATAGGAGTGGTAACTTCTACTTCATCGCCTCTATCAATTTCCATATTGATTCGTCAAACTTGTGGTTTCTCTACAACACTTTAACTAGGTGAGTTATCTTGTTTTTTAGAAATTTGTTAATACTTTATAAGATTTTACTTAGATTCTCATTGTATGAAAGGTATTTCTCAAATGGTACCGCCTATTGATTTAATACATGTTAAGGGTCTAGTATGTACTTTCTTTAGAGTGATATAAGAAACATGACATGTACTTGAGATTTGTTAGGTGGGAGTACTAGTCGAAAGACCAATACTTTGATGTGATTAGGGATATAAAATGGTCTAATGTATCTAGGAATATGTTTTTCCTTCTTCCCAAACCTCAAGAATTTCTTCAATGGTGATATATAGAAGAACACCTTATCTATGACTGTAAACTCCGGGTCTCCTAATTAATTATTTGAATCTCTTTTCAGTCAACTTTGTGAATATTTAAAGTGAAGGTAGATGGTTTGTAATTTATATATCATCTATTAGGAAAGATCAAGTTCCATAATATTCCTATCTCCAACTTCATCTCAGTATGTTGGAGTCCGACATCACTTCCCATACTGAGCCTCATAAGGTTTCATTTGAATGAAATAATGGAAGCTCTAGTTATATGAGAACTCTATTAGGGGAAGGAGATGATACCGATATCATTGGAAATCCATTTAATATAATCTCAAAATACCCTCTAGATTTTGTATGGTTCTCTCATATTGACCATCCATGCAAGGGTTATAAGCATTTGTTCATGCCAAAATATGTGCTGAGGAAAAGGACGCAAAGAGGAAACAAATTCTTAAGGGGCTGCCCCATGAAGCCTATTTACGGAGCCCTTTAGTACTGTGGCCTTCTCATATCCCCTAAGCACTATAGTCGGTACGAAGATGAAGCCCCTCTATGGTCACTATAGATTAATAGAGGCATGAGACTCCATGGTGACGATGCAATTGACTAGAGTCTTCTCAACGCAGAGGGAACCAGATTGCCTCTGCGATCCCTTGGAACTTGATAGAAGCCTCTTCAAGAACTGCAGAGGGAATTGAATAGGTCTCTGTTCTGAGGAGGGTATGATGGTCAACTCTGTAATTATGAGGAACCTGACTCAATCTGCGGCTGATTGTAGAGTGCCACGTAGCTTCACAATGAGCTGTCGGAGCTTCGCGCCGCCTTTGACTATAAATACCGAGCTCCCCCAGAACCCAAAAGATTGATACCATAAAATTTCTCCTTATCATCTCTAAAATCATGAAGCAACCTCTATTATATGAGTCATTGAGAAAACTAAACTCTTCCAGGTACTTGATCATTGTGAATTACCTTTCCTTTTGCTCAAATACAATCCCTCTTCAAGTAGGGATTCCCTTCACGAAGCCCACATGCCATATCATAGGAAGGAGATCCATAAGGGGAATTGGGTCTTCGAAAAGCACTCATGATTCACGAAGTACCTTCCATACACATGTGAGCCACATGTTAATGTAGGGTCACTATGCTTCGGGAAGTACATTGCTTTTCAATGCTGCACTTTGCAAGGAATCCATGCTCCACAAATTCTTACTCCACGAAAGCCTTTACACTTCAGGAATCACCCTCCATATGCATTTATACCCCATTCCTAGGTTAGGCCACCCTACTTTGTGGATCATACCCCTTCACTAAGTCTTACCACCCTATGGAGCACCAAATCTTCGCAAGGCCCCTTTCTGTGAGCCTCTCTACTTTGCAAACCCTTATTCCATACGACACTCTAGGTTTGTACGATGTGATTTCAAGGCCCCTTGGGTGGTGATTAATATTACGTTGATTATCCTTATACCTCTTCATAAAGGTATGTTAATATCTATTTATTCTTCTCATAGCCATGCTATTGTGAGACCCTCAATATATCACTCCATAACACCATATCTACATGAAATTATTGATGCCTTCCCTTCCCCAAGGGTGGGTGGGTATTAGTTATGTAATTCCTCGGGGTGCAGAGTGAACCCATCTTGTCCGGGATGTAGGATGTTAAACTACCAAGCACCATCATCCTTAGCACATGACGTTAAACTGTGACCTCTCCCCTTGCAATATACCGAGGGTACCCTATCTTGAACATTCTCCATGCCTGCTCATCTCCACGTGAGTGAGATATTCCTCACATGGTATGAGATCCGCCTTACAGGAGTGTCATATGTTTGTGGGGAAAGAAAACTATCTTGGTGTAATCCCCTAGCCTTTCTTGTGGGAGGTTGCATCACTTATCCCCCTCTCTTCTTCCATGCCAATAACTATAGGGGAGATGGCCACATGGACCTTCGTCACCCCGTCCCTCTCCCTCTGGTATTTTTCTCCATCAGGCCTCTATCAAGGAGTAAGTCCCAATCTCAATATCCATGGGCGGCTAACCAAGCATAACCTCTATTTTCTCTTTGGGTGGATAACCATGGGTAATACCCACTTCATTCCCCACGTACACTCCTTTCGTGACGTGTTTTTCTGGTCTTTGATGCCACTTCTTTCTCACACTGAGCATGAATCTCATGGGCTTAGAGTAGTCAGTAACCATGGAATCCTTCCTAGACCACCCTAGCATATGTCCCAATTCTTTATCTGAATTATGTGGACTTTGATCCTATCCCTATCTAAGAATGGTACGTAGAAAGCCTCCCTGAGGTTCATGCCCCACACCCATTGGTCTTGACCACTTCACGTAGGTCCACATTTGTCCTGCATGAAATTAAACTATATCCCCCATCCGAAAAATGTGAAATTTTATGTTTTACCTACCCAGGAAAAGTATGTAGGAAGCCTCTATGAGGTTCAATCTCAACTCCCATCGGTCCCAACCACTTCAAGTCGGTTCACCCTAATCCCACATGATGTTAAACTATATGCCCTTTTTTTCATGCATGATGCTAAAATGCACCCATTTGAACTACGTTGGATTTGATCCCTATCTCTTAGACATGGTATGTAGGAAGCTTCCATGAGGTTTAACCCCAAGTACTGGTAAACTTTGGTATCCCCTTTGTTGGGAACCATATATCTGGTCAACCCTTGTGGTGTCAGACCCACTCCTAGGCTGCTAACCTCGCATAAGACCCAACATGTATTTGGGTCCATGTCCTTCGTGTACACACCGATTTCATGTCTCACCTTTAACTACATGGGTTTTGATCCCTGTATCCTATTCAAGGTACGTAGGAAGCCTCCCTGAGGTTCAGACCCAACCAACAGTAATCTGTTGTAGTCCCCAACTAATGGTAAGCCATTGTAGTCCCCAACCAATGGTAATCTGTTGAGGTCCCCAACCGACGGTAATCCATTTTCGTCCCCTTTGTTGGGTCCCACATACTTATTTGATACCATAGTGGCGTAAGACCAACTCTCGGGCTACTAACCATGTGTAAGCCCCGGTATGTAATCAGGTCATTGTCCTATGTGTACACCCCAATTCTATGCCCCATCCTGAACTTCACTGAATTTGATTCCCTTCCATAAGGATATGTAGGAAGAATCCATGAGGTCTAATCCCATCACTAATGTCTCATCATGGTTTCTCCCTCGATCTTCCTGTGTTCTGGGAAGATCATGACCCAATCTGATGGTTATATTTCTTCTAGGTTCTATCCATGTGTCCATTCTCATGGTCTGCCTCCTCAGGTGTCCCATCGCCCCACCAAACTTTTTGGACTATGATTCTCTACCATGAGGATACATAGGAAGTTTATTCAAGGATCAAACCCGACATCACTGTCATCCTCACATTGGTTTCATCTCATTCTCCATCCACTTCACTCAACCATCCATATCAATCTTAATTCTTAACCGGGCCACCACATCCTGGTGAGATCATGCCACCCACTTTCTCACTGCTCCTAGAAGCTTTCGGGTAGCAAACCATGTGTAATACCCACATGGTCTATAGTCATCCACCCAATAGTTTCCCTCTTGTGATGGGATGAAATCCATGCACAAGCCTCAACAAGTCACTTGGTTATTGTCCTTTGTGTACACCCAGATTCATCACCCATTCGAACTATGTGGGTTTTGACCCCTGTTTTTTACATAGGGTATGATTCAATCCCAGCCAATAGTAAACCCTGGTGTCTCCTTTACAGGGACCCAAGCATTCTCATATCTGTCTTTATTATACGCTGTGATCCACCTATATAAAAGGACTCCCAGGTTCTCCCTCTTGGGGATGCAACCATATGATCTACTCCTATCAGTGTTATCATCAGTCTGATCTGTCTCTGCAAGATGTTAAACTCTTGGAATACCCTGTGTTAAAAATGGGAAGCTGAGGAAAACATTAGAGATGTGACTATGGAATATAGTACCTCTCACGCAACATGGGATGACTCGGGCTTCCACGCCCTTGATAATCCCTATCATAAGGCGAAGAAACCCAGACACATTTGTGTTTTAGCATCCAGACACACCAGTGATGTTCAACAATACTACTCCCCTGATTGAAGGTTGTTTCTATGACTTGGACCCTTGGAATTTCCAGACAGAAGTAGTGTAATTAACCGGTATCTACAAAGATATGGAGATAGGAAGAGTTTCACGAGCACCATCTTAATATTTAAGGGAGACCCAAACTAGGCGACAAATTCTAAGGATGAATTCACAGAAGAAGAGACCTATATCCCATCATCCAATTTTGATCAAGTAGAAAACATCCCTGAATAAGTGATGGATACTGCCCGCCTTTGGAAATCAGGAATATGGGGCAACAATCAGCGTGTCCTAAAAAGATAGATGCACACCCTGAAAAAAGTTTCGGAAACAGAAATGGTGAACCCGACATGAATATCTTCTCCTCAATGTGGATATTAGTAGTGTTTGATACATATGTGGATAAGTGTGTCACCATATCTAATTATCCGGTGCCAGGTCCCGCCAAGAAAATAGTGGGCCTGACATGAAAATCACTAGAGATTGGGGCAGTGAATGTTGGACATCCCGGTCTGTGACGTTGTCAGCATGGATCCTTATTACCAACCATGGAATAAAGAATGGTTCAGGGGAACTGAACATTGATTTCCTTCTTTCAAAACTAATGGTAAATCTCCCTACTTTCAGGACCCAAGCTAGGATAGGAAACCGATAACCACCCACCCACTATTGTGGGGACCGTGGAAAAATTAAAGCGGGAATCCCGCACTACCTTGTCTATTTTGCAACGACATCCACATCCACAATTTATAGGTGCCCATGCCCCATCTCCCCATCTGAAATTGTTCAGAGAAGGTTGATTAATGACCTCGATCTACGATACGAGGAAGAGGGGATTATCCCAACCCGGGATATGGCTTGACAGGACCTAGAGGATTCCATGTCTCATCGTCAATACCACCCCCAAGGGCCGCGTAGGGAGACACTTCTCCCCACTCCAACCTAAAACAATTTCGAGAGCCTCTACCCAGAGTGCTTGGAAAACTCCCTCCCCTACGCCAATGAGGTGGGGGATGTTTGGGCTATCCTAGCTATAATACCATCCCGGAGGACGTCCAAGAGGGCCCCCACTAGGCTGTGTCAGCGCCGCCACCTAGCCCCACAGGCTGAAGAGTAGGTGAGTTCGCACCTACACTAATGGCCTCAGTCCAGTTAACCTGACACCAACATCGGGCACAAGCTTAGGAGGATGCCTGCCAAGGGGCGTCATCCTCAAAGGCTATCATGGCCCGTTCCATGGCTGACGTATACCAAAACACCCCATCTATACTAAACAGGGGCACTTATATGCTTGAACTCGATTGAGGCCCCAACCACCCCATGGGTAGGTTGGGACGACTCTCCTGGTCTTCAAAATAGGTGGAATCTATCACAGGCTGACCCATAGTGATGAAATACAATTTAGAGGTCCTCCTCATGCCACCACCAATGATATCACATGTCCTCCTCACTCACAAGATCATCGTGGAGGTACTCCCCATGCCACTATCAGTTCGAGTGAAGGTCCTCCCCATTGACATCCAGCATGGAAGGCACTTACGCACTCGTGGACCCAAGTATAGAGCCAGTACTACTTTTATAGGTCACTGATGTGAAGGTCCTCTTATTCTTGTCAATTAGAGAAGTAGAGGTCTGCCTCGCTTCATTGAACCCGACATGGAGGTCTTCCTTGTGTCTAGTTTGACCAGTACGAAGGCCCTCCTCATACCGTCACTTCCAGGGGGAACAAGAATGGGGATATTTCCCATGCCACTACTAGTTCCAATAAAGGTCCTACCTGATCCATAATTTCCTGCAGATATTCCCTCCACACATCATCCAACATACACAGAGGTCCTCCCCGTGTTCCCTTTAGAATTTGTCTAGGTGCTCCTCGCACCCCAGCTCACCCAGATGGAAGTCCTATCCACCCCAGCATTAGTTTAGTCGAAGGTCCTCCTCGACTCGAAAACATACCCTATCCTAAAGAACCATCCCATGGCAGGAGGGTGGGTCACCACCACTATAAAAAGAATACCTAGATCTTTTTGACTGTGATTAAACCCATCTGCTTCTCAGATTCTGAGGCGGAATGTGATTCGATAATAGAGCCCTCATACTGATCTTCCATATTAAGGGTCGGAGTAGAAACAAGGAATATACACCTCATCCTTCTATAATTCAAGGTCCAATGGATTCCCACCTCCATCCAATGATACATATAGGAAGAGGAATATTTGGCATTTTTCTGAGGCATGGCCGTGCAGTCTTTCCTATCGTCAACACGACCATTCTCTACCTCAACCAGATATCATGGAGAGTTATTATGGGGAACTATGGAGGACAAGAAATAGCATAAATTACCATTAGTAACTGCAACCCCTATTCCATAAACTTTGGTCTCCAACCCATCTTACTGGGATGTGGTGGCTAAGTCATTGCATTTTTCATAGGACAACCCAAGATGCAGCGGCGTATCAGATCATTCTCCATATTCTCCAGTAGCAATCCTAACATATCAACAATCCTATTTAGTGTTGTTACCAATCCCTCAGCCACCCCCAATTTATGAATGGGGAAACCAAGGGCCAAACCCCAAGTATGAGATGAGGAGCCTGTGGGACATCCTTCAAACGGACCATTTCTCATATATATTCTAGCCAATTTCCACCATGAACATCAGTGCGCCAGAATCGTTTACCTAGGACAAAGTCACATGTTTTCCCCAAATCCTATGGGTTATGCACTTTTGTCTCTATTATAAGCGAGTCACTCACCCCAAAATTTAGGCACAAATTGAAGATACATGCCAGCAATTCTGCATGGTCGACTTGGTTGTACTCCCTCTGGCCCAGTGTCCTGAGTTGCCCAGTCACCATCAGCCCCTCCAGCAACGATGTGTTCAAATATTTAAAGTGCTCTGTAGAATTATCAAGGAGGATTCACCCCAAATTTAGGTTTGTGGTTTTGATTAGTATTCTTCCATTCATTTTAGGTCTATCCGACGCCAGCCTGACTTGCTAGGCGATATTGAGGATATACCTTTAGGCAGAGTTGTGGTTAACATGGCTGACCAATCAAAGGTAGAGAATGATCTAGATCTCCTTGAATATAACTTACCCCCAAGGGAGTGACACACCTATTGGATCCATTGGGAAGGATTAATCACTGGTAATGAAATTTACTGGGTCATCCCATACCTACCGAGTCATTAGCCCTCAACCGAAATCCCAATAAGGGTAAAGCGAATCTTAGTTTCGTTAAACCCTCTGACCTGTCTGGCTCAATGCAGAAGACAGAAGATGATCCCAAAAATGTTACGTTATGGCAAAAAATCACAGATCATAAGAATATGGTCGATGACCTACTTGCTGAACGTGCTGTAGAGCATTAAAAAGACTACATCGATCCTTGACCGGGGCTGTAGGGGAAGGTACAAATTCCCCCCGACGAGTTTCCCCTGGGTGACGGTGACCATCCTTCCCACATAGAATAGGTAGAAACCAATGCTTATGGAAATAGGGCATGGTATGTATCACCAAATCCACTTGAGTGGTGTGATAATATTCAATACCCAACTCAGGTTGCCCTAGCTGCTGCATAGGTCGTCTCACCAGCCCTCTCCACAACTCATTGGGCCTAATTATCATGTCGAGGAACCTACCAATGCATTGGTGGTTAGGGATCCTCGTCAATATAGAAAACCCCACCCATATGATCCCATGGAGGCACTCATTTCCCACCTATAGGCGTTGGAAACTCGATAGGTGGAAATTCCTCCTTATGGTAAGCCATATTTGGCATGGGTGGATGATATGCCAACACCCCCAAGTTTTGGAAACCCCACCTTATCCCACTTTAATGGGATAGGTGACCAGCTACTACATATGGCACACTTCATCTAATGGTATTGACCCTTTATGGGGACTCCAGCACAATAAGAGGCTACTAAACTCCAGTATTTTAAACAAACATTGGAAGGGCCTGCGTTTGACTGGTACAACTAGCTACCCATTGGGTTAGTACCCAGAAGGGAAGATCTTCGTAGGAAATTTATTTACTAGTTCATCTCTACCACCTAGAATATGAGAATTTCATAACTCTTCAAGTGAAAGTAGTAGCCCGACGAGCGTGTCGCTGACTTTGTCACCCAGTGGAAAGGACTCACCTACTCCCTTGATATGCCACTAACCCAAGAATAGGTGCTGAAAATGTGTGTGGAGAATGTCAAAACTGAACTGGTCCCCTCTCTCATCACCCATAATTACCTCAGGAGATTATATTTTTTCTTTGATAAGGCCCAACATCTAGAGAAAACCTTGCAATAGGCCAAGCAATCATATCCGTTGCCTCCTGTAGTTCCCACGAGAAGGGACACTAAGGCCGATCCCACTGCTTTATCGCAGATAGATGCCCCCATGAGACTTGAGTTATTACGAATGGATCCACCTACACAACCTCATAGAGGCCCGCTACCATAGGCACAACCTCCATCCCAGCAGTGACCACCCCAGAACCAGCAGGCTCCCCCGCGTAATGCGCCACGACCACCCATGCGAGATAACTAGGTTCCACATTCTTGATAGGCTCCTCCAGCCCCTTTTTTGGGATAGGATCCCAGAGGCCCCTTCCCAGAGAGAAGAAATTGGAACTAATAATTCAATAAGGCTCAGGTCCCCAGTTATTTCCAAAGCACCTTGAAAAAGGGAATCCTATGATTTCTGGAATGTAGGAGGCCCGAGGAGGTAGATCGCATTGACTTCCCTAATTACTGCCCCTATCACCAAATCTTGGGTAACACCATAAAGTAGTGATATGTGTTTAAATACTATCTTAAAGACTAGGTTGATAACAACATAGTCAGATTAGGCCCAATACTGGCACAGTTGGCATGTGTGTTCAGATAGCCTGACGACAACAACGACAACAAAGGTGAGTGGCAGCAGGTTCCTAACTGTGGATCTCAAAAATATAATGGATGGATGTCTTGTAATGTATTCTCTCATTCCCATGGTATTATCTGTGCACATTTTAATCAATATGAGCCTTCATAAGTAACTGTGTCATCTGTAGCTACTACTTTTTCATCGGCATCCCAACCTTCCTTCTCCCAGATGGGCTTGCATCATCGATGCATGGGAAAAAAATCCCCCACCAATGCCATCGTCATCCCATAGTCTAAGAAACTTCAGGCCCCTGAAGATGGTGATTACCACTAGGATCCATATAGTGGTGTAATATTCTTCAATAAATGACCAAGGGTACCCTTCAATTAACACCTTAGAGCTGGTAAACCCCTATATGATTCCCAATGATGAGGACCACCAGACAGATCCTCCCAATGTCCCCAGCCTCCGACAGTGTCAACGGAGCCATGGTTACATGGGTCACCGGAATGCCTCAGTAAATAATTCCATTCAGGCTTTGCATACCACCAAAACTAGACAACATGCCTGATGTGGAGCTCAATACATGCAACCATCTCATCTAGTTTCACTAGGTCTTCCATCACCTCTGTTTGTGCTACTTGACCAGGTGGAGCCACCATGACCATGACGCGATCAACAACATTCTGTTCTAGACTAGCTTTAGTCATCTAGCCCTCATTCAGCTGTCACTCCATGAGTTTTGACTAGAAAGTAGTGGGATATACCTAGCACCAGTCAGCCGCCAGTTCAGCTAGAAGGGCCCAATATACCTCCTACCATAGAACAACCTTCTATCAGTATAATTTCATGCTTGGCACAAAAATATGATATTCTTAAGCGTCATTCCATCATTCCTTCGAGGATCTCTATCCTCGAGGATATTTTTCTATTATTAGATATGCATAAAGACCTTTTCAAGGCCTTAAGAAGCCCCCTCCAGTTTGAGACGGATTTAGTAGCTGTAGAAGCCTTCAATGTTGAGGCAGTTGAGCCTGCAGAATGCCAGGACATCATCTCTTTTTCTAGAGAAGATTAAGGTTCTATTATAAAGTGGAAGATCCTCCCACTGCACATCACTATACACTTCAATGGCATAGAGGTTCATCATTTTCTTGTCGACACAGGCTCTAGGATCAACATTATCCAAACTCAAAATCCCCGAAAGATGGGGTTGTCTAAGAATGATATGAGTCCCTTTGGCCTGAAAATTCAAGGATTTGATAGGATGAGACATACACCAGTTGGAAAGATCCACTTGAAGACCCTATTCGGTGGCGTGGTAGCCAGTACTGAGTTCAGTTTTGTCACATAAGACACCTCCTACAACGTGTTGATGGGTAGACCATGGCTCCACCTACACACGGCAATTTCTTCTTCGTATCACCAATGACTTAAGTACTCCCTTAATGGTCAAGTAAGCATACTTCATGGTGACATGTCTCCCTTTTCCACTTTTTAATCCTTCTATCTTGATGCTAAATATTACAAGAGAAATGAAAAGAAGATTTAGGATAGCGAGGTTAAACCCACTACGATTGCGACCGACCCATGGACAGGCCTAGATGATGCCTACATCATCCCTATCCACCCATTGAATTCCACAACTCCAAATTTCGGGCAATACATTGTTGTCTCTAGAACGAGGGAGAAGCACATTCCCATTTCTATGGGACATGGGATGTTCACCTTGTATTCATGTACAAATCAGGATTGGGTGATCTCAGAGCCCCCCCTACTCCTATAAGGTATTGGGATGTACGCCCCATGGCGACGAAAATATGGTATACTTGTTTATTTCATCAGGCTGGGATAAACCAGCTCAAGTCGATGTGCCACTATTTATTTGAGATCATCAAGTGTGCCCCCTTGGGATGAAGGCCAGATGGGATGGATCGACAACTTTCATCACTATGGATTCAGTGATATAGGAGTCCCCCGATGCAGTGTCCATCACCGTTTAGGCTAGCACCAATGCCCCGTCATGATTTACCAGATCCAAATAATCACCTCTTACTGAGGATACCTCCTCCGCGAATGAAGAAGAAGATTTGGAGGATGCTCCCCCATGATTGAAGAGGGTGTTTCTGCCACATTTGATGAATTGGTATAGGTGAATCTTGGTAATAAGACGGATCCAAAACCCACGTTGATCAGCACCACTATGCCGATCGAAGAGCAACAAAGATACATGGAATTCCTGAAGCAACATCATGATATATTTTCTTGGAGTTATTTGGAGATTCCAGGGCTAGATCCTTATGTCACCATCCACCGCCTCAGTCTTCCAGCGAATCATCACAGGTTCAAATAGCCTCCCAAAATGATGCACCCTTCTCACAGTGCCATGGTTGAGGCTGAGGTTGATAAGCTCGTCATAGCCAATTTTGTCAAGGTGGTACAGTACCCCAGATGGTTATCCAACATTTTTCCCATTAAGAAAAAAATGGAAAGATCAGAGTCTGCATTGGATTTTGGGATCTCAACCATCACTGTCCGAATGATGATTTCCCCCTTCCTATGATAGAACCATTGACTAACACCACCACTGGGTTCTAGGATCTCTCCTTCATGGATGGGTATTCCAGGTATAACGAAATTCGAACGGCCCCTGAGGATGAAGAGTCTACAGCCTTCAGGTCCCTACAAGGTACTTTTTGCTACCAGGTATTGCCTTTCGGTCTAAAGAATGCGGGTTCCACCTATTAGCATGCCATGCATCACATATTTAAGTTGATCCTTGAGACATTAGTGGAATTATAAATGGAAGATCTGGTGGTCAAATTCTACCAGTGCTAGTACCATCACACCGATCTTGAGAAAGTGTTTGGCTTACTCCAATCACCCCATCTGAAGATGATACCATTAAAGTATGACTTTGGGGTCACCTCCAAAAAAATACTCAGCTTCGTTGTCTGATACCGAGGCATTTAGATCAATCTAGATAAGATCAAGGACATCATCCATATTCTTCCTCCATGTAACATCCGGGATCTTCAAGGCTTTTAAGGCCACTTTTCCTATATATACCGATTCATCACAAATCTGGATGGAATGTTTAATCCCTTTTCCCGGCTCATGAGGAAAGGTGTCGATTATCAGTGGGATGAGGAGTGTTAGACTGAATTTGGGGAAATCAAGCAGTACCTATTATGACCTCTAGTTCTGATGCCACCCATTTTTGGAAAGCCCCTGGTTCTTTATGTGACAACCCTAGAGTGATCTCTCAGTGCCCTTCTCACCTAGAAAAAAGGGACAAATAATAGTATGTATTATCTTAGTAGCATAATCCTCAATACAAAGAGATATTCCTCTATTGAGAAGAGAGGCCTCGTGCTAGTATTTATAGTGAAAAAATTATGAAACTACTTGCAGCATCATGATATATAGCTAGTGTCTTGAGTAGATACGTTGAAGTACATTCTGAATCTCCCTATGTTGACAGGCCATCTAGATTTATGGGTAGTGATCCTACAGAAGTTCGACATCATGTTTTTCCCCTAGAAGGACATTAAGTGACATTCATTGGGAAAATTTCTTTCCATCCATCCAGATCTCATGGACCAATCTATAGATCCTGATTTTCTTAATGAGGAAATCCTCTCGGTAGACCAAGACATTCCATGTGGAAAAATTCACTTTGAGGGTGCTTCCCAGAGTCCTACCAATAGAAGACTCAATGATCCCAGACTCAATATAGCGAGTATGGGTATCATCTTCATCACACCATCACAAGTTGTTCCACCATATTCATTCCTGTTGTTAGAAGGTTTTACCAATAATGAGGCGGAGTACCAGAATCACATTAATGGTCTCAAGTTGTTCATCGAGATTGATGTTCCCCACTTACATGTGAAAGGGGACTTCTAACTAGTCATCAGATATATCAATGGTGACTATGTCATCAGGAAGCCATAGCTCGTACAATTTTTTGGAATGTACCTGCCAGTTGATGTGCCAGTTATCATCTCGGACAGAAGTTACTCATGTATCTCATTTGCAGAATAGTTGGGTAGACGCCATGGCCTACTTGGATGCATCTCATGCTGAACCTGAACAGGATGATTTGATTGTTCATGTGGTGCACCAGAGAGTCATCGCTCTTGTCACTCCAGATGATGATGATATCCCGCATGTAAGCCACCCCACCACTGGTGGCTCCATGTCAGGTCTCCCAGGTTCCCCTACCATAGTGTTGTAAGTGAATCCCAACTAGAAGACCCCCTTTATCGAGTATATCGAGCATAAAAATCTCATGGTAGATCGATTTGAGTGTGTGCGAATCCAACATTGTGCATTATAGTTTACCCTCCAGAGTGTTCCCGATCTTGAGAAGATCCTCTATAGACATAGGTTTGATGGGGTTCTCCTCCGTTTCATTCATGGATGTGAGATTTCTCAAGTCATGCAGGAGGTTCATTCTTATTCCTATGGGGCTCATCAGACTGGGGAAAAAATATCTCACCAGATCTAGAGATTGTAGTACTTTTGGCCAGCCATGATCTTTGACTATGTCGAGTTTTCCAAGAGGTTCCATGCATGCCAAATCCAGGTTAATTTTGTGCATCAGTTGCCAAAGCCGCTCCACACTACCAAGTACTCTTGGCCCTTTGGAGTCTAGGGACTCGATGTCATTGGACCATATCCGCCAGTGATAGCCTGCTAGTGAAGGTTCATCCTGACAACTACTGATTTCTTCTACAAGTGGACAGAGGCAGTTACGCTCAAGGAGGTCAAGCCCCATTCTATCATTTAATTTTTGATCTCTAATATCATCTACCGATTCAGAGTCCCTCACGCTATCCTCACCGATAATGACACCAAATTCCGGGAAGACGAACTATAGAAGTTTTACGCCAAGTACAACATCCTTTCTAACAATACCTCTCACTATCACACACAAGAAAATGGAAAGATTAAGGTGTTTAATAAAACCCTCTCTAAAATTATGCAGAAGATGGATAGTCATAATAAGAGGAGTTGTCTGGATAAATTCTCCAATGCTCTTTAGGATTATCGGACAATGACTCAAAATTCCACTTATGTGACCCCAAAATACTTAGAGTATGAAACAAATGTACTCTTTCCCATAAAGATTAATTTTCCATCATTACGTAGAGATATCTATAATTAGAAGACACTAGATAAGGTAGAAGAAATCTTTTAGGATGAACTGGAATCACTCGAAAAGAATAGGCCTTTTCCCTGCACAATTGGGAGAGGCATCCAAACATGATATCCAGAGCTTTCAATAAGAAAGTTTGACTCCTCTCTTTCTTACAAGGTGACATGGTGTTGGCCCTGAGAACACCGATGATACCCAACATGAAACCACCCAAACTAGATCCCAAATTGGAAGGACCTTACATCATTCACAAGGTTTACGCTATTTGCGCATACTCTCTAGTTACCACAGATGTTGAGCCTATCACTCCTCCCACCAATGCCACATTCCTGAAGTAATACTTTTCCTGAGTATTCTATCCCACATGACCATAAAATATAACGTCCATACCGCATGATGCTAAAATGCATGATCCATCTAAGCTGAAGGATGTTAAAATACTCGGAACCTATCCCATGTAACATTAAACTATATGTAGTCCCACATGATGTTAAACTATTTATGGTACTACATGAAAATAAACTGTGACATCTTTACCACCTGATATTAAAATTCTTGATATGTCCCATTTAAGGGATGTAAAACTACTTGGAACCTATCCCGCATGACATTAAACTATATGTCGTCCCGCGTGATGTTAAACTATGTACGGCCCTTCATGACCATAAACTGTGACGGCTTTACCGTATGATGTTAACATGTGTAATCCGTCCAAGCTGAAGGATGTAAAACTACTCAATACTTGTCCCTCATGAAATTAAACTATATGTCATCCCACGTGACATTAAACTATGTACAGTCTTACATGACCATAAACTATGATGTATTTACTGCATGATGTTAAAATGTGTGATCTATCTGAGTTAAAGGATGTAAAACAACTCGGCACTTGTCCCGCATGACATTAAATTATATTTCGTACTGCGTGACGTTAAACTATGTGTGGTCCTACATGAGCATAAATTGTGACGTCTTTACCGCATGATATTAAAATGCGTGATCCATACGAGATAATGGATGTAAAACTACTCAACACCTATCCCAAATGACATTAAACTGTATGTCCCCCCGTGTGACATTAAACTATACATGGTCCTACATGGCCACAAACTGTAATGTATTTACCACATGACATTAAAATGTGTGATCCATCCAAGTTTAAGGATGTAAAACTACTCAACACCTATCCCACATGACATTAATCTATATGTCCTCTTATGTGATGTTAAACTATGTAGGGTCCTACATGAACATAAACTGTAACGTCTTTACCACATGATGTTAAAATGCGTGATCTATCTGAGCTGAATGATGTTACGCTACTCAACACCTGTCCTGCATGAAATTAAACTATATTTCATCCCATGTGATGTTAAAATATATCTAGTCCTACATGACCATAAACTGCGACGTATTTACCACATGACATTAAAATTTGTGATCTGTCCAAGTTGAAAGATGTAAATCTACCTGAAACTTGTCCCACATGACATTAAACTGTATGTCGTCCCACGTGATGTTAAACTATGTACAACCCTACATGACCATAATTTTTATTTATTTACCACAGGAAGTTAAAATGTGTAATACGTTCAAGTTGAATGATGTAAAACTACTCAGCACCTGTCCCACATGACATTATACTATATGTCATCCCGCATGATGTTAAATTATGTATGGTCCTACATGACCATAAACTGTGACATCTTTACCACATGATGTTAAAATGCATGATCCGTCTGAGCTAAAGGGCATAAAACTACTAGGAACCTGTCCCGCATAACATTAAACTATATGTTGTCCCACATGATGTTAAACTATGTGTGGTCCAACATGACAATAAACAATGATGAGTTTATTGCATGATGTTAAAATTAGACATCAGTCTGAGCTTAAGGATGTAAAACTACTTGGAACCTGTCCCACATGACATTAAATTGCATGTCGTCCTACGTGAAGTCAAACTATGTACGGTCCTACATGACCATAAACTGTGACGTCTTTACTACATGATGTTAAAATGCATAATCTGTCCGAGCTGAAGGACGTAAAACTAATCGCACCTGTTCCACATGACATGAAACTATATGTTGTCTAGCGTGATGTTAAACTATTTACGATCCTATGTGACCATAAAATATGACATCTTTACCACATGACATTAAAATTCTTGATCTGACCGAGCTGAATGTTGTAAAATTACTCAACACTTGTCCTACGTGACATTAAACTGTATGTCTTCCCATGTGATGTTAAACTATATACGGTCCTATATGACCATAAACTGTTATGTCTTTACCACATGACATTAAAATGAATGATCTATTCGAGCTGAAGGATGTAAAACAACTCAGAACTTGTCCCGTATAACATTAAAATGTATGTCATCCCACGTGATGTTAAACTATGTGTGGTCCTACATGACCATAAACTATGACGTCTTTACCGCATGGAATTAAAATGCATGATCCGTCTGAGCTGAAGGATGTAAAACTACTAATCACCTGTCCCAAATGACATTAAAATGTATGTCATCTAGCATTATGTTAAACTATCTATGGTTCTACATGACCATAAACTATGACATCTTCACCGCATGACGTTAATCTTTGTGATCCATCCTAGCTGAAGGACGTAATGCTTCCCAACACTCGTCTTGCATGACAATAACCTATGAAAGGGTCTAAGATCTATGAACTTAAACTAAGTTCTCCCCACATCTTCATCCCACAAGATTTTAAACTGCATATCATCTCCATAACTACGTATGAATTGATTCCCATACTCATGGACACTTAGGAAAGATCAAACGCTTCTTCTTAGCATAAAGCCACAAATTCTTTCCTTTTTACTGCCCCCTAGGTGTAGTTCCCTTGGAGGATTGTGCATAATGAATTGTAGACTTCTTTTCCCCCCATTTATGCTGGTTTTATGATAACCACATCATGTGCCCCTCCGGTTCTTCCATCCTCCTACGTCCTCACCGCATGATGTTAAAATGCATGAACCCTTCTGAACTATGTATCGCTTGATTCATGTCCTCATAGGATATGTAAGAATGCTCAAATATTTCTTTCATATGCCCATCCCAAACTTCAAGGTCTGACCCCTTGACCCGGATTCTTCTTAAAACAATTGGTGTAGTGCTGGACTTGTTTTACCTCATTCACATTGGGTTTATCATGAATGCAACATGTATTCCCCTCCATAGATCGTCCTTACCGCAAGACGTTAAACTGTGTAGGTATATTCACGCTTTGAGTGTCCTATCATTTGGGTCTTCATATCATTCACATCCTAAAGGACCACTGAGTCATATGGACGCTAGGCCCCAGGGATCTCCTACCATTTCAGGCCACTGTCACCAAATTTTTTGAATGACAATTTAATACAAGTCCCATGTTATGAATATGGTCAGTGGTCGATACCCAATTATTTGTTCCCATATCAGGTCACATGATGTGGATGTTGTGTTTTGAACATGGTCAACAACCATCCTCCATTGTTATCACTATCCCTATATGTCTCAAATGTTGGTTGTGGTGATTAATTTTGTCCTACTATCCTCCCAAGCATCAACATACCTCAAGCAGTGATGTTGGTCTGAATGGGATTGACCCCACATGATCTCTTTCCTTTATTATTGTGACATTATATGCTTGGGAGAACCTAATACCATTTATTGTTTCCCACACCGAGCATTGCTCATATGGGATTAGGAGCTTTGTTAAGGCCATACCTACATAAAGTATCATGAAATCATGGTCTGATCTCTATTACATTAAACTAAGATCACCATCATCCTCACCACACGATTTTAAATTGTTAGATCTGTCAAGGATAAAAGACGTGAAATCACTCATCACTTGTCTTTCTTGACGATAAAATGCAAACTGGTTGGGACTTCCTATCCGTGGCCCAGCCTCAGGTCCCTGACCTTTCCTGCACAATTGCCCAGGTTCTTATTTAGGATTGTGCAGTGTGATATGAACTCTATGTACTTGTTCGTGTCAGGATATTTTTTCCATGATGCATACATCCTCATCCTTACCGAAAGACTTTAAAATACACGAGTATCACCACCCTTCATGAATGCCTTCATTTGGGGTTTCTAACAACTTCAAATCTGAAAGGGCCCTTGAACGACATGGATGTTAGGCCCTAGTGCTCTCCTACCATTTCAGACCAACATCCCCAAGGATTTTAGACAAAACTTTAATACAAGTAATGAATTTTGAATATGGTAAATGACCGACAATAATTATTTTACCCCATTTCAAGAAAAGATATGGATACTGTGTTACAAATATGGTTAGAGGTTATCCTCGATCATTGTTTCCATTTTTTGGTTTCTCTCATGGCAGGCGCGATGATTCACCCTTTCCACCCATCTGTCCCACAAAAATGACACTAAACTGGGCATCTATCATCAAAGCTATATGGACATAAACTAAGATATATCTACTTCCATGTCACATGACTTTAAACTGCGTGACACCTCAAGAACTATGTATGGATTGATTCCCATTTTTTATGGGATATGTAGGAAAACATAGACTTTTCATCTTCGGCTATAGTCCAGGTACATCTATTCTTTCTCTCGACCTCTTGGCCTGAGTTCTCTTTGGGAATTATGAATGGTGTAGTGTATGTGGGATTAGGTCCTCATTCACATCGGGTTATTCTCCATGCGATACACATTTACCATATATAAACCCCCTACATGATATGGATTATGTGTTTTCAACAGGGATAATAGTTATCCTCCATCATCATGCCACACCCATTAAGCCCTAAATATTGGTTGTATGATTTACATCCTTTATAACTACATGTGGCTTGATTTTGATCCCCATGGGATACATAGGAATGACCAGATATTTTGTCTTCGGGTCTAGCCCTATTTATTATAAACCTCCTCATCTATCTGGCCCCTTGGATTGATTCCTCCAGAACGAATGTATGTGGTGTGGTATGTGATTATTTCCTCATTCACAATGGGTTTTTAATAGCCACACCATGTACCTCTCCCTATTGATAACTCTTCCACCCCCTGGTCTCCACTCATCTTTTAGGGTTTCCTACTCTTGAATTGGGCCCCTTTACCCTCTTTGGTAGTTCACCAATGTTCCCATGAGCACTCTAGTTCAGGACATGGAGTGGTGAGTTCTATATAGACATGTTATCTCCGATTTTCATTATTCATGTTACTCTTTATTTGGTATTTCATCATCTTTCACACTCTAAAAGACCCCCAAACAGTATGGATTCTAGGCCCCAGTTCTCTCCTACTGTCTTGGGCCAAATTTTCCTGAGAATTTCGAATGAAAAATTAATACTAGTCTCACTTTGCGAAATAGTCAGCAGTCGACCCTCATTTCTTATTCCCATTTTAGGTTACACAATATGGATGATGTGTTTTGAACAAGGTTAATACTTATCCCCCATCATCATGATAGCCCCATTAATCCCTAAATATTGGTTGCATGATTCACATCATTTTCCACTCCATCATGTCCAAGTGGAATTTCGAAACTCTTAGTGCTATCCCTCAGTGCGTGTTTGCACGTTAAGAGGATAAAGCCATGGTGAGGTTTCATTTGTGGCTCCGTACTATTTTCCCCTTTCCAATATTTCACATGATTTGAAGACCTTCTCCATCCTTGTTTCTCACATTGTGCACAAATCACATTGCATTAGGGATTTGGTCAAGTTTACATCTGTTTAGAAGAGTCACACTTCCCCTGGTCTGAGCTCTAAGACCATAAACTAAGATCTACCACATCCTTGTCAAAAGATGTTAAACTACACGATATCCTAAAGAACTACATATTAATTGATTCCCATATTTCTATGATATGTAGGAATTCCCAAACATTTATTCTTCGGGTCCATATCAGGTTCCAATAATCACCTCTTCTATTTGTTTTTTTTGGACCGGAATCATATAGGATTGTGTGGTGTGGCATATTTGGGCTTATGTCCTCATTTACATTGGGTTTTTAGTAGCTTCACCACATACTCCCCTTTTAGGAGCTAGTCTCTCCTACCTCTCATCTCGCACAGCATTAAACTACCCACTCAGAACTACATATGTCTTGATTCCTACCCTAGCAGGATACATAATGACATCTAGATGTCTAGTTCATAGATCTAGCAACGTGCATTTAAAACTTCTATATAGTCATCCTGGACTCGTCCCCTTTTTAGAGACCAGTCATTGCCTCCGTACTCACCATATGATGTTAAACTACATGCCCATCATCCTCATTAGTATGACGTAAAACTATGAGCCGATATAGGTTCTCTCTAGAGATATCATTTCAAGAAATGAGCTCTATCTCTGATCAAATCGATGCACTCAGCTAATGTTCTTTCATTACGGTGGCATAATTTCAAGAGTGTTGGATTCCATCCGAAAAAACCATCACTCCACCTTCCACTCCTTGCATGAACTTTATTTGGACCCTCATCATATTTCATGCCTAAAGAAACCCCCTAACAGTTTGGATGCTCGGCCTATGGATTGCCTACTATCCTAGGTTAACATTCTGTAAGACTAATGGATGACATTTTGAGTCAAGACCCGTGTTTAGAACATGGTCAGTGATTGTCCCTCATTTGTTATCCACATTTAGGGCTAATTTAATAGGGATAATATGTTTCAAACACAATCAATTGTTATCTTTTGTTGTCATTTCATCCCCATAGTGTTCCAAATTTTTGGGTATCGTGATTCACACTTTCCACTCTCCTATGTTCGGATTTATTCTAACTCCCCTGGAATTACCTCACTAGTGTACTAGATCACATTGGGATAATTAAAATTCAATTGTTCTAAGAACTTCATTCCCCAGTCAAGCCTCTATCTTTCTTCTCGGAAATTCAGATAGGTTTCTCAGACGCCAGATGCCTGATGATTGGTTGGAACTATCATATTTAGATGGAATAACAATGCAGTCATCCCTTGTTTCTCATATCGGGCACGAACTGTGTGATCTTGGGGATTAATCACTGGATATTTCATGAATGTGATTGAAATTAAGAAAACCAAAGACAAGTAATGGAATAAAAACATATAGTTAATGTAAAAAATACAAGTATGAAAGTATGTCTATGAGTTTACACACATTACAAAACCCAAGGATTAGAACCTCATATACATTGGTTGACCTCTTCAATAGAGTGTTCTATCTCTGCCACTCTCTAGATGGTGGAATCCAGGATCTTCTATCACCTACTAAGCTCCCTATCTTCCTCGATGGAAATAGAACATAGTTCATCATCTGCAATCCGGGCCCACTCCTCGTCAGCTCAGATGATAGCCATATCCATAGAGGCTCACTTCATTTATTCTTTGGCCTCTTACAACTGGGCCGTTAGGTGTGATATGATCTTTGATTGTGCATCGAGGAAGGAAGAGTACTCATTCACCCATGCCTGCAACTTCTGAATCTCATTTTTAGCCTTCTGAAGCCTCTTGATGTTCACCGATTTACTCTTCTACCATCCCACACTAATTCCATGATCATGATCCAATATATTCTCCTCCATGAAGTCTCTAATGAGTATATGAGGATGATAGTCATCCAATACTCTGGAGCATATCTTGAGTATCTAGTAATGAAGCCTTCTCATCTGTTTTATCCATTTTACTTGAAGGGTATCCCTGATGAAGCACTTGATCAACTTCCATGAACGGTGATGGATGATATTACAATCCTCTTCATCAGAAGACATCACTTCCTAGTATGTGGGGTTAGCATGTTCATATATAGGTAACACCTCCATGAATTTATTATTAGGATCTTTATCCAGTGTCAGGTTGGGTAGGTCTGGACCCATGCCATCAGATTGATCCCATTCGTCAGATTCCAGCTCAATGATTTTAGGTTCGGCCATGATGACGGTCCCACCTGTGAATGGGAGTGCTTTTGTTTGGTTAGTTTGGGTGTCCACTTACATGACCACCAACATTCCCCTAGGAAAGGTAGTGCATAAAGCTCCGACCATCCTCACCAATTCAGCCCATGCCATTTGAAGAACTATGCATGTTAAAAACACATAGACATTAGTTAACCTAATCTAATGGATTATAGTTACAAAGTCTTTGAGGAAGACTTATAGAGATAAAATAGTCATTCTCACCCCTAAGTTGTTACTGTTGAGACTCCGAGGCATGGACCCCTGTATATGGTTGGGAAATATGAAGGCTTGGGGAGAACCACCCTAGGTGTCGCAGCCCTTCGAGGCGCAGTAATCACCATTGTCACGGGTACAGATCTTGAAGTTTCCACAGCTACATATACTATTGCGTGGGAGCAGGTCTTGCATATGAGGCCCTATTACACAGTTCAATTGTCAGTTGAGAATTCCAAAATTACCTGGGTGAGGACTAAGTGAAATCAGTTTAGCATTTTACATCAAGAGCTTCCACAAATTATTCTATCTTCGGGTCTGAATTTCCAACTCACACTCCTCTATAGGACTCCCTCCACCACCCTCCTCCCCCAGGAGGACCCTTATGATTCTTTCAGTAGAGGGAAGAACTCTCCCAATTACATGTACAATAACTTTGGAGGGGATGTTTAGTTGAGAAAAACCTTCACTTGATCTGTCATTGGATGCGGGTCACCCCGAGAGTGCACGAAGTCCTCCAGCTTGGTGGTGTACTGCTCCCCCTTTTCTAGAGATACTGCAAAACTAGACCTATCACAACCGATTCCCACAAAATCCATCCTGGGTTGGTTGAGATGGTGCCACATTCCGGAAGGATTGATAAATTTAATGTTAACATCCCTGATGTCCCAGGCCTCCAGGAAGACAACATCCTCAGGCATATCTATATGGCGCAACTACTTCCCCAGAGCCTGGGTGGGTATCTTACAGAAACCCCAGGGTGGCCACCCCTCTGGATGACTTTTCTCCTCTATGGTTGTCAGGTCCACCACTACCACCTACCTCTCAGCTGGTGTGAACCTCATTGATACTGTATCCCCATCACCATAGGATGTTCTTGCCACCTTCCACCCTCGACCTCAATGTTGAGGGGGCACCCAATCGCTAGCACAGATGGTCCGCTGCTTCAGCATCTCCCCCAAGTAGGCTACCTACCAAATCCGTCCGTACTCCTTCACTATCCCATAGATGGATATGGTTGGAGGCAGCTCATTGCACATCTTCCCATCCTCCCATGTGAACCTAAGCCACATTTTACCCATCACACATGAATGGTCCTCATGGAACACTCCCAAGTAGACCTGTGGGGCCAGCCTCTGCATGCACTAGAACTACCTCGTGAAATGGTGTGGAGTGTATGACTCCAAAAGAGTCTCATGTTCAACCCACGCTACCAGGACTTTAGAGATAGGATTGATGCACCTTCATTCTAGGGTCATCATCAGTGAATACACCTATTGGAAATGAGAACATGCAGAAGTTGAACTCTTTAGCCTTCCAAAACCCGTTCAGCACCAACGGTGAGGTCAACTTTGTCGGAAAACTCCTCACCGCGTTCAAATTAGCCAGTTGGAAGTATGAACATAGAGGGGAATTGATGTTCAGATATTCATAGACTCCCCTAATATGCACTTATATCCACCCATATAGAAGATGGAATGACCCACATAACCTATGTATATTCTTCCCTTCACTAATGTGGCACAACACCTTATATAGATTAGCGAGCATTAGGATCCCTAGGTTGACCCACTCCCCTGTCTCAAACATGGATTCCATGATGAACGTGCTCGGCCGCAAACCCATGTTTGTGTCCCATATAGGCAGAACCCAACTACAGATAAGCACCAAGATGAATGCAGCCAACCTAACCACCGATGGCTTCTTGAAACTGATACTGAATCTCCATGTATTCCACTAGTTATCCTCCAAGAGTCACCAATATGAGTGATTCTTTCTATGATGAACCCCATTTAGGTAGGTTGAAGACCTCACGATAAACATTCCATCTATAGGGAAATTCAGGAACCGACTGAACCACCACCTAAAGTGGACATCCCTCATTGAATGTTTGTCCTCCCCTAACACCAGGTCCATAAATACCTATTCTAGTAGCAACATCGGGTCTGGGTCCTCCCATGTATTCACAGTTGGTAGGAAATCATCGTACATCGCCCCCAATATAGGAATCCCCGTGATTTAATATAGGTCCCAAAGGCTGATACCAACCTTCCCATGGTGATAATGGAATGTGTTAACCCTCAAGGGCCACCTACTCAGCAACTCCAGTATCAGTTGCTTCAGATGGTAGATGTGGAATAGAGAGGGCCAGTCCACCTCATATAGGCCCACTCACCTCATCTCCACCCCAAACTCCTTGCACGAGACAATTACCCAATAATCCCATGCCCATTAATTCATGAAATTGATTCCCTATTGTAGATCCCACTCATTGGTCCACCCCTTCTCCAAGTTCCCCAAGGTTTCCTTTAGAATGGTGTGGTACTGGGTGAGATACCTCGGGCTGCAACACCTTCCCATCTACGTTGTTTACATGATTATACAAATATTCGACATTGATAGGCGTATAATCCCCCCACGTGTGATTGTCCACCACCTTGAACCACTAGTGCTAGAACAACTTACTCTTGAACCAATATGCAGGCTCATCTCTACTTGCTTCAGTAATGAAAACATCATCCCTCATACCAAATCCATATTGAGGAAACCTTTTTCATAGTGGGTAGTTCTTCTGACTCTCTGACAACAGCTCCACCAGAGACTTCTGGTCCGAATGGCTCCTTACATATTCTCTGATACCTAGGATATCTACCATTTCTTCCCTCTGAGAAACATCCACAAGGATCCCTTAGACGCCTCTTGGGGAGCCATTCCATCTCAAAGATTTGTAAATTTTTTCCCAGGATTGCGAAGCTCGATTGCGGAGCTCGATCATAGAGCCCGGTCGTAGAGGTAGGTTGCAGAATGTAACGACCCAAACATACATGAATGAAAATCCCTCTTGATTAAATTAAATGTATTATTATGGATATATAAAAACTTATGAACTTCCTTGGTTTTATGTTTTTGGATTTTAAAATACCATTAAGGATTGTGATAGTTTCTAATATAGCTATTAAATAGTGATCACATGATTACTATAAATATAGGTCTTTAACAAAATAATTTTACTTAGAAAAAGGAATCGATGACCTCATCTAGTAGATTTGACCCATACGAATCCCATTTATCAGAGCTCAAAAAGGAGGTGGCATCATTTGGCTTTTCTCTTGACCAAGCCTAAGCTGAGCTTCAACATGTTAAGCTCGAGCGGAATCACCTATGTGAGAATTGGAAGTTGATAGAGATTACCACCCGAGTGATGTTATATGAGCCACCCCAAGAGAATGTCACCATCACACGTCTTACCCTTCAGTCATATGCATGTGTTTTAAGGGGTTATGTAACAAGACCCTAGCACTATGACTATGTACATAAATTTTATATAAATATTATACATTCATTTTATTATTGTTACTTTGTAAATTGTTTTTAAATACCAAATAGTATATTTAGTTAATATTCAATTAAGAAATATATTTTTATAAATTAATGGATTTTTGAATTAAATAATATTTTAATAAAATATTATTATTAATTTACTTTTTATTAACTTTAAAGGATCATATAATTTTTATGAATACAATTGTAATTTTTATAAAGGTTTGAAATTTGTTTTTGTCAAAACCCATGAATTTTCGATAAATGTAGGTTTTTATTTTAAAAGTGAAAAATAAAGTATTTATATAATTATTTGGATAAAATTAATATTATTTTTGGAATTAGGACATCAAAATTATACAATGGTGGATTTTTCATAATTTTCGGAGATAGTCGAATTTTTGGGTAAAAATTAAGTACTGTTTAAATATATAATGTGTTTTATGCCATAATAATGGACCAATAGTGATTTCATAAAATAATATAAACATTATGTTCAGAAAATATATCTTTTACCATTAAAATAATGTGATTTTATATTTTTTTTATTTATTTTACAAAACTTTAGTGGACCCTCCAAGAGTTATAAAACATTTTCACTTTTTAAATGGATTTCGTTTAGAGTGTGACACATCTCCACATAAGAAACCCTATTATTTTAAGACGTTATGCCATTGGAATTATAAAATATTATTTTCCACTCCCCTTTGGAAAAAAACATGGGAAAAAACTATGGTCTGGTTAGTGGTTTAGTTTAGTTAAATGTGTGGTGTCCCAGACCTAAATAATAAAGAATCCCCTCTACTTTACAATATAACCCCACAAAAGTGACCACTTAATCTTCACTAAAAGCCTTTTTAGTTCGACCAAACCCTGAACTCCTAACATTATAATCCTCCCAAGGTTCCCCAAGCACCCAAGAATCCTCTCTCAAGCCTTTCCCAAGCTTTTTGGATCACACTTCCAAGTAAGCAATTCCTTCCTTTCTTATTTTTTCAATCTAAGTTTTCTTTATGTTGTAATACCCTTTTACATTAAATTAAAAATTTTGGGGTATGATTTCACACCTCCCTTATTTTCCCCTCCTTATTTTTGAAATTATTAGATAACTTTTTCTCTCTAATTAATCCATCCCATGTACACCCGTTACTATACGGAAATTATGTAAGGAATTTTTCTCTCCTCATTTACATTCAAGAAATTATTTTGTATTATGAATCTAAATTACATTAAATATGTTGGGAAATATATCTATATGACTCCCTTACATTCCATTTTATTGACATATAATGATACACCCTTTTCACTCTCATCAACTATTTTTATGAATTCTTATGTCACACCGTTACGCTGTCGAAATTGCACCGCGATTTTTCAAGCTAATGTCATTGTGTAGTGAATACCATGCCCATTTCTCTATCAAGGGTATTCAAATTTATTAACATTTACTTATTGATTATAAATCTTCATGTATGTATTCCACGTACCATTATCATGAAATAAATTATGATGAATGATTCCATGTTGTATGATCCATGTGGCACGCTTATGCATGAAATGAAATGGTTAAGAAGTGTGCGCCTTGATAGTGATCCAATGCATTGGATAAAGATTAGTATCATGATAATTCAATTGAAATGAGGGTTTACTCATGATAATTCAAGTGCAATGAGGGTTTACTCATGTTCCATGTGCAATGAGACTTGTCTCATGCTAATACCATGTTAAGGGTTGTTGCCACATTTCCATGTTATGTTAATTATGCTATATCATGCCTTTATGTTAATGTTTCTCTTGAACTACATTGATATTACTATTGACTAACATGTATTTTACTCTTTATGTTATGCCTTGTTTACTCTCTTACTGGTCTTTATATCTCACTCTTTTCTTATGCATGTCCTCAGGTTATCCCATACAATGCCAAGTACGAGGGAGTGTAGCGGTCATGTAAAGGAAGTTTTCAATAAAGATGTTGTGTTTTATGTTTTATGTTGTTATGTAATGTTCATAAGGCCAAAATACACTATAACTGTCTAGCTTCTATGTTGTATCAAGTGAATATTTTATTTAATAAATCATGTTTACGTGTGTAATAAAAAGTAGGGTTGTTATAGTTGGTATCAGAGGATAAGTTTAGTTATTTTTTGGATTAGGATTAGAAAACCCTAGTGAAAGCCTTAGGAATAAGACTATGTATAATACAAAACCCCAAAATTTTGGTGAGTATTGAGTAAGTGTTTTATTACGAAAATACATCCCTATTTGGATATGAGAAGGTAGAGGCGGCTCTGGCACATATGTACCTAGGAGGAAAAACTATGACAAGGAGTTTCGGGCTGGACTTGGGGTATCCTAGTACACGACAACAGACCTTGAAACACTCTTGGTTATGAAACTCCTGGGGGATATTCTTTGGTAAATTCACAAGCTTAGTATGAACCATTATTATTGGAATTAAAAATAAATTCCCCTAAGAATATATGTTAGAAAGTATATCATGGATAACTGTAACAGCCCGGGATTTTAGGAAAAATATTCTTTTTAATTTCATTAATGTCTTGTGTTGTATGCTACACTAAGATTACCTTGCGCTATACGCAACACCATATTAGCTTGCAGTATACGCAACACTATTCTTGGATCGTGGTACACACAATTTTGATAATAGTTATTCTACGAAACATTGAGTATATATATATATATATATATTCAATGTATAAATGAAATATGGCTGGATTATGTTATACGAAACAACGAAGGATTCTTGCACAGCACGCAACCCTGACTTGGCTTGCATTACACGCAATCGCGACCTTCCTCGATAGCGTGTGTTGTACGCAATACCGGGTTTTACTAAACAACGATATATTATTATAATATTATTATGAACTAGATGTTATGAATAGTATTAACTAAATTTTTAATCTTATAACATTATTATTCGTCTTACACATTTTCTAAAAAAGGTATAAGAACAAAATAAATTTTTCGGGTAAAATAAGTATTTTTAAAAAAATGCAGTTTTACCGCCTTTTGATGATGCACCCACTTTAAATCTAGTTTTTTAAATGTTTATAAGTTAAATTAGACAAAATAAAAGTCTTCTTTAGAATCAAGATATAAAAATTTACTTTGGATAAATTTTTCATATTATTATGATAACTTTCATATTTTAATGAATAGTAAAAACACGCTATATTTTAATTAAAAACAACTTTTTTCATCGTAATAAATTATGTGGTTAAATAATAATATTGAATGATTTCAAAGTATAAATAGAATATATTTTTACCATTTAATATAATGTATGTCATTAGCTTTGATTTTACATTGAATTCGTAGGTTAAATAAATTCAATCTTTGGCAATGTTTTAACTTTTAAAACCTATTTGCTTAAACAACGGGATTAATTTTAAATTAATTACTGCAACTTCTGTGTTTTGAATTTTGAAAAATGGACTCCATATTTGGAATCAGTGGGTCCAAATTATGTTTATAGGTTACTTTTATTTTTTTGATATTATGAATAGTAACTACGGTAATTTTTTTATTTACTATGGTTAAAGGTAAATAGGGTAATTCAAGGTTAAAAGAATATTATAATAATTCAAAATTATCTTGAAACTTGTCCTAACCTTATTGGATGAGTAGGGGCCGACCATGGACATCCTTGGGTCGATTTGGGGACTCTATGGAGCCACTTATGAAAGACAATGACACATTAGATTAATTAATTTAATGCAAAGACAAAATTGACTTTAACAAAACTCTTTTAGTAATTAATTTTTATTATGTAAGTTATATTTTCGACTACAAATATTCTTTTGAAAGCTAAAAATATTCTCTACATCATGGTATTTTTGTCATAATTTTTAGACATCAAATGAATTAAATTTTCTATGACACAATAATGATGTAGTGTTTAACTCATTAATAAATGATTTAAATAAATAAGATTAAAATGATTAAAATATCATCCAAAACCTGTCCAATTAATATTGGATGATTTTATTTAGAATATGAGGCATCTTATCTTCGGCATTAATGTGTTTTGGACCTATTGAAACTGAAGATAAGTTTATAATAAAATAATGTTTTCACACTTTCCTAAAGAGCCCCTCCACTCCCTTATAAAAGGAGACCACTTCTATGAAATTACTCACACCTCTCAAGCCTTTTGACTCATCCCAACTCTATCCAAATAAGCTCCCTACATCCCTATACTCCCCCTTGAAGCCTTACATTAGGCAGAAGACTCTCCAAGAAGTCCTTTTGGTTCAAACCAAAGGAAGTTACCAAAATTAAAGGTAACAGTTTCTCTTAAGTTGTTTTCTTTTATTCTACTTATCGAACCCCTAAACTCTTTTTAATCCTTCCTTTTGTAACAACACCAATATCCTAAATATACTAGGAAGTTTTTATGAGAAGGATTCAAAATACACTTACATACACCTCCATCTAATGGATGAAGAACATAATGTTTCTGTGATGGCAAACTAACGCCTCACGAAACGATGATTGTTCGATTTTATCCTACCACCTATCATGGTGGCCATTATGATGGAACTGTATTTATATATAATATATATTATGTTTATGATTTACTTATTCTTATTTACTACCTAATTATATCAATCCTTTACTGTTTCCATAGTCGGTAAATACGATAATCTCAGTTAAGGAAGTGCGGACTACCGCCCCCTCAAAGTGATGTGATTCGTTAATACCTTATGTGGGATGTATAAAGGATGTGGTTAATGATATTATATATGATATTATACGGGAATTATAATATAACTATGTATAATTATGTTTTAATTCCATTAAAATAAGAAATAGAAATGAAAGCAGCGTTCATGTGTACGTACGGCTTACCGTCTCCATGAACGGTGCGTTTCATTTCTTACCTCCATATGTTATGTACTATTATAAATGATTGTATATTCTGGATATAGAAGGAATTTATTTGATATATAAATCATGATTTACATTTTTGAGGTAATTAAATCATGATATAAGTAATAATAACTTCAAGAACAACAAGTCCAAACACGTACGATAAATAAGATTATTTTACCCAAAACCCTACTTTAACATTAATTTACATAAGAATGGGTAATATAAAGTCATAAGTGAACCATATATGTGATATTATAACAATGAATATGATTCTTTAATAAGTCAATGACATTATTTAAATCATTACACAAGAGGTTCAGACACTTATGAAACAAATTGGACCTAAGGTAAGGGAAATATCACAATCTCATTTTTATCCGAGATTGTTTATACTTTGGAATTTACTGGGGTGTATTTTGTCATCCACATACATGTTTCCTCAATATGTAATATTTATATCCTTCTACAATAGTTTATATCCAATTTTACCCTTCGTTGAGTTTTTTTAAAAGATTTGAAAGGAATCTTTTGTCGTTTTTCGTACGAGCTACTTTTTGACTTTTCCGACAAAAGTACGAGAAGAATGTTTTTTTAACTTCTACGACATGAATGGATTTTTAAAACATTTTTTAAAAGAACCTTCCTTTTCAAGTTTTAAAGTTTATTTTTAATCAACTTCTTTTAGTTTAAAATTGTATGACATGTTAAGAAAGGAAAAATGTTTTTGAAGTAGAAAGGATATTTTCCTCAAGAATGGAGTTCAAGTGTTTTATCAAAATTTATTTCCATATAAGATAATAAAGGGTTCTGTTTCTATCCCAATTATTACATTGATTTGATTATGTTGTGATGGAATTATATTTATTAATTCCTTTATCTTATATGAATTGTTTTATGATGTTACGATGTTAAAGATTTCCATTTTTATTACATGGGTTATGCAATGATGTTTGATTTATGATTTTATGGAACACATAAGAATGGTATCATTATGAGATGGGTGGGACCTATATCTCCCTCCAATGCATTGGGTAAAGATTTTATATCTCATGAGATAGACATGGCTGGAACGGTAGGTTATACCGGTTCAGTGAAACAGGACTAAAATGGGGAGTGAACTCGGTTCAGAAAGGGACTTTGTCCACTAAGATAGTCTTGGAAATGAGTCTTGACTAATAAGAAATTATTTTTATTGATTATGTGTGTATTCCACAAAGTTTCATGTTTTAAGTTATGATTATTGGGATTACATTTCACTACTATGATTTATCCCATGTTATGAAATTATGATCTCTTTTGCAGGTTAAGATTTCCAAAAGATATGTTCTTATGAATATGACGTGATTGATATTTCTTTTGTTTACCCTTACTGAGCATTTGAGCTCACCCTTTTATGTTTTCTTTTCCCCAGGACATAAAGAAAGGATTTAGGTTTAAAAAAAGAAGATCTTTATGGGAGATGTTGAAGATCTTTCACCACGATTAGAAGATTATATTCTGAGTTTCCAAAGACACTAAACTATTACGGTCCTTGTGTGTGTGTTTTTGTTATGTAATAAATATTCCACAAAAGTAATGTAATGTCCATGTACGCCAGGCTTCGAGTCTCTACAGTTGGTATCAGAGGAAAAGTTTAGTAAACCTTTAGAAACTAGGATGCGAAAACGTTATTAAGATCCCTAGAGATATTTCTAAGGTATGTATAGGTATGACCCTAAGGATAAGTATACGTATAGGATATAGTCCTAGAACTATGGTAACGATATTATATTAAACCAAAGATGTTAGATATTGAATTTACATCCCCTTTATTATGATTTTTGCCTCTCACACTATTCTTTCTGGGTTTTAGAAAATGGCGGGAAAAAAGATGATTCACGATAATGGAGGATATGATGGACAATGGAATGATATTCTTCATGAGAAACCAAATGAAATGGGATTTAGAAGTCCAAACATCATTGTTATGCCGAATCAGCAATCTCATAATATGAACAATAAAGTAAAATTTGTTAAGTTTCCTGACTTGGATAATAAGAGAAAGATGGAGTTTCATGATGATCATAGAGGAAAGAAAGTTCAATTTCCCCTATGTAAATAATGTGGGAAGAGGCATCAAGGAGAATGTTTCAAAGGAACTGGAAGATGTTTTGGGTGTGGAAAAGAAGAACACAAAGCCAGTAAGTGCAAAAGAAAAGGTTCAGTTAACACCAGGGATGAGGATAATGGTATTGCTACGACATCAACAATGGTTAAATGTTTTAAATGTGAAATGTACGGGCATTATGCAAACCAATGCCCTAAGGGAAAGTCTCATGAAGAGAATCAGTATGGTCTTATGGGTAGTATTTATGTTGATGATGATGAAGAGACTACAAATGATATGTGAGATGAAAGAATTGTTGAAGCTCAGTCAATGGTTTAAGAATGTAGTGGAATGATTACATGTTTATCATGTGTAATGTTGTATAAGTAATCTCATGGTACTATGGAATAAAGAGACATCTAAGGATTGTTACACTATTGTCTTTCCTTGAGTTTTGAATGTGTATGATTAATGGTACCAGTATCCATGAAATGTTATTCATATATTTTTGGAATGTAGACGATATGCGCATAATGAAGGGATAAGGATAAAATTAAATGTTTGATAGTATTCATGAGCTCATGACTGATATAAGGAGAAGGTTATATCATGGATTGAGTATATAGAATTTTTGGATTTTGGTATGTGGAAAGAGTTAACTTTTGACTGCATTCATGTTTTCACTAAGGTTCAATGGGTATTCATTCTTCAAGAGAATACATGATTAAGGTATTCACATGTTTGTAATTTGACCAAAAAGATATATCTTATGATATATGGGGGATAAATGATGGCATTCACATGATCATTTTCTTTATACTATGAGCTTGGACTGAAGTATTTTAGATAAGCCTAAAGATTGGAATTGATTATGTTGGACATAAGTTAGTATTGTTTAAGGATAAAACTTTTTTGATATTGTTGATGGGATGTTATAGTAATATAGCTTTAGAAAAAGGAAAACCTACAGGACGGGTGACAACCCATCGCGTCAGACAAGGATGTGGGAATCGAACCCACAACCGAAGTGCGACTGGCCTTTATCGCCTACCACTGGCCTACAGGAAGTCCCTATTTAATAGAAACTAGTTTTATTATATTAAGCAGTATGATATATGAAGTATAATTCCATTTTAGGAACCATATATGATTAATCTCACTATAGATGGACTTATGTATTTTTTTGATAACTTTTCTAACCTTTTTTTTGAAATAGATGGAATGACCCATCATTCTATCACATGATCTGCTAACACATCACGAATGACAAATTCAACTTCATTTCTTTAAGAGATGAAGTGGAAATTGTCCAAAGAACGACAAACGGTGAGACTATACCAAAATCACGAAAGTATTTCTTCTAATTCCAATTTCATCAACTTTAGGGAAATGATCTTGAAAACCAAAAATTTTGTCCTAGTGCTCTAATATCTGATGAATCAGACAGTAACTTAGATCATCACAAATTTATGGCTTTGTGATTGCTGGCTTTTCCATAGCCATGTTCTCTACCACTCTCCATCAGAACATGATGGTTAGATTTCTCTTCCATATCCATATTTTCACTTATGTGGAAACCCAGTGATTAGTTTATTTGGGTAACCATTAAGTTTAATTCTTTTGTTTTTAAAGATTGGTTTTGGTATTACTTTTTACGATGTGGGTTTCTATTAAAGAAACTTTCGAATAGTAAACCATTTATAACCCCGACGAATTTCGAGGGAAAAATTCATTTTAAGGGGGGTGGAATGTAACAGCCTGAGATTTTATGAAAAATATTCTTTTTAATTTCATTAATGTCTTGTGTTGTATGCTACACCAAGATTACCTTGCGCTATACGCAACACCGTATTAGCTTGCAGTATACGCAACACTATTCTTGGATCGTGTTACACAGAATTTTGATAATAGTTATTCTACGCAACATTGAGTATATATATATATATATTCAATGTATAAATGAAATATGGCTGGATTATATTATACGAAACAACGAAGGATTCTTGCATAGCACGCAACCCTGACTTGGCTTGCATTACATGCAATCGCGACCTTCCTTGATAGCGTGTGTTGTACGCAATACCGGGTTTTACTAAACAACGATATATTATTATAATATTATTATGAACTAGCCATTATGAATAGTATTAACTAAATTTTTAATCTTATAAAATTATTATTCGTCTTACACATTTTCTAAAACATGGTATAAGAACAAAATTAATTTTTCGGGTAAAATAAGTATTTTTTAAAAAATGCAGTTTTACCACCTTTTGATGACGCACCCCCTTTAAATCTAGTTATTGACATGTTTATAAGTTCAACTTGACAAAATAAAATTCTTATTTAGAATAAAGATATAAAAATTTACTTTGGATAAAATTTTCATATTATTCTGATAACTTTCATATTTTATTGAATAGTAAAAACACGCTATATTTTAATTAAAGACAACTTTTTAATCGTAATAAATTATGTGGTTAAATAATAATATTGAATGGTTTAAAAGTATAAATAGAATTTATTTTTACCATTTAATATAATTTATGTCATTAACCTTGATTTTACATTGAATTCATAGGTTAAATAAATTCAATCTTTGGCAATGTTTTAACTTTTAAAACCTGTTTGCTTAAACAACGGGATAAATTTTAAATTAATTACTGCAACTTCTGTGTTTTGAATTTTGAAAAATGGATTCCATATTTGGAATTAGTGGGTCCAAATTATGTTAATAGGTTACTTTTATTTTTTTGATATTATGAATAGTAACTATGATAATTTTTTTAATTTACTACGGATAAAGGTAAATAGGGTAATTCAATGTTAAAAGTATATTATAATAATTCAAAATTACCTTGACACTTGTCCTAACCTTATTGAATGAGTATTGGCCGACCATGGACATCCTTGGGTCGATTTTGGGACCCCATGGAGCCACTTATGAAAGACAATGACACATTAGATTAATTAATTTAATGTAAAGACAAAATTGACTTTAACAAAACTCTTTTAGTAATTAATTTTTTTATGTAAGTTATATTTTCAACTATAAATATTATTTGGAAAGCTAAAAATATTCCCTATATCATGGTATTTTTTTCATAATTTTTAGACATCAAATGAATTAAATTTTTTATGACAAAATAATGGTGTAGTGTTTAACTCATTAATAAATGATTTAAATAAATAAGATTAAAATGATTAAAATATCATCCAAAACCTGTCCAATTACTATTGGATGATTTTATTTAGAATATGAGGCATCTTATATTTGGCATTAATGTGTTTTTGACCTCTTGAAACCGAAGAAAATTTTATAATAAAATAATGTTTTCACACTTTCCAAAAGAGCCCCTCCACTCCCTTATAAAAGGGGACCACTTATATGCAATTCCTCACACCTCTCAAGCCTTTTGGCTCCTCCAAACTCTACCCAACTAAGCTCCCTACATCCCTCTCCTCCCCCTTGAAGCCTTACATTAGGCAGAAGACTCTACAAGAATTCCTTTTGGTTCCAACCAAAGGAAGTTACCAAAATTAAATGTAACAGTTTCTCTTAAGTTGTTTTCTTTTATTATACTTCTCCAACACCTAAACTCTTTTTAATACTTCATTTAGTAACAAAACCAATATCCTAAATATACTAGTATGTTGTTATGAGAAGGATTCAAACTACACTTACACACACCTCAATCTAATGGATGAAGAACATAATGTTTCTGTGATGGAAAACTAACGCCTCACGAAACGTTGATTATTCGATTTTCTCCTACCGCCTCTCATGGTAGCCATTATGATGGAAATGTATTTATATATAATATATATTATGTTTATGATTTACTTATTCTTATTTACTACCTAATTATATCAAGCCTTTACAGTTTCCATAGTCGGAAAATACGATAATCTCATTGAAGGAAGTGTGGACTACCGCCCCCTCAAAGTGATGTGATTCATTAATACCTTATGCGGGATGTATAAAGGATGTGGTTAATGATATTATATATGATATTACACTGTAATTATAATATACCTATGTATAATTATGTTTTAATTCCATTAAAATAAGAAATAGAAATGAAAGCAGTGTTCATGTGTACGTATGGCTTACCGTCTCCATGAACAGTGCGTTTCATTTCTTACCTCCATGTGTTATGTACTGTTAAAAATGCTTGTATATTCTGGATATACAATGAATTTATTTGATATATAAATCATGATTTAAATTTTTGAGGTAATTAAATCATGATATAAGTAATAATAACATCAAGAACAACATGTCCAAACACGTACGATAAATAAGATTATTTTACCCAAAACCCTACTTTAACATTAATTTACATAAGAATGGGTAATATAAAGTCATAAGTGAACCATATATGTGATATCATAACAATTAATATGATTCTTTAATAATTCAATGACATTATTTAAATCATTATACAGGAGGTTCAGACACTTATGAAGAAAATTGGACCTAAGGTAAGAGAAATATCACAATCTCATTTTTATCCGAGATTGTTTATACTTTGGAATTTACTCGGGTGTATTTTATAATCCACATCCATGTTTCCTCAATATGTAATATTTATATCCTTCTACAATATTTTATATCCAATATTACCCTTCGGTGAGTTTTTTGTAAAAGATATGAAAGGAATCTTTTGTCGTTTTTCGTACGAGGTACTTTTTGACTTTTCCAACAAAAGTACGAGAAGAATGTTTTTTTAACTTCTACGGCATGAATGGATTTTTAAAACATTATTTACAAGAAGCTTACTTTTCAAGTTTTCATGTTTATTTTTAATCAAATTCTTTTAGTTTAAAATTGTATGACATGTTAAGAATGGAAAAAAAATTTTGAAGTAGAAAGGATATTTTCCTCAAGAATAGAGTTCAAGTGTTTTATCAAAATTATTTTTCATCTAAGATAATAAAGGGTTCTGTTTCTATCCCAATTATTTCATTGATTTGATTATGTTGTGATTGAATTATATTTATGAATTCCTTTATCTTATATGAATTGTTTTATGATGTTACGATGTTTAAGATTCCCATTTTTATTACATGGGTTATGCAATGATGTATGATTTATGATTTTGTGGCACACATAAGAATGGTATCATTATGAGATGGGTGGGACATATATATCCCGACAATGAATTGGGTTAAGATTTTATATCTCATGAGATAGACATGGCTAGAACGGTAGGTTATACCGGTTCAGTGAAACAGGACTAAAACGAGGAGTGAACTCGGTTCAGAAAGGGACTTTGTCCACTAAGATAATCTTGGCAATGAGTCTTGACTAATAAGAAATGATTTTCTATGATTATGTGTGTATGACACAAAGTATCATGTTTTAAGTTATGATTATTGGGATTACATTTCACTACTATGATTTATCCCATGTTATGAAATTATGATCTCTTTTGCAGGTTAAGATTTCCAAAAGATATGTTCTTATGAATATGACGTGATTGATATTTCTTTTGTTTACCCTTACTGAGCATTTGAACTCACCCTTTGATGTTTTCTTTTCCCCAGAACATAAAGAAAGGATTTAGGTTAAAAATAAGAAGATCTTTATGGGAGATGTTGAAGATCTTTCACCACGATTAGAAGATTATATTCCGATCTTCCAAAGACACTAAACTATTACGGTCCTTGTGTGTGTGTTTTTGTTATATACTATGTATTCTGCAAAAGTAATGTAATTTCCATGTACGTCAGGCTTCGGTTCTCTATAATAACATAGATTGAAGCTTATAGATTCATAAGTTAAGGAAATAAAAGTTATTTATAAGTTGTCTGTTTTTGCTTGGATTATAATTTATGTGTTACCCCTAACTCTCTTTTTATTCCAGCCAATAGCCAATAATAGGAGGACTCAAGAAAACAACTGATGTGAAGATCAATGTGATGACTGTTTTAATGAGATTACTAATCCGATGGCAGCATGAATCACAAAATTTATCACGATTCTTTCTCTGTTAACTCAAGATTTGAATAGAAACATGGGTCAAGAGGAATGTTCAACCCACCCTAAGAAAGAAAAAGTCATTATCTAGAGCTTAATGATACAAAGGAATCCTACATTTAATGGACCATCTGATCCCTAAATCGCCAAACAATGGATAAAATCCATTGAAAAGATCTTCTCCATACTTAAATGTTCTGAACAAGAGAAGGTTATCTTGGATTCTTATCTTATGGAGGGTGAAGATAATAAATGGAGGTAATTGATCAAGAATATGAAGCCTAAGTGGGATATTGAGGCATTGGAATAGAAGGATTTCCAGAAGATGTTTTTTGATAAATATTTTCTGCGCACCCTATGACTTAAGATGGAAAGGGACTTCCTTTCCCTCAAGAAAAAAGACAACGGATCTGTCAGAGCGTATGAGGAAAAATTCAAAAGTCTTTCACGAGACGCCTACGTCTTTGTCATTACCCCCAAATGAAAGGTTGACTACTTCTTTTGTGGGATGAAACCTAGCCTACAGAAAGCCCTGGTGATCCCTGACTTTGAAAGCTATGAGGAAATTGTCCGATGTGACCTTAATGTTGAAATAGAGATTAGAGAATCTCAGGGGTATCATGGGGATAAGAAGCGTCAGGTGGAATTCCATTCTAGCAGTTAGATGGATAAATCCAACGATGCTATGAAGATACTGCACCCCACTTTCCAAAGGTGTGGAAAGAAGCACCATGAAAATTTCTTGAAGGGGATGAGGAAATGCTTTTGGTGTGGAAGAGAAGGGAACCTAGCCGTTAACTACTGACAAGAAAAACCCATGGATACAATAGAGGAGGGGAATGCTCCGTTTGAACCTCAATGCATTGTTTATTACTTAAACTACAAAAAACTAGGGCATCTTTTAAATTATTTCCCTAATCCAAGGGTTTTTGGAGGCAACCAACAACCTTCGAGTAAACAAGGGAGAACTTCTTCCATCACTACCACCTATGTGAACCCCGATAATGAAGTGATGATAGGTATGCTAGTTATTCATTCAAGAATAGTGACTGTATTTTTTGATTTTAGTTCTACACATTCTTTTATATCCTGAAAGTTTAGTAGAACAATACAAACACCACCACAAATCATGTAACTAAAGATGTAGGTGAGTATGAAAAATGGGGAAATCATTTCATCCCATGAATATAACTCCTCCCATGTCATAATCAGTGGATTGAACATCCTGACGAACCTCATCATTCTCCCTATGGTGGAATTTTATGCAATTCTTGGCATGGATTATCTTTCCTTATATAGAGCCAACATAAATTTCCGTGAGGGGGAAATCACTCTCCCTATGGAGAATCGACCCCCCGATTCTATACAAGTGCTAGGAGGAAGATGAATCTTCTTCAACACCATCATCTCAAGCATGGATATTACATCCCTGTGAGAACACATATTTGTCTCAGATGATTGAGACTAAGGAAGCAACCATCCTTAAAGACATGACTATTGTGAGGGAATTCACTGATCTGTTTTCGGAGGAATTTCCTGGTCTTCCTCTTAGAAGAGATGCTGAATTATCAATTGACCTTATACTTGGGGCATTGACAATATCCAAGACTCCATATAGAATGGATATTTTGGAGCTTGAGGAGCTACATAAACAACTAAAGGAGAATCTGTATAATTAGTTTATACGCCCAAGTGCTTCACCATGGGGTGCACCAGTTTTCTTCGTCAAGAAGAAGGAGGGTTAACGCACCTTTGCATTAATTATGGTGAGCTCAAAAAAATAATGATAAAGAACAAGTACCATATACCATGAATTAATGACTTGTTCTATTAGATACATGTAGCACAATACTTTTCCAAGGTGGATTTGCGGTTGGGATATTACCAAGTAAGGGTGAAGAAGGAGGATATACCCAAGACTGCTTTTCATACAAGGTACAAGAACTATAAATTCATAGTAATTCCTTTTGGACTCACTAATGCTTAAAAAATATTTTGGGACTTAATGAATAAAGTCTTTAGAGATTACCTTGACAAATTTTTTGTAGTATTTATAGATGATATTCTAATATACTCTAAAACTAATGAGGAACATGAGGAGAATCTAAGCTCTGTACTAGAGACCTTGAGAAAGGATAATCCTTATGAAAAGTACATCAATTGTGAGTTCTGGTTAAAGGAGGTATCATTCCTGGGTCATATCATCAAAAGCAATGGGATATCCATGGATCCTTCCAAGAGAAGTGCAATAGAGGGATGGATGAGGCCAACATCGGTGAGGGATATCAATAGCTTCTTGGGGTTAGCTAGATACTATCATCAATTTGTGAGAAATTTCTCACGATTTTCCAACCCTCTTTACAAGCTAACTTGTAAGGGAGTAAAGTCTGCTTGGAGTGATGAATGTGAAGAGAGATTCATGGAGTTGAAAAGGAAGCTTATCAATGAACCTATGGTTACACTACCCACAAGTGGAGAACTTTTTGTGGTATTTAGTGATTCTTAGAAGAAGGTCCTAGGTTGTGTGTTGATGTATAATGATAAAGTGATAGACTACGAATCAAGACAACTGAAAGTCCATGAGTTAAACTATCCCACACATGATATGGAGTTGGCAGTTGTGATATTTGTGTTGAAAATATGGCAGAATTATCTCTATGGGGACAAGTGTGAGATATATACGAATCACAAGAGCCTAAAATATATATTCACACAAAAATAGCTCAATATTCACCAATGAAGGTGGAAATAACTCATCAAGGATATGAATACTCAATCCATTATCGTTCTGGTAAGGAAAACAAGGAGGAGGATTCTTTAAGTAGAAAGGATCTTACATCTTTATCAATGATGAGAATTGAAAAGGATGGACATGGGAATAATTAAGGGAGGAACATCATCAATCCTTTCCCAAATGATTCATCATCCATCCCTCATGGAGAAAATAAAGGATGCTCAAAGAAGGGATGTGAAAATTCTAAAAAGGGTAGAATCTATCAGAAAGGGGAAATCCTTAGAGTTCGTGTTTGACAAGGATAGAGTTGTGATATTTGGGTCACGATTATGTGTACCATCCTATCCAGAGATAAAGAAGGAGCTTCTGAGTGACACACATAGCTAAACCATCTCTATTCACCTAGGGAGCACAAAGATGTATCGAGATATCTGAGAAAACTTTTGGTGGGACAAAATGAAAAGGGCTATTTTTGAATATACATCAAAGTGCCTCGTATGTTAGCAAGTGAAGGCTGAGAGGAAAAAGTCTATGGGGATGATGCAACCACTACCCATACCAACATGTACGTGGGACACAATTACCATGGACTTTGTCATTGGACATCCAAGGACATCCAAAGGAAACAATGCTATATGAGTCATTGTGGATCGTCTTATGAAGACAACTCACTTTATCGTGATTCAAGTGGACTTATCATTGGATCAACTTTCATGGATTTACATAAAAGTAGTGGTAATGATACATGGAGTACCACTATCTATTATATCTGATCATGATCCAAGATTCACCTCAAAGTTCTGTAAAAGTCTCTAACATGCTCTAAGCACTGAACTGAACTTCAGTACAGCCTATCATCCTCAAACTAATGTCCAATCTGAGCAAACTATTCAGACACTGGAATATATATTAAGATCATGTTCTATGGACTTCAAAGGAGGATGGGACCAACATCTTCCACTGGTTGAATTCTCCTACAATAACAGTTTCCACTCGAGCATCTGAATGGCACCATATGAATCCCTTTATGGAAAAAAAGTGTAGAACACTGGCATGTTGGGATGAAGTCAGTGAGCGTAAGATTCATGGACCTGAAATGGTCGAAGAAATGGTGGAGAAGTTTAAAACCATTTAGTAGCATATCAAGGAAACCTAAAGTCGACAGAAGATTTAGGAAGATAACCATCAACGAGACCTTGAGTTCAAAGATAGAGACATGGTATGTCTAGGTGTATCTTCATGGAAGAAGGTCATGAGGTTTGGAAAGAATGAGAAGTTAAGTCCTAGGTACATTGGACTCTTCAAGATTCTTGATCGTATCGGGGTTGTGGCCAATCGACTAGCACTTACACCTACAATGTCCAAATTACATGATGTATTTAATATATCCCTCTTAAGAAAGTACATAACAGAACCTTCCCATGTACTCTCTTCAGATGTATTACAGTTAGAGGATGATCTTTCTTATGAGGGGAAAACATTGAAGATCTTAGATCACAGAGAAAAATTTCTATGAAATAAGACAATTCCCCTCATCAAGGTGTTGTGGTGAAACCACAAGTTTGAAGAAGTGACATGGGAATCAGAGGAAGTGATGTAGTACAGTTGCCCACATATATTTTAGTGAGGGAAAATGAAATTTGGAGGGTGAAATTTCTTAAGGGGGGAATATTGTAACGACCCAAACATTCCTTAATGAAAATTCCTCTTGATCAAATTAAATGTCTTATTACTGATTTATAAAAACTTATGAAATTCCTTGTTTTTATGTTTTTTTATTTTAAAATACCATTAAGAATTGTGACCGTTTATAATATAGCTGTTAAATAGTGATCACATGATTATTATAAATATGGGGATTTAACAAATCCAATTTACTTAGACACAAGAAGTGATGGCCTCATCCAGTAGACTTTCCCTGTATGAAGCCTATTTGTTGGAGCTCGTAAGAGAGGTGGAGTCATTGGTCTTCGCTCTTGACCAAGCCCAAGTCGATCTTCAATACATTAATCTCGAGCGAAACCACCTATATGAGAATTGGAAGTTGATAGAGATTACCACCCGAGCGATGTTATCTAAGACACCCCAAGAGTCTGTCATCATCGCACACCATACCCTTTGGTCTCATGTGGGTGTTTTAGGGGGTTATGTCATAAGACTATAGAACTATGACTATATACATTATTTTTGTATAAATATTATACATTCATTTTATTATTGTTATTTTGTAAAAGGTTTTTAAATCAAAAATATTATTTTTATTTAATATTCAATTAAAAAATCTATTTTGATAAATTAATGTATTTTTTAATTAAATAATATTTTAATAAAATATTATTATTAAATTACTTTTTATTAAGTATAAATTATTGTATAATTTTTATGAATAGAATGGTAATTTTTATTATGGTTTGAAAGCTGTTTTTGTTAAAACCCACAAATTTTTGATAAATGTCAGTTTTTATTTTAAAGTGAAAATTCACATATTTAGAAAATTATTTGGAAAAAATTAATATTATTTTTGGAATCAGGATTCCAAAATTATCCAATGGTAAATTTTTCATAATTTTCTGGTACAATCGAAGTTTTGGGTAAAAATTAAGTATCTTTTAAATATATAATGTGTTTTATGACATCATAATGACCCAATAGGAATTTAATAAAATACTATAAACATTATGTTCGTCCAATATATGTTTTACCATTAAAATAATGTGATTTTGGGTATGTTTGATTAATTTTTGAAAACTTTAGTGGACCCTCCTAGAGTTATAAAACATTTTCACTTTTTAAAAGGATTTCCTAGAGAGTGTGACTCACCTCCACATAAGAAACCCTATTATTTTAATAATTTCGGCCATTTTCCTTATAAAATATTTCTTTCCAATCCCCTTTGGAAAAAACCATGGGCAAAAACCATGGCATGGTTTGTGGTTTTGATTAGTTTAATGTGTGGTGTCCCAAACCTAAATAATAAAGAATTCCGTCTCCTTTCCTATATAAACCCACCCTAGCTCCCACTCCCTCTTCACTCAAAGACTTAAGAGTTTGACCAAACTCTTCCATACTATATCTAGAATCCTCCAAAGGTTCCCCAAGCTCCCAAAAATCCTCTCTCAAGCCTCTCCCAAGCCTTTGGTATCACACTTCCAAGTAAGGTATTCCTTCCTTTCTTATTTCTTTTATCCAAGTTCATTTATATTGTAATACCCTTTTACTTTCAATTAAAAATGTTGGGGGTATGATTTCTAACATCCCTAATATTACCCTCCTTATGTTTTAAATTATGAGATAACTCTTTATCTCTCATTAATTCCTCCCATGTACACCCGTTACTATGTCGAAATTCTGTCAGGAATTTCTCTCTCCTCATTTACATCCAAGAAATTATTTTGTATTGTGAATCTAAATTCCATTAAATATGTTGGGATGTGTATCTATATGAATCCATTACTATCCATTTAATTTACATATTATTATATACCCTTTTCACTCGCATCAACCATTTTTATGAATTCTTATGTCACGTCGTTAAACTGTCGAAATTGAACAGTGATTTTCTAAGCCAATGTCATTATGTAGTGAATACCATGCCCATTTCTCTATCAATGGTATTAAACTATATGAAAATTTAATTATTGATTATAAAGCTTCAGGTATTTATTCCATATCCCTTTATCGTGGAATAAATGATGATGAATAATTCCATGTTGTTTGATCCATGTGTCACACTTATGCATGGAATGAAATGTTTAAGAAGGGTGCACCCTGATAGCGCTCTAATGAATTGGGTAAAGATTAGTATCATGATATGTCAAGTGAAATTATGGTTTACTCATGTTAATTAAATTTCAAGGAGGGTTTACTCATACTCCATGTGCAATGATCCTTGGTTCATGCTAATACCATGTTAAGTGTTGTTTCCACATTTCTATGTTATATTAATCATGCTATATCATACCTTTATGTTTGTGTTTCTCTTGTGCTCCATTTATATGCCTATTTTATAAAATTTCTTTTATTCTTTATGTTATAACTTGTTTACTCCCCTACTGGGCTTTATAGCTCACCCTTTTCTTATGCATGTCCTTAGGTTATCCCAGGCAATGTTAAGTACGGGGGAATATAGTGATCATGTAAAAAAATTGTTCAATAAAAATGTTGTGTTTCATATTTTATGTCATTATGTAATGTTACTAAGCCCCAAAGACACTAGAAATCTGGATCTTATATTTTGTATCAAGTGAATATTTTATGTAACAAATCATGTTTAAGTGTGTAATAAAAATCAGGGTTGTTATACAGAGACCTGCCACAGGCTTTGTAGACAGAAGTCGTGGAGTGCACACTCACAGAGTCAGAAGACTTGTTGTGCATCAGAGAGTAGAAAGGACCCGATTCTCAAAGAACGGTTATAAAGCATGTGAAGGTTTGAAAATCGAGAGCATAATCGCCAAAAAAAAATATAAGGATGAGAAAGGAGAAAAGAGGGGTTATCCTCCCCTATTTATAGACGATGACCCACTTGGCTTCATGGTGCGCCTAGCTGTGGCGAGCTTTGTGGTGTTCCCAACCCACACATCGCCTATCTGCATCAAGACTCGACTTTGTGACATTTATTTGGGAATCACCAAAAAAATTTGGTGATCAAACCTCTGAATTTGACCCTCATTTTCTCCTCATCTCTAAGTCTGAGGGGGGGGGGGGCATTTTTTGGTGACAAAATATGTGGAGAGGAAAAGGACACAAAGAGGAAACCAATTCCTTAGGGGATTTATCGTGAAGTCCATTCATGGATATCTTTAGCACTGCGACATTCGTAGAGTCCCTCAACACCATATATGGCGTGAAGATGAAGCCCCTTTGCGGTCACTGTAGAGTAAAAGATGTGGGAGGCACTGTAGTGATGACAAAATTGACTAGAATCCTTACACTGCGGAGGGAACCGGATCACCTCTGCGATCCCTTGGAACTTGATGGAAACCTCTGCACATTCCACAAAGGGAATTAATGGGGACTCTACACTTAGGAGGGGATGATGGTTGACTCCGCAGTTATGATGAAAGTGAATAAATTCGTATCCAATTGCAGAGCACCATGTGGCTTCACAACGAGAATTCAGTGATTCATGCCACCTCTTTCGAATAATACGATGCTCCACCGAACCCAAAGGATAGATACCTTATCCTTTCACCTTCTCATCTCTCAAATAATGAATCAAACTCTGATAAGTGAGTTATTGAGAAAAATGAACTCTTCAAGGTAATAGATCATTGATAAGTACCTTTCCTTTGGATCAAATACAACCCATCTTCAAGAAGGGATTCCCTTCACAGAGCCCATAGGCCACCACAAAGGAATGAGATCCCTAAGGGGACTGAGGTCTTCACAAAGCACTCATGATTCATGAAGTACCTTCCATACACATGTGAACAACATGATAATGTAGGGTCACTGTGCTTCATAAAGTACATTGCTTCACAATGATGCACTTTTCAAGGCATCCATGCTCCGTCATGTCCTACTCCGCAAAAGACTTTACACATCGTGAAGAATCCTCCATATGCATGTATACCCCCTGAAAAGGTTTGTAAACCCTAATTCATGGAGCATACCCCTTCATGGAGTTTTCCCACCCTATAGAGCACCGGATCTTGGAAAGATGCCTTCCTGTGATCCTCTCTTCTTTGTGAACCCTTCTTCTATACGACCCTCCAGGTTTACATGAAGTGATTTCAAGGTCCCATGGGCGGTGCTTCATATTGAGTTTATTAGCGTTATTCTTCTTTGAATAGGCATGATAACAGCTATTACTTCTCTGTATAGACATGCTAACATGAGCCCCTTGATGGATCACTCCATTACACTACCTCTATATGGAATTGCTGATGCCTTACCTTTCCTAAGGGTGGATGGGTTTCAGTTATATAATTTATAGGGTTGTGGAGTGAACCCACCTCATCCGATCTTCTAGAAATTAAACTTCCAAGCACTATCATCCTCAGTGCATGATGTTAGACTGTGGTCTTTCCCCGTGGAATATACACGGGGTGCCCCATCACGGACATTCTCCATGCCCGTTGGTCTCCACGGGAGTGAGATCTTCCTCACATAGAATGAGATCCTCCTTTCTGGTGTGGTATCTGTCTGAAGGGAAAGGAAACCATCATGGTGTAAGATCCAAGCCTTTCTTATGGGAGGTAGAAACCCTGATCCTCCTATATTCTTCCATGCCAAAGAATAGAGGGGATATGGGAACATGGACCTTTGTCACCCCATCCCTCTCCCTCTGGGCTTTGTCTCCATTGGGCCTCTATCCAGGAGTAAGTCCCATTCTCCATCTCCCTGGGAAAATAACCAAGCATAAGACCCTTTTTTCTATTTGATTCACTAATCACGCATAAGACCTACTTCATTCCCCGCGTACGTACCATTAATGACGTGATCGTCAGGTCTTTTCTACCTCCTATTTCTCACACTGATCATGACTCATGTGTGATTAGAATAAGAATTAACCATGGAATCCTTCCTCGTACTCCTTAGCGTATGTCTCAATCCTTCATCTGAACTATGTAGACTATGATCCTTGCCCGTTCCAAAAAAGGTACGTAAGAAGCCTCCCTGAGGTTCAAGAAAAACACCTATTGGTCTTGACCACTACACGTCGGTCCACCTTCATCATGCATGATGTTAAACTGTATCTCCTATCCAAAATATATGGAATTTAATCTTTTCCCTCTCTATGAAAAGTACGTAGGAAGCCTCCCAAAGATTCAATCCCAACACCCATCAGTCCTGAACACTTCACATCGGTTCACTCTAATCCCACATGATAGTAAAATATATGCCCTTTTCATTCTGCATGACACTAAACTGTACCCATTAAAAATAAGTTAGATTTGATCCCTTTCTCTTAGACATGGTACAAAGGAAGCCTCCTTGAGGTTTAACTCCAAGTACTGGTAATATTTGGAGTCCCCTTTGCTGGGTCCCACATCTCGGGACTACCCCCGTGGCATCAGACACACTCCCAGGCTACTAACCTTGCATAAGCCCCAATGTGTCTTTGGGTTACTGTCCTCTATGTACACCCCGATTTAGTGTCTCACCTTGAACTATGTGGGTTTTGATCCCTTTCTCCTGGACATGGTATGTAGGAAGCCTCCCTAAGGTTCAACCCCAAACAATGGAAAGTCATTGTAGTACCCAACCAATGGTAATTCATTGTAGTCCCCAACCAATGGTAAGCTGTTGTAGTCCCCAACAGACAGTAAGCCATTTTTGTTCCCTTTGTTGCGACCCACATCCTTGGTCTATACCTTATTGGTATAAGACCAACTCTCATGTTTCTAACCACGTGTAAACCCCAATATGTCATCAGGTCGTTGTCCTATGTGTACAACATGATTCAATGCCCCATCCTAAACTACATGGACTTTGATTCCCTACAATGAGGATATGTAGGAATCCTCCTTGAGGTTCAATCCCATCACCCATGTCTCATTGTGGTCTCTCCCTTGAGCCCCCTGTGTTCCGGGAAGATCATGCCCCAATCTGAAGGTTCTATTTCTTCCAGTTCCAATCCATGCATCCATTCTCACGGGACGCCTCCTAAAGTGTCCCATCACCCCAGAAAACTATGTGGACTTTGATTCCCATCCATGGGGATACATGGGAAGTCTCTTCAAGGCTGAATCCCAACATCACCATCATCCTCGTGTCAGTTCCATCTCATTCTACAACCAATTCACTCAACCATCTATATCCATCATGATTATTACTCGGGACACAACATCCCAATGAGATCATGTCACCCACTTTCTAATGGCTCCTAGAAGTAATCAGGTAGCTAACCATGCTTAATCCCCACACGGTCCATAGTTATCCACCCAAGAGCATCCTTCTTGAGATGGGTCGCAATCCACATGCAAGACTGAACATGTCTATGGGTTATTGTCATTTGTGTGCACCCCGATTCATCACCCATTCAAACTAAGTGGGTTCTGATACCTATTGTTTACACATGGTACAGTTCAATCCCAGTCAATGGTAAACCCTAGTGTCTCCTTTATAGGTACCCAATAATTCTCAGATACTTCTTCATTAGCTGCTATGATCCACCTATCTAAAAGGACTCTTAGGTGCTCCCTCCTGGGGCTGCAACCATATGATCCACTCCTATCATTGTTCTGATTAGTCTGATCTATCTCTAAAAGATGTTAAAATCACGACATACACTATGTTAAACATGGGAAGATGATAAAAACTTCAGAGACATGCCTGGGGAATATAGTTCCTCGCACTCGATGCGGGATGCCTCGGGCTTCTATACCCTCAAGAAGCCCAATCATAAGGGAAAGAATCCTAGACGCGTCATTGTTCTAGCATCCAGAAATGCCAGTGATGTCCAACATGACTACTCCCCTGATCGAAGGTTGCTACCCCAACTTAACCCCTTGGAATGTCCAGATAGAAGTAGTTAAATTAACCCATGTCCACAAAGATATGGCACTGGGAAGAGTTCCATGAAAAACATCTTAATATTTAAGGGAGAATCAGACTAGGTGAATAATTATGAGGAGGAATCCAGGGAAGGAGATACAGACATCCCATCACCCCATTTCGATCAAGGAGCAAACGTCTCTGAATAAGAGACAGATTCCACTCACCTTTGGAAAGTGGGAATGCAGGGAAATAATTAGTGTGTCATCTAAAGATAGATGTGCGCCTAAGAAAAAGAGTCAGAAACAACAAAATTGAAGCTGAGTTCTATATCCAACGCTTGTTGAAGTCTTCTCTAGATACTTCAGGTAAACCTAAGATATCATTTAGATACAATGGGGAGTGTAACTCCATGAAATCTTACCACTTATCTTATGTGTATCTTTTTGATATGTTTAAGGGGTTAATCTTCCTTTATAGTAATAAAATATGATGACTTTGTAAAGTGATCAACTACCACCCAGATGGTGTTATTTCCTTTAGTCTTCCCATGGTGTCTTATGATGAAATCCTGGGTTAGGTTTTCCCATTTCCACACTATTATGGTAAATGGATGCATCATACCTGTATACTTCTTTTATTCATCCTTGACCTCTTAGAATACCAAGCATCAAGATACAAAATATGCAATCTTCTTCTTCAAGTTATAAAACTATATTTCTTTCTTAAAATCTATATACGTTATAGTGATTGCCACATTAATAGATAAGTATGAGATATCCACATCATCCATAATCACCCTATTAAATTCTAGTTTTGATGGGACACATATCTCGGTTCTAAAAAATATAACTTCATGTTCAGAAAAGATGAACTTGAGAATATTTTCTATATTTTTTTTGTAGCACCTCATCATATTTCTAGGACTCCTTGATCCTCTTATGAATGAAGGTTGATCATTTATTTTAGTAAATTTGGATGAATATCATAATACTATTTACATATCTATACTTTTCAAGTCTAATAAGATGCGATTCTTCTAAATTATCATCATCGATAACATTACCGGATCCTCTTTAATTAAATAATCCACCACTTTTTTTATTTCTTGAGATGGTAATGGATTGATAATTCATAGTCCTTGGTCATCCCAAACCATATTCTCTAGTTCATGTTAATATCATTTTCTGTGAATATATATTTTAGGTGCTTTTGATCCACATATTTTTTACACTTCTCCCTATAGAGATAATGTATCGAGATATTCAATGCAAAGATCATTGTGGCCAACTCAAACTCATGAAATGGATAGTTTTTCTTATTAACTTTTAATTTCCTTGAGGCATAGGATATCACTTTATCATCATGTATTAGTAAATTTTTCAAAACAATTTTTTTATCATCAATTTAAACCATAAAAAGTTCCCCACTTGAGGGAATCATGAGTACTTGTGCATTGATAATACTTTTGTTCAAATCCTTAAATCTCTCTTCACAATCATTGGTGAAGAAAAAAAATTACTCCCTTATGATTTATCTTGGTTATAAAGTTTTAATATCATTATAAGTTCCTCAAAAATAATAATTAATACATAGATTGTACAAGGAAACTAAAAATCTCCATTATAGTTGCTGTTCTAGGTCATTCCTCAATTTGTATTGTGTTATAAGGGTCCAAAAATATCTCATAGATGATGATAATATTCCCGAAGAATGATACTTAATTCAACCAAATCTCAAAATTTTTTTACGTCATATATAGATTCTCCTTTGGAAAACCGTTTGAAATAGTATTCAAATACTCCTCATTCTCCTCCTTGATTTTAAATTAAATCGAAACATCATCTATAAATAAAACCACAATATTTTTGAGGTAATCTCTAAGGATTATATTCACTAAGTCCATAAATATTTTTGTACCATCAGTGATTTTTAAAGGCATCACTATAAACTCATAGATACCATACCATGTTTGAAAGGATGTTTTGAGAATATCTTCCTTAATTTCCCTTAATTGGTGGTATCCCAACCAAAGTTCCACCTTAGAAAATTAATAGAATCCTCATAGTTTATTGTAAAAGTCATCTATTCCTGGAACTGTGTACTTATTATTTATCATGATTTTTTTGAGTCCACAATAGTCAATGCATCGGTTTATTGACCCATTATTCTTAACAAAGAGGATCGATTCACCCCATGATGAATCACTTGGGTATATAAACCCTTTATCTTGATTGTATTATAGTTACATATTAATCTCTTTAATTCCAAAAATGGATACTCTATATAGAGTCTTAGATATTGGAAAAATTATAGTTATAAAATTGATTAAAAATATAAATTCATGGCTATGAGGAAGACCAATAAACTCTTCAAGAAGTATATCAGTATAATCCCTCATAATATTCATGTCTTCTAGAATGATATTTTTCTCATTATTAATCCTCTGATCAAGATATTACTTCTAAGATAAAAAATACCCATTATTTAGATGATTATACAATGGGAGATTCATCTTTTTCCTCTTACATGTATAGAATTGGATAGAGATTTACAATTCAGAGGGTGATTTCCATATTGTGGAAGTTTACGTCGTTTATATTTATGGAAATCCAATACATGCCTCTAATTTCATCAAATTTATCTAAATTAAGTATCAAAAGGTTTTATAGGTATTTCAACCCACAAATATGGACAATGGATGAGTTATATACTTGTGATAAAATAATTTACCCTTTCACCATCTACACCAATAACTCAACTTCATCTTTTTTGAGGTGCCTCTTGATTACTTATACTAAACATTCATGATGAGAATGAATTTGTAGAACCAAAATACAAAAGTAAATCCACTATTATTAAATGAAAAACTAGTTTAACTTTCACCAATTATTTTTTGGGATTGACCACTGTAGTTGTGATCTTATAATCTCTCCCAAAATCTCTATACCTTGGAGGTTTTTGTCATCAGTTTTCATAAAAAACCCTTAGACTATTGCATTGGTTTGAATAGTTTCATTGTTACTTGAAGTTTAAACATTGTATGAAATGATTTATCATGGATGGATAATTCCTTTCTTCGATCGCATTAGTGGGGTTCTTCCATCATAAATAAATATCTTGGTTCCCTTATGTCATGAACATAAAGCACCTGGTCATCCCCTTCAGAAAATTTCCATGATACTTCCTACCACACTTTTGACAAGTGGGATGTTGGAATTTATTTCCACCATTATATTTATTCATCATACCACTGGCGTTAAAATATATTTTTACTTCTTAAACACATGAAAAACTTGAGATTTTGCGAACTAGATTTTGAATTTGAGGAAATATCATATAATTTCATTATAGCTATCAAATTATTGAATTGATAAAGATTTTATCAAACTTGGATTTAGCCCACCAAATAAGTACTCAACTTTACTTTATGGGAATATGAAAAATGATAAGTTTTATCATGAAAGTCTTGTGAAGTTTTCTTTATATTCCTAGATGGATTATTCATCCTTTTTTGAGGCTATGGAAATACCTCTCAATTTTAAGTGAGGGAGGGTGAGGGAAATGCTTATCAAATATTTTACCATAATTCATTCCACTCCAACTTTTTGATATATTTATTAGGTATCATATTTTTGATCAATGTCAACCATTGATTTCCTTATCACTATATTCGGTGAACATCAAACATAACTTACTCTTACTCAAATCATTGAAGGATTGAGAATATCATTTCAATGGATTTGATCCATTGTTCCAGAATTAAAGTATCATAAGATCCACTGAATGTTGGAGGTTGTTTTCACATAAATTTAATAATTGAAACTTTACTTTTATTGGGGGGATTTAGTAATTACTACTTATTCAAGCTTCAATTAAAAAATTGGGTTAACTGTGAAATTATTGTAATGAAGTTACTAAATTCATATTTCATTGGGTTGGAATCTCATTTTTAAAATCATAAAATTTTACCTCACATGGGTTGTTAACTTGGTTTCTCCTATTTCCATCAATTTAATGAAATAATAGAAAATTAAGGATGATTATTTTTAATTTATTAAACACATAAATCGGAAACCAAAAACTTTTAATGGATAAATCTAAAATGAAATATATTACTAAACCTTGGAATTTATTTATTTTAACCCAAAATATCCATGATCTATTTATTAATATAAAATCATTTGAGGATTTTTGTTCCATTATTAATGGTTCATAAATGGCTTGTGAATTTTCGAAATCATATCCACTAGGAGTGTCTAACCAGGTGTGCAGTAAGGACCATTATCATGAATTAGGTGATGAAATAATCTAGATAAGTGTTCCCTTTTCAGTATTATTACTCCTAGGTATAATAATACTAGATCCACATCTACATATAGTATCTATACATGGATGTATTTTATTTTAATCCTCTCTCTCTATACTTTACCAAAATTCTAGGATATTTTCGTATACTTAGGATTATCCTTAAGCATATCCCTAGGGTTCTCACTAAAGTATTCTCAGCTTAGTTTCCAAATGTTAACTAAAACTTCACTATAATAGCATCTATAGTGGTCCATTCCTTTTACACATATAATTATATATTTTAAGCATAAATATCTAACAAGTACAACCATGAAGATCATTATGCCTAGTGTATTCGGGATATGAGGTTAATATTACAAAAAAGGAACTGAAAACATGGTGCCCTAATTTTATTCTATATAGTGAGATCCTAATTCCATTTGATCTCCTAAAAATTCATAGGATAACCTAGGGAATACATAAATAAATGGTTGTGATAAAAATACCAGTAATGAAATAAACATGATAAGTAAACATAACACATGATTCAAAGGTATATCATGAGTTCATAAAAGAGTAGGATCATGAGTAATCATATGGAAGCATAAATTAAATTATATAATATCAAAAGATAATAACAACATAAGAAATATGGTATACACATAAAACATGACACAAATAAGTCAAGGGTAACCACTAAGACATCATCAAATGGTAGATAAAATCCCATAATGTATTAGGTTCACTACCTAATCCCATACATAACATCTCTTGGGACTAAAACATTACCCAATGCATTGGAGGGACATATTTCAGGCCCAAAAATCACATTTATTTCATGTACATGCATATTAATTACCTATAAGGAATCAATCCTAATGCATATACATTAAAATTACCTATAGAAATAAAATTTTTGGCATACTATTTCCTCATATCATAATAAAAAGAAGTTTCTTAAAGAATGCATTTAAGAAATGAACATAAGGTATATATTACCCCATAAAATAATAAAGTGGGATATGTATTTATTTAATAGAAATATATATATAATTTATAATCATTTCATAACATTAAATAGGTAAATAAATTGAGTTATGGAGAGAATGGTCATAACCCGAAGAAAAGGGAAGATTAGAGAGATCCCTTACCTTGAGCCTGATTCATTGCATGAATTATTTATGTTATTAAATTATAAAATAATTTTAATTATTTAATTTCTTAGGAAACCTTTTTATGTCTATTTTCCCATTTATTTAATTTATTAATATGTTATACTCTTCATTTAGGCTCAAGTCCAATGTTTTGATGTTGTTCAAATCATAGGTCCAAAATCACATTATAAAGGTTACTAAGGCCGAAGAGATTGTTAATTCATAATATCTATAATAATAATAATTCCATAATTATCATTTTTATACATAAATTTTAATTTTAGAACAAATCATAATGTATGGTTATGAAAAATGAACTACATTACAATCATGGAGGTCGTAAGCCATACAAACACATGAGTAACATTTAAACTTTTCAATAATAATAATGAAAAGAATAAAAAAATTATTTTATATTTAAATAATTATAATTTTATCCTAAATATAATATTATTTATTTAAATAAACATAAATTTACAATGAATGTGATGTGGTAATAAAAATATCACATCACTTCGTGAGGTAGTAGTCTGTCGTACACATGAACGACGTTATCATTTAAATGGATGGTAAGTGAAGAAATTATATTATATTTTACTTATAAATATTTTCTAATATTTCATGAATTTAATATATAAAAACTAAATCCATCATCATAATATCCTTGTGAGTTGTTGATTGAGAATGAATTATATCGGTCTACAAGGCAGTAGTCCGCCGTACACACGAATGATAGTTTTATTTCTAATTTTATAGAAGTGGTGTTGGATTTAGGAAATGACATTAACATAATAAAATATTATTATATTTTATATAATTATATTATTATGTCATTATGATTTATATATATTTCAAGGTTTTGGAAGAAGAAATAATACTTCAATTATCAATTAAGAACAGTACCTCTTCTTCAAAAAACCACTTTAGGATTATACCAAAGGTCTTTATAGATTAGATTTATTATAAAAAAGGCCTATAAAATGTGATAAGGGATGTAAATAAGGTATTTAATCAGTTATTGTCTAAAAGAATGGTTTTGGAAGTTTGGAAATGAGATGAGAGAGTGTGCCCTTTTATTGGAGGGGATGTGTTGCATTCTTGTAAGTACCCAAAACCATTCTATAATGAGAAGTCACTCTCAGGAAAAGTGCCTAAAAATTTGTAAAAAATGTATTTTAGGAGATATAAGTATTATAAAAACCTATAAAATTCAAAATAAACATATTTTAAGCATGTTATTCAATTTAAATATTTAATTTAACCCATGGTAAATAGGTTTTAACATAATATGTGGTAATTTTTTTTATTATTTTTACTATTAATTGTGACCAAAAATCTAGTTAAATGTATTATATAATTTTAAATTTTTATTTAAATCATGGAATTCATTTTATTAAATTCAACTAACTAAAGTGGTAGAATTTAATCTAAAATTAAATCCACAGATGTGTCTAAAAACTGGTGTTCAAGAAATATATTTTAGGGCATACCATTATCTTATAATATCTATATAAAAATTAAGAATAATTAAATGAATTTAAATTCATATTTATAGATAAATTATATATAAATTAAATTTAAAAAATTCCTTATTATGGTTTATTTTAATTATTTAAAATGGAGAACCACTATTCACTTAAAAACATTTTAAAAAATATTTTTTAAAACCTAAAAATAAACGTACAATAAAATTATGTATACATTTAAATTAAATTAAATTTATTGAAAGAGATAGAACTAAATAATAATAATGATAATTTTAAATAATATAAAATATATTTTTTATTGAAGATAAATCATGAGGAAGAGGTGTTAGTTGGTGTTTCTATAATAAAATTATGATGGGATATATTATACTCAAGGAAAGACAAATATAGTTGTAGATTCCATCATTTGGAATTCTTGTGATCAAATAATGAAGGAGAGTCTGGATAGCTATTCTCATTATAGATAGTTTTTGTGTAATATGGGGAGACATATTTTTTGTGAAATACTGTGGTAGACCCCTACACATATTTATTTGGTGGGGGAGGCCATGTTTTGTGATATGGGTTTTGAAATTATTCATGATCAGATATCATATAGGGATAGTCTATATGGATTCTTGTAAATTATATAACATGTCTTCATATTTATTTGGTGGACATTGGTTCTCATGTCCTTCCATGTGGGGGTGTGGACTGAGTTTCACACCTCTCATATAGAGTTTTATTATAGTGTGATAAATATGTATCATGAATATAAATATCTTCTCTAGTGGCCATGCATAAAGTGTGGTGTTATATAGTCTATATCAATCTCTCTCACCTAACAACTAATAAATGTTGAGCAACAAGACCCACATGTTTATAATAGAACCTTGAATATTATGTATGGAAATATGAAAATATATCAATAGAAGTTGTGACTATACATCTACAAAGAGATGAGGATTATGATTTTATATAGTGGATAATATATTTTCTAACCAAGATGACATACTTAAATCATATTCTTGAGAATATTTTAGTGTGGGATTTGGGATGATTGTAATTAGATAAATATGTGTAGTTGTATGGGGTAGTGTTAATGATTGTATTGGAGAATGAAAATAAATTCACTTCCTAGATATTGAAGATTTTATAATAGTATTTTGGGACTGATTAGAAATATTTTATGGAATTCCTCCCTGACATGGATGGTCAATCTGTGAGGACTATTAGGATTTTCAAGGTTGTTTTTCTTTGATTTTTGGTCATGAATTTAGAACCATTTTTGATGATTACCTATCATTATTTGAGTTCTTATAAAATAATATGTTCTACTGTACTATTGGTGTGTAACCATTTGAATCCTTGTATGAGTTATCTGATAGGTCACCTCTTACTATAAATATATTTTCAGGTTTTCAAAAATGGGGTCAAAGTTAGTGGATTTGATAATAAAAATATTATAAGTGATCTAAGAATGTATTGTAACATCCCAAATTCAGTATAATTCATATGATAATTTAATATGGAGACCCATGAGTTTGATTATGGAGACAATATGTTCATGAAGGTATCCCTTCAAAACACATTGAGAAGATTTGATGGGTGTATAAAACAATCATTGAGGTTCATAGGATGATTTTATATATTGAGAAGGGTGTGTGATGAATATAAGAACTTGGATTTACCCCTAATAATAGAATGGGAGAAGTTTTTTTTACACATGTCACTACTAAGGATATTTTAGTATGATTTGAGAAAAATTATTATCTATAATGAGATGAATTTTGAGGTTGAATCATATTTTTTTGAATAATCAGTTTCTATCAAGGAACAATAATAGAAGATAATTCCTAGATGATTGATTCCATTGACATGTATCTTTTTGTAGCATGGGAACCATTAATAGTGAACATGAACACATGAATCAAATATAAGCTCAATGTTGTCAAATATTTTTTAGAGCTATGATTTATAGGATAAAATTATTTGATTATTTTTTCATTTTAGTTACTCAATTATTTATAATAAATGACATTTAATATTTAAAATATTATTTTTATATGTGTTCATGAATCTGGATTCATTTTATTTTTGAAAATGTTCTGTAAAAAATATATTATATTAAATATGTTAGTTTTTACATGAACATGTGAGTGGAAAATATATTATATGAATTTTCTTGAATGTATATACTCACATAATTATTGTCCTTGAAATGGGGGTCCTCAGCTATGAAAGGAATAACTTTAATTTTTTTAGATGAGGGGCTGGAACATCAAATTTTAGGTTTCTCCTGAATGGACTGAAGGCCTTCATTTTTATTGATTTTTGATAACCCCCATTTCAAGGGATGCTGGGGAACCCTTACAAGGCTCGTAGGCTCAGAGATTACACGGACCATAGGTTTAGAAGATTACATGAACCAAATGTCTTTGGGAATTAAACCAGACTATCTACAAAGAACTGCCCCTCCCCAGCATCTACATCCTGATAGTAGATCTCCACCTTTGCATGACCGTATGGCTAGGATTCCCATGCAAGAAAAGGCTGGTACCGATGGCATAGCCATACCCTCTCATTCTTACAATCCATTTGGATTTGCTCTGGTGAGTGCACCTACTCTGAATCCTCTTCTGAGGCTGCTCCTTTTTTGTGTGTGTGTCTGGGGCCTGCATTCATGTGGCCCAAAGGCCTTGGTGTGTCCCTAAGGGCTTAAGGTTTCCCAAAGGCCTTGATAATTAACTAGCCCGAAGGCCTTGGGTGGAACGAAAGCCTTGCAGGACCCGAGGACCAAACCAGTGTCCCAAAGACCCAGATGGATGAATAGTTATGGCTGCTACAGTACCGAGCAGTACCTGCTACAGTACTGCTACAGTACCCCAGAAATATACCTCCACCGGGATTTGATCTCGGGTCTCTTGGATGCACCTAGTGAGTCCTCACCAACTGGTCTGAGGCTCATGTGCGTCAATTTTTAGGTTTTGATATAGAATATCATCCATTCACACCATGAACATACAACTATTTTATAAAACTGATTTCATATCACCTATTTTGGGATAGATTTTGACAACATTTCAATATAAAAATTTTGGAATCGTTATTTATAAACTAGATAGGAATTTATCAGGGTGGCTTTAATGACTATTACAATTTAAGATGAATCGTTAACATGATGAAAATTAATGGCCATGTTCCTACACTTTACATGATATTCTTAACTTATCATTATTTTTAAATAAATAAATGTATCTAAATGTTAGATTAATTTTTCTTCTCATGTGTAAATCTTTCATATAAATATTTGATAACTATTTATATTTAATACTCTTTCCAAGAATTTAATTTTTTTGTTATTATTTATAATTTAACTGATTATTACATTGAAGAATTTTAATATATTCATTTTATATAATCATAAGTATTATTAATATTAGTTTATTTTAATCTTATCACTACATTTTAATATTTCATGTTAAAAATGTTATTTATATTTGAAATATTTCATCCAGTTATTCATCCTAATGAATTTTATATGTTGTTTTTGATAAATTTATATGAGTTATTATTTAGCAATGATTAATTATTAGTGTCAAATCCATTTTAATATATTTATTATTAATAAATGATTTAAATCAATATTATTATACTTTAAACATTCACTCTTCACAAATAAAGACCATGGTTACATGATAGTGTTTTCTGGTCACTGGACCACTCCCATTTCCCCCTCATTCACCCCATGAACTAAGTGAGAACACTCTTGAATTTCTTAAAGAATGAAGTTCAACCTAAGGAGATTGGTCTGGGATATGAATAATTATTTTGAAGAAATGAAACATGGTTTCTATAAGATTCAATCTCGTATAATGATATGGAATTGAGACTCATGATCATTGGGGAATTTTGAATGAAATCAATGGATTTAGATTATATTGAAGAATATTGATCGTGTTGGATGTAATGTTAACCAATAGGGAAGTGTGATGGAAATACTAACTGAATTTTAAATGGATGCATCAAATATAAAGATAGTGGTGAAGGAAGAAGTTAAAACAGTGATATATAGAACATGAGAACGTGCAATCTAAATCTAAAAATCATGATAACAATGTTTTGTTATCCTTCATATCATACATTGTGTATTCTAAAACCCTATATTACATAGATTATTATATTATAATAAATATAAGAAGTGGTATGAACTCAAACCATGGACCATTTATCTCATAAACACACTTCTTGTCATTTAACCATGTACTTATGATGTCAACATATTACCAATGACAATACATGGTCTATTAGTTACTCCATGTTTTTCAATGACCTAATTCTGGTGTCTCTACATAAACATTCTAGAGTTTCCGAAGGGTAAGATTCTATGTGGACTAAGTTGATGCCAACTAATTTAGTCACATGAAATGAAAACTCATGGTAGTACATGACGTAATCGTCAATAATTATCATATAATTTTATGTTGTATGAGACATATCATATTGGTTATCCCCTCATAAAATAGATCAAAACAATATTTTCCCTGATATTTTTTATTCCTACCTATCATATAAAATAGTGTACATGTCATGTACTGAATTTTTTTTATTTTCATAAAACAATTTCATCCTACCATAGGAACACAACATCCACAACATAAAAAAATCAATATGGGAATGAAATATGGATATCTAGTTCATAACTTAGAGGTAATCAAATGGCCTCATCACTACTACAGAGAGATCCAATACAAAACTCTCACCTCCAAGGTTAAGGTCACACTATCGGCATAAGTTCACAATCCTTGATTAATTACCTGTTGAAGTCTCTAACTACAAGGGTCGATCTAAAGGCTCAACCAGAATCTCTATGTCTCAATGAAGATAATTGTAATGAAATTAATGGACCACACTTGTGTCAATTAATACTATATCTAAGGTAAAAAAGTCACATATCATAACTCGTATCCTCCATAGAGACTTAGGATTGTAGGGCATCATAGTCTATAGCTGGACTTATCCATGTCCACCTACTCTCTGATCCTGGCATGGGCCACCTGGGGGTGGTTGTGGTAATAGGTCAAACCTCCGACTATCTCATACTTATCTACATTCCCCTCATCTATGTAATCCTCCATACGAATCACCCTGATCATACCTCTATAATTTCCTCAACAGTACCTCTTCCAACTCTTGATCTACTGTTAGATGGTTCAGAAAATACTGATACAGATGAATCTGACTGTCCTAGGAGAAACACCACATCTCCCTCAAATTATTTGATCTATCCTGAGAGCGTTGCACCTCTAATACCAAGTCCATGGATTATCTCTTAAAGCATCTAACATTATCTGATCCCTATGACTGTTTTCAAATTCCATATGTCAATGTTTAATCTTTAGGGTTCTTAGTACCATCTCCCACTATCGATTCCTACTCTACCAAGAATATCTCCACCACCAAGGCCCACTCAAGAACTCTATAATTTGTGGGAATGAAAAGGGATATCACTGAAACCCTGATATCCTAATGTAATCACTACTCAAATGTTTTTTCTCTAAAAAAATGATGTTGAACCATATCTATGTAGTATCATGAGATATTAGTAAACCTTTCTAAGTACTCCTCCATGGTCAAACAAACCTATTGTAGATGAAGATACTTCTATATGTGCACATATCCCAATTTTCATGGATAAAAATCTTCTCATAAGTGACTCTCAATAAATAACAAAGTGTGAGATCTCATATCATTTGTCTGAGTCACTATGATCTACCATCACCCATAATATACCTAAATAATACCCACCTCAAGGACCACCATATGACCTATACGTGTCCTCACAAGGATTAAAATATAAGTGCTTTCCTCTAGCTAGTGCTTAGGCACTTGGGGGTTTGGATCACCACAAAACCTAGGAGGTTGCTACCTCTTGAACTCATTCTAAGCACTTAGCTTATGTTCATCATCAGCTGGAACTACTGACACTTGATGTTACTCAATGGGTGGTGGTATAACTAGTAAACCACTTAAAGATTCTATTTATAATATATGCACATGTACTGATGCATCTTTACTCAGTGGATCATCCTCGCGATCACTTAGTGTAATATTGGTGTGGTGACTTCATGAAGACATCCTAAAATAAAAAATATGTACCATGATTAAAGTGTATATATTTGAATATGACTCAATAAGGATCTAAAAATCATAAAAAAATATTATATTGTTAATGTACCAACATTTTCCCAATAACCAAGGTCTACATGTACCAATTCAAAAGGTAGGTGACTAGAGTCCTTATGTATGGATATGTCATCTGCCACACCAACACTAGGGTCCTAGGCCTAGAAGCTAACCTGAAACAATTAACACTATTTCCCCAAACTAATCTCACATACTTTGATCCTACGATAAAATCGAATGCCAATAATACCACTCTATCATGACCCGAATCACTGGGTCTGACCTGCGACTACCCAAAGACCATCTACAATAGTCTAGTGGATGGAAACCAACATTGAGTAGGCATATCCCCCAAATGGGAGGAATTAGACTAACGTACATATACACACACCCACATCTCCAAGACCATAACATGATGAAATTTGAAACTACTGAAACCAATGCATGTACACGTATAATATCCACAATCAGAGCACATCATTAAAGTATAGAAAGAAAAAAACCTATCCAAATAAAAGCCCAAAAAATTACTGTAGAGAGTCTAACATACTCCAAGAGAAAGGATCACAATAAAATTCAAGCACCCAGAAAAAACCTCAATCTTCTAAGATCATGCTATACTCCATCCACTCCCTATCCTCCTAGGGTAGTGAAAAATGGTTCTTCATCTATATAAGACATGACACCTATAGGTAGAGACCATACAAGTGTGAGTTTAAAAATACCAATCAAGACACCCTAAAAACACTAAACATAAAGAATATAGAATATTATTCTCCTAAAAAAGATATATCAATCACTATATAACATAAACACATTAAGATATACTCAAAAAGGACACCACACCACAAAGTGGTCATAACCAAATGCCAGTCAAAGGATTGTTCTTGGAGAAATGATTATTCTAGGAGAAACCACTCCACAAGCCATGCTATCAATGGAGAAACCCATCCAATAGTTCATGATCATTGGTACATGCCCAATAAATCTCATTGGTCATAGAAGACCATGATACCCCGATAGGGGTTAATGCCCAAGACCACTAGGGGTCACCACAAACCAAATATAGATCAACATGCTATGTAGGGGATAATATTTCAACAATAAATTGATCCCTACAAATATTTCCAACAAAATGGAGGATTAATTCCCACCTCATGGTGTTTACATCGATTCCACAAACCCCACCTAGTGTATAAGGAAGATAGTGGATCACACTCCATTCTCAATGAGGGACACCACAAACTCTATCTGAGACTAATCCTATAGAGGGGATAAAAATCTTGAGATATGTTTGTAATTCTTAATTGTACACTATATATTATTGAAAATGGGTTAAAACTACTTAACAGACACTAGTATGAAATCAAGATACAAGGATATATAAGTTGTCTATAAGGGAGTACATAGTGTGTATGTATCATACAAAAAATGCATCACTCAACTTGGTTCATCCCATGTAGTACTACCTTACATTGCATGTAATCACCATATATACAGTGTTTGGTGAGCGTATGATGTCTGTAGATATTTCTTAAAACCCTTCCTATTTCACCTGACGGAAATAATGTACCGATAGCCCTGACCATATACACTAGGTCATGTTTGAGTCCTAGTACAGAACACATCTAAGCCTATTTACTACTATCTCTATCCATGTACATTATGAGGTACAAACTAAGCCTCCATGGTAGGGTCACAAGGTGTGTTATAGGGTCAAAAAATGTCTAATATTTAACTAACCGTGAAAAACCTAACACCACATCCAAGGGGTATTATATTGCATGGAATCCTAAAATACATGTAGTGTATCATGGGATTTTGTAGATCTTTTGGGTTCTCTTCCATGTATTTCTATGCATCTTAAAAGCCTCCACCCTCACTAGATGCTTCGGATCAAAGGTCAACCTCAACCTAGATTCTGGTCCTTGATCTTCTCTTAAAATAACCTTTCACAGAAGACCATCCCCACTTCAAGCCACCCTATGTCATCATCATGGAAAATGGAATTGTGATACGTTCCAGTCTCATTTGTCTACGATTCATACACCGTCATCACCGATCCTAAAATAAAAACCTCCATCATAAGTTATACCTATGGTATTGATCTGTTTCACTAAAAAATAGTTGTGCAGCAATTGAATGCCGTAAAATCATCCAAACAATGGGCCAAAAGAAATACCCATAATATTCACATGAAGAAACTAAGGAGAAAACCATAATACCCAAAATTTGAGGAACAACCCTCAAACTTTTATTGTTTGGCCCTGATCTCTTGTCCTAGAAATAGATATATAAAGAAGAATAAAACAAATGAACAATAAATTAAATCCATCAATTCAATATACCATCAATGTAAGATTGAATTCTTGTTCATGGAATTGATCCTCTTTCAACTGGGATAAATAAATAGCATAGAAAAAATCACAAATCAACATCCTACTTGAAGTTAGGATCTATCAATGATGAATACAAATTCTGTGTTGTTGTCATTGGAGGGATCCATGAAATTCGATGGTGAAATGACCCCCATCCATTCTCAATCTCTTTTCATTCACCAAGAATACACCCCAACTATCCATCACGTCTTTAAGGTTTAGTATCCAACCATGAGACAATATTTATAACTGTGTATTTAATGAGGAATAATGTCACTATGTGAAGTAAAATAAAATAAATCATTTAAGACATATATTTTTTTAATTTTATTTCCATGATAAAATTTTCATAAACACCCAGTGCTGATATTGGTTATGTCATGACTATAGAAAAAAGTTTATCCTAATTCCATTGGTGCCTTTATATATTTGATTCAGTCCCCCATTTGGGATTTATTCCACTTTTTCATGAAAACTCCATAGGCATGTTATTTAATATAATTAATGTATTTCAATCATTTATTCAGGTCACTCTAGGTCTTGGAATCACAAGTCGTCTCAGCTCTTGGTCTCCAAAATATTTCATATAATATCCAATGATAATACATGGAATATCTAAGTCATTAAATAAACATTTATATACACACTTAAAATGATATATGTCTATTTCATGGATATATATTTTTTTCATAGATTTTGAATATATTAATTTAATATTTACATCTTTCATTATTGAGAAATATTATAGGTGTCATTTATTAAATATTGATCATCTAAATACTGTTCTTACCTTTTAGGTTCCCCTATGATTTATTAATTTATATAACCAAATTTAATGATAAATATGTTTTCATATATTCCTTATATATGTGAAAACCCCTACATATCAAAATACTTAATAAAAAGCTCAAAATAAAAATTCATATCATCAAAACAACACATCCAATTTTCTATTAATTATACATTCATGTTGGAAATAATTGATATCATGTCATGTCTAAACAGAAATCCCATCATGATAATACCACTTAGGAAAAACACTACATAGTATCAAATGTATTCCATCATCAACAAAGTATAGAAACCATCTACAAGGGTCTAAATATTTTTCTATAATAATTTTTTAGATCACATGGGTTAGATATTCATTGAGTTGTTGATTTTTTATTAGTATTAATTTTAAAATTCTAATTTCATTAAATATACTTGAGAACCTCTCACCAATTAACTCAATGAAATAGAAATGAGAAGGTAAGAAAAAATATATTTGTAAATGATTTTTTCCTTCATGATGGATAAATAATTCCATGATGCTCGGTGGATATTATCCAATTCACACATTATTCTTTTTTTTTTCATGAGGTAAATAGGAAAGGGTATGACTTTGAACAAGATATTTTATTAACAATGAATATAATTTCATTAAATAAAAATATTTTCATATCAAATATAAAAATAAATTATTGATTAATAATCACCACTAAGAGAATGAGTCATAAAGACCATGTAAATGTTATATTCTTCCTCCTTTACTAATCATTAATTTTTCTAGTCTCTACATACTCTATCTTTAATATATTTTATCCAGGTATCTGATCTCATGTTGCATCCACTATTCCTCTATCTCATATTCTATTAATCAAATGAATATATTTCAAAATTTGAGTTTGGATAACCTCCCTCAATTTGTGGAATCATGATAATTTATTTTTAAATTGGTTAAAAAAACATTTGATTTAAATTTTTAATTCAAACCCATTAAAATATTTTTAGAAACATGGGATTTAATTCATCATGAGATATTTAAAAATGAAAAAAATTATACATAGAATACACTACCAATATTCAATGATGGAATTTATATTCATATAAATTTATCTTTTATAGTGTTTCTTATAATAAGTTATGGTAAAAAGTCATTATCATGGTTGAATAATCATCACAAACTGTAGTGTTCCATTATTCTCATGGAGAATCTATCTAATAGTACACAAAAATTCCACAAGGTTGTGTTTTATTCTCATAAAAATTATACAACGTGTTCTTATACTATATACCAAGATTTTATCTCCAATTTCAAAACTCATATTGAATACAAATTCTTATTGAGTAACTATTATGTTTATTTCATCAATGAAAAAATCATGTGTCATATGGATTTATCTTCTTTAGAATTTCTCAGTAAGGAAATATCTTGAGCTTATTTATCAATCTAACCCTTATGAAATTAGATAATGAATCTTATCATTTTAGTAAATAGTAATTGTAATCCTTGGTTATTATTTCTTCCTTCCTAATAATTTCAATATCAATTTATATCAATGGATCTATTAAACACATTATTAACCTTTTCGAAAAATAATTTATCCATATAATATCATGAAAATACTTACATTTATCATATTTCTAATACAAACTCAAATAGATACCTTTATAAAATTTTAGATCACCATTACAAAGTCATCCATATGGTTAAATTACAACTATGAAATTTTGGATCACACTCACAGTATTAAATGAACTCTATTATACCATTATTTTGTAATCTAATGACCCATAATAACTTCTAGGTTAGTGTTGTGAAATTAATTAGGTCTATTCTTTTTCTATATTTTGGTAAAAAATTTGACTATAAGGGTAAATAATTATTATGAAACTTTTACATATAAAAAATTACAAAGAATATCATAATCTCATCAAACATCCTTATAACATTTCCAATGGCTCCATAAACCCCTTAATCAATTTAAAATACCTCATAAAAATTTATTAACAAAAAAACACAACATCATACTCGAATGGGTTCAAAAATTCACCCCATATATTTATTTTATATACCAATTCCATATGATTCAATTTTGTTTCCACATATCCACAAAAAATATTTCACCTTAAATCAATAAAAGTAATCAAATTTGGAAAATATTCCTACCTATTTTAAATAAATAAAAATATAATGCGAAATATTAGATATAAAATTGTTTAATGAAATGAAACACTAATAAATATACTTGAAATATTCTTGACCTAAATCTATGTAGATAAAAGTATTAATATGAATAGAGAATAATGTAGTCCTTTAGATACTCAACAAGAAATTAAAACTCATATTTTTTAGTCTGGATGAAAGAAATTGATTTTCAAAACACTATTTCTATTAAAAAACAATCATATTATAATATTTTATGAATATTTATATAACTATGACAATGGTTAATTACTCTATGTGTAAAAATTTAAGAATAATTTTATGAGGGTAGGAAACTCAAAAAAATATTCCATAGTGAAAATAGGTCTAATTCACTCTCATTTGGAGTCTAATTTTCTCAATACAATATGTTTTATATAGATTTCAATGGTTATATTATATTTATTCAATATATGTAATGAATTGACATTTCAAAATATCTTCATCTACATTTTCCTTTAAAAAGAGATATTCAATATCAATGATTTTATATCTAAATTTCTATACTATATTTTGAATAGATTAATGTATATTTTATTATGAAAACTAAATATAAAGATAAAAATTATATATTTTGATGTTTTTTATTCATCCATATCATCTATATATCTACCTTATATGAAATTACATATTTAGTATATGTAGAGATAAAGGTGACTGATTATTTCTTCTTTGAGTGAAATACAATAAAGCTTTTACCAATGAAATATGTTTCACCAGATGTGGACTTTCTATAATCAACTCCCTGTTTCCTGTCAATATCAATAATATTTTTCCGATCCATCTCAGCATTCAACTTGAATATCTACCCATAGATACATATATTATAGGTGTCTATTATAAATCTCTCCAATTCTAGAATATGTATTTCTTTGGGATTATATTAATACATATCACGAAGGGTATATATATATATTATATCTATTCTTGAAATTTGAATGTTAAAAAAATTCTAATTAATTTTTTGAATTCGTTTTCATTAACAAGCATCCCTTCTTCTTTATTGTTATGTTTTGTACCTACATGAGTTTTTTGTACACCCTCCTCTATATTTCTCCATGACAAACGTATTTAATAACTCTGTATAATATTTTTCCCATGAAATTGGAATGTGATTACTTATTTGAATTATTTTTGAACCCAAGAAAAATTTCATTTAAATATATAAAAACATCACAATCTTCTATTTAATTTATATGGTAAATTTTTCTCATAAATTCTATTCATTTATTTTTTAATAATATCATCAACATAAAAAATCACAAGGTTAATTAGTGTTGGTAATAATTACATATTAATTTCCATTTACTTCCCCTTTCATGAATTTCATACATCTGAAATATTTTTATAGCATAAATTACCATTCTATTAGATATATTTTTTCATTATATATTTTTATTTATATATATTTCACACATTTTTACAATTTTGGTGATGCACAAATCTATTGGGTTATTCGATGTATAGATATTCATCTAGTTATTTATTCTAAAAATATAATTTTACAACCTTTTGGAAAAAATTAAAGCATCTATTAGAAACAATGGAATGAATGATTGCAATTATTTTTTGTCTGGAAACATTGTAATAGTTTTAATCAATGTTAATTACTTCTTTATTTAATTAACCGTTTTATATAAGCCTTTATTTATATCTAGTACCATCAAATTTCTCATCCACGTTATTTTTATAAACTCATTTAGCACTAATATTTTTTTCTTGTTTGGCCTAATAAGAAGTTCCATTATTTAATTCATTTCTAATTACTCCATATATGTTTTTATTGATTTAATCTAATATTTATGATTAAAAACTTACTTAAAGGTTTAAGGGTTAATCACTGACAACATACTAGTGAGACTAGTTTCAGTTAATTTATTTATTGTATAAACCCCTTTATTCTAATCTCGCACAATATTTTCATCATCAATAAGATTCATCAGTCCTGTATTTATTTTTATTGAATGCATCTCATTAGTATTATCACTGGAATATGATGTCTTTACATGTTATTATGAAACTTTTATGTTCTCTTCAATATATTCAATAGGTTCAAGACATATAATTTTATCCATATCATCTTACATTATATACTTATTTACATTTTAATCTTTTATAAATAATTCATTATTATCACAATCGATATTATTCAGAAAGAATATTATTATATCATATCTAGAATATCCCTTTGATGTGTAACATTGAAATATTCCATCATTACTCTTTTTATACATACCACTCCCAATTCATTTCCTCTAGAATAAACATTGGATTTTAATGTCTTATAAGTGTTTCACATTTTAATTATTTTGATTGATATATCAAATAGATTCATTCTTGAATTTATTCTAAAAAATTCATCTTTTTGGCATTATTCTAGTAGTGGTAACATCATGTACCAATAAATATAGTTTTTATACATGCATGAAAACTATTGTTCTATCTAAATTAGAAGGTATTATATGTTTTAAAAAATTATTGTGTTTTATTGTAGATTATATGGAGAAAATAACATAACCCTATTGCTATGAATATAAAACTATTCTAGGAACTATTTATTTTCATATTATTTACTATTATTAGATCTCAACCTCTTTATAGGAAAACTTTTTTATTTTCAGTAATCCTTCTAAAGCATTAGAATCTATCCAAGGCTAGAGTGTTTTGAGACATGAGTATGATACATTTCATTTTAATAACTTCTTAAATTAATGTATTAAAGTATTTATATATATCTTTTATCTTAAATTTAATTATTCTAAAAAAACTAATATTAAATAGATCCAATGGTTTTTTAGTTGGAATATATACTTAGTTTTTTATCTTATCTACAATATTTCATTTCTCATATATATAGTAATACTAAAAATGTCTTCAATAAGAATTTCGATATTTATTATATCATCTTCTCTAATAAACCTCCTCATATTATTTTATGGAATATGAGCAATCCTTCCTAAAATAAATTATTTTTTTCTTGAAATATTTTCTTTCTTCTCCAAATTGAATCGAGTTAGCAGAGTTTCATGAATATTTTATTAAGACTACTCTAACTAGTAGCATCTTTTATAAACACTAATTCCTTCGAAATAGACTTCATTTCCATCTCCACAATGTCATTATTAAAAATAGGTTATGTTTTACCCAATATATAAATAATATTTTTGGGAATAATGTGAATTTCCCAAAAGGTATCCATTCCAACTCTTTTGATCATTAATGATTTATCATTACCTAAGGTGAAAAATACTCCACCATATCATTCTTTTATTGTATTCTCTAAAATCACATGGAATATGAGAGGACCAAATACTATCCTCTATATAATGATACTAAAATTTAATTAATTTAAATGAAACATCCACTAGATTATATTATTATGTACACTAATATAATTCTTTGAAAATTTACTAATTTAGTTCATAGATCATGTTGTGAGGGTATAAATTTAATACATTAATTTGAAATGTTTCCTTCTTGATCACTTCTCCACCTAAAATCATATAAAGATTATAATATTTTATTTTATGAAATACTATTCTCTAAATGTTAGATCATTTGATCTATTTATATCTTAAATTGGTGTCTCCCCTTTAATTAATTACTCCCTTTAAAGTCATATTAAAGGGATGAAATAATCAAAGTCGTAGAAATCGTGAATATAAAAACAATACAACAAAAACAATAACCCCAAATCATCTCCTTTGGTAGAAATCCTTACACTACATGTATTTTTATTTGACACTACTTTCAAATTATTTTTAGTTGATACTAATAAAAAAAATTATGATTTTTTTCAAGAGTATTTAGAGACACTATTCACATTTTTCTATGTTTTTCTCCATATATAAGTGAGAATATTTTTTATTTTCACCAAAATATTTTGTTAATTAGGATAAATATTTTCTAATAAATTCACCTTAAACCATAAACTTTTATGGAAGGACTCTAATATACTTACTTTCTTTATTTCCAAAAATTTATATAATCGATCATGAATAAAGTTGTTTGGATCAATAACATATTCATGAAAATAATCTATTCAAATCATATTTGATCATCACATTTTTATAATCTATTTTAGAAATATTTACACTAATCTTATCAGAATTACTTTTCTAAAAGAATAAATATGTAATAAATTTCATTACTGATCTTATTTTTTTAATAATTTCATGCTTCAATTTTTCAATTTCATTGAACAGATTATCTGTAATACCCCAGAATTCCATGTAATTTTTTTTAAAATTAAATGGGATTATTTCGAGACCAGGATATGAGACAGTATGTAATTCCAAGTCCTAGAGTGGTTGGAGCATATTGTTGAACTATTTTTTAAGGTTTATTAAATAAACGTGCTGGAGGGTTTTTCTAACTTTCAAAACAGTGCTCGGATTAAAAGTACGAGGGCACTATTGAACTCAGAGAATCGAGATTCACCTAAAAGGTCCTAAATTTAGTTGGCATTGGCCAAGTGTGGAAAGTAGTTTTTTTTCATAAATAAAATAATTTAGTAACCATTATTTTATTTTCAAATCCTTATAATTATTAAATGGTAAATTAGATTTGAAATTTTAGAATACTGTTGAGTTTGAGAGGGTGTGTCTCCCATAGGTGGAGCTTAACCTTAACAGGTACGGGTCGAGGGTGAAAGCTAAATTTTCAGACATTATGGAAGAAAAATAAAATAAATTAAAATGTTATTTTTTAGGATTTATTCTTTGTTACGCAGCGACTCATCAATGTTGTGGTGGAATGGTGAGGCGACACTGAATACCATTAATGAACCTCATTAACAGAGCAGCATTACGACACTGCAATGTAGTGTAATAGAAATGCTCATTCATGTTTCGTTAATTAATAGCATAACAAGCAATGTACGATTGTTGGCACAATCTAGGGATTTCTCTGAGGCTTGGGTGGGTGATGACAATGAATGACGAATTTACTTTATTCCACCTTTCGATGGATCACTATAAATGGTGGGTGGAAGATCAAGAACAAAGAACAGAGGTGCATGATCCAGTTCTTCCTTGACCAACAATCCTATACCAGGTAGGGGATTAATTCTAACTTAATTTATTTTGTTTCCATTTCATGGTTTTGAGCGACGAACATGGGTCAACCCATGAATAGGTAACCCATGGTTTAATTGGCTCTATGGAAGGGTTTCATCTCAGGGTATTTGATCGGGATAATCCATGTTAAAAACTTAATCTCCCCATCCATTGTCTCAAAACTCTAATGCAGAGGAATCAGGATGACACAAACAAGGACCCGATTTCCATGTCTTTGGGTGTTCGTGTGTTCTTCATGATAGAACCCCCATATTGATGACAATGCAACCTCGAGTCTATAGCACAGATGACGACAACCCGAGAAGTTTGAGGGAATAGACGGTTGGATAATCGGGCCACCGGAGTGGGGGACTGACGACGGTCGCAGGTGGTAGGTGGTGTGCCGAGGAAGCGGAGGCCATGACCCTTGGACACGACATGACATAGTTTTGTGGCGACATTTCTCGGGCACCACATCGAAATAGCATCCCACAGACGTGGGCTGTGATATGCATGCCATGCAGTCCATACGAGACTATGTGTAGAAGGAGGTGGATGGCCTTCGCCGGCCATGTGGAGGGGTCGCTCAGGCACTGCATTGGAGGAATGGCCCACCGATGCAGACCGCTGCATGCAGGTAGAAAGTGGTTCACTTAGGACTGCATGCGTGTAGGAGGCGGTCGACCTCAATCGGTTGCATGATAGTGTGAACCGGGACATTGGGAGGCCCGATCTAGAGGAGAGTTGGCCCATTAATATGGGTCAGGCCATCAAAACAAACCAAGATTCTTGGTGTACTGGGTTGGGGAATAACCAGTCTGCTAAATTGTGGACCAGTCCAAATGAAACCGGGTCATTGGGCGACCCGGCGGGTAAGACCCATGGCCAAACAGGGTCTGGTCCAACAAGGCCTAATGGTCCTAGCCCAGTGGCTAGGGCAGATCAAGTATTCTCAAAACCTAATGGGTTGGGTGTGGTCAGCAGAACTGAGCTAGGTTATGTGGGACCCCCAAGATGGGTTGGTCAGGTCGGTCCGGCCAAGTCGGACTCGGCCTAGAGGCAATCGATCCCTGTTTACTGAAATGCCTATATCTTTCTAATCGAGTGTTCGATTGGCATGCCTTCTGTGGCGTTGGGACCCTTGTGATAGGATGGTCATTTATGAATACTCTAAGTGAGATTCCATAATAGTTGATATATGACCGATGGATTAAGGAGTAGATTCTCTCGGAATAAAGTGAATTAGAGAGTGGGAATCCTACAGGTGGTTATGACCTGAAGGATAAGACGAGCATACCTTAGCAGTTCAGCAGACCAATGTACCTCAATGGTTCAGTAGACGAACGTACCTTAGTGGTTTAACAGATGAGATTATCTTATTGGTTCATCATGTGAGCGTACCTAAGTAGTTTAACAAATGAGTAGACCTCAGTGGTTCAACATACGAGCGAACATCAATGGTTCAATAGATACGTATACCTGAGTGGTTTAACAGATGAGTGTACCATAGTGGTTCAGCAGATGAACATACCTCACTGGTCCAATAGCTAAGAGACTAAACCTCAGTGGCTCATCAAGAATGAGTCCCTCAGTAGTATAAAAAGAATCATCACTATGAATAATAATATTACTTTCTATAATTAATGTTATACTTGGTGTGAGCTGTCTTTGTTGTGTGACTTTGATGTGTGATCTTACTATGTGGTCCTACTTTGTTTTATTTCCTTGGTGGTTTGAGGTCTCTACCGAGTATTGTGTTACTCAGCCCTATATGAACTTCACCCACATGTGTCGTGTCTCGTGTAGGTGATTGATGCTTCGACGGAGACATTGGTGGTCCGAGAACAAGTGGTGTTTAGTGAGATAGGACAAATGGGCATACTTCTATGATTATAGATAGCCACCATCACCTAACCTTCCAGTAGGGTCTCGAGTGGATAGACTGTGGAATTTGTACTTTCCAATATGGTTTTGGGATTGTATTCTGGCACCTTTGTATTTTCAGTTGTATTATACTCTCAGTAGTTTTATCAGTGATAGTTGTGGTTTACCGTGTTTACAATACATATTTGAGCTTTGTGCATGTGTATATGTTTACAAGAAAATTACTTCCCTTTTTGAGATATTCCTTTTTGGTGCTAGTTGCTAGCCCCTGACCTATAGAAGGTGGGATTGAGGTAGTCATGAACCAGGCCTTGGGGGACAGGTCGTGACAAAGTGGTCTCAAAGGGAGGTCAGTTCTACTAGAAGAAATAAGAGTCTGTAAATATTTATGGGAAATAATGTTAAGTGTTTTGAGTTTGTATTTCAAGCTCGGGAGTCCAGTATTGCGGTGACAACCAACGTATCCATACACCAGGACCCTGAATTCTGATTTTCGACTCGGTACATGAAAACACTGGTTTCATGCATCGTTGAGTGTTTTTGTCGTGATATTTTTGAGTCAGAGTTTACTCACAAGGTATAATATATTGACCATGGTCCATTTTTATATCTTTCAGGATGTCTCCACACAGCCAGCCAACTAGGATTCCAGTGTGTGACCACGAGGATATTCCACAGAGCGATAAGGCTTTAGTATAGGGACCATTGCCCTAGATGGCGCCTTCAGGTGGTGTCCCAGCAATACCATTGCCCGTTGGTCTGCATTTACTACCGGAGCTACTGGTGTAGGATGCACATAGGCTCAGTGCCTTACTCGGGTTCCAGGGAGAGATACTTTCCAGGTTCAAGGGAGATATAGATCCTATAATCATTAAGGATTGACTAGAGGTGGTGAAATGAGTCTTCCACTAAGTGAGTATGCCACTTGACCAGATGGTAGTTCTAGAAGTGAGCCTTTTGCAGGGATCGATGAGGGAGATGGTGAAGTTTGGCCATACAGACTCACAAGGAGGTGACCCTCTCTTGGTCTAACTTCGAAAGAGTTTTCAAGGAGGAGTTCTTCCATGAGAATTTGTACTCATTGAAAATATAAGATCTAATTCAGTTACAGCAGGGAAACCTGACAGCGGATGAGTACTCTGTGAGGTTCACAAACCTCTCATGTTACTCTATAGATATAGTGCATGAACCTTTCTTCAAGGCCCAAACCTTTGACCAGGGTCTCCGATGGGAGATCAGGGAATTGATGATTTCCCTCATCATACCTACACACACTTAGGTGCTAGAGAGAGATCTTATAGTAGAGATATTCCTTATTGAGCAGGCACCAATAGTGGGAGCTACCACCAGGTGATGGGTGGCTGATTCATCTGTGGCGGGTAGCCGACAGATGACACAGAGGCCCAAATGGGCCAGACCAATTGGAGAATGACCTAGGTCTCAGGGTCAATAATACGAGGCCTCGAGGTAGAGGGAGTCATCAGGGGAGTATAGCATGCTACGAATGTGGTGGGTAGGGGAACATGGCTCGGGATTGATTGAATCGCTGTGTAGAGGACTGGAAGACCGTTGAGGGACCATTAAAGTAACTACAAAGATAATAACATGGAGATTTACTAGGCGGTGGGTGTTGAAGTGGAGTGGGAAGAGCTGTAGTATGTGGGAGTAGGTATGAGTTACTACCACCACCATCCCCAGGTGGTCTACCATTGGCTCCGAGAGTAGGCGGATAGGGTTAGGCTCAGCTTCAATCGATCAAGGCCTATGGTCCCGACATCCTAGAGATGATACGAGGTACGATATATGTCTTCTCCATTTTATATGTATTACTTACAGACATAGGTTCCAGCAAATTTTTCTTTTCTACAGATATTGTTCGGATCTTGGTGATTCTGATCAAGGTATTGGCTCGATCCTTATGACTAGATACTTCTACAACAAGGGATTGGATGATCAAACACTGGTGATGACAGTGTGAGCTTACTCTTAGAGGATATAACTTTGGCTGGGACCTCCTAGTAGAAGCGTTGAGGCCTTACAATGAAATTTGGGCATGGAATGACTATCAAAATTTCATGATCAGATTGAATGTTTTAGAAGCACAATGTAGTGTGTCTGTGAATATGGGAACCAGTTTTCCTTTGCTGGTGAGAAGGAAAACGGAGCATTACAGGATAGACTCACACATAGTAGGTGGAATCTAGTCACTCATCATTTGGCTTGCATGACCCTCAATGTATTGGATGAGATGAGTCCATAGTTTCCAATAGTGGTGTATGATTATGAGGATGTCTTTCTAAAGGATGTTTCAAGACTACCACCTCACAGATAGGTAGATTTCTGTATTAATCTATACCCCAAGATGACACTGATATCTACACCTACATATCTGATGGATCCCACAGATCTTTGGGAGCTGAGGGTACATTTGGAGGATTTTTAGAGGAAGGGGTTCGTAAGGACCAAAGTTTCACCATGGGAAGCCCCAATGTTGTTTACCAAAAGGCAGCAAGAAGTGTGAGTTTATGCTTGGACTTCCAGCACCTGAACTGGGTGACCGTGAATAACATGTATCCTCTATTGAGGATTGATGACCTATTAGATCAGCTAAAGGGAGTGAGATGGTTCCCAAAGATAGACCACAGATTAGGCTACCACTGGTTTTGAGTAAGAGATGAATAAATATCGAAGATGGATTTAAGATGTCGCTACAACCACTACGAGTACTTTTTGATGATTCATGGAATGAATAATTCCCCAGTAATGTTCATAGGACTCATGAATAGGATCTTCCAGCCATGCATAGTCTGGTTTTTAGTGGTCTTCATTGCTGACATATTAGTGAATTCAATGTTCGAGGAGGAGCACATGATACACCTCATGATAGTTCTGGACACAATCCGAGAGAACAAAATTTACCAAAAGCTCTCTAAGTGTGAGATATGGATATGAAAGGTCAACTTCCTAGGACATGTCATCTCAGAGGATGGAGTTGAAGTGGATCCAGCGAAGATCAAGTTAGTGTTTTCTTGGGAGACACCCAAGAGCAGTACCAAGGTGCGAGGTTTCCTTTTGTTCGATGGTTACTATCAGAGGTTTGTAACCAACTTATCCAGAGTAGAATCAACCATTATGGCATTGAAGAAGAAGGTAAAACCCTTTATGTGGACAGAAATATGCCAGTAGATCTTTCAGCAGTTGAGGTAGAGCTTGACGAGTGCTTCTATTTTGAGGCTACCAGAGCAGGGCACCAACTACATGGTTTACTATGACGCATCAAGAACTAGGCTTGGTTCTTTCCTGATGTAGGGTAAAGTAGTAATTTCTTATTTATCACAAAAATTGAGACATAAAGAATAGAACTTTGCAACTCATGAACTTGAGTTGGGAGTGGTGGTATTCACACTGAATATGTGGTGAAACTACCTTATGGGAGAATGATTTATCATCTACTTTGACCACAAGATTCTTTAGTATATCTTTTATTTGAAGGATCTAAACCTAAGACAACAGTGTTGGCTTGAGTTACTCTAGGACCATGACATCAAGGTAATCTATACTCCGGGGAATGAGAATGTGGTGGTAGATGATTTCAGCAGGATATCGAGTTTACAAAAACAGAACAAGGCCTGAGAGCAGTTGGACTCACTTCAGATATCCTTTTTGGATAGATATGATGAAACTTATCTTCAGTTTATGGTAGTTTCCACTCCACTATTATAGCGATTTAGGGAAGCACAACTTGGAGATGCTAGCTGCAAGACCACATGTGCCCAGATTCCCATAGGGAATGCCCCTTATGGATATTTGAAAGTTGGGGAACACACCATCATTTTGATAGGAAACACCATTGTACCAGTGGCGTTACAACATGAAGTGTTTAGGGAGTTCCAAACATCCCATTTGATAGTACATCTTGGTGAGGTGAAGATTTACCAGGACCTATAACGTCAATACTGGTGGCTGGGGGTGCAGAAGGAAGTGGTAGAGTTTGTCTCAAGATGCCTCACTTTCTAACTAGTGAAGGTTGAGCACCAGGTTCCAACAAGTTTGACACAACCCATCAAGGTACCTGAGTGGAATTGGGATGGGATATCGATGGACTTAATGACATGTCTACCATGTACGTTCAGGGGGCATGATACCATCTGGGTGATCGTAGACCGATTCAACAAGTTAGCCCACTTTCTACCCATTTGAGAATAGGGTTCAGTAGAGGGATTGAGATGCCTCTACGTGTAATAGATAGTTAGACTCCATAGATTCTCTTATATGATAGTATCATATCTTGATGCATGATTTACATCTCAGTTGTGGAAGGGATTACAGAAGGAGTTTAGGACTTCACTACTCTTGAACACATCCTTTCACCCATAGACGGATGATCAGACGGAGCAGACCATATAAACCTTGCAGAACATGCTTCGTGTTTTCGTTCTTGATTTCGGTCTCTGTTGGTGGGACCACTTACCACTGGTGGAGTTTTCTTACAAAAATAGCTACCACTCCACCATTGGAATGGAACTATTAAAGGCACTATATGGATGACCATGCATGTCAACATTATGCTATTCAGACCTAGTGGAGTCAACACTCATGGGTCCAAAGATGGTCTAGGATACCACAGAGAAGGTGGAGGTCATCCAAGAGTGGATGAAGACTGCATAGAGATGAAAAAAGTCCTATGCTGATAGGCGACATAGGCTCTTGTAGTTCATATAGGGGACCAGATATTCATATAGGTCTCTCCTCAACGGGGGATACAATGATTTGGCTGGGGCGACAAGCTATCTCCAAGGTTCATCGAACCTTTCCAGATACTGTGTAGAGTGGATGAGGTGGCATATCACTTGGCTCCACTGCCACATATAGAGAGGGTTCACGATGTCTTCCACATATATCAGCTATGGAGATACATTCACGACCCTTTTTACGTCATCTAGCATGGTGAGCTAGAGATTGATTATGGGGAGACCTTTGTAGAATACCCTGTGGAGGTAGAGGATATACATGAGATGATATTTCATGGATGGATGATTCCTATGGTGAATGTTTGTTGGAATCATGGGAATCACCAAGAGATAATGTGGGAGTGAGAGGCAAAAATTCATGATTAGTACCCCCATTTTCTTGATTAAACCTTTTTTTGGCTTATGAGGATGTAAATCCCTAAAGGGGAGTAATGAAATACCCCATAATTCCTTGTGATTTTTTTTAAAAATTAATGGGATTATTTTGAGACCAGGCGTTGAGACGACTTGTAATTCTAAGGCCCAGAGTGTCCAGAATGTATTTTCAAACTATTTTTTAAGGTTCATTAAATAAACATGTGAGTGGGTTTTCTAACTTTTAAATCGGTTCCCTGATCAGAAATATGAGGGCACCGTTGAACTCAGAGCATCAAGATTCACCTAGAAAGGGCTTAACTTTGGCTAGCACAATCCAATAGTGGAAATTTGTTTTTATCCATAAATAAAATAATTGACTAATGATTATTTTATTTTCAAATCCTCATAAATCCAAAATGGTAACTCAGATTAGAAATCTGAGAGTACCATTGATCTCATGAGGGCGTGTTTTATTTAGTAATATCTTAACCTCGATCGGCACTGTTCAAGGGTGAAAGTTATTTTTTCAGACTTTTTAGAAGAAAAATATAATAACTTAAAAAGTTATTTTATTAGAGTTTATTCTTTTTTAGGAAATGACTGATCAACACTGTGGTGCAATGATGAGGTGAAGTTGAATCTCATTAATGAACTTCATTAATGGAGTAGTGTAACGATGATGCAACGCAGCATAACAAAAATGTTGATTCGTTTTTTGTTAATTAATAGCCTAAAAAGAAATATAGGATTGTTGTCATAATCCTAGGATTTCTCTGAGGATTTGGTTTCTGGAGACAACGAAAAAAGAACACACTTTATTCCGACCTTATAAAGATCGCTATTAATAGTGGGTGGAATATAAATATATAATAATGGAGGGGTGAATTATCATTTTTCCTCAACCAACAATTCTATCCCAGGTAGGGGTTTAATTCTAAGTGAATTTCATTTGTTCACCATTCTTGGTTTTGAGAGACAAATGTGGGTCAACCCATGAAAAAGTGACCTACGGATCGATCACCTACACAGGAGGGTTTGATCTCGGGGTTTTGTATAGGGATAATCCATTTCATAAACATAATCTACCCATATCTTGTTTCAAAACTCTAATGCAGAGGAATCAGGACGACACGAGCAAGTCCCCGATTTCTCCATATTTTGGAATTCATGTGTTCTTCATGACAGAACCCCTAGATCGACATCAATGCAACCTCAAAGCCATAATTGGGATGGTGGAGACCCATGAAGTCTTAAGGCACAGATGGTTCGAGAATCAGTCCACTGGAGTGGACCTGGGTGCCTGCGGGAGACTATGCTAACATGGGTGACCGGTGGTGGTGGCCCGCGATGGCAGCCATAGGAGGGAGGTGGAACACCTCAATAGTGAAATTAGGTATCGGAGACCGTGATGGTGTGACATAGTTTAGAATAAAATCGTACCCTAGTGGTTCATTAGAAAATCATACACGGGTGGTTCAATAGATGAGCATATCCTAGTGGTTCAGTAGATGATTGTACCTTAGTGACTCAGCAGATGGGTGTACCTTAGTGGTTTAGCAGGTGAGCGTACCTAGTGGTTCTATAGATGAGTGAACTTAATGGTCCAGAAGCTGAGAGAGTAGAACTTAGTGGTCCAACAACCAACCAAGCAGTCCTCAGTTGCTCATGAGGGATGAGTCGCTCAGCAGTACAAGAAGAATCAGATCTACGACTAATAATCTTTTTTTCTATACTTACAATTATACCTGGTGTGAGCTATCTTCAATGTGTGATTTTTTTGTGTGATCTTACTATGTGGTACTTATTTGTGGTCTTTCCTTTGTGGTTAGGGTTCTTACTGGGTATTGTGTTACTCAGCCCTGCACAGGTTTCACCCACACAAGTCATGTCTCATGCAAGTGATTGATGCTTCGACATAGAACTTGGTGGTCCGGGACCAGGTGGTGCTTAGTGAGATGGGACAGATGGGAAAAATTCTACAGCTATAGGCAGCTACCTTCACCTACCCTTTAGGTATGGTATCGAGTGTACGGACTGTGGCAATTGTACTTTCCTTTGTGGTTTTGGGCTTGTATTCTAGTCCCTTTTCATTTCAGTTGTATTGTACTCTCAGTAGTTGTCTCAGTGAAAGTTGTGGTTTAATTTGTGTTTACTTTCCATAGTTGAACTTTGTGTATGTGTATATGTTTAAAGGAAAATGCCTTCCATTTTTTGGATATTCCTTTTTTGTTCTAGCTGGCATCCCCTGGCCTATGGAAGGCGGGCTTGGGGTGGTCACGACATGGGCCCTGGGGGATGAGTCATGAAATTATCATTCTCAATTTGAATTTTATAATTCTTATATATGTTATTTTTTTCATGATATTCCTCTTATATTAGTCATCATTTTTATTTCAAAAGAATTTTTATTTCCATTATCATAGTATAATACATTATATATTTTCCTTCCACTACTACATATTCACCATTGAACCGTGAGTCATCTTATTATGATTCAATTTATTATTTTTAATGATTTATGAGAATCCATTGAGACAATTCCCTATGAATCAATTATTTAGACCAACATTACCTATTTCATATACTATCTTCAAGTAATAGAAAATTAATTATCTTGAATTTCTTTTAAACCTTATTTATTTAATTTTATTTTTTATTGTTTTTTAACTTCAATTATTAGCAACTTTCATGGTTTCATTATTATTAACACTAGTAATAACTCACCAAATAATTCATATCAATACATTAAAATATATTCAAACATATTGTTACTAGGTTTCAACATATTTTCCATCACATTTTTATTTTATGGATCCTTTTCCATAAAATGTTTCCACACCATTACAGTTGATGTTGTTTTGTTGATCAAAAAATCATTCAATATATCTCACCTATAGTATACATAGGATATGATACCAATTTTTAGGATCACATGATTTTATATAACTACTGAGGAGGGGGTGGGTGTGAATAAGTATTTGAATTCTATTAAAAATTCCAACTACTCTCTGATTTCATTAGAACATCACTCCCTTAAAATCATAATGGAAAAGAAATAAAAAGGATATCACATTATATTTGTTAAGGAAGATAACCATCATGATGGATGACTATATCAATACTATGTGGTTTTTTTCTTATACCATTTACAAAAACTTCTAATTTTATTATCATGAATGAACTCATAAAAGGTTATGAAAATTAGATTATATATATTTTGGGAGTAAAAAAATATTTACATAGACACCAAATCACTTTAACAAAGAAAATAAAATATAATCAAAGAAAAATAACTAGTAATAGTTCATGTTACAAAGACTATGTATATTTGATTTTAATCCTTCTTAAGTCAACAATAATCATTGGAGATCTCTACAATATTATGTTTCAATAATTTTTCTCCTAGAATGGAAGATTATCTTATTTCCCCCACTCCTCCTCCTTTAAATATTATTTAATAACGTGAATATATTTGTATATTTGAATATGTAAATATTTCTATAATTTTTGGGAACACAATCTTGTGTTATTATATCGATTAGTCAAATCCATTGATTTTAAATTTCATAGTCAATCCCCTGTCACGTCTTTTAAAATACTAGGTATTTAATTCCATATGTGAAATTTAAATATATCATAACATTTCCACATAAAATCAATCAAAATTATTTCATATTGGCATACATTTTCACAAGAAAAATGTTTTGTATCATGAAATTAAATCTATTATAATGAAAAACATTCTCAATTCAAACTCTTCATCCCATAATGTGGTGTTTAATTCCCTAAAATATTATATTAACTAAGTGATTAAAGAAGAAACTATGACATATTTGTTTCCTAAAATATCTTCTAGGATGAAATTTTATTTTCCATGTCATTTCTATATTTTCATTCTCCTAAAATCACTTTAATTAAAATAATTTTTGTGTCATTGTGGTTTTGATTTTATGATTGAACATAACAAGAATCATTTTCCGTTATCATGTTTAAAATTATTCATTGGAGAAATATCCAAAACTTCATTAAGTAGTTGGACTTTACTAAATAAATAAATTAAAATTATGATTTCAATAAATGAACCTAATGTTTTTAAGGTAGTTTTAATGACACTAATTTCTCTATGTTTTGTTTAGGAATATTATATGGACTATTTTTTATGTTAGGTGTAGAGAAAACATGAGATTATTTGGCCTAGTGTTGTAGGAATTAATTTCTAAAATATATTAAATATATTAAATACACAAGAATTAAAGTTTTCAAAAAAATATAAATAATATATAAATTAAGGCTTTTATTGGAAATATTTTTTCTCCATTGAGTTTAAAGAATGGGTTTGACCCTAGGTGTGATATAACCTTAGTAATCATCCGGAATTTGGTTTGAGGTGTGGCCATGGGAAGACATTTTAAATAAATTAATTCAATAGTTAATTTATTTAATTATTTACAATACATAATAAAAATATATAAATATTTGGATATGAGAAAATATTAGCATTATCCACATAACCTTGGGGATTTATAGAAGCTTTTGGTGGAGGTTATATGGTCATAAAATCACTGGATTGTGGGTCAATGATTGGTGTTGAACAGAATTCTAGGATCTCACCAATGACAATGGCACAAAGCTATTATTTTCTAGTGATATATCCAATCAAGGTAGGATGTTTTTTCAAATATTTATTACCATTTTATTATGCCTTGGAAAAACATGAATCAATCGACCAATGTATGGATTCACAGTTCCTGCATATTGTAGGTACATGATACATTTATCTGGAAATTTGGGTATTGCTTTGTGATTATTTTTGTAACATCCTGAAACTCAGATAGCGTATAACGATAATTTTATAATTTTATTTTTGTTTAAATTTATTTTAACCAAACAAAAATTTAAAATATGAACATAATTATCTTTATTTAATTAAGAACACCGTAGTGTTTATAAGACACTGAGATGAAAAGAGTAAACATACTAACCAAAAATACCTATTGAAAACCCTATTAGAACTACTGGAAGACCCCCTAGTGCCACAAAGAGGCCCCGATATATAAAGGATATCATTCAAGTCAACTAAAACAAAGAACATCACCACCACGATCATAAAAACCTTGCTGAGCATCAGCGGAATGGGGAGCACTATCTCCTTTTGTTTCAGTTTTTAGGACTCCCTAAAAACCTGGTTTTATAAAGCACTTTTTCTACCGTTGTTTTGGCGACTGTTGGAAAGTAACACCTATAAATCTTTCCATTGGGATTTTATAAGTTAATAATGAAATATTTAAGTATAACTTTTTCCTAAACATTTAAGGTATAATTAAAAATATACTCCATCATTTTTTTCAACTCTAAAAATGATATGAGCTATAACTTTGTATCACCCTTAAGTGATTTTTTAAAGTATTAAGGGATCCAAAACACTTTGAGAATATTTTAAATACAATGTAATGATTTTAATTTCATAAATAATGTTATACAACATGTTAAATAATTTTAAGATTACTCTTAGCTAAGACAAATTTTAGTTTGTATTCATTAAAGTTTTAATATAGTTTTAATAAATAAATTGTTTCCTTATCTTAAATTTTTTTGAGTGTAGATTTTATAAAAAAATTTGGCCTGCATGGGCCAGTCATTTATGGCTAGAGCCGAGGGAGGAAGCTCACAAAAAGTGACTGAGCCTAAGCCCTCAGCCCAAGCAAAGGCCAGCCCAAGCTCAGGCGAAGGGAGCACGAGAGTGAATCGGAGCGCATAGGCGCACCACTACGGGAGTGAGGCTGCGTCAAGGCATGGGTAGGCCAAGGCCTGCGGGGGGGGGGGGGGGATCTCGTGTATAGGGCCCCCATTATGTGTGATGTGTTTTACTAAGCCATCGTTGGGAGGACCATAATTATAAGTGAGGCGAAGGTAGTTCGACGTTTCGATGTGGGACGAGTTTTTTCGGGTGTTTTGTGATCTGGGCTGTTGGATTGCATCATGTGTGATATGGACCGTCTATTTTTTCCCAGCCTTTCCCCTAGCTGCATCTTATTCTTCTCCCATGCATGGTTTACACCAGTAACCCTACCCTATGTCACCACCTCGTTTTCTTCACTTCTGACCGTCGTGGAGCCCCATGTCTCCCCTTTTTCATCAAGCACGACACACCCCATTGAATACATTGAAAGTGTGTACGTTTTTGCGTGGAGGGTGGTGTGTGAGGTTTTTGTATATAAATAACCAATACCCCTCGGTTCTTCTTCCTTGTTAAAGTCTTCAACGAACCCTGACCAATCTCCCTCATGTCCTCTTTCTCCGAGTTTTAAAAGTAAGGGTTTTTTTTCCTTGTGTATCTTCTTTGAGAGTATATACACTTATATATTCATAAAGTATATACTTATAACCTTATGGTTCAGTCCAAACGTTCTTCAATGTTGAACCCAGGCCTTCGAGTTCTCTTGCACTCAAATGGCATAAGGAACGTAAGGATTATACCTTGCCTCATTTTGTTGTTTTGAAAATTCATATATACTTTTGGTTATATGTATATACGTCAGTTATAAGTATGAATGGGCATGTCCTTTGTACTTCAGTTATATGTATAAAGTTTGTGTATAACTATTCATGCGTTGCACATGTTCACATATGAATATTTTCAAAAAAGTGAATACAAATATATTTGGAAAATGATATATATTTGTTTGGGTTTTTGGTGTTCAAATGGTGTAATGGACGTAAGGAGTATTATGCATTGGTTCATGGTTTTGAGTTATATATATCTATATATATATAAATATGTTCATAAAACCTTGTATTTTAAATATATCTACGGGTTAGTTGAGACTCTTATTATAACCGAACCTAAATCTTTAAATTTGGTAATTTTAGTATATTTATAATTTATTAAATGTTTATCAAAACATAACACATACTATATATTTATATATGTACATATATGGTCATGTGTACTTCAGTTATATATATATATTTATAGTAGTGGACATACCCTCCCTATTTTTGTGTATAGGCCCACAAACACCCCATCCATTATGTTGGAAAAAAAATTATATATATATGGGAAATGTTATATGTGTTCGATTTTAATAGAATTATATGGGCATATTTTTTATAAAAAAATTTCATGACTTAAGACATTACATACCCTATATAATACCTTGTTAACTTATACCTTTAGGGGGTTAATGCACATGGATGTGCCACTCCTCTAGTATTAATTCAGTTATATACATATACCTTATATGATGCACGAACCTTTATTATACCCAATTCTGAGGTCTTTACACATTAAGTCTCGATTTTGGGTGGAGTGTCAAAACATAAGAAATAGGATGTGAAAAAAAAACTTACATCCACATTTAAGAGTAACTTATTTTTTCCCATGTTTTAAATGATTTTACTTATGGTGATGATTCATGATTTCTATCATGGACATTTCTGTTGTATGCAAAGGCTTATCAATATTGAATGTTTTATCATGTGTAAGCTCAAAACCCTACTTGAAGTATTGGTTCACTTTTTTAAATTGGATGATAAGGTTTTAGAATTTTAAGAATAATCTTGAATGTGACAAATTATAATTATTTCTTTTCATTTAGTATCATAGATGTCAATATACGTTCCATAATCTACCTTACGTCTTTCCATTCAATGACGGTCATATAATTATTTTCTTGGTTTTTAATCATATAGATGCCTATCTCACTTATATGATATGTAAATTCAACTATTATGACCAACTATGAATGAATTTCAAGGTGGTATGAGACATCTTGAATATACAACCCCGTTTAAGTAAAGTATTGATTTAAGTGTCTCACATGTAAGTAAATACATATTAAGGGTGCACCCTGATAGTGCTCCAATGCATTGGGTAAAGAATTAATCTCTAGATATTACAAGTTTCATGATATAATGGTGAATAACCATAGGTAATATTTATGACACATTGAGGATAGAACTTGGTGATATGTTCATGAATGTCGAAATGAAATGTTGAAGCCACATATTTAAGTTATGTTACAAGTAATTTTCTATATGAAATGCCTATTGCTTCACTTCTCTTGCCCTTATGTCTTTATAAAGTTCATGTTGATGTCAGAAGTAAAAGTTTAAGGCATGATTTCTGTATAACACTGAGTAAAATAGTATCCAACATATGAAATTGAAGTTGTTTCCTTCACAGGAAACTCTGATTAATCATTACTCTTAGCTGCTTAATTTTGTGCTTAAATGTTCATATGTCATATATGTTTAGAATATCCTTTACTTATTATTCCTTTTTAATATGCCCTAATTGATTAATTTATTCCTTGTAAATCTTAATTAAGAACCCTTATGTTATGTTTCATGTGTTACAATTATTCTTTAAGAGAAATGTTATATATAATGTTTTAACAAATGTTTTCAAAAGTTACGTTAGATTATATTTTTTTAAAAACCCCTTACTGGGCATTTTTATGCTCACCCTACATTTTGACTTTAAATTTTCACGTAACAGATTTTATCAGATGAAACATGTCTGAAGTTACCAGTTTCCCAGAGCTCGAATCAAATTCGATCATCTTTATGGGATGTTATGTGTGGTTATCAGTGTATTTTTTTGTTTCAAAATGACACATCATGTTCAAAAGGCACCGGATCCTTGTTTTCTGGAGTCGGGTCCTCTAATTTGGTATCAGAGGATTCGGTTTGGATGCCTCTGGAAAGCCCGAATTGAAACAAAGAAAAATTTACTTCAACATTACTAAAAATGAGTTTTCTTAATTTTTAGATGGAAAATCAAGGTACTAATCTCTTGTCTCTTCCCAATGAGGCCTTAGAAACCATAATTTCTTTAGCCATCCATGAAGCTTTTATAAACTATGCCGATATCTGTATGTCATGAAAACATCTCTATGACATGTCCAACTCTCCTAGAGTATTTCAACTCCACCGAAGAGCAGGTCTGGATTGCATATTTATGATGCAAGCCTAATTTCCATCTTACACACGACAGGGGAAGTACTACGAGGGACTTTTTAGATGCTTCACCGCAGTAGGAGGCTTCCAGTCCCTCACGACCTTCCAAGAAGCTGCAGCAGCAGGAAACATCCACATGGCGTATATATGTCAAGTCCTGTCCGATGGCCATTACGGTCACGTAATGGACTTCAAAGTTCATGAATATGTATCCTCCCGATCGGTGTATAGACATCAAGTGCATACTGATGTCTCCCAGATATACACTCCTCATGTCAGAATATGGAGAAACCATAAGTGGTTCCACGATATCAAACCTGATAGCTCGGGTTGCATATTGTTTAGAGAGATAGAGAGTTTTGATCTTGCTTTGGGGATTCGCGTTTCCGAGAACTGGGGAAATCATTATCCTTCCCCTTTTTATGGACTAGTAGTTATATAAGGATATGAATTATTATTTTTTCTTTCTTCTATATTATCATTGGTTGTACTTTTTAATGGGTATCACTAAGTGAGCTGTCATAATATATTTTTATATGGATGGACAAACCCATATCTTATCTCTTCCTGATGAAGTAATGGAGTTTATTATGATCAAAACCTATGAGGAAGAACGCCTCCCGAGGGAAAATTGCGAAGGATGCACAAAAAATTATACGAGGTATCTAACGGAACATGCATTCTCCGCACCTGCCAAGGGAATTCTTACATTTCCCACCGAATAGCCTTGGTCCAATTGTACATGCACATGAAAAGAGGAAAATACCATGAATGACTTTTTCTATGCTTCACTCTAGTCTGGAAATACACGACCATGGTAATTTTTCAAGAAGCTGCTTTAGAGGGAAACCTTCATGCAACCAACATATACCAGCTTCTCAGTCTCAGCCTATATGACATCATCTATGACTTAGGTTTCCTCAATCATGATATAATCTGGTAAGTTCAATGAGGGTTGGTCTATTCAGACATCTCCCAACATTCCTTTGTATGAGCCTCCCTATGTAAGTCCAAATGCACCATGCAAGAGTTCAACCTTTTTCGTCTGAGGTGTATTTCGGCTAGGGAAATAGAGGAGTTGATAAATAATGTGGGTTTTTCTCTAGACGCACTTGATGATTATCCATGACAGGGGATATGTTAGGAACATCAGTGAATTACTCTTAGTGAGGTTGTATGAAAGGAATTACGGGGACACAATTCTAGAACGGGGGAGTATTGTAACATCCCGAACCTTGGATAAAATATAACAATAATTTTATACTTTTATTTTTGTTTAAATTTATTTTAACCAAAAAAAATTAAAAGATGAACATAAGGATCTTTATTTAATTAAGAACATCGTAGTGTTTACAATACACAGAGATGAAAAGAGTAAACTTACTAACCAAAAATTACTATTAAAAACCCTATTAGAACTACTAGAAGACCCCCCAAGCACCACAACTAGGCCCGGTATATAAATTAGATCCTTCAAGTAAAGTAAAAAAAAGAACATAACCACCAAAATAATAAAAACCATGGTGAGCATCCGCGGAATGGGGAGCACCATCTCCTTCTTTTTGAGTTTTTAGGACTCCCTAAAGACTTGGTTTTATAAAGCACTTTTTTGACCGTTGTTTTGGTGACCGTTAGAAAATAACAACTATAAATCTAGTTGTTGGGATTTGATAAGTTAATAAAGAAATACATAAGTATAAAATAGTCCTAAACATTCAAGTTATAATAAAAAATATAATCCATCATTTTTTTTGAACTCTAAAAAGGATATGAGCTAAAACTTTGTATCAATCTTAAGTGATTTTGAAAAGAACTAAGGGATCCAAAACACTTTACGAATATTTTAAATACAATGTAATGATTTTCATTTATTAAATAATTTTATACACAATGTTAAATAATTTTAAGAGTACTCTTAACTAAGACAATGTTTAGTTTGTATTCATTAATGTTTTAGTATAGTTTTAATAAATAAATTGTTTCCTTCTCTTTAAATCTTTTTGAGTGTAGATTTGTTAAAAAAATTATCCCACTAGGGCTAGCCCTTTATGGCTAGGTCCGAGGGAGGCATCTCCCACAAAGTGTCTTAGCCTATGCCCTCAGCCCAAGAAAAGGACAGCCCGAGCTCGAGCGAAGGGCGCAAGGGAGAGAACTGGAGCGCATAGGTGCACCACCGCCGGATTGAGGCCGTGGTGAGGCGTGGGTAGGCCAAGGCCTACGGGGGGCGATAACACGTGTATAGGCCCCCCTTTATATGTGCTGTGTTTTTATGAGCCATAATTGGGAGGCCCAGACTTATAAGGGAGGCGAAACAAGTTCGACGTTTCGATGTTGGATGAGTTTTTCAGGCGTTTTGCGATTCGGGACATTGGATCACATCACATGTGATCTGGACTGTCTGTTTTTCTCTGACCTTTCCCCTAGTCACATCGTCTTCTTCCTCTGTGCATGGGTTACACTAGTTACCCTACCCTATGGTACCCCCTCATTTTCTTCACTTCTGACCACCGGGTACCCCCATGTCTCCCCTTTTTCTTCAAGCACAACACCCCCATTGAATGCACTTCAAGTGTGTACGTTTTTTCATGGAGGGTGGTGTGTGAGATTTTTGTATATAAATAACCGAGACCTCTCGGTTCTTCTTCCCTGTTCAAGTCTCCAGCGAACCCCAACCAATCTCCCTCAAGTCCTCTTTCTCTGATTTTTAAAATTAAGGGTTTAGTTTTTCCTTGTCTTTATTCTTTGAGAGTATATACATTTATATATTCATAAAGTATATACTTATAATCTTACAGTTCAGTCCAAACGTTCTTCAATGTTGAACCTAAGCCCTCGGGTTCTCTTGCGCTCAAATGGCATAAAGAACATAAGGATTATACCTTTCCTCGTTTTGTTGTTTTGAAAATACAAATATACTTTTGGTTATATGTATACATCAGTTATAATTATGAATGGTCATGGACTTTATACTTAGGTTATATGTATGATGTTTTTGTATAATTGTTCCTGTGTCCCACATGTTCACATATGTATATTTTCAAAAAAGTAAATACAAATATATTTGGGAAATTTTATATATTTATTCGGGATTTGGGTGTTCAAATGGTGTAATGGACATAAGGAGTATTATGTATTGGTGCGTGGTGTTGAGTTATATATATCTTCACACACACACACACACATATATATATATATATGTTCATAAAACATTGAATTTTAAATATCTCTATAGGTTAGTTGAGACTCTTCTTATAACCGAACCTAAATCTTTAAATTTGGTAATTTCGATATATTTATAATTTATTAAATGTTTATCAAACCTTTAGACATGACATATATTTATATATGTACATATATGGTCATGTGTACTTCAGTTATATATATATATATATATGAGTGGACATACCCTCTATATTTTTGTGTATAGGCCCATGAAACACCCCATCTATTAATTTGGAAAAAAAATTATATATATATGGGAAATGTTATATGTGTTCGACTTTAATAGAATTATATGGGAAGATTTTTTTTTAAACAAAATTTCATGACTAAAGACATTACCTACCCTATATAATACCTCGTTAACTTATACCTTTATGGGGTTAATGCACATGGATGTTCCACTCCTCTAGTATGAATGCAGTTATATACATATACCTTATATGATGAATGAACCTTTATTATACCCAGTTCTGAGGACTTTACTCATTAAGTCTCGAGTTTGGGTGGAGTGTTAAAACATAAGAAATAGAATGTGAAACAAAACTTACATCCACAATTGAGAGTAACATATTTGTTTTCCCATTTTTTAAATTATTTTTCTTATGGCGAGGATTCATGCTTTCTATCATGGACATTTCTGTTTTATGCAAAGGCTTATCAATATTGAATGTTTTAGCATCTTCAAGCTCAAAACTCTACTTGAAGTATTGGTTCACTTTTTTTAATTGGATGATAAGGTTTTAGAATTTTAACAATAAACATGAATGTGAAAAATTCTAGTTATTTATTTTCATTTAGTACCTTAGATGTCAATATACGTGCCATAATCTACCTTTCATCTTTCCATTCACTGACGGTCGTATAATTATTAGCATGGTTTTTAATCATACATAGGCATGTATCACTTATATGATATGTTAATTCAACTATTATGACCATCTATGAATGAATTTCAAGGTTGTATGGGACATCTGGAATATACAACCCCATTTAAGTGAAGTATTGATTTATGTGGCTCACATGTAAGTAAAAACATATTAAGGTTGCGCCCTGATAGCGCTCCAATGCATTGGGTAAAGAATTAATCTCTAGAGATAACAAGTTTCACGATACCATGGCGAATAAACATAGGTAATTTTTATGACACCTTGGTGATGGACATTGGTGATATGTTCATGAATGTCAAAATGAAATGTTGAAGCCACATATTCAAGTTATGTTACAAGTAATTTTCCATATGAAATACCTATTTCTTCACTGCTCTTGTCCTTATGTCTTTATAAAGTTCATGTTGATGTCACAAAAAAGTTTAAGGCATTATTTGTGTTTAACACTTAGTAAAATAGTATCCAACATATGAAATTGAAGTTGTTTCCTTCATGCACAACTCTGATTAATCATTACTCTGAGCTGCTCAATTTTGTGCTTAAACGTTCATATGTCATATATGTTTAGAACATCGTTTACTTATTATTCATTTTTAATATGCCCTAATTGATTCATGTATTCCTTGTAAATCTTAATTAAGTACTCTTATGTTATGTTGCATGTGTTACAGTTGTTATTTAAGAGAAATTTTATATATAAAGTTTTAATGAATGTTTTTAAAAGTTACATTAGATTATTTTTTTTAAAAACCCCTTACTAGTAATTTTTATGCTCACCCTATGTTTTGATGTTAAATTTTCAGATAACAGCTTTTATCATATGAATCATGTCTAAATTTACCAGTTTCCCATAGCTTGAATCGAATTTGATCCTCTGTATGGGATGTGATGTGTGGTTATCAGTTCATGTTTTTTTTTCAAAATGACATATAATGTTCAGAAGGCACCAGCTTCTGGTTTTCTGGAGTTGGGTCCTCTCAATTTTATTCTCCCTTAATTCATCATTATAATAGAAATTAATCGAGAACAACACAAACAATGTCTGAGGTTCATTCCTCATGTTTGAAATTGTTCATTTCTTCCCCATTTCATCTTTCCTTGTGGGAAAATCTTTTTCTCTCAATTCATCAAATACCGATGAATCAACCATTTCACACCAATTTCTTGGAGAAACAATTTGATATTTAATATCCATACATGGTATGGGGTGGGGATCGTATGAAGATAGATGTGGTAGGGTATTGGATATAATTGAGGATAACCAATATTCATGTTATTTACTGTAAAATTATGGATGATACATGAGGGTGATTTCCGAATGGGTTTGAAGGTTGGAACCTAATGATTTATGACATAAAGGGTAGTTTGACTATGGAATCATATTTTCCAGTGTGGTTCAAGGAAGAATCATCGAATGTTAGAAAGGGAGAGGAAATACGAACTAGATATGAGATTCCAGAAAATACATATAAACACAACATATAATCTGGGATTACGTAGAATGTGGGATGCTCACTGTGGCAGCTAGGTTTTCTATGATGTGTTATGTATCGCATGACATGTGACACCCATCACATGTTGTGGTACCTCTATCTTAGTTCTTGGTGTTTATCATCAATGATACATGACAATACATACATGAAAATGGATAGTCGTACACAGACATATGTAACCAAACCTAGAAATATCCAGGAGTACATGGTCTCAAACACATGGTGTACTTAGGAATAGACACAGACATAGAAATAGTCTATTTTACATGGGTTGATCCTTTTGTCAATGGGACACTATGTTCACTACTTGTACTTTCTATGTACCCCTTCAATGTTTTCTCAAATCCCCTGTCCTCTTCAGTTTGGAAAAGTTTCATTAGGTATTTTTTCCCTTACTCATTTCACTGAGGGTTTGTATTGAATCACTTTCTACACATAGGATAGTGATCCCTTCAATGGTAATTCATGTATTGATTTTTTGGAATCCTTCCTTGAGTCACAAAGTGAGATCCTATATCATCATCTTTACCTATGTTTATTTATTAGAATCTTTGTGACTAATGCTATGTCGGTGTTGATCCACTACATAGAGGTATATACTACATTGAGTTGATCATATATCCCATGGGATTGGACATGATCCTCATATTTATATCTTTATATTCAGACATCCATTGTATACTTCCTATAGAGAGACTCAATGATATGTACATTTCAGACAAAATAAATTAATGATATCTGACTAATGGATCCTCTTATCCAAGATGAGTGATATGTGGAATCTTCAAGTAGGAATCCCTGGATTTATATTATTGTTTAAAATTACTTTTATACTATGTGTAATTGTTTATTATATATGGATATTCTTGTTATATGTTCTATATATAGATACCTGTGTTGAGATGAATTTTATTATTTTTTGTATATGCTTTGTGTTCTTAGGTATCATTTTAGGAATTGTTATAATCACCCTTGCATGGGATTTTCCTTTATGTGTCATGTCTAATATAGGTTATCGACCTTTTGATAGAGTCTATGTGGTAACAAGACTAGGCAGATCATAGAGAGTTAGAATGAACAAGGTGTGTTCCGGAAGTAACCTTTAAAATAGTTTCCTTCTATAATTTCAGGTTTGGTTTGTTTTTAGCCTCATTATAGTCGAATTGTATTTGTAATTTTTTACTTTTATTACTAATTTTCATACTATGGTATTGTGATTTTAGATTTATTCATCCATGTCTTATCAGTTATATTACATTTCCCCATTCTATGGTCTTTTAGATGTGTGCATGTGTAAAATTCTCTTAGGATAAGGGAAACCATATGAGTGATATACCTACTTGACACTGTTCTATAGCCCTTGGACAATTTTAGGAGGGATTGGGGTAGTCACGAAATATGCCCCATCGGGTTAGGTTATGATAGAGTGGTTTCAGAGCAGTCTATTCTACCATAGTTTTGGAGTCTCTGTGCTTGGTTTGGGGAATTATTGTTCAGTTTTTTGAGTTCATCATTCACTCTAGGGGATGGACTGTTTGTGTGGAAGACTACATATCCATACACTGAGACTTTGATCACACAAATTTTGTCTCTATACATATTTACACTAGTTGGATGGAAAAAAAATTATACATGCATCATATAGGAATGGGTTATAGTTTCCATGTCCTTCCTAAGTTAGCTCTCTAGATATACTCATTGACTATGGTGTATATTTTATATTTCAAGATGCCTCCAAAAAGTATATCATCAAGGATTCTGCTTCAGTTTCATGAGAATGACCCCATCAGTGATGAGGCATCGATACATGTCCTGTTCAAGAGGTTTTACCCCTAGGATGTGTACCATTTGTACCACCACCTATTGAGACATTTATGGTATCCACAATACTAGTTGATGAGATTTACTAAATGAGAATGATTCATGAGTTTAAGCGACAGAAATCCCTCAGGTTCTGAGGTGATCCCACCCCATATGTGGATGAGGACTGTTTTGGGGTGGTGATATGAGTTTTTCATAATTTCAAGACCTAAGAAGATTATATGGTGGTTCTAGTTGTGAGCCTTTTCCTTTGATTTACAGGATGGTGGTGGGTTTTATTGACTCAGTATTAGTATTAGGTCAAGATATCATGGTTAGAGTTTGAAAAAGTTTTCATAGAAGAATTATTTCCAACTACATTTAGGGTTGCACACATTTAGGAACTTCTACAACATCATTAGGGAATTATGATAGTGGCTGAGTATTCATCGTGGTTCACCAACCTCTCATGGAACTTGGTGGATGTGTTTCATGATCATTTCTTTCTAGACTGGAAATTCAATCAAGGAATGTATAGTGAATTTCAGGTTAACATTATTACCATATTAATTAAAACATTTTTAATGTTCTAGAGAGTGATTTATTGGTTGATAGTTTCATAGATGAGTAGATGCATACAATATTTTCTAGTAGTGGGTTCACAGGAGTAGAGACATCAGATGTAGGGAGAAAATATCAAACTCTAAGAACTTGATATTTGAGATATTTTTGGAGGTTATCCTAGGATATAGGGTCCATGGTTTATGGCTCACATTATGGGTCTAGTTTTCCCAAAAAGAGGTGGTGCTACTCTTGTGATGGCATGGAAAATCTTGCATGGGATTGTTTGACCTTCCAAACTATTGAGAGGAAGATAGTGAATGGGATTAAAAGGAAGAATAAAAGGTATGAGAATAAAATTATTCGGGGTGGGGGATGTGGTAGAGCATCTAGGGGATCAACTGTAGGTGGTATATGTTTTTAATTGTTACAACCACCACCCACAAGTGGTCCATACAAGGCTTATGGAGTTGGAGGACATGGATAGGGGTAGCTATAGGAGATCAAGGCTTATGAACCATAGGCCATAGAGATTACATTAGGTATTATATTTTTATTTTCTATATTAGCTATAATAATGAGAGAAGTGGGTTCTATTTATTCCATTATATCAAATTATCTAGTTCAAGACATAATGATTTTGGTTGAGCCATTAGCTTAACCCTTGTGCTTGGAGACTCCTATAGGATATGACTCAATGATCACACACTTATGCTGACTATGTGACTAGAATATTGGATAAGAGAGTTTCTATTTAATGTTTTTTTTATATTATTGATAATTAATTATGATTTAATCTTAGGTATGGACTGGTTATGTACAATTTTTTCCCATATAGACTATTTCAGGTGGAGGATGTGGTGTGTTCGTGGTGACGGGAAAAAGTTTTCCTATGTGGTTAAAATGTAAACTGAGGAATCACATGATAAAATCGTTCATAGGAGGGTATATAAAATCACTCATTAGTCAGATATAATGGACCTCTATGTAGTATATGGTATGAGTTTTTAGCTCCCTATAGTAGTGGAGGAATATGAGAATGTTTTTCCTGGGGACATTTCAAGCTTACATCCCTGCTAAGAGGTACTGTTCTGATTTGTTGTACACCACAGGAGGACCCTGATATATGCACCATCATATCGGATGTCTACCATATATATTCTTGATATGAGGGTGTATTTGAAGGACTTCCAAAGGGAAGGATTTGTTACACCCATTGTTTCTCCTTGGGAATCCCCAATTCTATTCTACAAGAAGGTGGATATGAGCTTGAGGTTTTATTTGGATTACCTTTACTAAAACCACGTGACCATAAAGAAAATTTATCCACTATAGAGGATCAGTTATATATTTAATCATTTGATAAGGCCAAGACGGGTCTCTAATATATACCTGAGATCAGGTTATGACCGGTTGAGAGTACGATATGAGGATATTCTGATGATTACATTTATATGTCAATAAAGTCACTATGAATACTTGGTGATTACCTTTAGAATGAAGAACACCAAAACTATGTTCATGGGACCCATGAACTAGATATTTCTTCCCTTTATAGACCAATTTTGGGCACTCTTCATAAATGATATACAAGTATACTTAGGATTCAAGGAATGGAACCTATGATGATTGAGGATGGTTCTAGAAGTAAATAGGTAGAAATATATTTATAAGAAGCTCTAGATGTTCTAGTTCATGATTCATGAGGTCTAATCTTTTGGGATACATTATCTCAGTAGATGGTGTGGTAGTGGACTGGACAATGGTTGGGGCAGTGTTATCTTGGGAATCTCCCAAGATAATGATGAAGGTGTTGTGTTTCATTGGGTTGGAAGGATACTATCATAGATTAGTAACATTTCTTTTGTGCATCATTACCCATGATATATTTGACCCAAAAGGCCCATTATTTCTTATAGATAGAGAGGCACCAACATGATTTCTAGTAGTTGAGACAGATATTGATGATATATCCCATCATGATATTTCTATTGATGTTTTTTATGTAAGTACTATTTTTCAATGCATTATGAACATGGATTGTTTGTGTTTAAATGTAAAGGTAGGTGATGATTTTTTATTCTTCATGTAATTTGAGACTGCATGAGAATTACTACATGACCCAAAATATTGGGTGAGTAGTAGTAGTTTTGGCCTCAAATTTATTATGACACTGCTCGATGGGTGAGCAGTTTATAATCAATTCTGACCACAAAATTCTAAATTATATCTTATATTAGAAGGATTTTAACATTGGAAAGATTATATGGATATAGCTCCTCAAAGATTATTTCATCAAGATTTTATATACTCCTCAGAAGGGGATACTTGAATCAAATTCTCTCAGTATGAGATATTTTTCACATTTACTGTGTGAGGCATAAAAGTATTTGTCATCATTAATGTTATACTTTTTTGATGTGTATAGAGAATCTTACCTCCCATTGATGGTTGTTACCCCTCCACTTTTACAGTGGTTCATGGAGCCACATCTTGAGGATACTGACTCTGAGAAAATATATACTCAAATATCAACTATAAATGCTCATGATTTATTTTATAATATTGGGGAGCATATCGTTATTTTCTGAGGAATAATGATAGTATGATATTTTATTATGATATTCTGGGAGAGTTTCATACATATCTATTTGTGGTACATCCAGGTGTGGAAAATGTATAAGGAGTTTTGACATCAGTTTTAGTGGCCAAGGATAAATAAGTTAGTTGTAGAGTTTTTATCGCAATGCCTTACTTCCAAGTAGGTGATGGATGAGAAAAAACTTTCAATGGGTTTAACTCTACCCATTGAGGTGATATAGTGGAAGTTGAATTTGATATCCATGGGTTATATGATGGGATTACCACTTATGTATAGGGGACATAATTACATATGGATTATTGTAGACTAACTCACAAAGTCATCCCAATTCCTAGATATTTTAGAGAAGAGTTAATTAGAGAGATTATGAGTCCTCTTTGTGAAAATAATAGTATGACTCCATGGAGACCCCCTGATGGTTGTTTCAGACCATAATTCTCACTTCAAATATTATTTATGGAATGGAATTATAGTGGATTTCGGGACTCAACTATGTTTGATCATGACCTTTAACCCCTATAATAACAACCATACTAAGTAGACCATTCAGGTTATGGATTTCAGGCTATAATATTTCATGTTTGAATTTTTCTATATTTTGTAGGATAACTAAACATTGGTGGAGTTTGTTTACAACAACAGCTACCATTCCACCATTGGCAATAAACCATTCAATGACCTATAAGGTTGATCATGTAGGTCAAAAATATGATAGAATGACCTAGGAGAGTCAATACATATGAGACTAGAGGTTGCGACCCACTACATAGAAGGTATAGATCATCCATGAGAGGATCAAGACTACAAAAATCCATCATAAGCCTAATGTTAATTGATGATAGAGGCCTTTTGAGTTCAAGGTTGGAGACCATGTGTTTTTATGGTTTCACCTCAATGTGTATTACAAAGATTTGGTTAGGGAGAAAATTTAACTCCAAGATTCATAATCCCTTTTCAAATATTGTGTAGATTGGGTGTGGTGGAATACCTCTTATCTCCACCACCATTGTTATACTGTGTATACTATGTATTCCACATGTCGCAACCGAGGAGATATGTGAATGATCTATCACACGTTATCGACTAGGGATATTTGGACATCTAGAATACAACTACATTTATAGAGTAATCAGTGGGGAAATAGGATCGATAGTAGTGGAATCTTCATCGGTGATCGATTCTTGTAGTGCACATGTGGTGGAAGCATCAGAATATTTATGAGAGTACATAAAAGCAGGAGACTCATACTCATGCTCTGTACTCATATATCAATAGATAGCCTTTTGTGGAATATTTCTAGGTTATAATTCCATAGGGTGGGGAGAATGAAATTAATCTTATTTTTCTATGTTTTTTTGTAAAATTATATAGATTATTTCAGGATCTTGGAATTGATATGGTGTGTGTGGTTCTTTGGCCTAGTGTGTCTAGAATTAATTTTTGAAATATAATAAATATATAAAATAAACAGACATGTAGTTATCCTAAAAAATTTTAATAACATATAAATGGAGGCGCTGATTTAAAATCTATGGCCAAAATTAAGTTCAGAGCATGGAATTTATGCTTGGTGCGATATAAATTGGGAATGAGTTAGGTGATCGGGTAGAGGTGCAGATGTGTATAGATGATTAAACTAAATTAATTGAATAATTTGTTTATTTATTTATTATACAAACTAATAAAATTATATAAATATATAGATATGGGAATATACCTAGGTTTTCCTCATAATCTTGAAAATTTAGGGGAGCCGTTGGAGGATCCTACATTAATGATCAATAACCTGATCCTGGTTTGAAAATTACTATTCAATAGAATTTAAGAATCTCTCTAGCAATAATATCACATAATTTTATTCACCAGCAATCAATTGAATTATAGTATGATGTTGTTTTTATTTTTTTATTTCAATTCTATAATTCATAATATGAATGTGAATCAATCAAACAACATATTGATTCATATATCATGATTCTTGCAGTTACAAGTTATATATTTTCAAGGAATTAGGGAATTTCTTTTTGATTTTTTTACTGGTTTGTTCTCTATTCTAATAAAAATAAATCGAGGCCAAAATTAAAATTGGATGAAGTTTGTTCATTATGTTTTTGATTGTGAATTTCTTCCCTATTTCTTTATTTATCATGGGAAAATTTCTTGTCTCGTGTTTCAAAAAATATGGCTTAATAAACTATAACACCCCGAGCTTCCATGATACGCTTCTCATTCAATAATGAAATAACTTGCATTGTACGCAACTTCGAGTTCTAACACACTACAACTAATCAAAGTAGCCGTTATGACTAGTAATAACCACTTTTTAAATTTATAGAAATTTTATATTTCAAAATGGACTTCATTTTTGTATTCCTAATATTGAATTTAGCCTATGTTGAATTTTTTGTAATTTTCTGAGAACGTCAAAATTTTTATGAATAGTGAAAAATACTTAAAACAAATTTTTTAATCAAAATAATCTATAGTGATAAATTATACTATTGAGTGGTTTTAAAGTATAATTAGAATATATTTTTACCATTTTATCCAATGGTGGTCATTAGAATTAATTTCACTTTGAAATTGGACATAAACAATTGTCAATCTTTTGATATAAATTGTTTCTTAAAAACACGCTATTTGTTGTGACAACAGGAATTAATTATAAAATTAATTAATTAAAATTATATGTTTGTAATTTCATAAAATAGACATCATTTTTGAATTCGGAATATCAATTATTGCTTAGGGTGAAATTTTGGCATTGTTCTGAAAAACTTCAATTTTTGATGAATAGTGAAACCACTAAGTGGTAGTTAAATAACTGATTTTTCGTTTAAATGAAATATTACCACTTCTGTGATTTTATTTTCAAAAATCCTACATACATGGTTGTCATTAAAAATTAAAATGTGGTTCAATGAGATTAAAATAATTTTTTGGTGAATAGTAACTTCTAAGTTCTTAATCGCGATTAGAGGTAATTAGTGTAGTTTAAGGTAAAAATAATGTTTTAATAATATGAGATGAGCTTGACACATGTCCTACCCTCATTGGATGTGCCATGGCCGACCAAGAAAATCCATGGGTCAACTTGGGGACCCCATGGAGCCACTTTAGTTGGAAAATGACATAAATACCTTTTATTTAATGTTAAAGTAAAAAAAATGACACAAACATGAAAAGTTTTACTAAAACAATTTTTACATGGGGTTATACAAGTCATATTTTTGATTATAAATAGTCATTGGAAATATAAAAAGATTTCCTACATCATAGTATTTTTTTTATAATTTTTAGACATTAAATAAATTAAATTATTTATGACATCATGATGATGCAACGATGACCTCATTATTTAACGATTTAAATAAAATGAGAAGATAATGTAAAATCCAAGGATTACACTTGTACAAAGCCTATTGGATGGGGATATTTCGAACCCTTATCACCTTATCCTCGAATTATACAAGTATGGGACCTTTAGAATCTGAAAAGCATTGTATAATAGAATAACATTTCATTACTTTCCAAAAGTGCCCCTCCTCTCCACTTATAAAAGGCCCCCACCACTCCCACCTTATTCACACCTTCAAGCCATTTGGCTCGGCCAAACTCTACCCAAATAATCTTCCAACATCCCTCAATTACTCCTAGAAGCCTCAATTTGGTCATAATTCTTCCCAAGGAAGCCTTTGGCTCAAATCAAAAAGAGTTACCCAATTTTTAAGGTAATGTCTTCTCTATTGTTGTTTTGTTTTATTTTGCTTCTCCAACCCCTTAAACTCTTTTCATTCCTTTATTTTGTAACAACACCAGTATCTAAAATATAGTAGGATGTTTTTATGATAAGTATTTGGTTTACACTTACACACACCTTCGTCTAATGGTTAAAGAACATACTGTTTCTGTGGGTGGTGAAATACTGCCTCACAAAATGATGATTGTTCAAATTCTTTTAACACCTATAATGGTGGCCATTTTGATGAAACTATTTTCATATATGATATATATATTATGTTTATGTTTTCCATATGCTTCTGTATTTCTCAATTATGGCATACTTTATGATTTCCATTATGGGTAAACGCGATAATTTCATTTTAGGAAGTGCGGACTACCGCCCCCTCAAAGTGATGTGAATCGTTAATGCCATATGTGGGATGTATAAAGGATGGAGTAAATGATATTATATATGATATTATACTGGAACTATATTATAACTTTATATAATTATGATTTCATTCCATTAAATACGAAATAGAAATGAAAGTAGCGTTCATGCGTACGTACGGCTTACCGTCTCCATGAATGGTGCATTTCATTTCTTACCTCTAAATGTTACGTAATATTATGAATGAATGTATATACTGGATATATATGATATATATGACATCTAAATCATGAATATAATTCTGGAGATAATGGATATTCTACCACATAAACAACTTGTAATTATAATAAGTTTATTGTTTACTCAAGTACCAAAGATCGACAAAACGACCGTTATTAACTTAAATAATTACATAATGTTCATAACATGGTAATAAGTGATATAAAAGGAATAATGAACATAAAAAAATAGAAATTAACTCTAGTTTATTATTCATGAGGTTAAATAACGGTCGAGTCAGGACAAGACGCAAGGTAAGGGAACTTCTTAACCCAATTTCTATTCTTTGGGTTAATATCCTACTTTCAAATTATGTCATGATATTATTATGTCCTATCTTTTATTTTTACATTATTTATGTGTAATTATAGTGAGTACACATAATAGAACTACTTTATAAAAAAATTATCTTTTTAAGGACTTCGTCTCAATCCCCTTTCATTGAGGCATATTTGGTTTTATACCCAACTTTCTTTTATACGGTGTATAAACCCCTTTGACTTTTACGGTTATTCAAAAGGAATCTTTTTATTCAAAGCGTTTTGATAAATGACAAAAGGTAATGTTTTTCTTTCCATACTTATGTGGCGATAATGAATTCTCTGCCACCGTGACCATTATTTGAGTTTCGGCTTCCTCTACAAGCCATCTTCTTTTAATGAAAAATAAATACAAAGTTTTAACTTTCTTTTATTTTGGTATTGAAAATGGTTTTAAAAGTGTTTTTATTATATCAATGTGTTGTATTGATATCTTGTGATTGAAATGTGGAAATGTTATGTTTCCTTTAAGCATGTTTTATGTGATACGATTATGATATGGTTTATGATATGTTTAAACCTATTCATATGAGGAATGTATTGGACTTAATAAGTGATGGGTGGAGCCCGCTATAGCTCCTCGATGCATCGGTAGGTCTCATGAGACAACTAGACGTGGAATTGGCCGAGGCCCTTTTCCAATTTGATTTATGGTTTTGGCCGAGGCCTTAATCATTTTGGATGTCTTGGACGAGGCCTTGAGAAAATGTTTCAGAATGTCTGGAATTATACATTCCCTCATTATGAAAGTGGTTATAGATATTTCATGTGATTATTCGACCAGTAGAATATCCATATGAAGAATTAAATGGCATTATATCATTTTACTTTTTCCATATTATGTTGATGTTCATGTTTAAAAGGCTTTTGTTTTAGTTATACATTGCCTTAAATGTTTATGTTTATTTATGAAAGCTTCCGCAATATTGTTATCCTTACTGAGCATCTGAGCTCACCCCTTTCAATGTTTTAATATTTTCCAGGATGTGAAGAAGTATTTTATGAATGACCTGCAGGGATAGTCAGAAGAGGATATGAGTGTGTACTATGAAGAATTTGTTATTAGTTTTTCACTTTATGATGTAATGTAACATTTATGAATGTATCTAATGTTTCCAAGGCTACTAAACTAATCGGTCTTTCGAGACTTGAACTTTTGTGATCATGCCAATGTTACGAAGTAATGCACCGACTCTGGGTAGCTGGTTTCGAGGCGTTACAGTTAGTATCAGAGGCAGTTTAGTACTAACCTTGAAAGCTAGATTTAGATAAAATCTGATTAGAGCACATATCCTGAAGATAGACTTTGAGGATTAGTATAGAAAAACTTCCTAGAATTTTGGTATTATAGAGATTTTGTGAGTTTTCCGAGCAATACATCCCTGTCTGGATACGAGCAGGTAGAGGCAGCTCTGGCACAGATGTACCTAGGGGTAAAACCCAAAAACACCGCTTTGAGCTAGACTCGAACGGGAACTGGTGCACGACAACGGGCCTTGCTGCACTCTTGGTTATGACACTCCCGGGGGATATGCTTAGGATAATTCTCATTTTCTTTACAAACCACTATGAAGGGTTATGAGTATATATTTCCTCAAAGGAAACATTTCTTTTTATGATTATGGATTATATCCATAAATAGTTCACTTTATGTTAAGTATTTTACAAGTATGGAATTATGTATTTTGATTCATAAACTAATCTAGTTTATGCCATTGTTTAGAAATGGCGCCTAGTGGAAGGAATGGAAACTGTATCAATGCACGCACTCCGTGTAGGGATTGCCCTCCTGCTCAAGATAATTATTGTGGATCTGAATATACAACTGGTGCTGATCAACTTATTACCGTACTGGGACAACTCACTCAGGTTATGAATAATAACCTTACTCGTATGGAGCACCCTGATCCGCAACGTGGAGGATCAATGTTAGACCGCTTCATGAGGCAACAACCACCAAAATTTAATGGGGGTACAAATCCATTAGTAGCTGAGAAATGGATAAACTCCTTAGAGAAAATATTCCATGCCTTGGGGAGTAGTGAAAGGGAAAAGGTTATCACGGCAGTTTACCGCCTCACTGGAGATGCTGATCAATGGTGTCATTGATTCAAAACACAAAGGAAGATGATGACATATCGAATATGGAATGGAGGGAGTTCAATGATCTTTTCTTAGAAAAATACTTTCCTCATGACCATAGAGAAGATATGGAAAGGCAATTTCTGAGTCTGAAACAAAAGGAGGATGAGAATGTCGCAAAGTATGAGGCCAACTTTACAAGGTTAGCGAGGTATGCTGCAGATTATATACGTAACCTAAGAGGTAAGATTGATCGTTTCTTTGATGGGTTAAAACCATTTTTCCGTCGAGCTTTAGTATCACAATCGTTCTCAACATACGAAGATATTGTCTCATGTGCTATCAAGACAGAAAAGGAATCTCTAAGTCTTATGACAACAAAGTAAAGAAAGAGAAGAAGAGAACGGTGGAACAAGAGACAGATAAAGGGAAAAAGGGAAAGAAGGATTTTCCATTATGTGATAATTGTGGGAAGAATAACCCTGGTACTTGTCTAAAAGGAATGGGAGTTTGTTATAAATGTGGGGAAAAAGGTCACCAGGCGCGTGATTGCAAGGGAAAGAAAGAGGCTATCAATGTTGAATACTACAATTGTAGGGAAATAGGGCATTATGAAAACGAATGCCCTAAGCGTCAGGGAAACTTACCTCAGAAAAGGCCAAGGGATCAAGGAAAATCTTATGCTGTTACTACAGTTGAAGCAAAATAATTAATTTATTGGTGCCTTTGGACTCATGGATTATATTCTGGTTATTAGAATAATGTGATATATATATATATATAAAGATTGTACTGCAGTACTTGTTGATTTCAGTAAGGTTTTAATACGATGAAGGTAATTATATTTTTAGTATGTGACAATAAGAGAAACTTTACTTTGTTTTGGGAATCTGATGATACAATTGATTTTGGAATTTAAGGACCCTTTAGAGAAAGTCTGGACGGAGGTATTTTGGATAACTACAAAGTTTAGAATGGATTAAGTTGATCTTTGGATAGTATTGTTTAAGGTTAAAACATTTATGAAGATTATTTTTGGAATATTATAATACTATAGTTTTAGTAAAAGGACAACCTGCAGGGTGGGGCATAACCCGTCGCATTGGACAAAGCTGTAGGAATCGAACCCACAACCATAGTGTGACATGCCTTTATTTCCTACCACTAGCCTACATGAAGTCCCAGGTTATTAAAAAATAGTTTTACTAATCTAAATGGTATGTGTTAATATTTGGAACCTTATACAACTAGGATAAATAGAATATTTTTGAGTTCTATTACCTTTCTGAGTAAAAGATGGGTTTGTGGTAAAAATTTATTAAAGAATGAAAGTATACATAACAAGTACGTATATTCCCTTACATTCTTATTAAATCTCCTAAATAAATTCCTCAACTTTATAAAAGGTAACTTAAAACAAAAACGTTGTAGGTTAACTTTTCCTACTGGGGAATCAGTGATCGTTTAACCAATCACAAGTTTGTGATTTTCTTGTAGTTAAACTTTCTCCTAATCCTGTTTTCTACAACTTTCCATCAGACCATGATATTTTGTTTCTCCTCCATATTCATATTTTCATAGAATCCTTGTATGGTCTATCTCGGGTGACCTTTGTACTTATCTTTCTTTCTTTTAAAGTTATATTTTTATTAACCTTATTTCCGATGTGGGTTTTCCACAAAGGTATTTTCTATTTTCAACCTTTTGTTTTCAAAGAAAAATTTCAAATTGCAAGGACACAATTTATTGAAGGAGGGGAGAATGTAACACCCCGAGCTTCTATGATACGCTTCTCATTCAATAATGCAATAGCTTGCATTGTACGCAACTTCGAGTTCTAACACACTGCAACTAATCAAAGTAGCCGTTATGAATAGTAATAACCACTTTTTAAATTTATAGAAATTTTATATTTCAAAATGGACTTCATTTTTGTATTCCTAATATTGAAATTAGCTTATGTTGAATTTTTTGTAATTTTCTGAGAACTTCAAAATTTTTATGAATAGTGAAAAATACTTAAAACAAATTTTTTAATCAAAATAATTTATAGTGATAAGTTATACTATTGAGTGGTTTTAAAGTATAATTATAATATATTTTTACCATTTTATCCAATGGTGGTCATTAGAATTAATTTCACTTTGAAATTGGACATAAACAATTGTCAATCTTTTGATATAAATTGTTTCTTAAAAACACGCTATTTGTTGTGACAACGGGAATTAATTATAAAACTAATTAATGAAAATTATATGTTTGTAATTCCATAAAATAGACATCATTTTTGAATTCGGAATATCAATTATAGCTTAGGGTGAAATTTTGGCATTGTTCTGAAAAACTTCAATTTTTGATGAATAGTGAAACCACTAAGTGGTAGTTAAATAACTGATTTTTAGTTTAAATGAAATATTACCACTTCTGTGATTTTATTTTCAAAAATAAAACATACATGGTTGTCATTAAGAAGTAAAATGTGGTTCAATGAGATTAAAATAATTTTTTGGTGAATAGTAACTTCTAAGTTCTTAATCGCGATTAGAGGTAATTAGTGTAGTTTAAGGTAAAAATAATGTTTTAATAATATGATATGAGCTTGAAACATGTCCTAACTTCATTGGATGTGCCATGGCCGACCAAGAAAATCCATGGGTCAACTTGGGGACCCCATGGAGCCACTTTAGTTGGATAATGACATAAATACCTTTTATTTAATGTTAAAGTAAAAGAAATGACACAAACATGAAATGTTTTACTAAAACAATTTTTACATGGGGTTATACAGGTCATATTTTTTATTATAAATATTCATTGGAAAGATAAAAAGATTTCCTACATCATAGTATTTTTTTTATAATTTTTAGATATTAAATAAATTAAATTATCTATGACATCATGATGATGCAGCGATGACCTCATTATTTAACGATTTAAATAAAATGAGAAGATAATGTCAAATACAAGTCTTAAACTTGTCCAAAGCCTATTGGATGAGGATATTTAGAACCCTTATCACCTTATCCTCGAATTATAAAAGTGTGGGACCTTTAGAATCCGAAAATCATTGTATAATTTAATAACATTTCATTACTTTCCAAAAGTGCCCCTCCTCTCCACTTATAAAAGGCCCCCACCACTGCCACCTTATTCACACATTCAAGCCATTTTCCTCGGCCAACCTCTGCCCAAATCCTCTCCCAACATCCCTCACTTACTCCTAGAATACTCACTTTGGGCATAATTCTTCCCAAGGAAGCCTTTGGCTCAAATCAAAAAGAGTTACCCGATTTTTAAGGTAATGTCTTCTCTAATGTTGTTTTGTTTTATTTTGCTTCTCCTACCCCTTAAACTCTTTTAATTCCTTTATTTTGTAACAAAACCAGTATCTAAAATCTACTATGATGTTTTTATGATAAGTATTTGGTTTAAACTTACACACACCTTTGTCTAATGGTTAAAGAACATACTGTTTCTGTGGGTGGCGAAATAATGCCTCACGAAACGATGATTGTTCAAATTATTTTAACACCTATAATGGTGGCCATTTTGATGAAACTATTTTCATATATGATATATATATTGTGTTTATGTTTTCCTTATGCTTATGTATTTCTCATTTATGGCATAATTTATGATTTCCATTATGGGTAAACGCGATAATTACATTTTAGGAAGTGCGGACTACCGCCCCCTCAAAGTGATGTGAATCGTTAATGCCATATGTGGGATGTATAAAGGATGGAGTAAATGATATAATATATGATATTATACTGGAACTATATTATACCTTTATATAATTATGATTTCATTCCATTAAATACGAAATATAAATGAAATTAGCGTTCATGCGTACGTACGACTTACCGTCTCCATAAACGGTGCATTTCATTTCTTACCTCTAAATGTTACGTAATATTATGAATGAATGTATATACTGGATATATATGATATATATGAAATCTAAATCATGAATATAATTCTGGAGATAATGGATATTCTACCACATAAACAACTTGTAATTATAAGAAGTTTATTGTTGACTCTAGTACCAAAGATCGACAAAACGACCGTTATTAACTTAAATAATTACATAATGTTCATAACATGGTAATAAGTGATATAAAAGGAATAATGAACATAAAAAAGGTTCTTAAGTAAATATAAATTAACTCTAGTTTATTATTCAGGAGGTTAAAGAACGGTCGAGTCAGGACAAGACGCAAGGTAAGGGAACTTCTTAACCCAATTTCTATTCTTTGGGTTAATCTCCTACTTTCAAATTATGTCATGATATTATTATGTCCTATCTTGTATTTTTACATTATTTATGTGTAATTATAGTGAATACATATAATAGACCTACTTTATAAAAAAAATGATCTTTTTAAGGACTTCGTCTCAATCCCCTTTCAATGAGGCATATTTGGTTTTATACACAACTTTCTTTTATACGTTGTATAAACCCCTTTCACTTTTACGGTTATTCAAAAGGGATATTTTTATACAAAGCGTTTTGCTAAACGACAAAAGGGAATGTTTTTCTTTCCGTACTTATGCGGCGACAACGACTTCTCCGCCTCCGTGACCATTATTTGAGTTTCGGCTTCCTCTACAAGCCATTTTTTTTAATGAAAAATAAATACAAAGTTTTAACTTTCTTTTATTTTGGTATTGAAAATGGTTTTGAAAGCGTTTTTATTATATCAATGTGTTGTATTGATATCTTGTGATTGAAATGTGGAAATTTTATGTTTCCTTTATGCATGTTTTATGTGATACGATTCTGTTATGGTTTATGATATGTTTAAACCTATTCATATGAGGAATGTATTGGACTTAATAAGTGACGGGTGGAGCCCGCTATAGCTCCTCGATGCATCGGTAGGTCTCATGAGACAAATAGATGTGGAATTGGCCGAGGCCCTTTCCCAATTTGATTTATGGTTTTGGCCGAGGCCTTAATCATTTTAGACGTCTTGGCTGAGGCCTTGACAAAATGTTTTAGAATGTCTGGCATTATACATTCCCTCATTATAAAAGTGGTTATTGATATTGCATGTGATTATTCGACCAGTAGAATATCCATGTGAAGAAGTAAATGGCATTATCTCATTTTACTTTTTCCATATTATGTTGATGTTCATGTTTAAAAGGCTTTTGTTTTAGTTATACATTGACTTAAATGTTTATGTTTATTTATGAAAGCTTCCGCAATATTGTTATCCTTACTGAGCATCTGAGCTCACCCCTTTCAATGTTTTAATATTTTCTAGGATGTGAAGAAGTATTTTATGAATGACCTGTAGGGATAGTCATAAGAGGATATGAGTGTGGACTGTGAAGACTTTGCTATTAGTTTTTCACTTTATGATGTAATGTAACATTTTTGAATGTATCTAGTGTTTCCAAGGCTACTAAACTAATCGGTATTTCGAGACTTGATCTTTTTTGATCATGCCAATGTTTCGAAGTAATGCACCGACTCTAGGTAGCTGGGGTCAGGGCGTTACATAAACCATTCTGTAGAATTTTCCTAGAACAATTATTTGATATTACAAATTCAAAATTTGTTTGGAATGGGGGGGGGGTTATATGAAGATGGTTGTGGTAGTGGATCCTATGTAATTAGAGATGGTTGTTATTCATGTTCTTCATCACGTAATGATGGATGATACATGAGGGTGATTTAAAAATGGGTTCAAATACTGGAACCCAGTGAGTGGTGATAGTAAGGGTTCAGTAATTAAGGATTCATGTTTTTTGGTGATGTGCATGTATGGATCATTGGACAAAGTAGTGGGTGAAGATGCATGAACAAGATCTAAGATTCTATCAAATCTCTATATATACGGCGTGTAATGTAGTATTACATGGTGTGTGGGACCCTCACAATAGTGGATATGGTATCCATGTGGTTTTAAGTATCAAATGGAATTTGGAACCAATCATAGGGTGTGTGACCCATTTCCTTTCACTCAAAATTTATCAGGACGGACACACGACTTGAAATTCATGGACACAACTAGCCTTACATAGATACGATAATCAGAACATGGAAATAGCTAAGATTACATGGTCTTGGAAACACCAGGTACTCAAGTATAGACACATTCATTGAAACAATCCATTTTACCCATGAAGAACCCATTGTTGATGTGAAACATAGTGTTCTACCGTAAAAAATGTTTTTCCCTTAATAATTTGCTTCAATGCCCTTTTCCTCTTCAGTTTGGACATGTTTCATTATGGATAATTCCCTTGATTATTTCCCAAAGGGATAGTATGGAATCATATCCTACATACAATATAGTGATGAATTTAGTTGTAATTCTTATTTAGAGTTATTGGAATCCTTCCATGAGGCCTTTATTGAGATTCTCTATCATAATCTTTCCCTTGGCAGAGTTCTTATTATCATTATGTCTATCACTATAGAGGCATTAATCCTCTACTTATTAGGTTATTATAGATTGAGTTACTGGTATAATTCATGAAATTCGGTGTGATCCTTTTCCTCATATCATTATTTTTAGACTTTAAACATATACATACTATGGTGAGACCTGATATAAAGTACATTGTGGACTGACACTATCAATGATATCTGAATCAGGGTGCCTATTATAACAACCATACTTTTAATTACACAGTTAACATAATTTATTACATAAAACCTTCACTTGATAAAAAATATAATATCGAGAGGTCTAGTGTATTTGGGTCTTAGGAAAATTACATAACAACTTAAAACATATAACACAACATATTATTGAAAACTTCCTTTACATGACCACTACATTCCCTCGTACTTAGAATTGCATGGGATAACCTGAGCACATGCATAAGAAAAGGGTAATATATAAAGCCTAGTAAGGGAGTAAACAAGGTATAAAATGATGAATACAATACATATTAGAAAATAGGCATATCAATGGAGCATACATGAAACATGAACATAAAGGACTGATATAAAATGATTATCATAATTTTGAAATGCGGCAACAACACCTAACATGGAATTAGCATGAGCCAAGGATCATTGCACATGGAGCATGAGTAAATTCTCATTGCACATGAATCATGAGTAAAACCCTGTTTTAATTGAATTAGTATGAGTCAATACTTATTTCATATGACGTATCATGATACTATACTTTACCCAATGCATTGGAGCGCTATCAGGGCGCACCCTTCTTAAAACATTTCATTTCAGGCATAAGTGGGCCACATGGATCATATAACATGGATTCAATAAACATAATTATTTATTACACAATGAAGGAATTTGGAATTAATAAATAAAATTCTATAATCAATAAGTAAACATGAATAAAGGTGAATACCCTTGATAGAGAGATATGTATGGTATTCACTACACAATGACCTTGGCTTGGAAAATCGTGGTGCAATTTCGACAACATAATGGTGTGACATAAGAATTCATAAAAATGGTTTATGAGAGATAATGGGGTGTCTCATAATATGGAGTTGAAATGGGAGGTAAGGGGGTCATATAGATACATGTCCCAATATGATTAATGGAATTTTAGATTCACAATACAAAATAATTGCTTGACTGTAAATGAGGAGAGTGAAATTCCTTACCGAATTTTTGCATAGTAACGGGTATACACGGAAGGAATAGATGAGATATAAAGGGTTATATCATCATTAAAACATAAATAGAACATTATATGGGAGTTTAAAAATCATACTGCAACATTTATAATTGAAAATAAAAGGGAATAACAATATTTAAAAACATGGATAAAATGAGGAAGGAAGGAAACCCTTAACTTGGAAGTGTGATTCCAAAGGCTTGGGAGAGGCTTGAGAGAGGCTTCTTGGGAGATTGGGGCACCTCGAGAGGATTATAAAGAGAGGAGGTCAGATTTTGGATTAACTAAAAAGTCTTTGAGTTTAGGGGAAGTGGGATATTGTGTGGGTTTATATAGGAAAAGAGGGGAAATTCTTTATTATTTAGGTTTGAGACACCACACATTAAACAAATCAAAATAAAAAACCAGCCCATGGTTTTTGACCATGGTTTTTTACAATTGGGAGTGGAAAAAAATATTTTATAAGGCCAATGGCCGAACTTCTTAAAATAATAGGGTTTTTTATGTGGAGGTGAGTCACACTCTCAAGGAAAATAATTTAAAAAGACAAAATGTTTTATAAGTGTTGGAGGGTCCACTAATGCTTTGTAAAATAAATCAAACAAAACTAAAATCACATTATTTTAATGGTAAACCATATACTGGCCAAACATAATTTTTATAGTATTTTATTACAACACTATTGTGTCATTATGATGTCATAAAACACATTACATCTTTAAACAATATTTAATTTTTACCCAAAAAATCGACTGTCTCAAAAAATTATAAAAAATTCACTGTTGGATAATTTCAATGTCCAGATTTGAAAAAAAAAATTCATTTTATCTAGATAATTTTTTAAATATGTGAATTTTTACTTTTAAAATAAAAAAAAGACATTTACAAAAAATTCAACGGTATTGAAAAAAAAGCTTTCAAACCTTAATTAAAATTACAATTATATTCATAAAATATATATGATCGTTTATATTTAATAATAATTAATTCAATAATAATAATAATAATATTTTATTAAACAATTATTTAATTCAAAAATCCATTAATTCATAAAAATATACTTCTTAGTTGAATATTAAACACTATTTTCTCTTTAAAAACGTTATACAAAGTAACAATGATAAAATGAATGTATATTCATTATTATATAAAAAAATTATTCATAATAATATTGCTAAGTTCTTGTTACATAACCCATTACAACACCCACATAAGACCAAATAGTAAGGTCTGTGATGGCGATAGACTCTTGGGGTGGCTCGGATAACACTACTCAAGTGGTAATCTCTATCAACTTACACTTCTCCTATAGGCAGTTCCATTTGAGATTAACATGTTAATGATCAGCTTGGTCTTGGTCAAGACCGATGACCAATGACACCACATCCTTTCTTAGATCCTACAAATGGGTTTCATACATGGAAAGTATACTGGATGAGGCCATCACTTACTTTTTCTGAGTAAATTGGATTTGTTAAAGACCTTTATTTATACTAATCATGTGATCACTGTTCAACAACTATATTAGAAACAATCACAATTCTCAATAGTATTTTAAAATCAAATAACATAAAACTAATGAAGTTTACATTTTATATAAACATTTTACATAATGAGACATTTAATTAGATCAAGTGGAATTATCATTAATGAAATTTTGGGTCGTTACAATCTTCCCCCCTTAAGAAATTTCACCCTTGAAATTCATTTTTCCCACACTAAAATAGATATGGGTAACTCGACTTCATCATTTCCTTTGATTCCCATGCCACTTCTTCAAATGTGTGGTTTTTCCATAACACCTTGACGAGGGGCATTATCTTATTTTTTAGAACTTTATATCTATGATCTAAGATCTTCACTAGTTTGTCCTCATAAGAAAGATCATCCTCTAACTATACTACCTCTGAAGAGAGTACATGTGAAGGGTTTGGTATGTACTTCTTTAAGAGGGATACAATGAAAAAAATCATGTACTTTGGCCATGGTTAGTGGATGTTCTAGTCGATAGAACACAGCCCCGAAAAGATCAATAATCTCAAAGGGGCTAATGTACCTAGGAATTAACTTCCCATTCTTTCCAAACCTCATGACCTTCTTCCAAGGAGATATGTATAGAAATAAAATTTCTCCAAACTTAAACTCATGGTCTCATCAACAGTTATCTGCATAACTCTTATGTCGACTCTAGGCTGCCTTGATATGCTACTGAATGATTTTCACCTTGTTTACTATTTCTTCAACAATTTCTGGTCCTAAAAGCTTTCTCTCACCGACTTCATCCCAAAATGCTGGTATTCTGCACCTTTTCCCATAAAGGGCTACATATGGTTCCATTCAGATGATCGAGTGGAAAATGTTATTTTAGGAGAATTCAACTAGAAGAAGATGTTGATCCCATCCTGCTTTGAAGTCCATTGAGAATGATATCAACATATCCTCAAGTATTTGGATAGTCCACTCAGATTGGACATCAGTTTGAGGAGGATAATCTATACTAAAGTTTAGATCAGTATCTAGAGCATATTGAAGATTCTTCCAAAAATTAGAGGTGAATCTTGGATCTCTATAGGATACAATAGATAGTGGTACTCCATGCATCCTTACCACGTATTTGATGTAAATCTATGCAATTGGATTCAATGAGAAGTCCTCTCGAATCACGATAATGTGAACTTTCTTGGTATGACGATCCATAATGACCCATATATCATTGTTTCCTCTAGATGTCCTTGAAAATCCATCTAAAAAGTCCATGGTAATGTTGTCCCACTTCCATGTTGGTATGGGTAGTGGGTGCATCATCCCATTAGACTTTTTCCTCTCAGCCTTCACTTGCTGACATACCAGGAACTTTGATGTATATTTAGCAATCCCCCTCTTCATATTTTCCCACCAAATGTTTTCTCGGAGATCTCGTTACATATTTTTACTCCCTGGGTGAATAGAGAATGTTGAGCTATGTGCATAATTTAGAAGCTCCTTCTTTTTCTTTGGATCAGATAGTACACATAATCATGAACCAAATCTCACAATTACATCCTTCTCCACCACAAACTCTGATTATTTCCCATCCCTGATAGCTCCCACCCTTTTTATAATTTTCACATCCTTTTCTTTGAGCATCCTTTATTTTCTCCATGAGGGATAGTTTAGAAATCATTTGAAAAAGGATTGATGATGATCCTCCCTTAATGATTCCCGTGTCCATACTTTATAAATCTAAGAAGATTGGATCCTTTTCAATTCTCATCATTGATAAAGTTGCAGGATCCTTTATACTTAGAGCATCATTCACCATGTTTTCCTTACCATAATAATAGTTGGATTGAGTAGTCAAAATCCTTGATGTGTTCTATCCATCTTCATTGGCACATATTAAACTCTTTTTTGTGTGAATATATATTTGAGGCTCTTATGATCAGTATATTCTCCCCATAGAGATAATGCCACCAGATTTTTAAAGCGAAGATCACTGCAGTCAACTCCAGATCATGTGTTGGAAAATTCTGCTCATGAACTTTCAATTGAATTGAATTATAGGAAATGACTCTGTCATTTTTCATCAACACACATCTCAGGACACTCTTTGAAGAATCACTGAATACAACAAAAAGTTCTCCACTTGTGGGTAAAGTGAGCATGGACGCTGTGATAAGCCTCCATTTTCAACTCCTTGAAGCTTTCTTCGCATTCATCACTCCAAGAAAAATTTACTCCATTCCAAGTTAGCTTGGTAAGAGGGTTGGACAATCAAGAAACATTTCTCAAAAATCATCGATAATATCTAGCTAACCCCAAGAAGCTACAGATATTTATTACCGATTTTGGCCTCAGTCGTCCCTCTATTGCAGCTGTCTTGGAGGGATCCCTAGATATCCCATCACTTTTGATTATATGACCAAAGAATGAGACCTCCTTCAACCAAAACTCACACTTTTTGTACTTTACATATATATTATCCTTTCGAAAGGTCTCTAGTATAGTTCTTAGATACTCCTCAGGATCCTCCTTGGTTTTGGAGTATATTAGAATACCATCTGTAAAGACTACCAAAATTTGTAGAGGTAATATCTAAAGACTCTATTCATCAGGTCCATGAAGATTTTTGGAGAATTAGTGAGTCTGAAAGGCATTAATATGAATTCATAGTGCATGTATCTTGTATGAAAAGCAGTCTTGGGGATATCTTCCTTCTTCACCCTTACTTGATAATATCCCGACCACAAATCCACCTTGGAGAAGTATAGTGATCCACGCAGCTGATCAAGAAAGTCATAAATTTTTGGAAGAGGATACTTGTTCTTTATCGTGATTTTGTTAAGATCACGATAATCGATGAAAAGGCACATTGACCCACCCTTCTTCTTGAAGAAGATGATTGGTGCACCCCATGGTGAAGCACTTGGGCATATTAACCCTTTATCTAGATTCTCCTGTAGTTATTTCTTCATCTCCTCAAGTTCTACAAATGCCATTATATATGGGGTCATGGATATTGGCAGTGCCCTAGGTATAAGATAAATTAAGAATTAAACATCTCTTTTAGGAGGAAGACCAAAAATTTCTCAAGAAACACTTTAGCGAATTCCATCAAAATAGGCATGTCTTAAAGGATGGTTTCCTCCTTAGACTCAATCATCTGAGCTAGATATGCATGCTCATAGGGAAGTAATATCCATTATTGAGATGATGGTTCTAATGAAGATTAATCCTCTAAATTTCACTTGTACAGAATGAGGGGTCAATTATCTATATAGAGAGTGATTTACCTCTCACGACAATTTATATTGGCTATATATGAGAAAACCCAATCCATTCTAAGAATTGCATCAAATTACACTAGATGGAGTTTAACAAGGTTCACTGGGAAGTTCAATCCATAGATTATGATAGGGGAGGAGTTAAATTCATGGTATGCAATGATTTCCCCATTCTCCATACTCACCGTCATCATTACTTCCTGGATTTGTGGTGGTGTTGGTATTGTTCTACTAAACTTTTAGGAAATAAATGATTGTGTAGAACCAGAATCAAAATCTACGTTCGCTATTCTTGAATGAATAACTAGTGTACTTATCACCACTTCATTTTCTGGGTTCAATTCGATGGTAGTGATGGAAAAATATCACCCTTTCTACCTTGGAGGTTGTTGGTTGCCTCTGAAAACCCATGGCTTAGGGAACTGATTTGCAAGGTGCCCTAGTTATTTACAGTTGAAGCAATGAACAACAAGTTGAGGGTTGACCAGAGTGTTCCTCTCCTCTATTGCATCCGTGGGTTTTTATTTTCGATTGTTAGTAGCCTTGTACCCTTCACTTCCACACCTAATAAATTTCCTCATCTCCTTCAGGCAATTTATAGGGTACTTCTTTCAGCACCTTGGGCAAGTGGGGTGCTGAATTTTCTTAGCACTATTGTATTTATCCATCGGACCACTAGTTTGAAGTCCACCTTTCACTTATTATCCCCATGATACCACTGGGACTCTCCAATCTCTATTTAAACCTTGAGGGCACATCATCCAATTTCATCATAGCTGTAGAAGTTACAGATTTCCAGCACTTTCCGTAGGCTAGGTTTCAGCCCACCAAAGAAGTGGTCAACCTTGCATTCGGGGGTAACGACAAAGACGAAGGCACATTATGAAAGCGTTTTGAGGTTATAATCATATGATCTGATGGATTCATTGTCTTTTTTGATAGAGGTAAAGGAAGTCCCTTTCCATCTTAAGTCAGAGGGTGCGTAAAAAATATTTATCGAAAAGCATCTTCCTTAAATCCTTCCATTCCAACATCTTGAACTTCTCCTTAGGCTTCATATTTTTTTATCAATTTCCACCATTGATCAGCTTCACCCTCCATATGATATGTATCCAGGAGAAACATATCTTTTTTGGAACATTTAATGATGGAGAAAATATTTTCAATGGAGTTGATTAATTGTTCGGTGTTTGAGGGATCAGATGATCCATTAAAAGTAGGAGGCCTTTTTATCATGAAGATCTCGATACATACTTGTTCTTTCTTAGAGGGGTTGAACGTTACTCTTGAACCATGTTTCTATTCAAATATTGAGTTAAATTATAGAGAATCATGAAAATGTTCACGATTCCCACTCCCATAGGATTTGGCATCTCATTAGCACAATCATCATGTTGATCTTCACATCAGTTGTTAGCCCGATTCCTACTATTACTCGCCATTGGCTGGAATAAAAGGAAAGTTATGGGTAACATATAAAGGGTAATCCAATGAAAAAATATAAGACATATAAATTTATTTTAGTCTTTAACTTATGAATCTAGAGGCCTGAATATATGCTATTCATTATCTACTTTCTAACATATATTCTTAGGGGAATTATTTTTTAATTCCCTTAATAAGGGATCATACTAATCTTGTGAATTTACCAAAGCATATCCCCCAGGAGTGTCGTAACCAAGAGTGCAACAATGAATTTTGTCGTGTACCAGGATACCCCGGTTCAAGCCCAAAAATCCTTGTCGGAGTTTTCACTCCTAGGTATATCTGTGCAAGAGCCGCCTCTACCTGCTCGTATCCAAACAAGGATTTATTTTCTTGACAAACAACTTACTCAATAATCACCAAAATTTAGGGATGTTTTATTATACATAGTCTTGTCTCTAAGGCTTCACTAGGGTTTTCTAATCCAAATCCCAAAAATAAATAAACCTCCCTTTGATACCAACTATAAAAACCCATATTTTTATTACACACTTAACATAATTTATTACATAAAACCTTCACTTGATACAACATAGAATATCGAGAGGTCTAGTGTATTGGGGGATTAGGAACATTACCTAACAACTTAAAACCTAGAATGCAACATCTTATTGATAACTTCCTTTACATAACCACAACAAATCGCTCATACATAGCATTGCATGGGATAACCTGAGCACATGCATAAGAAAAGGGTGAGCTATAAAGCCCATTAATGGAGTAAACAAGGTATAACATGAAGAATACAATATATGTTAGGAAATAGGAATATAAATTTATCATAAAAGAAACATGAACTTAAAATCATGATACAACATGATTATCATAACATGGAAATGCAGCTACAACACTTAACATGGAATTAACATGAGCCAAGAATCATTTCACATGGAGAACGAGTAAACCCTCATTGTACATGATGCATGAGTAAACCCTCATTGAAATTGAATTAGCATTAGTCAATACTCATTTCACATGATGTTTCATGATACTATACTTTACCCAATCCATTGGAGCGCTATCAGGGCACACCCTTCTTAAAACATTTCATTTCATGTATAAGTGTTCCACATGGATCATATAACATGGATTCAATAAACATAATCATTTATACCATGATAAAGGAATTTGGAATTAAAAAATGAAATTCTATAATCAATAAGTAAACGTGCATAATGGTGAATACCCTTGATATAGAGATGGGCATGATATTCACTACACAATGACTTGGGATTGGAAAATCATGGTGTAATTTCGGCAGCATAACGATGTGACATAAGAATTCATAAAAATGGTTGATGAGAGAGAATAGGGTGTCTCATCATATGTACATGAAATGGGAAGTAATGGGGTCATATAGATACATATACCAAGATGAGTAATGGAATTTTAGATTCATAATACAAAATAATTGCTTGAATGTAAATGAGGAGAGATAAATTCTTTATAGAATTTTAGAATGGTAACAGGTATACATGGAAGGAATAGATGAGAGATAAAGGGGTCTCTCATCATTAAAACATAAATAGGATAGTATATGGGAGGTAGAAAATCATACCCCAACATTTATAATTGAAAATAGAAGGGAATAAAAATATTAAGAAACTTGGATAAAATGAGAAAGGAAGGAAACCCTTACTTGGAAGTGTGATCCCAAAGGCTTCGGAGAGGATTGACAGAGGATTCTTGGGAGATTGGGGCACCATGGGAGGATTCTAGAGAGAGGAGGGAAGAGTTTGGATGAACTCCAAAGGCTTTGAGTGAAGAGGTAGTGGGAGATTGGGTAGTTTTATATAGGAAAATAGGGGGAATTCTCTATTATTTAGGTTTGGGACACCGCACATTAAACAAATCCAAACCACAAACCAGCCAATGGTTTCTTCCAAAGGGGAGTGGGAAACAATATTTTGTAAGGAAAATGGTCGAACTTCTTAAAATAATAGGGTTGCTTATATCGTGGTGAGTCACACATATGACATGAATATCCATATAACACTGTTGGAAAGAATAAAAGGTGATGTGTAGGGGGGATGTGCAGTGGGGGTGTGTATATAATGCTACATTTCCAAATAAAAGTCCAATTGGGGACTCAGATCGGTCATGCTACAACATAGTAAAATAAACCAAGGTGTGGAGTTAATTAATTTAAGTATTGGTTCCACTAGAATATTTTAGGTTTCCATAATACATAAGTGATATTTATATTGAAGTCCTGATATAAGCATAGATGTCCATGTAGTAGCCAACCCTTGTAACATAGAGGTTATGAATTTATAATAAGTAAAAATTTTAGGGACGTCCATTACTACATGAGTCTATGACATTGTAATTTTTCCAGGTTGTATTTATTTTAGTATATAATGATATCATATCATATATCATGGGTGATTTATGAAGAAGATCACGTTGAGATGATAGAGATATTAGATGCAAGGTTGATTTTGTAGATCTAGTCAAACACAGATGTCGATGACTTTTTATTCTTTATCATGTTCTAAACCAACCTAATATAGTGATGTTGCACCTTAGTAGAGAAGACCATGTAGTGGTGATTTCAAAAAGGGTAATTGTAGGCCATAGAAAAAAATAACATTCTAAATCCATGTAGTTTAAATAAAATTGCATTTTCTACTAGAGACTGAAAGAAGGGGAGTAATTTCATTAATGCATAGGTGATTAATTGAGTTTAAATGGAACAATAATATCCCATTAAATTACATGGTATACCTAGCTTTGTCATAGTCAATGAAAATTAAATTCTAAGAATTAAATTCAAAGGAAATAGAGGTATTATCTTTAAATATCCTATCAATAGTTTTCTAATACAGAAAGAGATAGATACCTAAAGAGGGGGAATATTTAGGATCATGAATATAGATTAAGAAAACATGTCTATTCAATAATAGGTTGGATGTCATAAGGGATTGGTATCCTATTAATATCGAGCTAAAAATTGTAATAATGAGTTTTATTGATGTTATCACAACCAAGTGAAGATTTTCTAGGGGAATTAAGGAATATATAAGGTGTTTCATTGAGGTTTATTCACATAGGTGATAGAGAAACCATATGATATTTCAAAATATTATCTATTCATACCAAAATATACAAGACAATACAGTCTTTTGGGTGAAGAGACATATATGTCCATGAACTATTTAGGATATATATACTATTGGATGTGATCCAAAAAATTAATTATTGAGGAAGTTACCCTAGGATGTATTGAAATGTCTTATTACTTTTAAAGTCATTGAGTATGGTCATAAGAGTTCCTAATCTCGAACCATTAAAAAGATGTTATATCATAGTGATTCTAGTGCATATAACATTACCATTGCATAATACCCATACACTACCATTGCATGCTCCCCCCTGCACACCCCCTACACACCCCCTGCACAACCCCCCTCTACACAACCCCTACACACCCTTTACACCTCATGCACCCTCCCCAGCCCCTTATAACAAAACCCAAGACACAACTGACCTCTGCCCCCACCCCTGCACTCCCCTTGCACCCCTTACAACCTCCCCTACCCCTTGAAACAGAACCCAGCACACCCCCTCCCCTATCCTAGTAAACTCGCTACTAACTCTCTTCCCATCCCATAAACCCCCTGCACACCCCCTATCCACCCCCTCCCCCTTGCACACCCCCTACACACCCCCTCCCACAACCTTCCCACCCCATGCACCCTTTCACACCCCCTAAACACCCCTTTCACCATCCCTATACCCTCCCCAACCCCTTGCAATAGAACCCAACACACCCCCGTCCCCATGCACCCCATCACACCCCATGCACCCATGCACACCCCCTGCACACCCCTTTCACCCCCTGCACCCTCCCCCTACCCCTTGCAACAAAACCCAACACACCCCTTCCCCCACCCCCAGAACACCCCATGCACCCCCTGCACCCCCTACACTAATGTCTTTTCACAACATAATACTGGGATAATTAGTGATAGCCCATCCTTGAGTGTTATGGCTAAATTCTTAGATGGTATTTGGAATGTAATAAATGTTGTATTCAAAGTAGGATTACAGAATGCGGATCTATATATAATGTTTATCCTATGAGAACATGAATCAAGCTATGTGTTTTCCTTATATTAGTTTCATCTCTACATATTCAGCTACACATGAGAAAATATAATGGGTTTTCACTAGTTAATGACTATAGGATAAGACATTGCATAAAATAGTAATCTCAAACATTTGGAACTCATAAATAGAAATTTATTTGAAAAAGTTATTAGAAAACTATTTTTTAAAACAATCAAGAAATTATGGAAACATGTTTTTTAAAAAATCAAGCAATTATAGAATTCAAATTAAAGGGTTAGGTAGAGAGAACCTACCTCAACCTCAAGGTGTGCTATTTTTTATGACGAGAACTCAAATATTCCATTTTTATACTTGCATGTATATGAAAATTCACAAATATATAAGGACACCTAGACCCTATGTATATATTTGTGTGTCTGAATATGAAGAAGGGAGTCCTTAGATATATGTTAATACATAAATATACCCCTCTACACTTACACATGTATGCATTTTTTAGATCTATATATAGGAACACATAGCCTCAATATATATATTCATACTACCATGAGTGAATATATATAAAGGGGGAAATTATATATTTATAGGAATACCTATGCATACACATGTAAGCCTTTGTCAACAACAACTCAAATCCACCTCAATGAGATCCAAAATGCACTATAAAAATATAAGGAACCCAATAATCACAAAATCCATAATGAAAATTGGGCCAAATAATAAAAACGAAATAAACCCTATCCAAATCCGATGTTGAACTCACTATCTTCAATGGTTGTGGATATAACCGACCTCATCATAAGAAACCACCTATAAAAAAATAGTGGAAAAAGAAATGAGATATGACAACTTCTTATATTTATGTGATCAGTATGACAAGTATACATGATAAATGATATATGAATCCATAAACAACAGTGAAAAAATAATATTCAAATTGATATATAGATCCCAATACTAAATAAAATGATCATTAATAAAGGCTTTGTTTTTAAATTCCCTCTTCATCTGAGTTGAAAAATCCATTAATTTATAATGTAATGAAAATTCATTTTTTCAATTTCCCTCGTACAATAGAACATTCAAAGTCATATGCTCAGTAGAAAAGTCATATGTATTGGAACAAAAATACAAACATTTTTAATAAAGTTAACTTCCATCAGCACTTAAATGTGATAAATAGGGATGAAACATTGTTCTTAACCTAGAAAATCTATTCCTTGATACATTGTTCTCAACTCAGTCTTCAAGAATGAAGCCCCAAAAAATCATATATTGTGAGTAATAATGAATAAAAAAAATCTCAGAATGTTTCTTGGAATTTGAAATATTGAAAATTAGGTCTTTGATTTCTCACAACAAGTATCACCTCATTGGTATGTTTCTTTTCTTCTTCTTCTTCTTATTCTTCTTCAATACACAATGAATCTTTCCTTTAAAATATTTTATTATATTTCCTTTTCTTCTTATTAAGGAGATTTAGTTCAGTCAACACACTCTTATTCTTCCTCATGAGGTTATCTTTCGGTTCTCCCTTTGTTCTATTAGAGAGTTATAGGTGCTCTTAGATCACTCACTTCAATATCGAAACTCACTTCTTTTGTCGACCAGTGTATATTATTCTAGAAAACTATGATTGTCTTGAGAGGATCACATGATATTCCTATCCATGTGCCTCATAGTTTTTCCAGCTTCCACATTCATATTCCCATAAATAGATATATCTTATAAAATACATGAAAAGTAAAAAATCACCCCATGACCGTACATATCACTTATCAAGGGTTTAACATGGTTTTTTCTCTATTATCTAATGAACTTCATGGCTTTTGTTTATTTATAAAAATGTCCCTTTTATTTTTCTTATCAATTCTCATGGATGAATGAATATCACTTTGACTCCATTAGGTTTGATTTTTCTTCTTTTCCAAAATACATCCATAGTATCTTCACATTAAACACTCTTCACATATCGTATAAAAATATAACAACAACTTGTAGTGATGATGTCCTTATTCATTTCTTAAGAGCTTCCCATAAAACATATATAGATCTCAACATGATCTTGTAAAAAAATAATGACTTATCCCATATTTTATGACATTTCCAACTTGATTCAAAAATATTTTTTTATTTTTAGGACCATGAAGAATAGAGGATTCATTTACACAATGCATTTCCATATTTTTTGAACTTTGGAATTTTGATCTTAGGCTAGAGTAAATTCCTAGCCTTTCATCTAAGTTAGATTTGATCTTATTTGAATCAATAATTATGATCAAATTATAATTCACTCATTCATATCAAATCACAATTTTTTAAGCTTTGATGAATAACCCAAGCATCAAATCAACATCACCTATATTATTATTAAAAACTCATGTTTTTTTATTTTTTTATCAAGAATCTCTTTCACTTGAAATTATTCTAACTCAAGCTATTATCATTGCTAATAATAGCTTTATGATGTTTTAAAATTGATCAAAAACCATTAGAAACATCTTATATGACTTCCTATTAAGAAAATAAATTCTAAAAACATTGTTTTCATATAGTATAATCCTCAAATTTCTTTAAAGTGTTGAAGTCTTATACAGAATGGAAGTCTCACATAGCATTAGTATAAGTCATGTGCATAGACTAAAAAGTATTACATGGGCTATATCAAGGTCATAAATTATTGTTTAAAGTCATACTTAATGAATACAATTTATAAAATAGATGTCATACAGTACTTCAATGTTATACATCACATGATAAAAGTATTGTGTGGGGACTTATAGAGTCATACAACAGGACTTCCAAAGTTATAAACTTGGTCGGAAAGTCACACAAACTACCTCACTATGTTATAAAATTTTAATGAATTCATATAATTGGACTTCTAAAGACATAAAATAGCTCAAAGACTCATTTTGGAACTTGAAAAGTCTTGTGATCACAGTATACTTCATTCTTTTCTCATTTTTATACTTCTCTTCCAGAAATTCCGGACTTCTTTAGATAACTCTAGAACTTCTTCAAATGAGCCTTGGTCATTTTCAAAGCTATAGAATAATCTTATAAATTTTATAAATAATAAATATAATTATAAAAATAAATTTAAACTCTTTCAGTACGTTTTTATTTCCCTTATAAGCATGTAAATACTCAATTAGAGTATTTCAACGAGCTCCACTATCCTCGAAATTTATAGTATTCACTTCATCAATATAAAACCTTCATATGTTAGACACCAACTTCTATAAGGGAAGTGTAATCAAGACATGTAAACCATTGTAGATGAATCACTCTGACATGTGTTTTCTTGTGAAGTGAATTAAATAAGTAGAGAGGGAGGGGATGGTGTAGGGTAGGGGGCTAGTGCATCAGGGGGAGGGGGAGGGGCTGGTGCATGGTAGGGGGAGGGGGAGGGAATGGGTCAGGGTATGTGGGAGGGGAGGGGTAAGTGGAGGGATGGGGGAGGGGGAGGGGCTTGTGCAAGGTAGGGGAGGTGGAGGGTCCGGTGCAGAGGTGCATGATGGTGTGGGGGCAGGGGAGGGGCTGGTGCGGTGTAGGAGGAGGGGGAGGGGATTGTGCAGGGAAAGGGGAGGGGAGGGGCTGGTGAAGTATGGATAGGGGGAGTGGCTGGTGTAGGGGAGGGGGAGGGGGAGGGGGATGGGATGGTGTAGGGAAGGGGGAGGGGGAGGGGCAGGTATAAGGAAGGGGGGATGGGGAAGGGGCAGGTGTAGGAGGGGGAAGGGGGAGGGGCTGGAGTAGAGTAGGGGGAGGGGGAGGGGATGGTTCCATGGTGAAGGATGGTACAAGGAGAGGGTGAGGGACTAGTATAGGGAAGAGGGAAGGGGAGGGGGGATATTACAGGAAAAGGGAGGGGGATGCACTGGTGTAGGGAAGGGTGAGGGGGAAGGACTGGTGCATGGAAGAGGGTAGGGGGAGGGGCTGGTGCAAGGAAGATGGTAGGGGGAGGGGTAGGTGTAGGGGGAGGGAGAGGGGCTAGTTCAGTACAAGGTTGAGGGGCTGGTGTAGGGTAGGGGGAGAGGGGTTGGTCTAGTAGCTTCCATAAAAAAATGTTTAAGCACAAACAAATAAACAAGCATAACACCCTGAAAGTGTTTTATGGATTTTTGGGTCTTACCGGCTACTATTGGAATTCTATCAGTGTATGTGGAAATATTTCCAAACCTTTGAAACAGTTAAATAATTAGGATGGTTTTATGTAGTATCTAAAAGTTTTTCATGCATATGAGAAGATTAAAAGAGGTCTGATTTTACTTTACTACTATCTTTATAGGTTTTCGATAGTCTTTCAAAATAGTATGTGATGCATTCGGAAGAGGGGACGATGTTATGCTTATGTAAAAGGGATGTCCAATTTCTTATTTTAGAATGAACTTTGTTGAGTCAAATATCTCAACATCTTCTTATGAAAAATATGTTATAGATTTTGTTTTGGCTAGATGTCCTTGGTAGTAGTATTTGATGGGAAAACGGTTCATAGTCTATACATACCATAAATTTCTCAAACATTTTCTTAGTTAGAATTTCCAAAGTGGTGGTAAATAATTCTTTATAGCAAAGTTACTGGGATTATATTTTGAAGTTTTACATAAACATGAGAATCTTAATAATGTTGCATACTCCCTATCATGTATGGACCATAAAGTGTTGGAAGACCCATTAATTAATAAGCTACTTGGGGCAGAAGTTTCTGTGCCATTTTTGATGAATGAATCTTCTATTAATTTATAATTTCAAAAATATAAAGAACATTGAAACATCATTAATTCCCTGGTCTAAAATCTAGAATCTAAAATGGATACATTTTTTGAGAGGGGTTATTATTCTATTGGTAGATTGTTTTTTTCATATGATCAAGCCTCATTTTCATGTTCCTTCACCACTACCATTCCTCTTATGTAAGAGGTCACAGTGGTTTACATAAGAAACACAAATGGGTGGAATCTAGATTCTTTTTAAAGGGTATGTCACATTATATTGTAATATATGTTTGAGAATGAGATACATACTAGTTAAAAAAGTACCAGGATATGTTTCTAGTTTGCCTCTAGTGACCATTGTCTATACTATATTTGGTATAAGACAAAATTTATATGGATTTTATTTACATTTTACCTCAATCACACAACTATAGTGTGATATTAGTCATCGTAGATAGACTATAAGAATCTACATTTTCTACTAATGTAACATTTAAACACTGTAAAGGTTGTTCGAGATCTTAATGTGATTGTACCAAATTTTAATGCATTTTAACCATTAATACAGTCTTTATATATTTTATAATTTTAAAATTTGTGTGTATTGTGGCTTTTTTATATTATAATTATCATATTATTTGTTAGTGTCTATACCAACCCAATGTGTTACTTTTCATTATCATTTTATGATAATGCATTATTGGGCATTGATACTTTCTTAGTAGATGGACATCTAAACGATGCGGGGTTCGCTATCTATTTAGGATGAAAATAAAGTGTGCACTTGAACAACTGATTCTATAATTGCGATTTATTAAAAAAAGTAATACTTTTTAAAGTTATTTATTGTATCTATAATCGAAAAAATGATTGTCTATCTAGGAATCCAAATCCATTAATATTATGGAGTTAGATCACATGATTCTACAATCAGTTTCCAAAATCACAGTTATCAAATCAGTCAAAAAAATTACGAATGAAAACAAATTAGAAAAGACCATAACATCAAACAACTATAATAAAAAATTATCAATAATAGACCATAACATCAACTGCAATAACAAATTATCAAATAATTCAGAAAAACCTAAATGTAAAATTTATTAGAAGAAAAAATTTCATTTAACTGATTTGATACAACCTCGTAACACTTCCAACTGAAATTTTCAAGAGTACTAATAAAATAAAAACATATTTGAAATAATAATATAGAAACCAAAAATATTAAATAAAAATAGAGAGAATTAATAAAAAATAATCCACAACTGAACACCGAGGATATATACTATAATTTCTAGTAACTTTACATGAAAATAGATAGAGGCTTAGAACTCCATAATATGAAACATTGAACCAACTATAAAATGACACATCATGTAATTTCAATGTTGATACTCACTCACAAAGAGTATAGACCGAGTGTCCACTATGAAACTAATGGTAGTAAACCAATTGGAAATCATTTTTCATAGTAACCCACTATCTGTAAAATGAAAATCCACAATTGAGATTTGAGACATTAAATGAATCTATCATGTTAGAGAATCATTAAATGATATAATTAAAATTAATACCCTTAGGATTTAATAATATATGAATTTTAGTATTCAAATTTTCAAATTATCCTTGATGGAACCATTAAATTCACCTATCCAATTTAATAATAACCATACTCTTAGAGAATGTATTGTTCCTATAATGTGAGGCATAGAGAGAGTTCCATTATTATTCATTAACCACCATGTACTGAGTGCTTGGAAATAAAAAATCATTAAAAAACCATTTTAAAGATAGCATAACAAAGAAAATTACTAACTTAAAAAATAATTTTTTAAATAAAATGAAAAATGAAGGAATATTAATTTAAAGGAAATGTTAGTGTAGATATTACAAAGAAATAAAAAATGAAATCGAAAAAAATATATTTTTAGTAATATCTTTCATTTTTATAAAATATTATATTAAGAAAAAATTTTCTTATATGTATCTTAAAATAATTGAAATTAAATGTTACTGAGGAATTTATGATGAAATTGAAATTAAAAATGAGTTAAAAAATTAGATGAACAAAAATAAACCATAGCTACTATGATACGTATGATAAAACCAGATTCACATGAAAAAAATTCACACAGTCATAAGTATTGAAATTATCTGAAGGAATGAGTGATTAAAATCAATATAGAAAACATTATATATTCCTAGGCCATACAATTTATTCTAGGATAAAATCTTTATTCAGTAGGTTAAATGAAAATTTTAGAGTTTAATGTGTTTTGGATATGGAAATATACAAAATTTGGTGTGGTCAAAAATTGGATGAAAAAATACAAGGTTCACAATTACATAGGATATGTCACATTGAAAGCATATAGAAATTATGATTGGTGGGTATCAAACTGAAAAAAATATGAAACCAAACATGAGTATGAAAAGGAAAATCCCTAATTTTTTAAAATTAATATTTTTTTAAAATTGACACATTTGATGTAGGGGGTAGAAACTTAAAAACCATCATCAATTGTAGAGGTTTGGCCGAACAATCAATAGAGATATGTATGAATTTTTTGGAAGAGAAACTGCCATGAATAAGCAACTACTACAATATTTCTAGAAATTATAGGTGTCGAATCATGTGTATCTTGCTCATGGAAGGTCTCAGTTTGGACGATGAACCAATTGGAGGAGGAATGTGATATGAAGGGGGTAGAGGAGTAAAGGAACACACGATAAAGGGGGTGGGAGGGATCACATGATAAAGGTGTGGGAGAGATCGTGTGGTAAAGGGGGTGGGACCGAATAAAGAATCTAATGAGGATTAGACAAGGGAGAATCGGCTAGTGAGCAATGAGGGAGAAGAGTTCTGATGGTGGGAGATGAGTTTCAGTGAGGGAGAAGGGTTTGAAGGTGGTATATGAGTCATGATGAGTCGTGGTGAGGAGGATAAATCATTTAGAAGATGATTCTACATACACCATTTCTCCATGGGTTTATCAATTCTAAAGCCATGATTTTAAAATAATTGTTGCAATATCATAACCTATAGACACAAACTAATTAATCTGTGGCTATAACTCTGTAGATATAGGTCATTTTTCAAGTAGTGATTGAAAGTAGTTCCCTTAAATATTTTTAGGTTGGTTTGTTTTTAGAATATTTGTGGTGGGATTATATTTGGGAATTTTTTGTTTCAATAGTTGTTTTCATACTATGTTAGTGGGATTTTTGATGTATTCATGTATTTCTTAACATATTTTTTACAATTAATAATTTTCAGGTCTTGGAGATGTGCTCTTGTCTACATGAACCTAACACTATGGACTCCAATGTGAGTAATATTCCTTATCAGTACTAATTTCCCATCCCTGTCCTGTTAGAGGAGGTCTTAGGTTAGTCATGAAATGGTCCATGTTGGGATGGGTCATGATAATAGTGTTTTTTACAACCCTAATATTTTAAAAAGAAAACTATGTTCTATATAATATTCGACAAGCAATACGGATCTTACACCACCCGTGATATATATAACCATTATAGAATAACTATTACATTAGAGGGTATGAATTATATTATCTAATTTAATATATATATATATATATATCTGAAGAAATGTAAATTATTTATGAATTTATAGGGATCAATCAATAAATTTTTAGTAATGATATTTTATTCTTCAAAAATATGTGTTCACCAAAAATGTTTTTTATTAATTTTCATGAAAAATGTATTATAATTAATTTTTAGAGTTATTAGAAGAGGAATTTAAAAAAAGACTAAGTTTATTTTGAAATTTTTCTATTAAAAACTAATTAGTCTGAATGATTTGGATTTTTCAGGATTTTTTTATTTTTTTTTGTGAATAGTGAAAATTTCTGATTTTGGTAAAACTATCACTTATTTTCAATAAATTAAGAATTTTAATAGTAATATTATGATTTTAATATGATTTAAATTAATATAATTATTTTTTAGTTATGTTAAATCATCTTAATTTATTTTAAATCCACATCATTCTGGATTCTAGTATAAGTTTCTCTAGGTTCAAAATTGGTATTTTTCTAAAAACTCTTTTAATGTTAATAATGTTTCTCCTTTTTAAATATAAAAAAAGAAATAAGGATTTATTTAAATGAAATTTATATATTATAGTTAAATAAATATTTATTGATATTAACACAATAATTATATGCAGTAATAGAGTTAATATAAAATTATTTAGTCCTTTTAACAATACTCTTCTTAAAAAACTACTATTTGATCGCATTTGCATAATTAATTTTAAATTAAAATTTTCATATTATATGATTTAATTTTTGTAAAATGGATTATATATTTTTAATAATAATAACTTATTTTATATAATATGTCCAACATAATTTTTTTACCATAATTAATAGTAAAACATTGAAAATAAATTACAATGGTTATGGTGAAAAATGGTTTACCGAGGGGGTAAAATAAACTCATAAGGGAAAATATGACCTAAAATCATGTATAATAAATATTTTATGGAAATATTATTGACCCTATATTTTCAATTTATTTTTAATTATTTATTATTTAGAATTTTGTAATTTGAAAATTGTGGGTACAACTTTCTCTTTCAAAAAATTAGGATTGTCCCACTCAACTCATTCATAAATGGACACACCATATCCTCTCGTTTTCACACCATCAAAATATTTTGGTTCATACATCCACTTCTAAAATAACTTCCATGAATCCATCCCCTAATCATTTAATCCTGGTTTTGGTAATAAATACACTCTATTATTACCTTATGTATAATCCTAAAGTGATGGTCCGAGAACAATTAGAATTTATAACAATGCATTTTTGTTTTATTTCTTTGTCTACCTTCATAAAATATTCATAAAATATGATCATATAACAAAAAAATTATCTATTATTTATTGAGATGATATTATATTAATTTAATAACCTAAATCTATCTCCTCTTTCATAAAATGGGATATGAAATCATCATTTGTATGTACAACGGACTATCACCTATTGAAGTGACGTGATTCACTTTCCATAATCACCTCTCACGACTTGTAATAATTATGGTTTTAATATATATATATGATATTTGTAAAATATTATAATTATGGAGTTATTATATCACATATACCTTTTTACATTCCATTCTGTGGGGGACAAGATAATATTTCTTGTGTGTACGGTGGACTATCACCTCACGAATCGATGAGATTGGTTTTTTATGTAGGATTTATAAGGATGAAAATAATTTTAATTTTAATCATTATATATGAAATAAATGTAATAATAATGATATTAATGGAATATTTATGATTCTAAAAGGATAATATGTTATTTTCTTTGATACACTGACAAATGATAACATTCTTCGTGTACGCAAGGACTACTGACTCCACAAATCGATGTGATCCATTTTTCATTATCAAATAAAAAGAATGATATATATATATATGTATAATTAAATAAATAATATATTATTAATTAATTTATTTAATTATCTAATGAAAATATAATACATAACTTTTTCTATAGTGATCATTAAAAATTAGAGACATTGCTCATGTGTATTTAGGGCCTACCATCTATATGATTGTGATGCAATTATTTTTCATTACCATTTTTAATGATTGGATTTAAAATTATAATTATTGAAAAAATATAATAATTATTTAATAATTATTATTATTTATATGTCGAATTAGTTTCGTCTTCTTCCATGGTCAGCACACCAAATCCATTTTCAAACAATGAACCAAACGTCCTAAAAAACCCGTTGTGGAAATAACTTATCAAATTTTTAGATATTTAATTAACAATAAATATAATAATCTATTTATGTATAAGGTGTTAAACCTGTAAAATGTTCTTGAGAAACAAAATTAATGATGTATACTTATGATAGATGAGTTAATGGATATAAAAGTAATGATTGGACTTGAGGAAAAGGTTTTCTCATCTATATTTTAATTCTGTGAAACATATTTCATATTCAATACATATATTTATGTGGTGTATATTATTTAAATTAATGCATTTTATGAATATTATCATGGAAACTATTTTTATTTATATATCAATAAAAGGTTAACCATTTTCATTGTGTTTTGATCCAGATATTACTAAAGCAGTATAGGACATTGTTACAATTTTCCTTTATTGAGGCATGTTGTAATGTTACACACATATAATATTTTATAAGGTGTATCTACATCACCCTTTTTTACAAGTTATATCATGTATATACTTATGTTTATGATATTTAAAGTATCGTTTTATGTTATTATTTCATGGGGATTATGATTTAAGAGTTATGTATTGGCAATGGATTAATGTTAAAATATACTATCTTTTGAGATTGTATATATTCAAGGTTCCTTTATAGAAAATTGACAGCACCAAATGGTGTCATTATTTCCCAATGGTTATAATCAAGATACAAAATTCATAAAACTTATACTGCTATAATAATTTAATTAAGATGTTGTATGCAACAATTTGAGGTCTAATCCAAAGATATGGTGAAATTACATTAATTAGGTTTTTTAAAGAAAATTATTTTACTTAATTTATTTTTAGAATTTTTTTGAATAAAAAATTTAATTCCTAAAATTTATTTTTTGAAATAGATTTAAAAAATTAGTAAGGGTTTTTTAATTCATATTTTGAAATCATGTTGGATTTTTATATTTTTAGGGTTCAAGTGAAATTCGATTTTAGAAATTAAATTATTAATCCTTGTTTTCCATTGGAGTCGGGAAGATTTGGATTCAATGGTCATGGTATCATCTTCTAAATCAATCAATCCTCGATTTCCCATATTTTGGTTATTTGGTAATTTCCAAATTGAGTTTGTCTCAATAACAAATTTAATCATGGTTACCCTAAATACGACATTGGAAGTGTCTCAATTCAGGGTAACCAATTGAATAACTATAATGTGCCATTTTGATTTATTAAAAAATGCTCATGATTAAACAAAAATAAAGTGAATGGAATTAGATAAAAATTAAAGAAAACAAAATACATTATTAAGAATAAGAAATAGATCAAACCAAACCTTCCCACATCGGTTAATTAACCATCGGAGAAGGCATATGTTTTCCCCTCATCCATGTTTTGATTGTGTAATATAGAATGAATAAAGTAAAATAAACATAATGAAAATATCGAAGATGTCTCACTGGTGAGGACCTTTCACAGTGTAGTTTCTCACTCAATGAATTGGTCTCCCGATATACACTTGTAATCCGATAATCATCCCTCTATTTATAGACCTCAATGAGGCTCACATTTTAGTTAGGTCATAAGAATTTCATATAATAACGTAGAATGGGTCCTCTCTATGAACTAAATCAACACTCAGGTTATAAATAAGAGGTGTCATGTTGAATATCTCATCAGAATCTCATTACTAGGTCTATCAAGAAACATTAATTTCTTGAATTGGATATATGATTTGAAATTGGAAGGCCTTTATTTTATTTTTATTTCTTCACTTAAATCTGTTAACATCTTTCATACCTTGTAATTTTTTCATATACTGTAGTGTTTTTTCAATTTTAATCTTCAAATTATAGAATTGGAAACTATGTTTTCTTGATTCAACTATTTTATGACAAGGAAGTGTCCCCTAGGAATTCAACATCATGGTATGTATTATATTATTTTTCTCAAATTGATGTTTTCCAGATCACTTAAATGCTAAGAAGACTTATTCTAGCTTCAATTTTCTACTATCACACCATTATTTTCATGATCCCCTCCCTCCAAATATGACCCTCTTATGCTAGAAATGGAGAAAATAGATAATGAACCCCCGAGTCCTTCCTCTAGTAGGCCCTGGGGTGGAGACTAGCCCTAAGGGTATACAAATATCACAAAATGGGAGGTATTACCCTTTCAACAGTAACCAAGGTTTGGAGATAAGATGTATCAACCATAAAACAACTCCAAGACATATATATAAAAGAAATCCAAAATCTATCCTTCATGAATTTTTAAACATATAACTATTACAAAACAAGTATCTCTAATGTAAATACTATATACAAGGCTAAGCAGTGAAATAACAACTATTCCGAAGTCCTAACTAGTAATTCCAAACATAGTCTAGATAGTCCTCCTGGAAAACTAAAATCATTTTATATATATAGGGTGAGCATACAAGTATACTTAGTAGGGAAAAACCAAAATCTATCATGCACAAGTGGGGAAGCATACTAATTACCTCGTGAGAAAATAGTAGAAACCAATAGCATCGAACAAGGAATATTAGGTGTCCAACCTCACCAAAGTTACATTCACCAAATAACACAAGTCAAGTTAAGTCATATAGAGAAAATTGATGATAGGGTACCCAAAACTACTTTATCATTGATTAGATACTCTCACACCCTAATGAAAAACATCCTAGAACTCCCACCTATTCCGAAAGAACCATTTCACAAACCAACCACATACACATGGTCCACATACCACAACACATCCACTCATATAAACCTAGGCCTCATAAATACATCTTATCCTGCCTGCAGACACCTGTTCAAAAAACCACACCACATCCTGAAGACACCTAAGAAGCACAACACATCTCATCCCAAAGACACCTATGAAAAAAACTCATCGGTACACACCTTGTCCAAACAAACCAAAACCTCCCTAAAGAGTCTTGTGATATCACTACCTGGAAGAGGGAGCAGAGAAGAGTGGGTGGCCAACCATCCTTCCTCCCACTGGGTTGTTGGGGAAAGGCACTGTCCCCCATGACAATGGGGGTCTTTGGCATGTATTTCTCAAATAGGGTGAGATTAGTATAGAATTACAAGGTATTATATGTATATATATTGGTATAAAACACTCATCCCAACCAATGGGGTTCCAAACAACAACCATCCCACAAAACTACCATTACTGCTACCTCTAAATGCATGTATCTGGATGAACGATGGCCACTTCCAAAGTTGATAAAATAAAACCACTTAAAAACTAATAATTTTGATATTATTAAGTATTTACAAGTTATTCCATCCCTACCCAGGAAACTAACAATCACAACACACAACCAGATTCAAAACCAAGCCAAACAGCAGAATGAAACTATGTTAAAGCACCCCACTTCACACTTCCTCTCCACTTAGCATCCAATCCAACCACTACCACTATCATTTTTCAAATTAATACTAGAAAAACTAAGGAAAAACACCTAAATCATAAAATTACACTCCAACATATCACATCACAACCATACATGACTACCCCACTACATATCCACACCATGCCCAATAAAAAAATAAAACACAATCTGATTTCAGTCTCACTACACAACACCACTTACCCATTCCACAACCACACAATCTCTCTACATGAGATTCCATTATACCCTCAACCCATCCACACACACCATCGTGATATCAAAAACATCACCACACAACCCGTACAAAGCACAAGATTAAAAATAATCACATACAACTCACAACCACACCTAAAAAGGAAAGGTGTATTCAGATTTAACAAACTCATTATTTAATTCTAATTTAATAATTCAGGGGTTTTCACAGTAAGAGTTTGATCCTAAGGAATTTATTTAATTAACTGGATATACACGATTAATCATGTTTTCATATTCACATCCTTTCAATAAAATATTAACCAAAAGTATTCAAGAGTCTGGTGTGCATATAGAGACCACTAAGTACAATGATTTTTAGAAGTCATATGAATAAAAAAATTCAAAACATGAAACAAAGATAACAGATAAAACAAAAAAACATCATCATCATCTTCCCTACCAGTCATTTATTACTAAATTAAAAAGTCTAATTATCTTAATATCATCACCTTCTACCCCTCATTTATTACTTTATTTAAATTGGATCAAACTGTATTCACAAGAATAAATTTGTGTTCCCACCCTGCATGATACACAATTTAAAAAGAGACAAAAGAATACCTACTTGGAATAATAGTCGATCAACAACTCCTCATTGCGCAAAAATAAGGGGTGCATGAGTAGTAGGAAAGACTATAAGGGAAAAGTGGACTGAAGGCCACAATACAACACAAAACTCCATGGGGAAGAATGGGTCAGTAGATACCAAGAGAAAATAGAAGTTTTTAAGGAAGATATGATCTCATCTTTAGAAAAGGCTGATCCTATATCAGTGGAAGGGAGACGATCTCAAATTATTAAAAGTAGGGTAATGGACAAGACCACATGGATTAGACATTTCAATGACTTGGGGGCATTATTACATTAAAGATATAATTATTATCCTTTGAAATTAATTCAAAAATGGTCAAACATGGTTTTAAACGTGATTTACATCAAATTAAATGTAAGTGGGGAAAAACTGGAAAAACTGGGAAAAGATGGAAATGACTCACCATTGGGTGAGTCATCGACGCGAGTCATTTATGCATCTCAACAATTCCTCTTACCAACACTACTCACTGACACCACCTAGCATTGCCAATCACTGGTACCACCTACTGACACCACTCACTGATGCCACCTACTGATGCCACTATCCAAAACCACTCACTGAAACCACCCACCGATGTCACTCACCAACAGCAAGTCACCGGCATGACCTTCTAACCTTACCTACCAATAGAGAGTCCCCGACGCGACCCACCGATGTGACCTACTGACAGCGAGTCCTCGAAACGACCCATTGTTGAGACTTATCAAGAGTGAGTCACCGATTCCACCTAGTGATAGGGAGTCACTGAAGTGACCTACCGATGTGACCTACCAATAGCGAGTCACTGACACGTCTTATAGATGAAACCTATTGAGTATGAGTCACCTATGTGACCTACCATTTAGAAAACCTAGAAAACTAGAAAACTCTTGAAATGATTCACTGTGACCTCCCAGAACACTTCAAACATTGGATTTTCACAAAGGAATAGACAAGAGAGGTCTAGTCCATTACATCATATACCTATGAAACTATTCTCTCCCTTGAGAATTTAAACCTAAACCCAGAAGAAAGAGAGGTCCTAATAACCACCTCGTAAGATACCTCTTAAGGATAAATCACCCTATTGGTTCCAAAGATGACGTGAAACCTCGACATCCAAGAACACCTATTATGACATATACTTCCCCCAACTGACTAGAAGACACACTAAATAAGAACCAAAACCACACTGTCTGGACATACGAATTGGGGAATCTCGTCCTCAATGTCAAGATACTATCCTCTTTTGGAAGCATCTAATTTCCCGCACAAGTTTATTCACATCTCAATTAATGCATCCAGATTAGGAATTAGGTCTTCCCCTTTTCATGTGTTAGTAAATTATCATGAATTACGAAAAAGGAATCAAATCATCTCATAGAAAACACGGTTCAAGAATCACATTACAAAAGAAAATACAATAACGGAAAACTCAGAACAAAACTTGGTACTGGGCACACATATGCATCTCCCTTTCTTAAGTACTCTCATCTAGGCCACCATGGCTCTATACTACATGAACCAATAGAATGATCTGTCTACGCAACACCTTCTACCGATGATCTTGGGTATCAACTCGTTACTCCATGAACATTGTGTCACCCTTAATATATAACTCTCCCTAGTCAATGACATTGGAGTCATCATGAAGATACCGACGAAGTTGGCTGACATGAAATACAACACAGATCCTCTTCAAATATAGTGGTAGTGCCAACTGGTATGCCACTTTTCCAACTCTCCCCAACACCTTAAAGGGTCCGATGAAACTAGGAGAAAGCTTTCTCCCTCTATTGAACCTCCGCTTCCCATGTTGAGGGGAAACCTTCAAAAAAACTTTGTCCCCCACCTCAAACTCCAAGGGACTCCTCCTACGATTGGAATATTAATTATATTGGTCTTATACTTCCTTCATCCTCTCATAAACAAGATTAAGCTTTTCTATTGTGGTCTGCACCACCATGGGACCACAAATAGTTTTCTCCCCAACCTCTATCCAAAACAAAGTAGAACGAAACATCCTTCCTTACAAAGATTCAAACAAATCCATGGAAATGGGAGATTGATAGATATTATTATAAGTGAACTTAAATAAGTGAATGTGTCACATGCAGGACCCACCAAAGTCCAAGACACATGCTCTCCACATGTCCTCCAACATATGGTTGGCCCGCTCTGTGTACCATTCTGTTGGAGGGTGGCAGGTAGTGCTAAAGAATAACTGAGTGCCAAAAGCATGCTAAAATACCTTTTAGACTCATGTGGTAAACCATGAATCCTGATATGAGATGATGGATCTCATAACTCCATGAAGATGCTCCACCTCATCCACATACCTCTTAGTTAGGGTATCCACTACACCCGACACCTTAATCACTAAGAAGTTAGCCAATTTCGTCAGCCGTTCCACCCCTACGTAGATTTCATCACATCCTCCTAGATCCATTGGTAATCATGTGATGAAATCCATCAAGATATCATCCTTATTCTACTCAGGGACATCTAAGGGTAGAAAAAATCCACTGGGAACAGGATGATCAGCTTTAACATGCTGGCACACTAAGCACATCACCACAAACTCCGCCACTACCCAATTCATTACGAGCCACCAAAAATAAAACCTCAAGCTACAACACATATTGGAAACTCTGGGGTGTACTACTAATGGTGAGCTATGAAACTCACGAAGAACTCCCTCACACATTGTCACTGGATCAAATAACTTCCCGTGAAACAACATCTGATTTCGACCATCCTCCAATAATCCTTCCGAAGCATCACCATGGTCAATGCGGTCATGAGTCACCTCTAGTTCCGAGTTTCCCCACTAATACTCCTCCACTTGTTGTTTTAGAGAAGACTACACCATCATCTAAAATAATATATTCTACCATCATCCACTCCTACATCCAATTACAAGGTGGATAATTTATCCATATCCTTCCAAGCATCTACAGATTCCTGAACTACTTCCTTCTGCGACTTCCTACTCAAAGCATCATCCATGAAATTTCCCTTTTCCGAGGTTTAAGAGACTTAAAAGTCATTTTCATAAAGAATCTCCATTCACATTAATTTTCATAGGTTCATATCAAATTGGGAAAATATATACCTCAAGACCTTATGATCTATGAAGTCCACAAAGTGCTCCCCAATGAGGCAATGTCCCCTCATATTCAATATGAAAATTAAAATCGCTAACTCCAGATCATGGGTGTCATAATTACATTTGTGGGGGTGTAACTATCTGAACCCATAAGAGATCTCCCCTATTGTTGCATAAGAACACATCCCAAACTGAGATTGAAAGCAACACAACACCTCAAACATCACCTCTTCCTTGGGGAAAAGGAGTACTGAACAAATTCCCCTTCAGATATCTGAATGTTTCCTGACATGAATCACTCCACAAAAATTCCTGGCCTTTTTTGTTAAAGGATGCCAATGGATATGCTACTTGAGAGAAATTGGGTACAAATATCTGGTAATAGACTTCTAGATCAAGAAAATTGTGAACCTATAAATTTTTTTTGGGTTCTTCCCAAGAAACAACTACCTCAACCTTCAATGGGTCCACTGATACACCCTACTGAGACACCACATGTCCAAGGAAGTGCACCTCCTGCATCCAAAACATTCACAAGGAAAATTTTCCTTAGAGCTGGTGGCATCAAAGTATCTCCAAGACAGTCCTAAGATGATTAGTATGCTCTTCCTTCAACTTTCAGTAGATCAATATATCATCAATGAATACAATGATGAATGAATCTAGTAACTCATGATAGATGGAGTTCATGAGACCCATGAACACGTCTGGTGTGTTTCTAACACTGAATGACATAACCATGAATTTGAAGTGTCCATACCTTCACCTCAATGTAGTCTTTAGGATATCACCTTCTTTTACCCTCTAATGGTGATACCTAGACAACAAATCGATTATAGAGAACCAATATTCCCCCCACAACTAGTAAAAAAATATTATCTATTCTCACGAGAGGGTAACAGCTCTTGATTATTAGTTGATTCCTTCTATGGTAGTCTATGAACAACCTCAGACCACCATTAAACTTTTTCGCAAACAAGACCAGAACACCCCACAATAACATAATGATATGGATAAAGCCCTTATACATTTGATCATCCACCTAAATTCGCAACACCCGCAACTCAGAAAGTTCTATCTGATAAGGAGCCACTGAAATTGGAGAGGCAATGGGCTGTAGGACTATCCCGAACTCAACATCCCATTAAGGGGTAATATCGCAACCTCCTCAGGAAAAAATCCAGAATCTCTCCAATAATGATTGGAACTTCCTCCATCTTATTATCCATCAATTCCCCCAATAGCTCGGCTAACAAGGAAATAAGGGTCCCCAAACACCGATAGCCCTTATAAAAAATCCGCTCACCATCGAAAGACACACGATGTCCATCCATGTCTAAAAACAGAACTGTTATCTAGAAGTTATTGATAAAAGTATGCATGGAAAACAACCATTAGATTCCAAGGATAACATAATATGGATGAATATATAGAATAATAAGATCCATGCAAAAATGATGTAACTCCAAAATCAGTCTACATCACTGGAAAACATCAAACAAGCTGGCATGTCCTCCAACTAGGGTACTCGACACCATGGGCACAAAAATCCAATCTATGTCTAGTTCCAAAGAATGGGATAGCTCAGGTACAATGAAGGAGTGAGAAGCTCTCGAATCAAACAAAGCAAAAGGAAGAGTAATGAACAAAATAATCATACCTCAAATGATCTATATATTTTATAGAAATGCTTCCTTTGTTGTTTGTAACCAACCCCGCCACACTCTTATCCCCCTCTGTTGATGACCACATCTTTGACCACGCTTAGGTATAGGTCCCTAAGGAACACCCTGTGGTCAATCTCCACCTGCTCCGTCTCCCCTTAGTGGAGTAGGATCGTGCTGTCCCTAATGCTAAAATTGCCTGGACGACAATTATTGCGAAGGTGGGTGCTGAACCTGCCCACCTCCACTATACCTTGCTCGAATGTCCTTCAGGAACTAACTCAGAAGGTGCCCAAAAAATCCGTAGATAAAAAATACCAACCCCAAGCTTCTAGGATGGTCATGAGGACAAGATAATAAAAATGGAAACTGAAAATGTTAGCTCCCTGATGACCAAAACCTCAAATTTCATGGCGCCTGAGACCTACCGCTGGTAGTATTTACCTTCTAGGAACCATGCTGGCTCCCATTTCATGATATAACTCCTCGTGAGAAAATTCTCTCAACTACCTTTGCCTTCATCTAGACCTCTAGATATGTTGACTAGGTGAAGGGAGTAATTGCGTACTAGAGATAAGGAAAAAGTGCCTCCTCTAAGCATCTCACCTGAGACACCTCATCAAGAAAGAGATTTGGTGAAAAGTGAAAGATATACTTGAACTTGATCCCCAACCCTTATACTGACATACTCCCTGACTGGAGGGAGAGTATCTCCTTTCTCCTCTCAGCCTTCTTGGTCGAAGAAAGGAATTCTGGCCAGAAATCCTTCTCAAAATCTACCCACAGAACATCAACCTCCTTTCTCTCCCATAGGTACAACGTCCACCACTAAAATATAAATCCCCTCATCAGACTAAACACCAATAGAACATAGTACTCTGTTGGAGAATATATTTGGTTAAAGGTGATCTAAAGTTACTTGAGATATCTCTCTACATCCATGTTTGAGCCAATGCCCTCATACTTTCCCAAGGTCTTCTGTTGGAAAGCACATAACATTATCTGCCACTGGTTGTACTCCTCCTTTAGATAAATTGTCAGCCACTTAGTCGGATCAACCTACAGAGCATCCCCTACCGGATCCACTTACAGACAACAACCGGGTAACATAATTGAAAATTAAACAAGGAAATCCTAATCTTGAGTAGTATGCAATTTTGTTTAAGATTCATTTTAACTCATTATTTATTTAAATTCCACGAAAAACCCAATTCAAACAAGAACACAAGTCACCATGATGCATGTAACTCTCATAGGGTCTCTACCCAGAAAAAAAATGTAGCCTCACTTGGTAATTTGGTAAGCTCAAAGTCCTTTAATATGATCATGATGGGCCCTAAAATCCCATTCCCTATCCAGTATTCCCTATACTATGTCACGCACCAAGGTCACTTCACACTATTTCCCTACCAACCCATGCAATCCTCAAAACACCTAACTCTAAACTCCATCCTAGATCTCACCCATCAGGCATTGATACAATTTTTTCACAACCCCCACCCTCAAAATATGCCCATCCTAAGTTGGAAATGGATAAAGAGAGATAATGACCCCCTGAGTCCCACCTTTAGTAGGCCTTGGGGTAAGGACCAAAACCATGGGTGTAAAAATCTCACAAAATACAAGGCATTACCATTTTTATAGTAACCAGGATCGGGAGATAAGATATATCAAACACAAAAAAACTCCATTACATATATATAAAAGAAATAAAAAATCCATCCCATATGCATGTTTAAAAATATAACTGTTAAAAAATGTGTCACCAAAGTAAATACCAAAAACAAGGCAAAGAAGTGACAGAAAAATTATCTCAAATTCTAAGCTAGTAATTCCAAGCATGGCACACATAGTTCTCCTGAAAGCCTAAAAGCAGTTTCATATATGTATGCTGACCATACAAGTATACTCAATAGGGAAAACCCAAAGTCTCTCATGTATAAGTGGAGAAGAATACTAATGCCCCTGTGAAAAAACACTAGAAACAAAAGCACCTAATAAGGTATACTTGCCACCCTAACCTCACCAAAGGCACACTCAACAAATAATGAAAGTAAAGTAAAGTAATATATAAGACATTAATGATAGGGAACCCATACCACTTTACCACTGATTAGCCTCTCTCACACCTTAAAAAATGTCTCGGTGCTCCCCCCTTTTCTGAAAGAACCACATCACAAGCTTCCCACACACACCAAGGACTCAGAACACATCACATCCCGCCCGCACACACCAAGGACTCAAAACTACATCTTATCCCTCCCATAGACACCAGTCCCACAAACTACACAACATCCCAAATACACTTGGTAAGCACAACAAATCTCATCCCTAAGACACATAGAAAGCACAACTCACCCGCACATACCTGGGCCTCACAAACCAAAACCTTCTTGAAGAATCTTGGGCTATCACATCTTGGAAGAGGGTGTAGGGAAGAGCGGGTGGCCAACCATCAATCGCCCCACCATGATGTTTGGGAAAGACACCCTCCCCCGTGAAAAGGGGGGTGTTCTACATGTAGTTCTTAGCTAGGGTGGGGTGTGTATATAATCACAAGGAACTATATATATATATATATAAGTGCAAAACACTCATCCCAACCTATGGGGTTCCAAATAACAACTATCCCACAAAACTACCTTTGATGCCACCTCTAAATGAGCATATCAGGATAAACGATGGTCACATCTGAAGTTGATAAATGAAAGTCTCTTAATACCCAATAATTTTGACATTATTAAGAATTTAATAGTTATTTCATCCCTACATAGGAAACTAACAACCGCAACACACAACCAACCTCACAACCAAGCCAAATAGAGGAAGGAAACTATGATAAAACACCACACTTCACACTTCCTCCCCTCTTAGAACCCAAGCCACCCAATTACATTATCATTCCTCAAATTAATTCCACCCAAACTATGGAAAAACACTCAAATCACAATAGCACCCTACAACATATCACATCACAACCATACTTGGCAGCCCCTCTTCAAATACACACCATTCCTAGAAAAAAAAAACAAAATATATCTTGATTGCAGTCCCACTAAAAAACAAAGCTCACCCATTACACAATCATACAATCTCTCAACCTGATATTACATTACATCCTCAAAACATACACACACACCATTGTTCTATCAATAGAAGCACCAGATAAATTATATAAAGAAAAAGAGAGAAAAGATCCACACACATCTTACAACCACACCAAAAAGGGAAAGGTGTATTCAGATTAAACACACTTGTTCTTTAATTCCACATTGATAATTTAGGGGTTATAATAGAACAAGTTTTATCATGGGGAATCCATTTAATTAACTAGATATAGGTGATTAGTCAACTATTAGTGTTCAGATTCATTCAAAAAAAGATTAACAACATGTATTCATTATTCAGGTGTGGAAACAGAGACCGTTAATGACCATGATTTTCAGAAGTCATTCATCCAACAAAATTCATAGCATGGATCAAGGATAACTAAAAAAACAAAAAAAAATCATCACCATCTTCCCACCAATCATTTATTACTAAAGTAATAGGTTTTATTATCTTTGTTATCATCATATTCCTCCCCTCATTATTTACTTCATTAAAAATGGATCCAACCTTATTCAAAAGAAGACATTAGTATACCCACCCATCATGATACACAATTAAAAGAGAGACTATAGAATCCTTACCTAGAATAACAATTGATCAACAAAACCTCCTTACTCTAAAACAAGGGGGGTGTGTAAGTATCATGAAAGATTCCAAGGGAAAACTCGATCCAAAGGCCACAATACAACACACTACTCCATGGGGAAGAACAGATCTAGGCGTACCCAGAGAAAACAGAAGGTTTCAAGGAAGAGAAGACCTCGATCTTAGAATGGGATAGATCATATATCAGTGGAAGACATATAATTTCAATGTATTAAAAGTTGATTCACATCCAAGACTATGTGTCTTGGAAATTTCAAAGTATCAAGGTTGTTAGGATATTAAATCTATAATTAATATCCTTTTAAACTGCTTCAAAAACATTTAAATATGGTTTCAAACTCGATTTATGCAAAATAAATCATAAGAGGGAAAAAACTAGAGAAATTAGAAAATTATGGGAATGTATCACCATTAGTTGAGTCATAGACATGAGTAATCAATGAAACTCAGAGACTCCACTCACCGATGCGACACACCAATTCCACTCATTGACACCACTCATCAACCCCAACTACAGACACTGCTCACTGATGCCACCTACTAATGATACTCCGCGACACCATCGACCAATGCCACTCACCGACACCACCTATTGATTCCTCTCATTGAGGCCACTCACCGACACCACTCACTGATGCCACTCACTTATACCACTCATCGATAGTGAGTCACCGACATGACCCACCGATGTGACCTACCGAAATCGAGTCATCGACATGACCCACCGATGGGACCTACCGACATCATGTCATCGATGGGGCCTACTGACAATGATTCATCAATGAAACCCACCAATAGAGAGCCCCCAACGTGACCTGCCGACAACGAGTCACTGAAAAAACCTACCGATAATCCCTACCAACAGTGAGTCACTATCACGACCTACCTTTGGGGAAAACCAAAAATGGAAAACTCTTGAAATGAGTCCCAGTGACCTTCTAGAACAACTCAAACACTCTATCTTCACAAAGGAATGTACTAGAGGGGTTCGGGGCATTAAAATTATTCTTTATGTTGTGATGCAAAGTGTAATTTACCTAATATTTTTAGTATACATCCATAAATCAAAAAAATGTTACATAGTATAAATTATGGAAATAATAAAAACAAAATTACATAAAACAGATCATTAAAACACCCCAATATATATTCATGAAATACACATGCCAAAAATCATATGATTTTATTTTCCTAAACAACATATATTTCTCCAATGGTTATAAATGTGGTTAAAATTTTTTATTTCTATTTCATTAATTATTTATTGAATAAATATCATGAATTATGTTTTAAGTGACCTTAATAAAATATTTAATATTATATAATTTATCTTTCACTTATATATCCATGTTTCCAAAAATATTTTTATTTAAAAATAAAAGGTTTCCTAAAGTCATTATACATGATATTTTACATTTTTTAAGAGGATTTAAAATTAAATTCCTTTGCATTTTCTAAATGGTTCACTTTTCACTCCCTTATTCAATTTTTTTTAAAAATAATATTTATTTTTAAAATTTATGACATGGATAGGTCTAATATTATTCATTTATTTTCTTTTATACATTTTGAAGGTTGTTTTCAATGAAAATGATATTTGAAATATTTTTGAAAATTTATATTTTTTAAAAGTTATTTTCAGAAGGAAAATGATATTTTCTACAAAATTATTTTAATGATAATTTAATGGAATTTCTAAGCATCAATATCATCAACCCTTATTGTAACTTACATAATAATATGGATATTTTATAATGATCTCATCCTCATTCTTCATATATATAAATTATGATTGTTTCCAAGATATTAATATAGAAAATTATTATTTTCCATTAGTTAATCATGTTTCAAAAATACAATTAAGGAACTCATTTCATTTCCACGGGTTTTCATGATTAACATATAATTTTATGGAATCTATTTATTTTCCCTAGATTAATCAAATTTCAATGTGATTTTTATGGAACCGATTTATTTTCCATAGGTTAATCATTTTTCAACGAGATTGTCATTGAACCCATTTATTTTACATAGGATAATCATGCATAAAATATATTTTTATTAAACACATTTATTTTATATGTTTCTATCAAGATGTAAAAGGAATAAACTTTTTATCAATGTGTTTATGATGAAATATCTTCATTATATACATTATTTATGATACAATTATTGGATATCATTTATAATGATGGGAGATTTATTTATTAACCATACATAAGTGTTTATATTATTAAAGATTGATGGGTTTTTCAAGGATAAACTACAGATATGTGGTTCTGTTATATTTCACAAATCCATCGGGTACTTTGGAGATGGAAGTCGATAATATTAGTTGTTCCATTTGTTAGAAGTGATGGGAAAATAATTCTATTAGATAAAAATTAGTTTTATATACCCTTTTTTAAAATTTATAATTCTTATTACTATTAATATTAATATCACATGGATCATGATTATTTATTCATTTGAATATTTCCTTTTTTAAATCCTTATTCCCTGATTTCATGTTTCACGATCTAGGTTTTGATGTGTATGAATATTCCTATGTAATAATCATGATCATTGTTTATGTAATCATACTCTTATGCTCCTATTATTCTCCTTGATGGAATTAAATTTGTAAGGATTATGTTTACCCTTAATGAACATTTTATCTCTCACTTCATATGTTTCATTTTCATCAGGTTATAAAGATTGAGGTTGAATGAATTATATATAGAATTGTTACATGTGGATGAGGATGATTACCAAATGTGGGAAATGAAAAGTGGGGTATAGTGGGAGATGATGTTCAACTTTATGAACCATTTATTTATGAATCTATTATGTAAAGATTTTTTCATAATTCGCAAAAAAATTAAAGCTAAAACGTCTTTGAGAATGTAAGTGAACCAATATTCTACCTTTGATGTTTTATGTTTTGAATCATTAAAGTTTGGTAACCTTTATCAGTATAAAAGATTAAAATGTAATATTTATGTTTTCAATGCTAGATCTCAGAGTGTGGTTTTGGGGAGGTTATAGTTGGTATTGGTGGAGTGGTTTAGATAAATTTGTATACAAATATGTTTTTATGTGTCATTATCTTAAGAGTAATTAGTACCATTTTTATTATATATTCTTAATGACGTTCAAATTTTCAATTAATTAGACACCCATTTTCTATTTTATGTGACGGGATCTTTAATATATTATTAAAATTTTAGAATAAAATTTATTTTTTACATTTATATATAAATATTTGGTTTAAAATACAGTAGAAATTTATATTTTTAAGATATATTTTTAATGTATTAATAAACATTATGGTTTATTTGAGCTTGTATATTGAGGTAATTATTCGTAAAAAAGATTTATCAAATAGATAACCACATATTGAAATGTGATTTGGTTACTAAGTGATTAATGTTATTTGAAAAAGTATATTTCCATATTTACTTTCTTGTAAGATGAAAGGTATGAGATAACCATTGAGGATAAAAAACCATTAATGTTGTTGTTATTGAGGTTATTTGGGATATAGGGTTATTTAATTTTTGAATGGTTAAATATTATCCTTGGGTATTTCTATTGAATTTTTGATATTAATGTATTATTTTATCATATAAAGATTTATCCATTATGGGATGTTTTGTGGTCGTGTGATAAGCATTTTGATTATTTTTAATGATTAAATAATATCAGAAAAGATTTATCTTCTCTTTTATTGTTATTTAGTCTTTAAAATAATATTTATGTTCTTAATACATGAATAATTCATCTTGAATATTCATCATTTGGAGAAAAAGATGATATTGTGGTAGATATTGGCTAAAGGATGAAATTGTACTTATCATGTAAGTAAATATCACACTGTTTATATTTTATATGGTGAAATAATTCCACAAATATATGTAAAGGATCTTGAAATACAAATGTAATCCTGGTACCATCATTTATAAAGAACCTATAATCTTTTAACACATTTTAGATTCATGATTTTTAGTTCCTTTACTTTCTGTTGATAATTCACATTCATATAATCAGTGATATCTACAACTCTCCATAATTATTTACACATTTATTCTATGTAAATATAATCTCTTACCACATATTTTCTATTTTCTAGAAACCAAGCTTGTGTTATTTAATATTACATATGTACGTTCTTTTCTCTATTATCATGAGTATGTTTATTAACTCTTTTTATGATGTGGGTTTCGAGAAAAAATTATTTTTAAATTACAATCCATGATTATCAATAAAAGTTCACATTTCATGGAAAATTTTATCAAGTGTGGGGGATGTAACATCCTAATATTTTATAAAATATAACTATTTTATATACCGTATTTGACATGAAATAGAAACATTAACCCACTGATGTTATATATTACTATTATAACCTAATTTTTGAATTGGAGCGTATGAATAATATTAAAAACATTAAGATATATATATATATAAATTTCCTAAAAAATATTATTTAATGATAAATTTTTAATGAATAATCAATCATTTTTTGGTAAAGTAATTTTGTTCTTCAAAAATATGTTTTCCTTAAAAATTATTTTATTAATTTTCATGAATATATATTATAATTATGTTTTGAAACATTAATAAAATTTAATAAATAAAATAATACTTGTTTTTTAAATATTAATATCAAAATTTACATTAGGTGAATTGTTGGGTTTTATTTGAAAATATGTAATTTTTAGTGAATAATGAGAAATACCAATTTTTTTTCAAAAATATCATTTCATTCAAATAAATTTTGAAATTTAAAATTGAGATGTGTTTTTAATATGATATCAAGTAAAAAAAGTTTTATTTATTATTATTTTAAAAACTTATGTTCTTTTAAATAAACATCATGATGGATTTTGAAATTAGTTAGTCTTCAGGTTTCAAAATGGTATTTTCCTGAAAACTATTTTAAATTGTATAATATTTCCCCTTTTATTAAATTAAAACAACCCCTAATGAGATATTATTTTAGTTAAATATATATTTTATATTTATATAAATATTAATTTATATTCATATAATGATTATTATTAGTCATAGAGTTAATATAAAATATTCATTTCCATGAAAAATACACTTCAGGAAAAGAACATTTTCATCACAATTAGAGGTTTAATTTTAAATTAAAACCATCCACTTTAGTGAATTGAATTTTTTAAAGTGAATTTAATTTGTGGAATAATAACAATTTATATTATATAATAATTTCAAATTTACCTTTTAGTATAATTAACAGTGGGAAAAATAATAAGAAATTATCGCGGTTAATGTAAAAATAGGTTTATCGGGGTTAAACTATAAAATATAATGTTAATAATAAAAAAATTGTAATAACTATTTCGTGGACACATTTATGCCTTATAATTTATAAGTATCCTAAATTATTAATTTTAGATACTTTTCCATGTTCTAAATATGCGCACGCCTTTTTCTTTTTTAACATTACAAGTGTGCCACTCACCTCACTTATAAAAGTCCACCACATATCCTCTATATTCACACATTAATCCTTGTTTTTTTAGAAATATATTAATGGAATAAATTAGGTATAATCCTATTGAGTTCATCTGAGAAGAGGTAAAATTCCAAACTATGTGTTTTTCTTTTTTTCTTTTTCAACCTCCTTAAAATATTATTCAACTATGACCATACTATATCAAAAATATATCCTTTATACTGAGTTGTTATTATTTTAATTCAATAACCTAAATACACATCCTCTTCTAATAAAAGGGATAAAAAATCATCATTCGTGTGTACTATGGAAAATCACCTCACGAATCGTTATCATTTATTTTCCATCATCACCACTTAGAGTTTTTTCTAATGATGGATTTAAAGTATAAATAGGATATTTGTAACATATTTATACATCTTGAGTTATGATTTCACATATAACCTTTTAAATTACATTCTGTGGTGGATAAAATAATTTTTCTCATGTGTGTGGAGGACATCAAAGAACTTAACACATGAGGCTCAGCATGGTTGGTGTGGACTCAGAAAGTGCATCCAAGAGACCTAGGATAAAATCTAGTTAGAGACATATTTTTGGGGTACAGTAGTAGTACAATAGTAGGAACTCTAGAAAGAACTGTTCAGTACTATAACAACTATATCTATTCATCAATATGAGCCTCTAGGCCACCGGTTTGGCCCTCAGGTCCTGCAAGGATTTCGGGCCACCCAAGGCCTTCAGGACAATTGTCTCTCAAGTCCTTCAGGCCACCTTAAGGCCTTAGCTCCACCCCAAGGCCTTTGGGCCACATGATTTGCAGATGTACCAATCAGACAACAAGGGACAAGGCTTCATATGAGGATTCAGGGCAGGCACATTCACTAGAGTAGAGGTAACCAGAATTAGGAGAGCTAGAGGTTATGACATTGCCATTGGTACCGGGTCTATATAGATCTTCATAGGATAGCTAGTCGACCAGCCTTGCGAAGGCGGAGTGATAATATCATTACATATGTTGGGGAGGAGAAATTTCAAGTTGTCTTGTCTGGGTGATTCTCTCAAAAAACTAATGTTCAGGTAATTGTCTCTAAGCCTTCAGGCCTTGTTAGGGTTCCACCTCACCCATTGAAAGGTGTATTATCAAAAATAATAAAAAATTAAGTCCTTAGGGCCATTTCGATGTGTGTATGGAAGACTATCTACTCACAGAGCGATGCAATTATTTTTTCACTAACACTTTATATGGATGAAAAAAAGATAATTTTAACAAATATTTGTTATATAAATTAAATAATATTCATATTCATTAAATATTTTTCATTATTAAAATATAATATATGATTTTATTTGATACACTATAAAAAGATTACGTCGTTCATGTAAGTCTGGACTACAGCCTCTATGAAGCAATGCGATTATTTTTTCACCAACGCATAAAACTAATGATATATATAAGTATACTTAATGAAATAATATTTTATTTATGATATTATTATAATACTATAAAGTTAATTTAATACATAATTTTTTACATAATGATCATTGAAAATGGAAATATTACTCATGCGTACGAACGTCCTATAATCACCATGGTCATAATATAGTTCATTTTTCATAACCATTTTTCATTATTGGTTTTATAAGATTAATTTATAAATAAATATGATAATTAGTTCCTTATAATTATTCTAGATATGATCAAATAATTATCCCATTGTCCATATTCAACACACTAAATATGTTTTGAAACATTGAACCAAACATCCTTAAAACTCCCAAAATGGACTTAACTAATTTGATATTTACATATATAATTAAAAACAAATAAAATAAATTATTTAAAAATAATTTATTATAATTGGTAAATATTTTTAAGAAATAATTTAATTTATGTATGTTTATTATAAATGAGTTAAAAGACATAAAATGATTTTCTGTACTTGAGGTATGAGTTTTCACATCTCTCTTTTATTTCTGTGAGACATATTCTATATTAACCAATTATTTTTTATGGTCCATATACTATACACATATGTATTTTATTATTATTTTCATGAAAATTATTTGGTCTTAAAAACCCATACCAGGTTCTCACTTTTCGTGGGTTTTTTTATCATGATATTACTGAATCCACAAGGGTCTTTTTCTCAAATTCCCTTCATCGAGTAATACTGCATTGTTTCACACCTACCTTATTAAATTTGATTTATCATGTACCCAAAATTACATGTTATGTATTGAAATATCTTATTTTTATTATATTTAATGTATCATTTAATGTTACTCTTTGAAGGATCATATGATTTAAGAGTTATTAATTATAAATGGCTTGATGTTAAAATCTCTTTTTCATTTAGGATTGATTATGTTCAAGGATTATTCACAGGAAATCCTATAATTTTATTTAACATTACCATATATTATTCTACTTCATTGATAATTAATGTGGTAAAAAAAATTTAATAATATTTACTCCCTTATTTATTAGATAAGTATCAATAATGTGGTTTAAAGTGGCACCGATCTTGTATTTTCTTTCAAATGAGATATATTCCTCTTCTATAACCATGTTTTATAAAATGTATTCAATTTTTTTTATTAAAATAAATTATTTCTAAAATAAATTTGACAAGAAAATTTAGATTACCTAAAAAAAATTTGAAAGGAGAATTAATAATGTTTTCTAAATGGTTTAATTTTGACACCTTTTTCAAAATATTTTTGGAAAGAATATTTATTTTAGAAATTTATTTAAAGAAAATATTCCCCCACCATCATATAAAATATTTTACTTGAATTTTAAATTATACATATCCAAGATATTTTTGAAATAAAAGGCTTTTTACAATATTTTGTGAATTATTAATTTTTTAAAATGATTTTCCAAATTAAAAGGTTAATTTACTCAAAAACCTTTTTATGACATTTTAATGGTATTTATGTTCATCAATATCAAAAAACCTTTTTGTTACATATTGTTCAACATGGATATTTTTTTATGATACCACCATGATTTGTTCATTGGATGGATTAATATTTCTTCAAAGAGATTGGTATGGAACCTGTTTCTTTTCAAAGGGTAAATCATTTTTTCAATGATATTGTTAAGGAACCCATTTCTTTTCCACAAGTTAATCATACATAAAAGATATTATTATATAACTTGATTATTTTTTATGAGTTTATCATATTTCAAAGGTATTTTTATGGAACTCATTTCTTATCCACAGATTAATTATTTTTCATTGAGATTTTTGTGGACTCCATTTATTTTCAATGGGTTAATAACGTTCTAAATAGATTTTTTGGAAACAATTTATTTTCCAATGGTTAGTAATCTATCAAAGAGAGTGTTTTGAAACACATTTCTTTTCTATTGGTTAATCATTTTCTAAAAATAATAATTTTTTCTCCATGATTTTTTGATGAAATGAATTCTTAATGTACTTTATTCATTATATGGTTCTTGTAATTTTTTTATAATGATGGTTGGTTATATTATAAACTTAGGATAGGTAGATATGTTATTATATAAGGAAGGGTGTTTCTGTGACAAACCATGGGTGTGTGGTTCCATTATATACCTCCAATAGATTGAGTACTTTGGATAAGGAAGTAGATGATAATGGGTATTCCATTTTTAATAAGTTATGCGAAGATAATGTTTCATGATCCTAATAAGTTTTATCTATTATTTATATTGGTTTATAAATTTTTGATAGTAAGGATTGATTTCACATAGATCATTATAATTGATTCTAATGACTCTTAGATTTATTAAATACTTTTCATATGTTTCTATGTTTGATGGTTTAGGTATTCATGGGAATGAATAATCATATATTTAAATCATGAAATTTTTTTATATCATCATACACTTATTTTATTCTTATAGTACTAATAAAATTCAATTGTTAATGCTTACATTTACCCTTACTAAAAATTTGACCTCATTATTCTTATATTTCAATTTCCTATGTTATAAAGATTGAGTTTTAATGAATTATGTCTCTAAGGGTTTAATATTGATGATTATGATTAAATAATGTGTAAAATTGAAATCATGGAATATAGGGATATGATGTTAATATTTATAAAACCAGTGTTTTTGAATTCATGATGTGATGATTTTTCTAATTTTCTAAAACTCTAAACCTAAGAGGACCTTGATAATATTAGTAATCCAACATTTTATTTTTTATTTTTGTTAGTATCTTGTAGTTAAAATTATTTCACCTTCATTAGAATCATATCCATAAATGAATATTTTATATTTTGAATGCCAAATTTTAGAGTTTTGTTTCTGGGATGTGTTTTTTTCATCTACCAATTTTTTGATATCAATCTACAGTATATAAAATTACAAATAAATATATGTACCTTATGTGAAATAAGTGAAATATATGAGATCTAAATAACCCATAATATTTTAAAAATTATTATTTTAATCTCGAGAAATTACCATTTTGAAATTTTGGATTACCCTTATAAAATTAGCTGTATTTGTAAATAGATGTCACAAAACATTGGATCAACCTTACACACCTTAGTGAACTTATATCTACAAAATTTTAGGTATCTAATCACTATTATGAACATCCCACTTTATCTTATGAAAATTCATGGGTCGCTTTCCTTTTACATGTTTTAATCAGCAACATGACCATTAGGGTTAATGAACCTTATAATATTTTCCAAATTCCAATAGTATAAAAAGATTTATAGAACATTATTTAAATAAAAATAAAGTATCATCAATCGTCCTCTTGTCATTCCCATTTTCTTTAAAAACCTTTCAAACAACTTGAAATACCACATCAAAATTTTTTGAAAACAAATTCAAAATCGCCCTTAATGGAGTTATGTTGATATTCTTATCCTCTAATATCCCAAATCATATCAATAATAAAAAAAATCAATAGCATATATAGAGGAATAAAAAAAATTCTTCCACAAAATTATTAAATAACAATAAATGCCCAATAATTTAATCTAAAAAATGGTAATATGATTGATGTAGAAATAGAAATAATCCCATAGGAATATAAATAAAGTGTAATAATATAAGACTAATAAATATATTAAATTAATAATACAAAAATCACTCATAAACAAACCCAATGAAATCACAATTTTTTTTCATGAACATATAACAGAATTAAAGAGTAATATGTATCAATATGAATGAAATACGTATGAATATCATATGTGTATGTATACTGTGTAAGATATATTCTATTATAAAATAACATTAACCCCAAGTGTTACCAGGAGTTTAACATTGTCATATATGAATCATGTGTTACTATGTAATAGATTTAACATATCAAAAGAGTCATCACAAAATACACATTTCAAAACATTAGGTTCATTCAAACTAACCTTGAAACTATATTTACCTTATTCATACAATGTAATTGAATACTTTATATATATGATAAACTATATAAATGAAAACCGTACGGCTTAATTTTTCTACATTTCAACCCCTTAGAAAATTTCATCATATCCAAAATGAAGGATTATATCACCATAACACTAAAGTCTTGAGATAGCTTATATCACAGCCTAAATAGGACTTCTTAAACACATAGCTTTTTTTATATCAAAATCTAGTACAAGGTATGTTTGAATCCTTGACCATATCCTAAAAAATCCTTAATGATGGATTTCCTATAGTTTTAGGCAATATTAAGACCATTGAATTTCAATATTTATTATATTACAATATATTAAATAAATTATGTAAAATAATATATAATTAATTGATTAATAAATTTTCCTAATAATTTATATCATCTGACAAGGCATTAGAAATAAAAATATATCTCTTTTTTTCAATATATAAAAATTGATTAATTAAAATAATCCATTTTCTATGAATAAAAACACACCTGAATCTCATTTTCATTACTCAATAATCATTTATTCCACCTTATTATAACATTTTCAATCAATTAACCTACATAATTTGTCTTATATTTAAAATAAAAAGGTTAAAAAACCACTTTAAATCCCACTTAATCATCGAAATTGATAATTATAATTTTCAAATAAATTATATATAAACATATCATTATACTTCGTTATTCATTAATCCCAACATTATTTTAAACAATAAATAATAAATTTATAACATATAAAATCCCATTATAAGAGTATTAAATAATCAAATGTCATAAATTAAAAATTTAATAAATTAAAATTTATTATCAGGGAAATTATTCTATTTTAATTCAATTACTAAATTATTACTCACCAAAGATTCCTTAAAAGGAAACACATACCTAAAATGCCTTTATAAATCAATATTTCAATTTCACAATTCTTCATTACTTATGAAAATACAAAAAAACAATGTTCAATAACCTGATGCCTTTAGTTCAATCTGATATCAATACCTTAATAATCAAAAATTTTATTGAACAAGTATAATAATTATTCATATTATGAAAATTCACTATTAATATGTTCATAAAATAATATTTCTGTGACTTAAGAATAACAATCATATATATTACAAAATTAAACATGATTATCCATTAAATATCATAATAAATCACATCACTAAAACCTATATTATAATTTAATATTTGATTTATAAGATAAAATACCATAAAAATACAAGTATTAAAATATATTCAAGTTATATGATAATGTAATATGGAAAACATATTGAGACACTCCCAGTTTCATGAAATTACCCCTTTAATTATGTATTTTAAGTATGTAATGTTTTTGGTTGATGTTTTGTAGGCTTGATATGAATTTTTTAATGTTTGGGATTTTATGGTGGTGCGTGGTTTGAGCACAGTTAGTAGAAACCATGAAACTTCTATAGGAAACTATGCAATGTATGGCTGATGCTATTTAGTAGGCTCATGGTTAGGTGCACGATTTATCTAAACCATGAATCCACCCAGGTGAAACCATAAAAAGTTAAATAGAGGGAATTAAATGGTTGGAACACATTTTTTCTAATATTGGAGGAAACCATGCGAAGGGTGTTTGGAGACAGTGGCTAGCACACATTTTGTGAATCGGTTTCATAAAAATTCTCATAAACCATTCAATTTTAAAAATTATATCCTATAAAAGTGTATCCCACTAATAAATAAAACTAGACAACTATTTTTTCCTCTTTTACTACCCTAACTTGGTTCTCACTCCTTTCTATGTATGTGGAGATTTTCCCTTCAATTTGGGAGCGATCCGTTGGAAAATCATTGTTTGTTAAACATCATATTACTTGTTAAGTCTCCATTCTTGGTGGGTTTCCTTAGATATATTATTATTTAATCTATTGGAAACACAAATATAGTTTTTTTGGGGATATATATATTATATTTTTTGTCAACCAGGATGATATTTGGGTGTGTTGATGTTGGGTAACAAGTTATGTGGTGGGTTTTTTTTGACATTCGACCTAGTGTTTTTAAATAATTCATTACATTCTTCATTTTCTCCATACTTTCTAAGTTAGGTGGATTAATTAATGACTCCAATTATTATAAAATGAAGTATTAGTTTCATTTTTTAAAATTTAATTAAATTGATGTGAAAAGTATGGTAGAAACCCTCTTTAGTCATGGTTTACAGATTTTTGAAAATTTGTTGTTTTGAGAAAGTGATTTGTTTTTGGAATTTAAAATGATTATTTTAAAATGTGGGTTTTTTATTAATGAAAATGGTTTGATGGTTATTTTTTCAATAAAATAAATGTTTTATTGAATTGGATTGAAATTTTTGGTTTGAAATGGTTTTGGCATAAACAAGTTGGTGTGAGTTTATACTTTCAATGTGACCCTGAATTATGGGCATGTACCATTGGGGTATAAGGGAAGTGACCCTGGATAAGGTGTGTATGACATTCTGGCATAAGGATATTTGAATGTTAGATATGAATTGGTGGATAGAAGAGAAACTGATCCTTAGTATGAAAATGTTACTGTAGAATTCTTGTGTGGGTGTTGGTGTGTGAATCATGGTTTGTGTATGCCAAAAAGGAAAGTGAAATAGTTTCAAGAATTGTTTTTTTTCTTCCATGGGAAACTGTTTCGGTTGGAAAAATATTTTGGGTTGTAATTTCATTATCTTTGATAAAATAATGAAAATTATTCTAAATGATTTTATATAAACGGTTTTATATAAATTTGATAACATGTTCTATCTTGGGGGCCTAATTATAAAAGTTATTTTGAAAAAACACATTGTGTTGAAATACTCACCCACTACATGGGATCTTTGGTGAGTTTTCTGATATTTTTCATCGATACATTAGTAAAGAAAAAGTGCCACATTTCTTTAGTGATTCTTTGTGATACTTGGACATGAATTGTGGAGTTATAGTGTGGAGCATGTTGGGAGCTATGATATTATGTCGTTGGAGTGTTTGAGTATTGTGGTTTAGTATTTTGCTTTGGTAATCTAATATTGGTTGTCGTTTATTTTTTTGTATTTTGGTATAAATCCATGTCATATTAGATATTTATCATTCATCATATTGTGGCTTTGGTCATGGTAAACTTGGTTTTGGTAGTTTTATTTTCAAAGGGAAAATCATCCTGCAATTGTATTGAGGAACATGGCATTTATTTCCAACATTTGGTGCCATGAGGATGTCTCCTAAGGCCTAGTATAAATTCCTCTTCAACTCAAGGGAATGATAAGGAGTAGGATGTTACAAATTATATCAGTTTTTTATTCAAATAATTGGAGACAAGTGTTATTTTTTTGTTCAATCAGTGGGTACCAGTTTTGTCAGTTTTAGGATTAAAAATTCATTCTTCATTTAGTATTTAATTTGTGGTGGTAGAAAGGAGTATGATCATAAAAAAATGATATATTGAGCATAAAAAGGTGTATCTAATATATTTATGAAATACTTTATGGTACCAGAGAGTTGGGTATATAAGTCTTTTGGAGATAATTATATGAGTTTTTATCTAATTATCATGGGTTTATAAAATGAGAAGAGTGTGACACAAAATTATATAAATGACATCCCACTATGAGTACATGTTTTACTTTGAGTAATGATTTATCATTTAGAGAAAAAATGATGAATTTTTAAAAGTATTGTTTTTTTCAACTATTAGGTTTTGAAAAAACAAGGTAATGGTATTTTGAAAATGGTTTTATTATAAAAAGAATGAAGGAATTCTCAAAAATGGGTCAAAAATGGATAGTGTGGAATTTTGGGAAAACATGTTGTGATAGTTGTGTTACGGGAAATTTAAAATTTCCAAGCATTCAGTTTATAGAGAGTGGGACTTATATTGTTTTGTTTTAATTATAGAAGATGGAACCTGGTAGGCATCATTGAAACCAACTGGACTAATCTTCTAAGAATGTGATTTCGCCTGAGCCACCAATCAACCAACTGATGGTTCATAGTATTGTCTAATATTTTCCGGCCATGTATAGAGTGAAACAAAAGGATAAACCAATGAAAGTGTAACATTCTATTTAGTTCTATAATAATAATCGTTCAATCTTTTGAGGTGAATTTTTACCATATAAGGTAGAGGTGTGGCTAAATAGGAAGAATTGAATATTCAATTTCCTTTTCACGCCAGCAGAGCTGAAAGACAAGTTAGTGATGTATATTCTGGGTGATCTTCCACGCTAATGGAGGGATATAGCTGTTGAATATAAATTTTAACAAGGAATTCAATATAAGTATTTTTAAGAATATCTTAACAAAAAATTCTATCCTTATACATTTAGGATTGAAATAAAAATAGACTATTTCATCTTGAAGATGGATAATCTCTCAATCATAGATTATGAGGATAAATTTATTAATTTTTTCTACTTTCCACCCAACGTTACTTCTAGTGCATCCTTGAAGGCACAAAATTTTGAATCGGGGATGAGGCAAGAGATTGAATTGAATATTGGTGTTCATTAAATAATGGATTATATAGAGATGGTAAATAGAGATGTGTGAAAAAATGGATATCTTCATAGATTCTGGTGAAATAAGTATTTTGATATCTACAGGAAATGGTGGGAACTCTAATGATGGGAACAAATAAAAGATTGGAAAAAATTTCCAAGGTAGTGGGATGACATAGAATCAGATGGCTGTAACAATTAATCTTCCTCCTAAGACCAAAAGTAAGAAAATATGTTTTTAGTGTAGATATTGTGATCATATGAAATGAAATTTTATAAAACAACCTATACCATGCCAAAATATTTTCCAGAGAGGCAGTCTTTATTGCTATTATTAGAGTGCTCCATGGTGTAGAGTTTGGGAAACATCTCATTTTTCAGAGACTTCATATTCTTCAATAGGATGAGGGAAGATGAATAACTCTGATCAGTAGAACTGAACTATCCTTGGTGATTCTAGTAATATTGTGACTATAAAGGAAGGAAAATCTCAATATGGTATTAAAGAACAATGTACAGTGAGTAATTAGTTATTTGTAGTTGTGTAAGTTATGGTGGATGATCAATCTGAAGTATCACCATTGAGAGGAAAAATTACTTTTAATTCTACCCTCGTGTACAATATGTTTTATTTGGGTTAATCCCATTCATATATTTCTTCTCCTTCTTTTTATTTTATAGATTTTCAGGTTGATATGATGCCTTCTATTTTGAAATTCAAACTTTTTACTGTCAAAGAGAATATCAACCCTTTATGTGTAAAACATGTTCTATAACTGTTGATGGAGATGAGTTGATATGGGATTCCTTGATCTTAAGATATATGTATATGAGATAATATTGGGTATGGATTAGTTGACAATTTTTAAAAGATCAGCCAAAATGTTTTACCCAATGTGTTAGTTTTACGATTTATGATGGTGTCTAGAATCTCTTTAGAGGGGACCTAAATTTAATGGTAGTTGTAATGGGATTGTTGGCACTAGTAGTTGGAACATGATCATACTAGTTGGAATATTTTAAGTTTCCATTGATGAAAGATATTTAGTATAATAGTTCTATAGTGGTTATTGTTAAATTTTTATATGCTTTTTATAAAAATTTATTAGGGGTTCCACACACAAGATAAGTGGATCTTGGGATTGATCTCTTACCCAGGAGAAGTCCTATATAACATAAATCATACTATATGAGATCAAAATATAATAGGGAAATTGAAAGTGCAGTTGAATGATCTATAAAGAAAAGTGTTCTTTGAATCTAGAACTTCTCCAGGGCAACATCGATCTTTTTTTCATAATGGTGGATGGAAATCTTATTTTTTGTATGAATTATTGTATGATTAACCTAGTTATGATAAATAATTGGAATCCCCTTCCATTCATTGATTGTAGTGACAAAAGCTTCATGTATATGTAAATTTCATTACTTTTTCAGAATACATAATATAAGACACAAAATGATGCACAAAGAATATATTAGTTTAGTGTCATTGGAAAATGAGTTCATAAATATCCACATAATATCCCTCTTTATCATTCATAACTAGAACCCCTTTTGGTACATCTTACTTAATAACATTCTTCATATCCAGAGGAAAAGAAACACAAAAAGGGTGAGCTCAGATTCTCAAAAAGGGTAAAAAAGGGAGATATCAATCATATCATAATCATAATATATAAGAACATAACAATTCAAAATCTCCTCCTGCATATCATAGATCATGATATCATGTCACAGAATAAATCACAATAGATAATAAAGAATCAATGAACATATTTACATAGGGAATAACATAATACATGGAATTTTTGGAATACACATAAGCATTGGCAAATCATTTCATATTAGTTAAGGCTCATTTATAAGACCATTATAGTGTTCAAAGTATGTTATAGAATCGATTTCAATTCTCATTCCATCCCTGTATTATTGAATAAGGTTTACTTGACGTTTTGGCCCTATATTAATGAATTATGATAATTTTCTCTTATAGACCTATCTATATCATAAGATATAAATCTATACCCAATGCATTGGAGTGAGATATAGGTACCACCCATCTCATAATGAAATCATTCTTATGTGTTTCATAAAAACAAAAATCATTTATCATAGAATAACCCAAGAAATAAAATTGGTTTCCTAAACATCATTCGATCAAAAAATATTCCATGTAAAGAAAATGGATTTCATAACTATAATTCCATAAAAAACATATTAAAAGCACAAGAATAATAGGTATAGTATACTTGAAACATAACCCTATTAAAGAATGTAATCTAGATGGAAAATAATTTTGATATAACACTTGAAATTAATTATTGAGAAAAATATACTTTCTTCTTCAAAAAAGTTTTATTTTCTCAAAATACCATGTAATTTGAAGAGAAAATAATTTATTTGAAAATAACCTTGAAACATTGTTATGGAATCTTCTTATAAATAGAGAGTTATAAAAACAAAAAAAATCTGTTCATGCCATATAATTTAAAAGAAAAAATTCTTCTTATAATTTTTTTGAAAAAGTCAAAAAAAACCTCATATCAAAAATGAAAAAATATTCCTTTCATACCATTTAATAAAAATTATAAAATGGGTAAAATTGAATTTAAACAACTATATAATAATAGAATGAATATTTCAGAATAAATATTTAGGAAACATAGACATGGATGATAAATATACCCCAATAAATACTTATGTATAAACAATCATAGATAATAATGAGACTAAAAAACTATCCCTTAAATAAGGGTTGAATTAATTCATATTTATTTAATATTTTTATAATGGATTGAATAATGTTTTTAAAATATTCCATAACCATATGATCATATTATCACCCATTTAATAATATTTCATTATTACTCTTCTTTCGGTCGTTATTTGCTGCATGTTTTGTCGTATAAATCCCAGTTATTCTTCATGGGTTTCATTTATATCATTTATAGATTGATAATAATTTAATATATATCATATTTATTCATTCTATACATTTATATTATTTTTCATTAAATGATATCATAGATAATTAATCACATCACATCGTGGAGACGGTAAGCCGCACTTACACACGAGCGATGATATCGTTCCTTTAATTATGAAATGGTATGGAAGTGGATGGAATATATTTTGTTTCACAATTAATATCATGTTATAATAATATTATATTGTTATTATTTCCCTCATTGTAATCATCCATTTAAGGTAGTGGTGAAAAATAGATTACACCACCGCGTGGAGATGTTAAGTCGTACGTACGCACACATAATGATTTAGCTTTTCGTATGATGGATAAATGGTGGAATATGGTTGTTAAATAATTATAATAACATAAATATATAATATATATTGTATTTATTACTTTATAATGGTAAAAACTCATGAAGAGTAAGTAGAAGAAGAAATAAGTTTAATAGAACCGCTAGAGGATATTATCTCTTCTTCGACGTGCTCCCTCTAGATCTCATATCAAGGGCACTAGAGTTAGTATTTTGAGAAGAAAATAACCTATAGAATATGAATTGGGAATTTGAGAAGTAAAATGGGTAGGGTATGGTCTATATTTAAGTATGAATTAGTTGTTATGAAATGAGGGAGGATGCACCCTTTTATAGTTGAGGTTAAGGGCACCTTTTGGATTGCCAAAAAATATTAATTTATAATAAATTAAAACCACATACTATAACCTCAAAAAATTTCATAGTTTTGAATATGAGATGGTATATGGTTTTTGTATCATCAATAAATAAATTTTAGACAGGTTTTTATGTGAATTTAAACCTTACCATTTTAATTATCTATTAGTTATTCTATTCAATTTTTAACTAAGGTAACATATATTTGAATATTAAAAAAAAGAAATATATACTTATTTTATGTCAATAAGATCATAAATTAATACTTAAGAACATTTTAGACCATATAATAATTATTTTATATTTTTTAAAAATTTATTATTAGTTTTTAAATAATTTAATAAAACATTATTTTGACAAAATATCCATAATGTCAATTTTGACACAATTTATTTCATGGATTTTTAAAAATATCAATGTAAGATGTTAACCATGAAAAAAATATTTTATTATATCCCTACGGGGTCAAGGTAATATAAAAAAAATAATTTTATATATTAATTATTCCAAATTATATTTAGTTTAAATTTTTTATTACATTTATTTGTTATCTCCATTAATAAAATAATTAAACATCATTTTTGTGCAATTATTTAATATACTTATTTTTTAATAAAAAGTAAAAATAAAATACTATGAAGAATTAAAATCCTCTATATTCCATAATAAAATGTGTATTTGATTATATATTCTTGAAAATTCCTTCGTAAAAATGTTATATTTATCAAAACATGACTCTGGAAACTTTAACATCAATTAAAATAAAATATTATAAGTGTCATAATCTTTTACATATGGCTCAAAATAGTCGATAACCAGACCATTGTATTATTATGGTGTATATATATTTGAAATATAATATGTGTTCATGTTTTTTGTCATTTAATGGTTATTACTATTTTAATAAAAATTATTTTATTAATTTATCATCAATTAAATAATTTCCGCATCGTCAATATATAAGACTTTTAAGTAATTATTTATTTTCTAAAAATTAATAATAAATTACCCTGATAAGTTAAAACATTTTATATTATAAATTATTATTTACAGTAGAATTTATCTTCTGTATAACCTAATATTAAAAATGATATAGTTATTAAAATTTGAGTAAGTCGTATTTAACTTTTCTTTAAATTAAATATATAAAATGTCCAAATCTCATCCAAGTGGATTTTAAAGGAAACAATTTATACCCATGGATGATTTAAATAAAAAAAATTCATCCAATAATATTAGGAAAAGTGTTAATGTAATTTTATAATATTATTTTTAATCTTAATTCCATGATTTACCCTTTTAGCACATTAATGAGATTTTTTGAAGTTACAATTAATATTTGCCAAAAATAAAAGAAATATTTTCAAATAATTTGGACAAAATAATTCCAAATACTGAATAAAATTTTTAAAATTCAAAACATATAAGTTTTAGTAATTAATCTAAAATAAATCTCACCGTCGGAATGAGAAAAAAAATTTAAAGTTAAAACATTGAAAAAGGTTGAAATATTTTAACTTCTGAATTCAATGTAAAATTGATGACAATTACCTAAATTATATTAAATGATAAAAATATATTCTCATTATATACTTAAACTATTAAATAATATAATTTTACTACATAAATTATATTTATGAAAAACTTGTTTTCAATTAAAATTGTGTATATTTATATTATTTATTAAACCATGAAATTTATTAGAAAAATATCAAAAAATCATTCAAAGTAAATTTTTATATCCCTATTTCAAATAAGAAGTTTAATTTGTTAAATTGAATATATAAATGTTTTAAAAACTAGATTTAAAATGGGTGTACCATCAAAATGCAGTAAAACTGCATTTTTTGAGATATACTTCTTTTATCTGAAAAAATTGAATTTGTTGTTATACAATGTCTAAAAACATATAAGACAAATTTTAAAAATTTATATTGAATATATTAAATAAACATTTATTTAATGAAGTCCATAAAGAGTGATTTTATTATTTTTTAAACTCATTTATTTTCATTTGAATAGTTTTTCTGAAAAACATTTCCTTTTATTTAAAAAAAGTTTTATTTACATTTATAATGAATTTTGAACCAAGTAATTAATTATATATACATGTGTAAAACATAAATTATTAATAAATTTAATACTATTCATACTCAATGCCTAGGTTATAAGGTAAGTTAATAATATTTTCTTTTCTTAAACTTGGTTTTGTATGAAATGTATTCTATCAAATTAAATTGAAATTGTATGTAACACAAGCCAAGAAAAGTGTTGCATATATCTCAAGCTAATATATTGTTGTGTATAATGGAATATTATCTTGGTGTAGCATACAACACATGATATAAAACAAATTAAAAAAATGAAATCTATCTCATAAAAATCTTATGGTGCTACATTGATTATCTATTCGATCATTTAGTCTGATCCCAATGGTTCTGTAAAATTATCTTATAATCAGGGTGTCAATAATTTCAAGTCTAGAATGAGGATATTCCAAAGATATATTTCAAGGATTAATATGGACATTAAGATTATGTGGTTATTCATTTTGGTCTTTATAATTCCCCAATCATCAATATGGGAATGATGAATAAGATATTTCAATGTTATCTAGATTATCTTTTGGTGTTTTTTGTGGATGACATATAAGTGTATTCAAGGAAGAAGGAAAAGAATGTGTGACACATGGAGACATTTTTTGGAATTTTTCAGGATCATCCTCTGTATAAAAAATTGTCAATATTTAATTTTTGTATACAAGAGGTTTGTTTCCTTGGCCATGTAATCTCTGAAAGAGTTGTTTCTATAGATCCAGATAATATATAAGCAGTTATCTCTACGTAACAACCGAATAATTTCTTTGAGATATGAATTTTTCTTATAATGGATTGTTATTACTATTGATTTTTCTATTATTTTTCATGAAAATATTCACTTTTGAGAGATCTAAAAGTAAATTTGTTCCAATCCATTAGAATGATGAATTTTATAAGTATTTCCAATAGTTTAAGGTTCACCTTAAATCACCCACAAACATGATATTTCAGTAATATAGACCAGGGTACGTGGTGTATTGTGATTCTTCTGGATATATATTGGGATGTCTTCTTATGTAGAGGGATCACACTGTTTCTTATGGATCAAGGCAGTTACTGTTTGATGAGAATAACTACCCAAATATTATTTGGAATTAGCTTTCATAGTTCATACTCCGAAGACATGATGTCAATACCTATTTGGTGAGAAACTTATAGGGTTCATGGACCATAATAACTTGAAACATATTTTCTCACAAAACAATTTTAACCAGAGACAAAGAAGATGGATAAAGTATCTCCTAATGTTTGACGTTGAATTGATGTATAAAAAAATTAAAGGAAATTCAATGGAAGATGCCTTAAGTAAAAATTCATTTTCTCATTTGAAAAAACAAGCATCAAAATAGTGTTATTTTATGTCATTGATAGCTGATATACACTTGGATTATGAATATTACAGTAGTACAATAGTTTTCATTCTTGTTTCTTTATTTTCTCATTTAGTGGATGTGGCTTAAGAGGCCTATACATCCAATTTAGAATGTTTTTCTATAATAAAAAATCACAATGGTTGGGAGACAATTAAGTGAGGAAGCTGGATATGAGTGCACTATTTTTGTATAGAGATCAGATGGTCATACCTTTGTATTGTAAGGAAAAACATCTCTATGCATACATCCATTCGAAATGGGTTGCTCATCATGGAATAAAAATGATCTATAATGTTTTAAAAGAATAGTTGTGGTGGTCAACATAAAAATGAAGGTGTTTGAGTTTGTTTTATGACTCCATACCTATCAGTAGGTTAAGGCATAGAATCAATGACCATTAGTCATGTTACAGTCTTTACCTATTCCTGTTTTTAAATAAGAGGGTATATCCATGGATTTTGTAAAATTTCACCCATGAACAGTCTGAAAACATGATACCACATGCATGATAGTGGATCGACTCAAATATTTGGACCATTTAATCCCTCATAATGAATCTCACATGATAGAGTACTTATCGGAAATATATATCTAAAATAATGTAAGGAGGCATGAAATACCTATATTGATAGTATCAGACCAAGATCTAGGGTTTACATATTGTTTTTATAAGTATATACAACAATCCCATGGTTCTGTTTAACCATGAGTATGGCATATCAACTCCATGTGGATGGAAACCCTAAGAGGATGATAAAAAAATTTTAAGACATGCATTAAGATTGTGTAATGGAATTTGGTGGCTCATGGAAAGGGCACATACTATTAGTGGAGTTATCATATTACAATAGTTATTAGGTTTCAATACCTATGTATACTTTTGAAGAATTGTATGGGCATCCCTGTCGTTCGAAACTTTTTTGGGTGGAAACGGGTGAGGACTCAAAAGTTTGGGCATGCATTGTCCAATAAATATCAGAGAAAATTCAGTAGATCTGGAAGATAACTATAACGAACCATAATTTACATACATTGTTATTACATTAGAATTGAAGCATACTTATTAAAACATATAACAAAACCACGAAAGGACTGTATAGGTATAGTGTCTTTAGAAACTGGAAAACATAAACAACTGGTTCATAAAGCATCAACATTGTCTCACATTTATTTCATCATATCTAGAGTACCTTTTGGCATATCCTACTTAATAACCTTCTTCCTGACTTGGGGGAAAGAAAACATACAAAAGGGTGAGCTCAAATGCTCAGTAAGGGTAAACAAAACAAAAATCTATCACATCATATTCATAAGAAAATAACATTTTTGAAATCTTAACCTGCAAAAGAAATATTAATTTCGTAACATGGGATAAATCATGGTAGTGAAACGTAATCACAATAATCATAACTTAAAACATGAAGCTTTTTTTCATACACACATAATCATAGAGAATCATTTCTTATTAGTCAAGACTCATTTCCAAGACTATCTTAGTGGACAAAGTCCATTTCTGAACCGAGTTCATTCCTCGTTTCAGTCCTGTTTCACTGAACCGGTTTAACCTGCAGTTCCAGCCATGTCTATCTCATGAGATATAAAATCTTTACCCAATGCATTGAAGGGAGATATAGGTTCCACCCATCTCATAATGATACCATTCTTATGTGTTCCGCAAAATCATAAACCATACATCATTGCATAACCCATGTAATAAAAATGGGATTCTTAAACAACATGACATCATAAAACAATTCATATAAGATAAAGGATTTCATAAAAAGAATTCAATCACAACATAATCAAATCAATGTAATAATAGGGATAGAAACAGAACCCTATATTATCTTACATGGAACATAATTTTGATTTAACACTTAAACTCCATTCTTGAGGAAAATATCCTTTCTACTTCAAAAACACTTTTCTTTCTTAACATGTCATACAATTATAAACTAAAAGAAGTTGATTAAAATTAAACTTGAAAACTTGTAAGGTAAGCTTCTTGGAAATAATGTTTTAAAAATCCATTCATTCCGTATAAGTTAAAAGAAAACATTCTTCTCGTACTTTGGTCGGAAAAGTCAAAAAGTACCTCATATGAAAAACGACAAAAGATTCCTTTCATATCTTTTACTAAAAAATCACCGAAGGGTAAAATTGGATATAAACTATTGTAGAATGATTTAAATATTACATATTGAGGAAACATGGATGTGGATGATAAAATTCACCCCAGTAAATTCCAAAGTATAAACAATCTCAGATAAAAATGAGATTGTGATATTTCCCTTACCTTAGGTCGAATTTGCTTCGTAAGTGTCCGAAACTCATGTATAATGATTTAAATAATGTTATTGACTTATTAAAGAATCATAATTATTTTTATGATTCATATATGGTCATATTCTTAGCTTATTATTAGTAATATTTCATTGCTACTTGTTATTCGGGTGTTTATTAATTTTTTGTTCTTAGGCGTGTTTTGTCGAAAAAATTCTTATTTGTCTTTTTAGGTTATAGATACCTCATTTACAGAATGTTATTATTGTAATATATATCATATTCATTCATTCAATTCATTTATATAATCATTATGCAATGAAGATCACGTAGAACGAGTTGCATCACATCGTGGAGACGGTATTTCGTACGTATGCACGAGCGATGATATCATTCCCATGATTGTGGAATTTTATTAGAGTGTATATATACTATTTCAGAATAAATATCACTTTAAAATAATCATATACAGTTATTATTGACACCATTATACCCTTCCATTTAAGGTGGTGGTGGAAAATAGATTACACCACGGCGTGGAGACGGTATTCCGTACGTACGCACGCGCAGTGATTTCGTTTTCCGTAGGATGGATAGATGGTGAAATAGTGTTGTTTCATACTTATAATAACATATCATTATATGGGTGATACTTATGTTATTACTCCATAATGAAACAACTAAAGAATAAGAAGTGGAAGAAGAAATGAAGATGAAAGAATCGGTAACGGACATTACCTCTTCTTTGAAGCGCTTATTTGAGACCTCCTTTTAAGGCACTAAAATTTGTCTTTGAAGAATCCCAGGACCTCTAGGATGTCTCTAGGGAAGTGGAGAGAAGAAATTGGTAGGGTTTGGCCGAGCTTGAAGGCTCAAAGTGGTGTGAGGAAGAGAGGGAGGAGGTTCCCTTTTATAAGGGAGGAGAGGGGCACCTTTGGAACAACTAAAAATATTATTTTATTATAAAGTCAAATTCGGTTATTAATAGCTCCAAATTGATATATTTCGAAGCTAAGGTGGGTATGGGTCGAAACCCTCTCATCCAATAGAATTTAGACAAGTTTAGGTATCAATTGTAACCTTATCATTTAGATTTAACTTTAAGTTAGATAATTTAACTTTTACCGTGTCTTCTTGTTTTCTTACACTATAAGGTTAATAAACTTACTATATCAAGCCAAAAGAACCCCAAGTTGTTTATTATTAATATATATAACCTCATATAATTCATTTGTCCGAACCTTATATTTTTAGTAATAAAATAACAATTAATAATGCAATATTTGTTTTAAAAACTATTTTATGTCAATTTTGACACTATTTGGTAATTGTTTTTTGTGAAAATCATAACAGAATGATTAGTTAGAAAAAATTTCATTAAATCAATAATAAAATTTCATATTAACATATAAAATTATTTTAATTCATAAAAAGCCTCAAATTACATTTATTTGGGTATTTATAACATCAATTATGTCAATATTTCATTAATAAGATAATTACTGCATCATCATTGTATCATAAATAAATTAAATTATTTTAAGTCTAAAAATTACAAATAAAATACCATTATGTAGGAAATATTTTTATATTTCTAATTAATATTTATAGTCGAATTTATTTTATGTATAACCCCATATTAAAAATGATTTACTTATTAAACTTTGATTTTAACTATTTTAACCCTTCTTTAAATAAATTAATAATAAATGTCCTAATCTAATCCAAGTGGGCCTAAATGGTCATATATTATTCCAAATGTTGTTTTTGTTCGAATTACACTTATCCAATAGAATTAGGACATGTGTTAGGGTAATATTAATAACACTTTTACCCTTAATTACCCTATTTACTTTTAACCGTGGTAAAAAAAGTAAAAAGTTACTATTCACAAAAAAATTATTTTCATCTCATTGAACCGCATTTTAGTCCATGATATTAACCGTGTCTCTCGGATTTTTGAAATTCCACTCACAAATGTGGTAAAATTATGTTTTATGAAAAATTCAGTTTTTTAACTACCACTTAGTGGTTTCACTATTCATCAAAAATTGAATGTTTTCAGAAAAATACCAAAATTTCACCCTAGGAAAATTTCGATATTCTGAATCCGAAAATTATGTCCATTTTGAAAAATAAAAATTATAAAATTTCAAAAAGTGGTTATTACTATTCATAAAGGCTAGTTTTAATAATATTTTAATAGCATATCGTTGTTTAGTGAAACTCGGTATTGCGTACGACGCAAGCTATCAAGGAAGGCCGCAGTTGCGTGTAAAGCAAGCCAAGCTAGTGTTGTGTGTAGTGAAAGATTCCTTTGATGATTTATATAAAATAAAAAACAAAATATTTCTCATAAAAGTCTCGGGTGTTACATTCTACCCCCCTTAAAATGTATTTCGCCCTCGAAATTCGTCACATTGTAACAAACAGATGAGGATACCTTTCCCTCATTATATCCTTAAGCTCCCATGTAGCTTCTTCTAACTGGTGGTTCCTCCATAAAAATTTCACCAAGCGAGTGGTCTTATTCCGTAGGACTTTTTCGCTACGATCCAGAATCTCTATCGGTTGTTCTTCATAAGAAAGATCTTGCTCCAGCGGTACAACTTCTGAGCTGAGTACATGTGAAGGATCAGGTATGTACTTTCTCAGGAGAGATACATGGAACACATCATGAACTTGAGAGAGATTCAGTGGAAGCGCCAACCGGTAAGCTACCTTTCCAACACGATCCAGTATTTCGAAAGGACCGATATATCTAGGGCTCAACTTCCCCTTCTTTCAAAATCTCATGACCCTCTTCCAGGGAGATATTCGTAAGAACACTTTATCACCCACTTCAAAATCTAGGTCTTTTCATTGGTTGTCAACATAACTTTTCTGTCGACTCTGAGATACTCTTATTTGTTGTTTAATAGATCATACCTTTTCTGCCATCTCATCAACAAGATCAGGTCCTAATAGCTTTCTTTCCCCAACTTCATCCCAGCAAGTTGGAGTCCTGCATTTCTTTCCATAGAGAGCTTCATAAGGAGCCATCTGAATACTAGAGTGAAATATAATAAGAATATTCAACCAAATGTAGGTGTTGATCCCAACCACCTTTGAAATCCATAGAGCAAGCTCTCCACATATCTTCTAGAGTTTGAATTGTTCTCTCAGACTGACCGTCTATCTGAGGATGATAAGCAGGGCTTAAACTCAACTCTGTATCCAGAGTATGATGAAGACTTTTCCAGAACTTCGAGGTAAATCTCGGATCCCGATCAGATATAATATAAAGTGGTACTCCATGCAATCTTAACACTTCCTTTACATATATCCTTGCAAGCTGATCCAGAGAGAAATCCTCTCTAATAGCAATGAAGTGTGCAGACTTTGTAAAACGATCAACTATGACCCAGATAGCATTATTGCCTATAAATGTTTTAGGAAGTCCTGTGACAAAGTCCATAATGATGTTTTCCCATTTCTATTCAGGTATGGGTAATAGTTGTAACATCCCCTTAGACTTCTATCTCTCAGCTTTAACTTGCTGACAAACCAAGCATCAAGAGACATATTCAACAACATCTCTTTTCATTCCATGCCACCAGAAGTACTCTTTCAGGTCCCTATACATCTTCGTGCTTCCATGATGAATAGAGAATGAAGAACTATGAGCCTCATCCAGAAACTCCTTCTTTAATTCGGGGATGGGAGGAACACAAACCCGATTCCTGAACTTTATTATCCCATCACAATCAAGGTTGAATTGAAGAATATTTCTCACCTTATTTTGTAACTCTACATCTTCTTTCTGCACCTCTTTAGTCTTCACATGTATATATGGTTGAAAATTCATTTGAGAAAGATTCAATTTTCCCCCTTCCATTATAATTCCAAGATCTATCCTTTTTAAATCCATAAATATTGGATCTTTTGTGATCCTCATCATGGATAAAATGGCATGGTCTTGTTGACTTAATGCATCTGCCACCTTGTTTTCTTTCCTTGGGTGGTAATGAATTGAGAAGTCGTAATCCTTAATCATCTCTAACCATCTTCTTTGGCGCATATTCAGCTCCTTTTGTGTGAAAATATACTTTAAATATTTATGATCAGTATAAATGTCACACCTTTCTCCATAAAGATAATGCCTCCAAATATTTAATGCAAAGATTACCGCAGCTAACTCCAAATCATGTGTTGGGTAATTTTGCTCATGGATTTTCAACTGTCGTGAGGCCTAAGCTATCACCATATCATTTTGCATGAGAACACATCCCAGTCCCTTATTGGATGCATCACTGTAGATCACAAACATTTCTCCACTATAAGGAAGTGTGAGTACAGGTGCACTAGATAACCTTTGTTTCAACTCCTTGAAATTCTCTTCACATTCACCCTTCCACACGAACTTAACTCCTTTCCAAGTCAACCTGGTGAGTGGATTAGATAATCATGAAAAATCTTTCACAAAACGTTGATAATATCCATCCAAACCAAGAAAACTTCGGATCTCAGTTACTGTTGTTGTTCTCGACCATCCTTCGATAACCTCTGTTTTTGCTGGATCCACAGATATCCCCTCTTTTGAGATTATGTGACCCAAAAATGCAACTTTTTGAAGCCAAAATTCACACTTGGTAAATTTGGCATAAAGCTTCTCCTTTCTAAGGGTCTTCAATATAATTCTGAAGTTATCTTCATGTTCTTCCTTGCTCTCTGAATAGAAAATAATATCGTCTATAAAGACTACCACAAATTGATCAAGGTAGTCTCTAAAGGCTCTATTCATCAGGTCCATGAAGATAGCAGGGGCATTAGTAAGACCAAATGGCATCACTATAAATTCATAGTGTCCATACCTTGTACGAAAAGCCATCTTTGGTATATCCTCCCTTTTGACCCTTAATTGATGATACCCTGAACGAAGATCAATCTTGGAAAAGTATTGAGCTCCGCGTAGTTGGTCAAATAAGTCATCAATGCATGGGAGAGGATATTTGTTCTTGATATTGATCTTTTTAAGTTCTCAATAATCAATACAGAGTCTCATTGATCCATCTTTCTTCTTAACAAACAGAATAGGTGCTCCCCAAGGTGACACACTAGGGCATATGAATCCCTTATCAAGATTTTCTTGGAGTTGCTTCTTCAATTCCTACAACTCAATTAGGGCCATTCAATAAGGTGTCTTTGAAATAGGCAAAGCACCCGGTACGAGTTCTATTGAAAACTCAACTTCAAGATTTGGGGGAAGACCTGGAAATTCCTCTGGAAAACATCATCAAACTCCCGTACAATGTGCATATTCTTAATCATGAGTTTCTCACCAACCATTTGAGATAAATAACCCTCATTTAGTGGAAGCAAGACCCATAAGATGGATGAAATTTACACTGGAAGTTTATGTTCATCCTTGCATCGATAGACGATAATAGATTGATCTGGAATATGAAATGTGACTTCCCTTATTTGGAAATTGATATGAGCTCCATATAGAGAAAGCCAATCCATGCCAAGAATCACATCAAATTCCACTATAGGAAGGATCACAAGATATGCAGGAAGCACTTTCCCACAAACTTCAATTGGGGAAGAATTATAAACTTTTGATGCGACTGTTGTGCCATTAGGTGTTGTCACAGCTAACTCAACATCTAATTTTTGAGGTAATACGGTGATACCCTTAGAAAATATTCAGAAATAAAAGAGTGGGTGGATCCAGAATCAAATAAAACATTTACTACTTTAGAGTGGATGGTAAGTGTACCTTTCACCACATCGTTATCGTACTCCACCTCGCTGATAGAAATTGCATGTGACTTTCCTTTGTCTTTAGCCTTAAGATTTTGTTGATATCGATCATCATCAACAACCCTTGGATTAGGGCCTTTATTGGCATAATGCCCCATCTCCTTGCACTTAAATCATTGAAGTGTAGTAGGTTCATTCTATGTGTCCCTTCCTTTGTTTTCATCATTATACATCTTCTTCCCATCATTGCGGCATTCAAATTCCCGATGACCTTCCTTTCCACATTTGAAACATTTACTTGTCCATTTAAGACAACTCCCTCCATGTTTCTTTCCACACTTTGAGCATAAGGGAAAGCTCATCTTATTTTCAGTGTGCTCTTTAGATTTTCCTTTGAATTCCATTTTCCTCTTCTTATCAAACCCATACGACTGATGGGTAACTCCAATCTCCATCTCAACTTTGAGAGCACATCGAACGATTTCCTCATAGCTATTGAAGTCCCTTATGGATAAGGCCCTTCGAAGACTTGGTTTTAAGCCACTAAAGAATCGATCGATCTTACTCTCAGGTTGGATAATAATACCAGAAGCGTACCGTGCAAGTCTTGTAAAATTTGCTTCATAGGTACCAATAGATTCATCATCCTTTTGCATCAGTTCAAGAAACTCTTTCTCCATCTTTGTTCGAAGAATACGAGGGAAGTACTTATTGAAAAATAAGTTCTTGAACTCGTTCCATTCCATGGACACAATTTCATCTCTTTGCCTCGTATTCTTAACAAGATTCCACCATTGATCAGCATTTACTTCCAAACGATACACTACTAGAATGACTTTATCATGTTCAGAACATTGAAGAACTGAAAATATCTTTTCAGTAGTACTGATCCATTTTTCAGCAACTAATGGATCAGTAGACCCGCTGAATGAAGGTGAACGCTGCCTCATGAAGGATTCAACATAATGTTGCTCCTTCCTTTTCTCGTTTGGAAGTCTTGTATGATTCATAGCTTGAGAAAGTTGTGAGATAATGGCTACAAGATTTTTCATTCCATCTCCCATAACGTTTGGTTGCTCAGGAGGACAATCATTGCATTTCCCATCGCATTCCACATTAACATGATTCCTTCGGGTTCTAGCCATTGACTAAAACCAAGAATAATAGTGTGAGCAACACTAATTATAATAGGAAAAACACATAATCAAGAATAAAATTTCACACTTAAGGATTATCCTAAGTTATTCATGTTCATTTCTAAAACACTAAGATTATGTTCTATGCTTAGAATTATCCTTAGGGTTCTTACTAAGGCTTTCACATACTAGTTCCCAAAGGTTGACTATACCTTTCCTCTGATACCAACTATAACGACCCATACTTTACATACATTGTTATTACATCAGAATTGAAGCATACTTATTACAACATATAACAAAACCACGAAAGGACCGTATAGGTATAGTGTATTTAGAAACTGAGAAACATAAACAACTGGTTCATAAAGCATCTACATTGTCTCCCATTTATTTTATCATATCTAGAGTCCCTTTTGGCATATCCTACTTAATAACCTTCTTCCTGAACTGGGGGAAAGAAAACATACAAAAGGGTGAGCTCAAATGCTTAGTAAGGGTAAACAAAACAAAAATCAATCACATAATATTCATAAGAACATAACATTATTGAAATATTAACCTGCAAAAGAAATATTAATTTCATAACATGGGATAAATCATGGCAGTGAAACGTAATCACAATAATCATAACTTAAAACATGAAGCTTTGTGGCTTACACACATAATCATAAAGAATCATTTCTTATTATTCATGCTCATTGCCAAGACTATTTTAGTGGACAAAGTCCATTTCTGAACAGAGTTCATTCCTCGTTTCATTCCTGTTTCACTGAACCGGTTTAACCTGCCGTTCCAGCCATGTCTATCTCATGAGATATAAAATCTTTACCCAATGCATTGGAGGGAGATATAGGTCCCACCCATCTCATAATGATACCATTCTTATGTGTTCCACAAAATCATAAATCATATATCATTGCATAACCCATGTAATAAAAATGTGATTCTTAAACAACATGACATCATAAAACAATTCAAGTAAGGTGGTGGTGGAAAATAGATTACACCACAGCGTGGAGACGGTATTCCGTACATACGCACGCACGGTGATTTCGTTTTCCCTAGGATGGATAGATTGTGAAATAGAGTTTTTTCATACTTATAATAACATATCAGTATATGGGTGATACTTATGTTATTACTCCATAATAAAAAAACTAATGAAGAAGAAGTGGAAGAAGAAATGAAGATGAAAGAATCGGTAACAGACATTATCTCTTATTTGAAGCGCTTCTTTGAGACCTCCTTTTAGGGAACTAAAATTGGTCTTTGAAGAAGACCAGGACCTATAGGATGTCTCTAGGGAAGTGGAGAGAAGAAATTGGCAGGGTTTGGCTGATCTTGAAGGCTCAAAGTGGTTTGAGGAAGAGAGGGAGGATGTGCCCTTTTATAAGGGAGGAGAGGGGCACCTTTAGAATAACTAAAAATATTATTTTATTATAAAGTCAAATTCGGTTTTTAATAGCTCCAAATTGATATATTTCTAAGATAAGGTGGGTATGTGTCGAAATAATCTCATCCAATATAATTTAGGCAAGTCTAGGTATCAATTTTAACCTTATCATTTAGATTTAACTTTAAGTTAGATAATTTAACTTTTACCGTGTCTTCTTGTTTTCTTACAATATAAGGTTAATAAACTTACTATATCAAGCCAAAAGAACCCCATGTTGTTTATTATTAATATATATAACCTTATCTAAGTCATTTTTCCAAACCTTAGATTTTTAGGAATAAAATAACAATTAATAATATATTATTTTTTTAAACACTATTTTATGTCAATTTTGACACTATTTGGTAATTGATTTTTTTAAAAATTATAAAAGAATGATTAGTTCAATAAAATTTAATTAAATAAATACTAACATGTCATATTAACATATAAAATTATTTTAATTCATAAAAGTCTCAAATGTACATTTATTTGGGTATTCATAACATCAATTATGTCAATATTTCATTAATAAGATAATTACTGCATCATCATTGTATCATAAATAAATTAAATTATTTTAAGTATAAAAATTACAAATAAAATACCATTAGGTAGAAAATAATTTTATCTTTCTAATGAATATTTATAGTAGAATTTATCTTATGTATAACCCCATATTAAAAATGATTTACTTATTAAAATTTGATTTTAACTATTTTAACCCTTCTTTAAATAAATTAATAATAAATGTCCTAATCTAATCCAAGTGGGCCTAAATTGTCATATTTTATTCCTAAGGTTGTTTTTGGTCTAACTACACTTATCCAATAGAATTAGGACATGTTTTAGGGTAGTATTAATAACACTTTTACCCTTAATTACCCTATTTACTTTTAACCGTGGTAAAAAAAGTAAAACGTTATTATTCACCAAAAATTATTTTCATCTCATTGAACTAAATTTTAGTCCTTGATATTAACCATGTCTCTCAGATTTTCGAAATTCTACTCACAGAAGCGGTAAAATTAAGTTTTAAGAAAAATTCAGTTTTTTAACTACCACTTAGTGGTTTCACTATTCATCAAAAATTGAAAGTTTTCAAAAAAATACCAAAATTTCACCCTAGGATAATTTCGATATTATGAATCCAAAAATGAAGTCCATTTTGAAAAATAAAAATTATAAAATTTCAAAAAGTGGTTATTACTATTCATAACGGCTAGTTTTAATCATATTTTAATTGCATATCGTTGTTTAGTGAAACTCGGTATTGCGTACGACGCAAGCTATCGAGGAAGGTTGCCGTTGTGTGTAAAGAAAGCCAAGTTAGTGTTGTGTATAGTAAAATATTCCTTTTATGATTTATAAAACATAAAAACAAAATATTTCTCATAATAGTCTCGGGTGTTACAATAACGTATATGGGTCGGAGTCATCAGAAATCGTATATAGATCACATAAATGATTATTGTCATTTTTTTGAGTTATCATATGTTCTGGAGAATCTTTCCACGTATTGGGAATCACTATTTTGAAAATCATGTAATGTTATCTCCTCTATAGATAAGTATTTTTGTGATACTTAAATTGGTTGGTGAGGTTGAATATTAGTTGGATTTGCAACCATAATTCAGTGCAATAAGCAATGTGTATCATGCATCACAGTTGAAAACATAATAGTCTAATTCTGAATATGTGATTTGATGGGATCACATTGACCAAGATCCTGATGCATTGTGGGACATGTGCTATGGTGGATTGTGTGTAGAGAAAATAATGTATTACATGAAAAAAGCATCAGTCTAGTGAGGGTTTTGTGGAAACATGGTCCGATTCAGGAAGAGACTTGGGAATATAAAAATGAAATAGTCAAGCAATTACCTGAACACTATCAGGATAACAATGGTTTTCTACATTTTGAGGACGGATGAGACAAAGGTGGGTAAAATGTAAAACCACCTTTTTCATGTAAGTACACCTTAATATATGTTTTTTAAGTATATAATGTGTTTTGGTACAATTTAGAAGGGTTGGGAGGACTTTTGGAATATTTTGGGGATTTTTTAGAGGTTCATGATTTGAGAACATTTAACAGATATAGTGAAACTCCTACAGGAAACCGTGTAATGTGAGGAAGAGGATATTAGGCAGGTTCATGGTCAGGTGCATAGTTCGGCCAAATTGTGTGGCCACCAAGGTTTAACTGTACAAAGTGGAACAACGGAATAAAAATAGTTTTTGTAGATATTTTCTTGCCATGTGATCCAACAATGTGAAGGTTGTTTTGAGATAGTCAATGGCACATGATCAAAGCACAATTTATCTAAAATTGTTCCTAAACCATTCATGGTTATAAAATAGACCCCAAAAATTATATATAACTCAGAATTAACTCTAAAAAACCTTTTTTTGTCTATTTAAAGACCATAACTTTGTTTTATCTCCTCTCATAGTCCATGGAGACATTTTTCATCAATCTAGGAGTGATATACTAGAAGATCTTGGTGCGTTCATGGCTAGATTTATTGGCAAGTCTATAATCCTAGTGGTTTTCATTATAATTTTTCTTCTTCCTTATCTAATATTCATAGATCTATTCTATTGGGTAATGATCTGTGATAGTTGATTCCAATCATGATTATATTTAATCGTGTTTATGTTTGGTATCAATATCTATGGTGGGTTTTTAGAGATGCAACCCTTGAATCCTCTTATTTGAAAATGAAGGATTAATTTCAAATTATTTTAATGTATTGATATTGATTAAGAAATTTATGTGCAAAGAATGGTAGAAACCCTCTTTAGTGATGATTTGTGGATTATTAAAAATTAGTTATTGTGAAAATTGAATTGTATATAGATTTTAAAATGTTGATTTTTTGATTCATCAAAATGGTTTGATGATGATGTTTTCAATAAAATAATTTTTTTATTGAAATGGATTGAAATGGTTGGTTTGAATTTTATTTCATACATTGGTTCATGTGTGATTAATCTATTGACATAGCCCTGAATAAGGGGCATGTACTATTTGGTACAAGGGACATGACCTCAGAAAATGTGCATGTTCCATTACTGCTCATTTAGATTTAATTCTTAGTGATGACTTGGGGGATATATAAGAAATCACTGATGGGTATAGAATTGTCATATAATAACACATGGGTGGGTGTGTGTATGTGTGTGTGAATAATGGAATTGGTTAGACAAAAAAGATTTGAAATGGTTTAAATAATTGTTTGTTTTATTTACATGGAAACTACTTTTGTTGGAAAACTATTTTGAGTTGTAATTTATTATCCTTTGATAAAAATTGATAACATTATTTTAAATGGTTTTTTTATAAATTACTTCATATAAATGTGCTAAGGTTTTATATCCTAGTGTTGTGACTGAGAAAGTAATTTGGTGAAAACCTATCGAGTTTCATTAATCATAACCTCTTAAGAACTTTTTTGTATTTGAATATATTTTTTTATCAAGACATATGTAATAGAAATATATCAAATTTCTTTAATGACACTTCATGATACATGGGTATGGATTGTGGAGTTGGAACATGGAGCACGCTAGGAGTTGTGGTGCTATGTCATTAGATTATTTGAGCTTTGTGGTAAATTCATTAGCTTTGGTGATCTGATAATGTTTATGGTTTAGTTTTTTTATTGGCTTTTGGTATCACTTTTTATTTTATTACATTTTTATCATCAATCATATAGTTCTTCTGGTTATGTTATACATATTTTTGGTCGTTTTATTTTCAAAATGAAAATCACCTCTCAATTTTATGGAATCCCTTGGCATTTATTACAAGCATTTGGCATCTTGGGGATATCACTTAAGACCTAGTCACAATTCCTCATTAACTTGTTCCAATGAGGATGGGAAGGATTTCGAGCATACCTAATAAAATTTTGATCATAGTACTTGAATTATGACATTAATATTATGTAATACTATAATAATGAAGCATATAAATGTGAAAAGTACGAAAATAATAATGATCCAGGAATCATATCATATGGATGTTGTATAAAATAAATATATTGTATGAACATAATTAAAGAGAATAATTTCTTGTGTCATGTCATAATATTAAAATAATCATTAGATAGTAGACAAATTCCCACAATTTAATACTACAGAACACCCTAAGTGGCGAGGGTTAAATCGGGGTGTCAACTTTTTCTTTTCCTGAGACAAATCATGTCCCCATGTTGGTAGGAACTAGTTAAACATGTATGATGGAATCATGAAAATATTTAACACCCACATATAGAAGTATAAACACAACACATCAGTTTTACTTACTTCACCACTAAAGGCTATTCCAAGGAGCATATGCTGATAGTGTGTCGGTCATACATGAATCTATTAAGCTTCACTAGATATTATGGATTACAACTGATCAAACATGATCACTTTATTCCTGGAAATTTTCCTTTAAAATAATTTTAGGGATATCACACTACTTCCTCATATAACTCCAATAGAATCCCCTTTCTCAATGCATTGGGTGAAGTATTTTTCAGTTTACTGACTTGAAGGTCTAATATATAGATTAGATTAATAAGTATTTTCCCCTGATTAACATGATAATTTTCTTGTACTATTGTCTAGAATCTATTTTCATGAATACAACTTTTAATAAAAAATTATTCAAAATCTGCACTTATAGAAGTTTTTTCACTTTCATGCTACTAGATTGTTTTTAAATAAAGTTTTATAATCACACACAATAACACAATTTTCAGACAAAATCTTTTTTTGGTCACACAACTCCAACACACCCCTAAAATAAATGTTTCACTAATATCACTTGGTCTTTAAATAAAAATTTTATGTTAATCGCTCATCCATACATTGTGAAACTCTACTCCATTCAACTATTTCATAATGTAGTGGCTGTAGATCTTTGTTAAGAGGGAATAATTCTTGAATGGAGGTAACCACCTATTTATAGACACTGCTGACCCTACATGAAAAATTATTTATCACTACCAACATAACAAAAAAATTACACCAACAATATGTTATTGATTATACCTTTTGAATGAAAATAAATTTGTATTCTACATGTTCATGCAATATTTATTTTTCCAAAACAACAAGAGTTTTTCGAAGAACGTTCCTTGGAAATATTTTGATGAGGCATGCTAAAAAAATCAATTACATGCAATCCATTAAAAAAATGATATTAGTAAAATAACTCATCCATCACTCTAAGACTACGTGAGAAAATATAGATGTAGAAAACAATCGTATAAGAAAGAATTCCATTATTTGAGATACCTCATTTCCCATAAAACTCTACTATATTGAATATATTTTATTGAATTTCTCTATAAAGTTGAAATTATTCCATTGAAACTCTCCTTAATATTGAATCTCTTCCATTGAATTTATCCATTATCCACATTTGGATATAAACAAAACGAAACCATATTGTTCTAATTAGTAACCAAAACATCCTAGGATCATATTTTCCACTGAAACTAGCACCACATTAGCAAACAAATAGAACCAATTAAAACTATAATGAGAGAAGTAAAACTGTATCCTATTCAAGAAATGGGAGGTGTCTGAACATCGACATTCAACCAATGTTTCTCAAACCTTGGTACTACCAATGGTTTAATTGGGATATGAACAACTTGATCATTAGTTCCAACATGCTACATTTTAATAACATGATGTTCAACTTTTTTCATTGATGAAGTTATTTTTGATCTCAATATGTCTAGTATGAGATTTTGGAACTGGATTTTTTTAGCTTGAATGATCTCTTATTATCATTGGGTATCACCATAGGCTATTTCACCACATAACTGATATCAGTAAGTTTGTAGTTTATCCATAATAGATGACTAAATTCCTTTTTCATAGAGATGTATTGTGCTTCAACCAGACTAAGATAATTTATTTCTTTGTTCTTTCTCAAACAACCAACAAAATTGTTTCCAATGATGAATGAACACCAATTAGTAAAAATTTTATCCAACACATCACCATCCTAGTATTAATTAGAAAATTCTAATAATTCATTATCCCTTCCTACTATAATATTTAAGACAATATTGAATGTACCATGAATATACCTCATGATTCATTTAATAGTTGAAAATTGATCTTGCATTGAATCAGTTTTTAGTAGATTTTCTAAAAATGTTTCAAATATGATATTTGGATGTTTAATTAAAATATAACAAGCATCTTGTGATCCTTATATAAAGTGTGAGATCTATATATTTCCCCACATTTTTATTTCCATGTCTTTTCCTGAATTCCACTAAAGTCAATTTTTTTGGATTCATGCATGATGAATTTATTTAGAAGATATTTTTCATACATTTCTTATGAAATGATGGTGTAATTCATCTTTTGAATCACCATCAGTGCCAAAATTTATTTGATTTCATGAATCATGGAAATTTCAAAATATAATTTCTTTTGATTAGAAGTTATTTCCACTTATCTTTTCCTACTTCTGTTAATTATAATATCATACAAAAACACAATAATCATAAATTGATCACCCTAAGAATTCATCAATTAGGTATTATGTTTAAAACCTCATCAATAAATGTGTAACTTCTTCATATAAGCATTTAGTTGAGAAATAATATTCACGTGTTGACTACTTTAGACCATAAAGAATCTCCTTCAATATACAAACCATTGTTTCATCATTTACAATTAGAAATACAACTTGTATTTTAGTGTTGGATTATTCTTACAAAAAACCATTTGTGAATGCCATTTTGAAATCAATATGATAATATTTTTACCCAATTTGAATTTTCATAGAATCTATGATCCTAATCCACTCCAGTCAATCTACTGAATCAAATGTTTCTTTAATATCAATGCCTTCAATATGTGCATTGCCTCTACACAATAAGAGTGACTTGTTTATGATCACATCTCCTAGATTAATGATTTTATATATGATACACTTTGTTCCAATAACACAGTGATTTTATGATCTCTTAACAAGATCCCATGTCAATTTTTTTAAAAATCTAATCTAATTATTATTTCATGGCCTTAAACCATGATTCATACACCATTGATTATTTTAATGTGGATGGTTCTACAATTGGTTGGAAAGAATAATGTGATTCATTCCAAATGATCATCATCTATGTAGGTATGGTCTAAGCACCATTGGTGTTGGATTGATCAAAATATACTCTTCTATTTATCTTTTTATTTCATGGTGGAGTTTCTAAAGAACTAGTTTCCCCTTCTAATTCTACTTTAGAATCATCATCATTTCATGAACCTTGAATGTCAGGAAAGCCTTATATAATTTATGTATTTTAATTTTTCCATATCCAAATTCTTCTTCATTTTCAATCATATTGACATATAATATCCTCATGTTATTAGAAATGGTTTACTCAATGATCATAACATCATGGTTCTCCAAAATCTTACTAAGAATATTATTATACTAGTTATATGATTTACTCTTCATTAAGTATCTATGGAATATTACAAAATCTATAGCATCCCCATGCTTTACTTTATTTCCTTCTTTGATTCAAATGAAAAATTTACATTAATGAAATAAAAAATACATTATTGAAGACGTTTTTCCATGAAACCTATCATATGGTGTCATGTCCTATACTATAATCAACCTTATTTTCTTTTATGTGTACATTACAATATGAATAGTTTTGTTTTAGTAATTATGATTATCAAAACTCTCAATCAGAGTTTTTGTTTCTAAAATATTCACCTATAAATTTCATCATTGAACAACAACATATTGGTGATGAAATAACATTGAAGACACATCATGCATTCTGCAAAGTTTTTCAAGGATATTTTGAAATTGAATGGATGTGTATTTTGTTAAACTTTTGAATCACAATAACATGACTGTTTTCCCAATTTAATTATTAAATGTTCAAAGATATATCTTCTTATAGTCAATCACTTCTCGTTTATGATTCCAAAATATCACACAATCCATTATTCTATAATAATTTATTATAATAATGAAGTAACATTCTCTATATGTTTCATCGAAATTCCCTAGAATATAAACATATTTATAGACTAGATCAAGAATATTTGATACCCTTTTGTTTCTCGACCGATATTATTTCAAAACCATCTTTACTCACAGGAAAGAATCACATTTGTTTCTCAATCAAGATGCATATTTGGAATGTATACTATATATTATCAGAGATAATTTTTTCATTATCTTTTGATCAATGTGACCAATACACTGGTGCCACAATTTGTTTTCCTCTTCAATTGTTAAGAAATATGTGTTTTATTTACTGTCCACATTGTATAAATTGAAATTTTACTCCATAATTTCATGTGATAATTACCTGTATCACCTGTCAGATTTCATTATTTATCTTTAAATGTTACTACCTATACAAATTCATAGATTTGACTCACACTCATGAGATTATTACAGAATTCTTCCACATGGATTAATTCTATTTTAATTAGTTTTTCCTTCTGTAATTCTATATTTTAGGTGAAATATATCTTTAAGGAACCATAATTTACAAATATCTCTATTTTTTCAACGATTTCCTTATCATTTTTCCAAAAATGATCTTTTCTAGTTATTTGGGATGATCATATACAGTCAAGAATCCATGTTCTAATATTATTTGTCTCATTGAGAATGATCTCTACCAGGTTGGAATACTAATTATTCTAATTTTCCATCCATGAGGAACCTGAATGTGTGGAGGCATAAGATGACCTCTCTAAACTATTTTCAACATCCAGGGTTGGATCATGCACATATTATTTTTTTAGAGGAAAATATTTTTTTTCGAGGGTAATTCTATTTGGTGGACTAGTGTTTACTTGTCTCTGATTTTTGTAATTATGGTTTCTGCCTTTTCTCTTTCTATAGTGAATAACTATATAGTAAAATTCATAATATTGAAATCAATAAACAAAAAAAATTATTTCATCTATACAATGAAGGATATGGTCTTATTCTATTTCATTGAATACTCAGTTATTCCCCAATCAAATATCTCCCTTCCACTTCATAGTAAGTCATCATATGTCACAAAAGCTACTAAATTTTAATTCTGATAGAAGAGATATATTCTCACTTTCATTTCTCCACGTGTACCCTTATATTTTATATGAATTTTATTGGTTATAATATTTCAAATATTTAGGATTATTTTAAACTATCTTCTCTGTTTGATTCAAATTTGTCTCTATTAGTGAATCAGGTGCCTCTGTGATATGTATAACTTTTTACTTATATTTTTTTGACTCTTCTCATTTCCATCCATTTATTTTTATGAATCACATAAAATTTTAGTTATATCCATAAATTTAAATATTGTATCATTCAATGATTTTTTCACTTATTATAAACTAAATTTAACTCTTTCTAAACTATATACATCTAAAAACCATCCAAACAATAATTTACTCTTATTTTCCCTCAACATTGATTAAGTTTCCATTTTCCCTTAAATTAAATGACTTATTTTTCATGGATCCCAATTATGTTATTAGTTTACATCAATATCAATATAAGGTTATTGATAAAATTTTTCCTTCTCTTTAATACATAATTTAAACTCCACAACACATTCCAAGATTTCATGAGTTGTAAAATATTGTTATGCATAACCTAGAAGTAAATAAATCTATTACTCAGTCTGATCTACACACTCTGGTGAATCTTTCAAAAAAGATATAATATTTCTATTTTTAATTCATTGATTGTCACACTCATAAAGAGAACCATCATGTTCTTCTTTGAGATTGAAAAATCTATCCAATTTATTATCTACCTCCATTATAGGTTCTACTTTTTCAACAATATCCATCATGGAATATTCAACATCATATTTAAACTCTTTTTATACATCCCTTATGAGTCCTTTATCATATTGTTACTATTTGAAACAAATCTCCTAATCTTTAATTTTTTCTTCATTTGAAGTCTCCATTTGGTAAGAATATTCTCTGAGGAATCTAAATAATTTAATCTCCACTTTAAATATAATCTAATTTCCTTTAGAATAGAGCATCATTGAGACATAATTTACTAAAATGAAAAAAATACCAAGGAAGTATGCCTTGAAATATCCTTTTTCCTCTAATGAATTTTCTTGAAAAAAGATAAAGTAGATCATCATCAACATCATATCCATCAACACTGACTTTTCAAATTTCATGTTTTTAATATATTTGAATCCCATTTACATTATTAATAAAATATTTGGGTCTTATGGTATAAATATAATTTCATAATCTACTATAATACTTATCATATCATCATGGAAGAGCTTGCACTGATCCCTTTATTCAAGGGGGTGACACTCTTGGATTATACATAGGTGGAAGACTTCTATGTTTTTTATTCAATTTTTTATTATATTCAAATTCTTTCCTTAGTCCTAAAATTAATCAAACAACATTATAAATGTGATTAAAAACTAGTCTGTATTTTCATCTGGATGCATTTTCAGATTATCGAACACATTTTGAAAAACATGATGTCTGGCCTCCTTCGATTTGATATTTATTTTGTTTATATTTTCTCATTTCTACCACATAGACATGGTTTTATTTCAACTAATCTACATTAAATATATTTTATCAAATAGTGTTTCTATTATAGAATTTTGAGGTTTAGCATCTGAATAAAAAAATTTCCTATCTATTTTAGTCATAGAAAGACACGTCACATCACAAACCTGAATCCCTTGAACTATATCATTGAGAATTTTTATCCCATGATATCAAACTTGATATCTCATTTATTTTTTCTAAATTTTAATTTTTATTCCACCAAAAAATGGTACCTCCCTTATTATTCACTAAAATCATGATAAAATAAGATAGGATAAATTAAATTCTTATAACACGTACCCTCTAATACCACATATAATACCATGGAACAACATGTGAGTGGAGGGGTGAATTATGGGGTCAATATTTAATTGAATGAGATTTATCATATCCCCATTTTTGTAATATATTTTTAAAAAATACTAATGGAATTATGAAATTATAAATCACACATATACTGAAATAGAAATTCAACATAACAACATTACATAGTTCACCACTAAGAAATAATACAAGTAGAATACGCTGACAATGTTCATGTCATACCTAAATAAACTAATAATTACTATTTATTATGAATTACAATTGTTTTGACATAGTCACTTCATTCTAGGTACACTACCATTAAATTAATTGGAGGGATAGAAAATTCCCTCCCTCAGATAACTTCTTTTTACTCGCATTTTCTCACAGTGTTGGGTTAAGAATTACTATTGATCTGAATGACATGTTAGTTAACAGGAAAAATAATTATTTTACCCTGATTATAAAAATAATCTCTTTATACCATAGTCTAGATTTGATTACCTTCAATTTAGTGGTAACTCAAAATATATTTTCAAAACCTACACTTCATAAAACTGTTGCACTTTCATGAAACTAGTCCAGTTTTCATGCCACTTTTAAACTATCATTCGACACCTTATTTTTCATGAAACATATTTTTTTCACAAAGATATAAAATTATTTCAAAATGAATGTTTTAGAAATCTCACATATCCTTTATATACACATGTTATTTCCATCGTGTAACCCCACTTCGTGAAAGTCTGCTTCACACAACACAAATTCACACAACTCTTTCAAGATTAGCGAATCCAAATATTATATAAGAGAGATTGATTCATTAATAGAGAAACCTACTTATTTTTAGAAATTTATGGCCCTTAATAAAACTATATTTAATGTTATCTAACTAGTGTGAATGTTTCCAAGATTTATGAACTTTATTAATTTTATCACTCCTTTAGCTCACAACTCCATCTATAATTCATGGGTTTACAAAATATTGAATATCAGGAAACTTCAATAATTTCATGAAACACTTTTATATTATGTATATCAATGATCCGTACTCAGAAAATCATTTTTGTGAAACTCATGAAAAATCATTCACCCTTTGTCACAACTATTCTATTAATGAGACAACCATTCATTTTCCCAAAACAACTTTCTCCATCCTCAATATTTAGGAGACCAAAAAACTAGAAAAAAGGAATTTTGAACTAAATTAAATAATGATGACACCTCCATGGATGGAATAACATAGCTTTATTAACTAAGGATTGACAATAAACACAATACACCATCAATTTCTAGCTGTTTATGAACTTGGTTTTGACACATATCATTATTTTTTAGATTCACTACCCTTTCCCATGAAAATATTTTTCTGTAAAAAAAATCACAAGGTGACATTGAATTTTTTTAGATGTAATTTTTTATTAACACAACCTATTGGAGACCTATAGCTTGTGTAAATTGTTTGTATATATTCTTCTTTCCAAATAGTCCTTGTTTATCCTCTCTCACACTTATAAAATATCATCCACTCTTCTAATATATACACTATTAAAAATAAGTTTGGATATTCCAAATCCTACCAATTGTTTTCCATAAATTCATTCTCTTGTATTAGAGGCCTTAGTTTAATGAGGAAAACCTCACATTAAAGATTTCAATGAAAACCAATTGCGGGTTTTTGTAGAAGAGTTGTCATTCTTAACAAAGTGTTTTTATTTTAATTATAGTTCCAAATCATTCAAATATTATTAATATATTCTGAAGTAAAATAATTATCAAATCACATATAAAAAGTTGTAATTCTTTCAGTAGAATAATTCACTTCCACATCCTCTTCCATCAAATGGTAAATGAAACCATTGATATTGTGTATGGCAGACTAAAGCCTCACGAACCATTTTAATTCATTTCCTATAACCACCTCACACAGATAGATATAATGATGGATATAACATATTTATATTATATTTATGATTTAATTATAAATATATATTCATGTCACCACTTCTACTTTCTTACTTTCTAATCCTTTGGAAAATGATAATATCGCTCATGCATACGTATAGAAAACTGCATCTTCAAAGTGATATGATATTTTTTGAATTTTTAGTTGGAAATATTCTCTTGTAAGGATATATTTAATCAATAAAAAATATATAAACTATTTATTAATATTTTTTTAATATTATATTAATATTTACATTTCTTTTGTTCCTTTTTTTGATAAAATGGAAACACCATTCATTTGTACTTACAACCTACCATCTATATGAAAGGTGTAATAAAATTTTATATCCCTAAAATTTATGTATAAAACTATATATATATGATGAATATATATTATATTTATATCATTATTACTATTTTAGATATTACAGAACCATGAAATTTTATAAGGACTAAAACATTTTCAGTGAACCATATATGAAGGACAAAGCAGATATTGCACGGAACATTGGATTTAATAAATAATTTTTATTAAATAGATGAAAAAGGTCGAGATTATATCATAAATGGGATGATATATATGAATATTCTTCTATATTATATGTATAATTAACCTATATTTATTATATAATATTTTCAAATGTGTACATGAATGTTGATATTTGAGGTATGCGATGTTCATCTCACATTTATTTTTGTGATAAAAATTCCATATTTACCACTTAATTATTTAGTATTAGGTTAATGTTTATATTTTATATATGTGATTTCAAAATGGAAAGGATCTTTTCCCCAAGAATGTTTTAATGATATTTTTGTAACGAATACAACCTTTGTTATTGATAGTGTTTTACTAGAGATGTGATCCAATGGTATAATCCTTACATTATTTTAATGGTTTATGTTCATTATTAGAATGATGATTTGTTTATTTAAAACATTTATCATCTATTGGTTATTATACTTTAAAATGATTAAATCTCTATGAAACCCATTCCTCTCCATGAGTTATGATTTTGATGAATGTTTTGTGGAATTTATATTAAAGGATTATAATAACCTGATGGTTGTGTCTGTTAATTCCCTCTAATATATTTACGCAATGATAGATAAATCATGAGTTAATTATTTTATACATGAACCTGAAATCATGGTCACATTACTATAGAAAGACCTGGTTTAATGTCAATAAGGTTACACATGGACCTAGTTTCATGTCATATGGTTATGTTGGTATCTTTTATCATGTTAATAGTTTTATGAGTGGAGTTGGTTTCATGTCTACAAGGTTATATGTGGAACTTTTTTTCATGTCCATAAGGTAATTCAGGGACCTAGTTTCTTATCAATATGTTTATGAGAGGGACCGATTTCATGTCCTTAACTTAATGAGTAAACCACTTTTTATTTATACACTTTCACAAAGTCATGAGCCTATTTTTTATAATAATTCCTTGGAAAATGTTTTAATTTTTTCGATTATGTTCATTTAATTACACCATGAATCATATTTTATGAACTGAAAAGAATTATTTCATGTTTCATGGTTATGATTTCAGTTATTTAGGGTATGGTTTTTAAGTGTTACACTCACAATATCACACCCTAATTTTCATTTTATGACTAAGTGAATAATTATACCCCCATTATAACCCTTATTAAGGATCCAAGATAAAACTTTCTTATTTCTTCTTTTAAACAGGCTATGAGAAAAGGTTTCATGTAGGGTATGTCTAAAATAGAGGATCTTTATGGGAGATGATTCAAATAATTCCAGTAATACAAATATTGTGTATCTAGTTTCCAAAGTCACTATATCATTATGGTTATCACCTGTGTATTTATGAAATTAATTGGATATTCATATAAAAATATGAAATATATATATCAAAATCCTATTTTAATATAGTTGGTATAAGAGGTAGGGTTTAGTCAATCTTTGGATATTATGGTTAAAAACACATAAAATTACCCTATTGATAATTCATAGTATATGAAATGTCTGTTAATTTTAGTGAAGTAGATTATAACACCCCAAAAATTCTATGGTATGTTGCTCTTGAATACTTTCTATTAATTAGATATCCCATATTTCATGAATCACTAACTATTTTTTGAAACAAAACATTATAGGAGAAAGTTATATGCTATCCATTAAACATAAATTTTCCTCTTCTATGTTTTGAATTTCGAAAAACAATCATCTAGAGTTATGACCAGTAAGTCATTTGGAGTCTGATAAAAACAACTTGATTTTTTTATGAATAGTAACTTACCCTTATGAATAGTAATATGACCCTTATAAATAGTAAATAATGATAATATTTTATTTTCTTAAGGTAATAAGATAATGAGATGTTTATTAATTTTTCAATGTAATACAAAACTAATTATACCTTTAAATTGTTATTTTTCGATTTAACATTGATTTTATTTAAAAATTAAATTAAAAATACTTAGAAAGTTATTTTCAAAAAATGTAGTTCATTTTTGAATTCTAAATGTCGAAAAATTGTTAGGGAAAATTTTTGGGATTTTTCTAAAATACTTGAGTTTTTCATAAATAGTAATAATACAAATTTGAGTTTTCAGTAATTTAATGACATCATAATGATTTAATTATTAATATAATGGGATGGTAGACTTGTGTACTGTATCTTATGACATTATGTGTCCCAAGTGGCTTAAACCATGGGAAACTACCATGGGCAAGAACATGGTTTTTCAAAAACCACAAACGAGGTGTCCCTTTTAATTAATAAGAAATTATCTCTTAATTAATATAAATACCCACTCACCCCCCTTCAATTTATTTCATTCCAAACTCAATATCCTAGAAGGTATGGTGGTATTACCTCCCTATGAGTCCTCCCAAGGTTTCTTTAATCCCTAAGGTCCCATCCTTCAAGATCTAAAAGTTACTCTACAAGGTAAGAGAATCCTTCATTCTCTTCTTTTAGTTGACACTTCCTTTATGTTATCTATTTGATTTTCTATTCTCATTTGTTGGGGTTTGATTTTATGTTTTATTATTACTGTCCTTTTTTATTTAAATATAATTAGATTCCCTTTTTTATCTCATCATTTCATTTTATGAAATTTTAAGCGACGTCGTTAGGCTGCTGACTTTTCATAAGAGTTCTCTCACCTTTTCTTTTATTTTCAAGTTCATCTCTTTTATTTTTCACTCATCGCCTCCTATGTCAAAATGACCATGATGAACTACAATATCATCTATATACTAGAATTATAACATGTTAATGGAAGAACTATCATCAATATCCTTACTCACTCCCTTTTATTTTTATAAGCAAAATCAATCTCCATGAGGTTCCAATTTATAACCTTTATGGACGACGGAGTTTCATTCTTCACTTCCTCCATCATTACAGGTCATGAAACCATTTTAATGGTTGAACCAGATAAGAATATATTTATTTCCTCTCATTAATGTTTTGTAATCCTTAGACAATCATAATATAAGATAATAATACAAAACAATATCATTATGGACAAAACGACCAAGTTAATTCGAATATTTGTAATAAACTATTAACTAACGAATCATCATAATGGTATATAATTGAAAATAATTATAGGATAATTTATATATCCTTAATTTCATTAATAAGATATTTTAAAAATTCTGGATGTTTAACCACATTTCAAATGAACTTCCATTCATGAAAACAAGTAAATGAATCATGAAAACCAAGGAAGAAAATGTTTCCAAAACTATAAAATTGAACCTTTTAAACCCATTAAAAGGGCCATGAATTAACCTAATAAGGTTATAATAAATCAATTAAATGTATAGGAGGTTATGGAATTATTAATTAATGAATATAAATTTGATTATTCTGGTCATTAAAACAAACGAAGAACACACTCGAGCATAAGGTAAGGAGTTTCTCATTTCACTTTCATTTCTGTGAGATTTTCATTGTTCACCACTTATTTCATGTATGTGGTATATGTGTACTTAAATTTATATAATAACATGATTATATTTATATTCATTTTATTAAATTATTCATTTCAGGGTTATTAAGTTCTGTTCATATGATTCGATTGATTACTTTGTGGTAAGAGACTTTGTCTCAACTACTATTTCGTTGTGACTAATTTTGTATTGTGCACCTAATAATCCTTATGTGGTGTACCTACTACCCATTTGAGATCACTATTCATTTTAAATTTTATTTATATTAAATATCCAAAATCTCATATCATGGATATTTTTTTTCTAAATCGTATACCATTTTACATACAGGGTTTATTTGGAATGTTATTTTGACTATGGAAATATTGATGAATCTGTATACTCTACTCTATATGAATATTGAAAAGGAATATTTCTCTTGTATTGAATCAATTTATAAAGAATTATTTTGTCATGTAGTGGTGGGTGGGGCCTGCTATAGCCCTCGATGCATCGATAGGTCTCATGAGACAAATCATTTTGGCAACAAACCCTTCGAGTTTGTTTCCAAATATCAGACAGGTTTCTACCCAAAAAACTAAACTGTTTTTATAGTATTATGGTATCATGTTCCAGATACATGACATCCAATTAATAATAATTATCTTTATTCAATATCATTTATTACTATCCATGAGGTTTTCATTATTAAAAAAATCTATGGATGAAATTTCATTAACAGTTTATTAATGGCGTGAGTTTTTTATTTATTCACCATCCCATATTGATTATGTCAAATTATTTACAATTCAGTTATTATTGATTCATGATTCCACCATTTGTAACCATTACTAAGTGTTTGATCTCACCCCTTTCATTGTTTACATTCAACAGGTGACAAAGGGGAGATCATTTATTGAGTTCTTGTGGATGCAGCTTTTAGTTTTCTTTATGTATTGTATTTTGTAAAATTTTCAAATGTAATTTGAGTAACATCTATGTATCTAGTTTCTTCAAGACTACTAAACTGATCATCCTTCGGGATTTTAATTCCTTCTAACCATTCCAATATAACAAGTAATGCACCAGATCCAGCCTAGTGGGGTCGGGGTGTTACAGTTGGTATCATAGGAAGTTTAGTAGAAATATTGGAAACTAGAGTAGGAAATGTATAGTATGGAACAAATCCCTAAGGTAGTATTTGATGATAAATGTAGAATAAAGTCTTTGTATTTTGGTAAGGAATAGATTATGTGGATCTTGTAAGTAATATATCCCTGTCTAGATACGATCATGTAGAGGCGGCTTTGGCACAGATGTATCTAGGGGTAAAACCCGAAAACAGCGCTTTGAGCTAGAATCGAATGAGAACTAGTGCACGACAACGAGCCTTGCAGCACTATTGGTTACGACACACCCAGGGGATATGCTTAGGATAATTCACATTTTTTTACAATCCATTATGATGGAGTTTAATGTAAATTTTTCCTAAGAGGAACCATGTTTATAAGATTAGCTATGCATATAATTTCAATCTATGTTGACTGACTTTCTATTTGAGATTCATAAACTAATCTAGTGTATCCCATTATTTAGAAATGGCATCTAATAGAAGAGGGGGAATCAATACTCTTGGGAAAGGTAGGGATCTCCCTACTATGAAAGTCAACACAGTGAACATTAGAGCAGATCAGATCATGACCATATTGGGATAACATACTCAGGTTGTAACAAATAACCATTCCACACATGTGTTGGATCATTTCATGTGACAGAAGCCCCCATATTTTAGTGGGACTACTAAACCAATAGTTTCTGAGCAATGGATCAAGTCCCTTAAAAAGATATATATGGAATTAAGATGCAATAAAAATGAAAAGGTAGTACTGGAAGTATATTGTCTTAAGGGCGATGCTGATCAATGGTGGTCCTTGATTCAGAACACCATAAAGGAAGAAGAAATAGAAGATATGGAATGGAGGACTTTAAAGGAAATATTCTTCAAAAAATATTTCCTTTGTGATAAACGAATCAAAATGAATAGGAAAATATTTGGCTTAAAACAAAGGGAAGAAGAAAGTGTTGCAGAGTATGAGGCTACCTTCACAAGGCTAGCCAGGTATTCCGTAGATTACGTACGTGACTCGATAGACAAGATTGATCATTTCATTTAATGTCTTAATCCAAGTCTTCAAAGGGAACTGGATTCTCAAAAATGCTCATCATATGATGAAATTGTATCAAGTTCCATTAAAACAGAGAAGGAATTTTCTAGATCAAATCTTTTCAAAGGAAACCACGATAAGAAGTAGTAATCTGATAATAAAGGAAAAGGATAAGCACCAAAAAAGATCAAGGGAAAAAATTTGATCCCATTATGTGAGAACTGTGGAAAGAATAATCTTGGGAAATTCTTTAAAGGCATGGCAGTTTGCTAAAACTACGGAGAAAAGGGTCATTGATCTGATGAATGCAAGGAGAAGAAACAATTCAATGATATTAAATGCTACAATTGTAGAGATATGGGACACTGTGAAAATGAGTGTCCTAATCACCAAGGAAACATGCCTCAGAAAAATCCAAGAGAACAAGGGAGAGCCTATGTGATTACAACCACAAAGGTTGAAATTCCAAATGACATAGTGGCGGGTACTTTAATTGTTTCTTCAAACTTAGCCAACACTTTATTTGATTTTGGATCATCACATTCATTTATATCTTCTCAGTTTTCCATGAAAATTAGAAATGTCCAATTTGATTTAACAAATGATTTTTCAGTAAAAACTTACAGGGGATGTATCATTGCAACAAAGGCAGGTCAACTAGTCCCCCTCAAAACACCAAAATGTGCTTTAGTCACTAACCTTATCACCATACCAATGAATTAATTTGATATAATTCTTGGTATGGATTTTTTGTCAAATTATTATGCGAAGATTTATTGTAAGAAGAAGGAAGTTACAATTTTTGAAAATGGTGTAGAATCCCTTGTCTTTAGGGCAGAAAATTCACCACCTAATTCTTATCTAGAACCACCCCAAGTAGATCTACTGAATTCAATCCTTAGAGAGGAATATAAAACAATATCTATGGGAAAGGAAAGAAATCTTCAAATTGAAGATGTGCACATAGTGCAAGAGTACATTGACATATTTCTAGAGGATTTACCTAGACATCTGCCAGGGCTGGAAGTTGAGTTCTCTATTTATTTAATTTCAGATGAAAGACCTATATCAAAGACTCCATATATAATGGACACTATGGAATTTGTAGAGCTAAATAAACAACTAGAGTATTTTAGTGAAAAAGGATTTATTCGACCTAGTGTTTCTCCATGGGGATCCCCTGTCCTTTTTGTCAAGAAAAAAGATAGATCCATGAGGCTTTGCATTGATTACAAGGAAATCAATGCTATTACAATAAAGAATAAGTATCATCTTCCCCAGATTGATGATTTATTTGATCAACTTCATGGAGCTCAATACTTTTCGAATATTTAACTCTGATCCAGATATCATCAATTATGTGTGAGGAAGGAAAATATTCCTAAGACAAAATTTCAAACCAAGTATGGGCATTACGAGTTTACAGTGATGCCTTTTGGACTGAAAAATTAACCCTATATTTTCATGGATTTAATGAATAGAGTTTTCAAGGAATATATTGATAACTTTGTTTTGGTTTTCATCGATGATATCCTTGTATACTCAAAAAGCTATGAATACCATGAAAATCACTTTAGGATTATTCTAAGAACTCTTAGAATCAATATATTATATGGGATGTTTAGAAAGTGTGAATTCTGGATTTAATCAGTATCTTTTCTAGGCCGTATTGTCTCTAAGGATGGAATATTAGTTGATCCTATGAATAAAAAGGAAATCCAAGATTGGTCCACACTAACAAACATAACTGAGGTATGCAGTTTTATTGTCTTAGCAGGATACTATCGGCGTTTCGTTCAGAATTTTTCCTGATAGGCTAACCCTCTAACCAAGATCACATGTAAATGAGTTATGTTTTTGTGGACAAAAGAGTGTACAGAATGTTTTGAAGAATTGAAAATAAGATTGGTCAATGCTCCAATTTTGACTCCTCCATTTGGAAGTGACATATTTGTGATATACAATGATGGATCAAAGAATGGGTTGGGTTGCATCCTTATTCCAAACGATAAAATTAATGCTTATGCATCAAGATAGTTGAAGACCCATGAGAAAAATTATCCAACTCATGATCTTGAGTTAGCAGCTATAATCTTTTCTCTGAATATATAGAGACATTATCTCTACAAAAAAAGATCTGAGATTTATACGGACCACAAGAGTTTGAAATATATTTTCATGCAAAAATAACTCAACATGAGGAAAAGGATATGGCTCAAGTTACTAAAAGATTACAATTGATCAATACACTACCACCCAGGAAAGGAGAATAAGGTGGAAGATGCATTAACCAGGAAGGATCATGGACTTCTGACTCAAATGAGGATTGAGAGAGATCCTATATTTTTGGATATACTAAATATAGATATGGGAATTATTAATGAAGGGGAAACATATTTTCTCTTTCAAATGATTGATAAACCATATTTATTAGAGAAGAAAAAAAGCTCTCAATATGATGATGAGAATCTGCCGAAGAAAATTAATGCTGTCAAGGATGGGAGACTGGCTAACTTCATGTATGAAGAAGGAGTTCTGAAATTTGGGAAGAGGTTATGTGTTTAATCAGTACCTGAGCTAAAAAGGGAACTATTAGACGATGCTCATGGATAAAATTTTCCTATACACATGGGTGGAACAAAGATGTATAAAGATCTGAAGGAATATTTCTGTTGGGATAATATGAAGCAGGAAATTGCTGACTACGTGTCAAGGTGTCTAGTTTTTCAACAAGTGAAGGCAGAGAGACAACATCCCAAAGGAGTGATGAAAAATCTACCTATTTATATGTGTAAGAGGGATAAAATTATGATGGATTTATTACTAGACTACCGAGGACACCTAGAAGGAATGATGCAATATGGGTAATTATTGATCGTCTCACAAAATTAACACATTTCATTCCTATAAGAGATGATTTACCACTTGAGCGCCTGGAAAGACTGTATATTAATGAAGTTGTAAGACATCATGGTGCACCTCTATCAATTGTATCCGATCGAGATCCCCAATTTACATCAAAATTCTGGAAAATTCTCTAGAAGGCTTTGAATACCTAGTTTCTAATGAGTACTACATATCACCCCCAAACTGTCGAACAGTCTGAAAGGACTATTCAAACACTAGAAGACATGATGAGGTCATGCTCTTTTGACTTACAAGGTATGTGGGATCAATACTTTCCTCTGGTGTAATTTTCTTACAACAATAGTTTCCATTATAGTATTCAAATGGCTTCATATGAAGCATTATATGGAAAGAGATGTCGAACTCCAACTTGTTGGGATGAAGTTGGGGAGAGGAAACTTATAGGCCCATAACTTATTGAAGAGACCACGACAAAGGTGAAGACAATACAAGCTCACATTAAAGCAGATCGAAGTAGGAAGAAGAGTTATACTGACAATCAGAGAAAGGATTTGAAATTCCAGGTGGGAGATCATGTCTTTCTGAAATTATCTCTATGGAAGGGTGTCTTAAGGTTCGGTAAGAAAGGGAAACTAAACCCCAGGTATATCGGACCGTTTGAAATTCTGGAAAAAATCAGAGCAGCAGCGTATTATTTAGAAATGCCTCCAAATCTCTCCAGAGTTAATTATGTGTTCCACAAGTCATTGTTAAGGAAATAAATTCCAGACCCAACACATGTACTCACATATGAAGAAATTAAACTGGAACCTAATTTGTTATACTATGAAAAGCCTATCGGTATTCTTGACACAAGGGAGAAGGTATTGAGAAATTGAAAACCTCATCTAGTAAAGGTTCATTGGAGAAACCAATATATGAAGGAAGAAACATGGGAACCAGATGATTTCATGAAGAAGATACACCCACATCTTTTTGGTGGGCTTTATACATAAAATTTCAAGGAGGAAATTTCTGAAGGACAGAATAATATAATACCCCAAACATTTTATGGTATGTTTCTCTTGAATAATTTCTATTAATTATATAGCCGATATTTCATGATGCACTAAGTCTTTTTTGAAGCAAAACATTATAGGAAAAATTTATATTCCATCCATTAAACATAAATCCTCCTCTTCTATGTTTTGAATTTCGAAAAACAGTCATCTAGAGTTCGGACCAGTAAGTCATTTGGAGTCTGATAGAACCAACTTCATTTATTGATGTATAGTAACATACCCTTATGAATAGTAATATGAATAGTAATATGACCCTTGTAAATAGTAAATAATGACAATATTTTATTTTCTTCATTTAATAAGATAATGAGAAGTTAATTAATTTTTCAATATAATACAAAAATAATTATACCTTTAAATTGTTATATTTCGAATTAACATTGATTTTTTTAAAAAATTAAATTAAAAATAGGTAGTGAATTATTTTCAAAAAATGGATTTAGTTTTTGAATTCTGGACGCTGAAAAATGGTTTGGGTGAATTTCTGAGATTTTCCTAAAATACTATAATTTTTCGTGAATATTAAAAATACAGATTTGAGTTTTCGGAAGTTTAATGAGATCATAATGATGTAATTATTAATATAAAGGGATGGTATAATTTTGTATAGTATATTATGACATAAGGTGTCCCAAGTGGATCAAAACATGGGCGAATACCATGGGAAATCCCATGGTTTTGTGAAAACCACTAAGGAGCTGTCCCTTTTAATTAAAAAAAATTATCTCTTACTTAATATAAATACCCACTCACCCCCTTAGTTTTCTTTAATTACAAACTCAATATCCTTTAAGATATGGTGGTATTACCTCTCTAGTAGTCCTCCCAAGGTTTCCTTAAGCCCCCAAGGTCCCATACTTCAAGATCACAGAGTTACTCTACAAGGTAAGGGAATCCTTCATTCGCTTCTTTTAGTCGACACTTCCTTTATGTTATCTATTTGATTTTATATTATCATATGTTGGGGTTTTATTTTATGTGTTATAATTAATATAATTTTTTATTTCAATATGATTAGATACCATTTTTTTCTTATCATTTCATTTTATCAAATTTTAAGTGACATCGTTAGGATGTCAAATTTTCATAAGTGATCTCTCACCTTTTTTTATTTTCAAGTTCATCTCTTTTATTTTTCTCTCCTCTTGTCCTATGTAAAAATGACCATGATAAACTCCATTATCATATATATACTGGAATTATATCATGTTAATTAAAGAACTATCATCAATATCCTTACTCTCTCCCTTTTTTTTTATAAATGAAATCAATATCCATGAGGTTCCAATTTATAACCTATATGGACGATGGGGTTTTGTTCATAACTTTCTACTTAATTAATGGTCATAAAACCATTTTAATGGTTTAAACATATAAGAATATATGTATTTCATCTCATTATTTTTCTATAATCCTTAAACACTCATAATATAAGATAATAATACAAAACAAGATCATTATGGACAAAACGACCAAGTTAATATGAATATTTTTAATAAAATTTTAACTAATGAATCATCATCATGGTATATTACCCAAAATACTTATAAGATAATTTATATCTACTAAATTTCATTAATAAGGTATATTAACAATTCTTTATGTTTAACCACATTTCAAATGAACTTCCATTCATGAAAACAAGTAAACAAATCCTGAAAACCAAGGAAGAAAATGCTTCCCAAACAATAAAATTGAGCCTCTTAAACCCATTAAAAGGGTCATGAATTAACCTAATAAGGATATAATAAATCAATTACATGTATAGGAGGTTATGGAATTATTAATTAATGAATCTAAATTTTATTATTCCGGTCATTAAAACAAATAAAGAACACACTCGAGCATAAGGTAAGGGGTTTCTCATCTCACTTTCATTTCTGTGAGATTTTCATTATTCACCACTTATTTCTTGTATGTGGTTTATATGTATTTCCATTTATATAATAACATCATTTTATTTATATTAATTTTATTCAATTACTCATTTTAGGGTTATTAAGTTCTGGTCATATAATTCGATTGATTACTTTTTGGTAAGAGACTTCGTTTCAACTAATATTTCATTGTGACTAATTTTGTATTGTGCACGTAATAATCCTTATGTGGTGTAACTACTGCCCATTTGAGATCACTATTAATTTGAAATTATATTTATATTAAATATCCATAATCTCATTGCATGGATATTTTTGTTGCTTAATCCGTATACCATTTTACATACGATGTCTATTTTCAATGTTATTTAAACTATGGAAATATTGATGAATCCATATACTCTACTGTATATGGTTATTGAAAAGGCATATTTCTCTTTCATTGAATCAATTTATGAAGAATTATTTGGACATGAAGTGGCGAGTGGGAACCACTTTATCCCCTCTATGAATCAGTAGGTCTTATGAGACAAATTAGTTTGGCGACAAACCCTTCGAGTTTGTTTCCAAAAATCAGACGGGTTTCTACCCATAGAACTAAACTGTTTTTACGGTATTATGAAATCATGTGAAAGATACATGAATTCCAATTAATAATAATTCTCTTTATTAATTATCAATTATTACTATCCATGGGGTTTTCATTATGACAAAATCTATGGATGCGATTTCATTCTCAGTTTATTAATGGCTTGAGTTTTTTATTTATTCACTGTTCCATATTGATTATGTCAAATTGTTTACATTTCCGTTGTTATTGATTCAAGATTCCTCTATTTGTAACCCTTACTGAGCATTTGATCTCACCCCTTTCATTGTTTACTTTCAATAGGTGACAAATATGAGATCATTTATTGAGTTCTTTTTGATGCAGCTTTTAGTTTTCTTTATGTATTGTATTTTGTGAACTTCTCCAATGTAATTTGAGTAACATCTATGTATCTTGTTTCTTCAATACTATTAATCTGGTCATTCATTCTATATTTTAATTCCTTCTAACCATGCCAATATAAAAAGTAATGCATTGGATACGGTATAGAGGGGTCAGGGTGTTACATAGATAGTGAATCATATCCATGAAGAAAAACCCATTCAAGATACTATAGGTATATGTGGCTCTAAAATAGTTATACCTAGGGAAAAACTAAAAAAATGTTGCATTGGGATTTGACTAGATAATTAACTACTACATGAAAAATTTCCTTAATATAAACATAGTTTGACACTCCCTATGAATTTTTTTTGTAAATTCAAAAAAAAAATATAAACCGTTATGATAGATTTTAAAAGATGAAAACCATGAATGGCCTAGTATCATCTAATGGTGTCATAGATCAAAACTTTGGATTAATTATTTTGATAGTTGATAAATTATTTTCAAGATTGTGTGGTTTACAACTATGACTAGTATTTCTTACACTTTGAATTTATGTTTTAGTCAATGGTTGAAACCCAGAGGATGTATTTTATTATTGAATGTGATGGAAAATGAAATGATTTTCCACCCCAAAAAAGGTAAATCATACATGTGAATCAAAAACATTTTATTATTCTTAATCAACTATTTAAGGGCCTGAATAATGTATAGATTTAAAATAATCAATGAAGGGAACAATATTCGATTGAAAAAATCATTAGGAAACTTACATTACACATTAATGGTTTGAATGATATACGTGATTCTGAGATACAAACCAGTACTACTAAAATTATATTATTCGTTCTCCATTTATCGAAACATGATAATATTAATATGGTTATTTATCAATTAGAAGGTAAAGAATATTAATGGTGGAAACATTTTTATGAATAAAAGGAAATGATAACCAATTTACACTAAAGAATGTGGTGAGATTAATAGATTATTTTTAAATAATTATGTTCTTCATATTCTTCATACAATTATATTGAATTAAGTTCTCAAGAATAAGAAGAGGGATGGTAAAACTATTGGTACATGTTATGAAAATAATATAATACATGTGAGAAAATATTCTAGTATTATCTTACAACCTAAAAATAACATTAATCTATTATTAAGTGTCTTAAAACCAAGTCATTGATAGGAATTATACATAATGGAAAATTGAGCTATGATGAAATCATTCGATGTGCACTCAATGTATAAATAGATGATGGAAAAAATCATGGTTTTGCTGATAAAAAGAGGAATATGGGGTTTAATTTAAGGTCTAATGATATTTAAAATATAGGGAAGAAAAATATTAATCCTCTTATATATAAAAACTGAGGTAATGATCGCTTTGGTTATTTTTCAAAAGGAATGAGATAGTGATTCATTTTATAGAATCCTAGACATAATGAAAAACAATTTTGATATAATGTGAATATTATAATCAATTAAATGAATAGATAGAATGAGAAAATAGAATCCATTACCCACACTCCAATGCTCAAAATGAAAGGATTATGTCCATTATGAAAAATAATAATCAAATATGTAGGTTATTGATGATGATGGATGTTACCATCTTCTTAAATAGAGAGATTAAGGTAAGAAATAAACAATTAAAATCTCTCACGAGGGGTAAGATAATGACATTGTGAAAGTTAAACTTTCCATTCACTCTATAACTTCTAATGTATTATTTGAATCTAGATATACCCATAATTTTTATTATATCCCAAGGCCAGTATTTCTTGATCTTGTGCTTAAATCTATATCATTAATTTCATTAAATTTATGTTGATAATTATGACCCATGTTTTTTATCTAAACCCTAAAAAATAAAAAGTAAACCTTAGATCACATACATTCTAGAGGAAATTTTAGGTTTAATGTTTTATATAATTAGATAAAATACCAATATAAAAATTTCACATCAACTTATAGTCATTAAAAACTTATTCATAAATTTGAAAATTATCTCCCATAATACCCAGAATTTCTTATTACACATTTTTTCATCAACATAATCCTTGTTAAATACTTTATGATCATAAATTATTCAACCTCATTCTTTAAAATCTGGGGAAAAAAACAAATAATGTTGATATTATAATCTCAGTAAGAGTTAACAAAAACATTTCCAATTGAATGTCATCAATGAGTATAAGAGTGCATAAGGGTAAGATGACATAATAAAAGTGAACTAGATAAACATAAAATATATCATACCCATCAATATATAGATCAAAAAATATAAAATCATGGTTAATTTAAGAGTCATCAAAATTGAAAATAATGATTTATGTGACATCAATATCTATCATTAAAAACAATTTAAAAAAATAAAAAGAACAAATAAAACATTTACATACATGGGACATCATTTTAAATTCACTCTCATAATCACTCTTAAAAGTGAAATAACCATACAGTTGACTTCAATGACCTATGCATTGGTGGCCTATCATTGATCCACCTATCATTAGTTTATCACGTAACCAATCGTCATTAGTTTATCATAGAACCACCCATAATTGTTTTATCATGGAACCACCCATGATTAGTTTATCATGGAACGACCCATAAAATTTCCTTGTACCATTACAAAATCATCAAACAAAAATGGTTTCATTTCATTATAAACTCATAGAAACAACCATTATCCTTTTATTAAATCGACTAACCTATGTAAAAAAAGTGTTCCATAACAATATTTTTGGAACAAGATTAATCCTTATAAAATAAATGGGTTATATGAAAATATATTTGAAATATGGTTAACCCATGGAAATGAAATGGTTTCCATAACAATCTCTTAGAAACATGATTAACATAGAGGAAAGAAACGGGTTTCATAACAATCTCTTTGTAACATAGTTAAAACATGAAAACGAAATATGTTAAATAGAAATCTATTTGTGAAATTATTATCCAATGGAAAATAAATAGGTCCAAAACTATCTATTTGAAAAATGATTAACATGTGGAAAATAAACATGTTCTATAACCATCACTTTGGAACATGATTAACTAATGGAAAAGAAATGGTTTAACTAACAATATATTAGAAACAATCATAATCCATATAGAAAATATTGAGGATGGAATAAATAAAAAATATTCCTACTATAGGATAATTAATAATAATGGTTTTTGATGTTTATAAATTGAAATAATATTATAATATCATTAAAAACATTCTTGGTGAAAATAATTTTTAAACATTCCGAAGAGTCCCATACCACTTCGAAACATCTGAATCGTATGAATCATGAAGGAATAACATTAAATGAAACATTTAATATCGAATGAATTAGTAGATTCATAACATAAAAAGTAAAAGGATTATTATATAACCCTCATAATAAAATATAGGCGTATAACATAAAAAATGTATCAAATAAGGAAAATTGTGTCAAAAATCCATCACGACTTTGGTATAATTGAAACCATAAACCCAATGAAAGATAGTTTATAAAATGGATATGTAAATTATTGTAAATTAAATTATAATAATCATAAAATAAATTAATGGGATGTATATATATCACATAACAAAAATAAATGGTTAATATGTTATCCATCTCCTAGAAATAAAAAGTGAGATGAAAATCTCTTACCTTGAGTAAAATTTTTCATACTTCTGAACTATCTTCCAGAATAATAATTGTATTTAATTGTTTAAATTCTCCATAACCTTTCCCAAAGTTTATTATTACTTTTATTTCACTTAAAAATAGGATATATACAATTAATTAATTAATAATATTTAAGTTAGATTTTTTTGACCATGTTTAACTTATGTGTCACAACTGACTTTGATAGGTCGATTATGGTCAATGAGGTAATTATTTAAAAATATCCAAAATAATAAAAACAACATAATTATAATTTTTTATGTAAATTATACTTTTAAAATAAACAAGAAAATTATTATGAAAAATGAACCTATGTTAAGATCATGGAGAGGGTATGTTGTATGTATGAATGAGTAGCGTTCAATTTTTCAATTATTATTATGGAGGGTAAATAAGTAATATTTATCTATCCATAATTACAATTATATCATAAATACCATATTATTTATTTATATATACTGATATATATATATATATATAATTCTTGGGAAGTGGTGATGAAATAAGAATAATCACATCGCTTCGGGGAGGTGCTAGTCTACACATACACGAACGAAGTTGTCACTTTTAGTGGGTGAAATGATAAGAAATAAAGAGATATATTATATATATAGAAATATAATTATTCCAGGAATATAATATAAATATAATTTATTTTTCTTAAAACCACCCTTAATATATTTCATGTAATGCGTGAACGAATCACATTTCTTTGAGGAGGTGATAGTCCACACGTCCATAAACGATGTTATTGTACTCCCAAAAATGGATAGAATGATGGTATGTGTTATATAATAACTCAAAAATAACAAATCCATTATAAATATAATATATAATATATTAAAACATAATTTATATCATAATTACCAATAATAAGAAGAGGTAATGTAAAAAAGAATGACATCATTTCGCAAGACAATATTTCACCAAACACAGAAATAGTGATTTCATTACCCATTTTATTAAAGTAAGTGAAACTATAGGTCAAAACCAAAAAATAAAAACAACTCAGTATATTTAGGATATTGAGTTTATTATATATTCATGGAATAATAAGAATTTAAGTAGTAGGGAAATAATTAAAACAAAAGTGCTCATTGAAGAATATTACCTCTTCTTCAGGTAACACATTTTGGTTTGATAGAAATGATATTCATGGTATTATTTTCTAAAAAATGATTCTTATAGTTATCAATATGTAACTGGAGGCTTTGATAATGTTAAGAGGGTGAGTGCCTTATTATTGTATAGGGGGAGTAGAAATCTTATAAAATAAATATTTAAATAGTATTGGGACATCTCATTGGCATAATGTGACTCAAATAATGAAAACAATTATATAAAATTGGGTATAGGGTTGAATAATTTCAATAAAATGGGTTTTATACACGTGTCTAGGTCATTTAGCCCCTTAATATTAATGTTTAATGACTTAGTAAACCCATTTTTACCAAAATCGCTGTAAATAATTTTAATTACATTCATTAATAATATTTTTTAACATTTATATACATTAAATATTATGTCGATTAAAAATATGGAATCAATTTCTCTAAATTTGAGTAAGAGAAGTTGTATAATTTAATTTATAATTAATCATGCAGATAGAATGAGAAAGCAAGCTTTTAAAGTAAATATTTTAAAAGTTTGAAATATATTTTATATTTGATTTCAATGTGATATTGATTCAAATAACATCAATTGGATTAAATGATATAAAATTTATCTAATTATACTCTAAAGCAAATTTTAAAAATAATTTTACAATATAATTTATTTAAATGAAAAACAAGTTTTTAATTAACATTCTAGTATTATTTACTATTTATCCAAATATGACATTTCTCATAACGATTCAGAAAAAAATGAACGAAATTAAATTTTGATACATAAATTTCAAAAATGAAGTTCAATTTTTAAAATAAAAATTATAAAATATTAAAATTTTAGTTTTAAAACAATTATTTCAATAAAATGCTGTAAAATTGCCTTTAAAAAATACACATATTTTTATGTTTAAAATTCAATTTATTGTATCGCAAGCATATAAAACTTATTTGATTAATTTCAATTTTTTTATTAAATAAATAACATATAAATTTAATAAATATCTCTCAATAAAACTAATTAATTTAATTTAATATGAAAAAACTCCATTCTTGTCATAATAATAGTTTTTCATAAATACAAATCCCTTTTATCCAGTTGGTCTTTATTTTGTTTTCTAAGTAATTATTAACCAATGAATTTATTTTAAAACACTTGTAAACTATAATTTCATAATTTATTTAATCTCATTCATTCCATCAATTCCAATGGCTAGGTGATAACTACCATAATAATATAAATAGTATATTGTTGTCAAGTAAGACTCAGGATTGTGTCTTACATAAGTTATCAAATGAAATCAATGTTTTGTGCAATGAAATATAAACACTATATTGAATATGATGATAGGTAAACAATGTTTTTCATGTAATGTAATATTTTATTTATTTTAATTAATTTTAAATAATTTATTCAATAAAATTTTCGGATGTTACATCCTATACCCCTTATAAGAATTTTCTCCCTCAAATTTTTTCTTGGTTATCAAAGTATTTTTATAATTACTTTATTAAAATGAACATCGTAAAAAGGGTTAATAAAACATCCATTTTAAAAGTAAAAGTGGTAATGTAAAGGTTACTAGAAGATACTCATAATTAGGATTCCACATTGGGAGACATTGGAGGGAAAATAATAGATTTATTTGGAATCCAAAACTAATTACCACAGACTAATAAAGAGAGATAGAAAAAATGGTCTAAAGGATGCCAATGAAAACAAGACCACAAACCAAATATGTGTACGAAAAGGGGATGGATATCATTATAAAATATAGTAATAAGATAAATTTTTATCTCTATAACCATTTCTTAAGTTTGAAGGATTTAATTCACCATCTTGACCGAAAATATAAAGATATATTCTTACCTTATAAATGAATATCATAATTTTTCCACAATTTCAAAATTTTCTTTAGACGATGAGTATTCAAGTTATATTTTCCACACCAGATTCACTAAATTAAAATTTTAAAGAAAACATAACCATAAAAGGAAAATAATTTATTCCTTCTATCTCTAAACATTATAGAAAACCAAAATGGTTATCACATGGTAATGTGCTCCCAAAATGAATAAACCTTCATATGATACACTAAACTTCAAAATTACATAGTAATACCAAATATTCATACTAAATTATTCTGTATATAAATATCCTTAAAATTCATCAATTATTTCCTAACAAATTTCAAAACAGAATGATTAGAAGGATTTAACATATATATTCTTTGGGGATAAATAAACTATTATTCCTAAAATAAATTCTCATTTATTTCTAAAATAAACATAATCATTACCTAAAAAAAATTCATTCTAAATTGGACATTGTGTAGGCTAGTGGTAGTGTGTGAGACCCCTATAATCCTCTGGTTATGTGTTCAATACCCACCATCAATCCAGAAGTGATGGGTTGTCACCAACATACATCTTTTCCTAATTTTTTCTTCAATATTGAAAAATGAATACTCCTCAAAAATAGTTCATGTTGATACTAGGTGATACAAATAACTCAACCCAAAATAAACGTCTAAAAAAATTTCATTGAGATACTTATAAATTCATACACTTAAAAACCACTAATTGGGTTTCTAAGACATTGAAATTTTTATCATCCATAAGTTTAAAAACTATGATGGTATCAAAAATAGTTAATATAGCTTCACATGAGAACATAATAATATCAAATTTACCTAAAAAAACCTTTGGTACTAACTATAATAACATAAGGAACACACTCCCAGATCCTATGCGGAAATAAAAATGTTACAATCAGAGTTTTGATGCCGATAATTTTGATCCAAATTTTTTATCTAAACCTTACAACATCAAAAGGAAAATATGGATCACTTAAATTTTGCAGGCCCTTTTAGGTTTATAGATTTATAGAATTAGTAAAAACACCTACATAAACAATTCACATCAACTTAGAATCATAAAGAACTGGTTCATAAAGATTATCATCATATCCTATCATGACCATCATTTCTTATTTTCACATTAGGCCATCAACATTATCCTTTTGATATCCTTTATTAACATAAACCATTCAATATCATTTCTTAAAACATGGAGAAGAGGAAACATAAGAAGGGTGAAATCAAACTCTAAGTAAGGGTAAACATAATAATTAATAACTGAATGTCATTAATGATCATAGGAGTAAAAAATAGTATTATGACATAATCGAAGTGCACAATCGACTCATAAAAGAACACATAGACATCAATCCCCGGATCACCAAATAGGAAAACATAAAAAATTCAAGAGTTATAAGAACTAATAATAAAGATCCATGTGATATGAATCTCTGTCATTAGAAACATTATAAGCCCATAAAAATAATAAGTATAACATGTACATACATGGGAAATAATTTTCTCTTCACTCTTATAATAAATCTTACAAATGAAATAATAATTCGCTCGAATTACAAATCCAATACATTGGCGGGTGTCACGAACCCACATGTAATTGGTTTATCATGTAACAACCCATAATTATTTTATCACATAACCAACCATCATTGGTTTATCATGGAATAACCCGTCATTAGTTAATCAGGAAACCACCCATAAAATTTACAAGTACCATTACAATATTATCACACATAAAATGTTTCATTTCCTAATAAACTTATAGGAACAACCATTATCCCTTCTATAAATTGATTAACCCATATAAAAGAAACATGTTTAATAAAAATATCATTGGAACATGATTATCAGGGGTAAAAGAAATGGGTTAAATAACATTCTATTTGAAACATGATTAAACTAATGAAAATAAATGGGTTACATAATAGTATTTTTTGAAATATTACTAACTTGGGGAAAAGAAACATGTTTCACAACAATCTCTTTAGAGAATTATTAAACCATTGAAACGAAATGGTTAAAATAAAAATATATTTGAAACACGATTTCCCCATTGAAAAGAAATGGGTTTTATGACAATCTCTTTACAACCTGATTAACCCGTGGAAAAGAAACATGTTCCATAACAATATCTTTGAACATGATTAACCCATGGAAAATAAAGGGGTTAAATAAAAATCATTTTGGCACTATAGAAATCCATCCAGAAAAGAATTTTTATGGTATCAATAAAACAATATTCCATGTTGAGGACAATTAAAAACAAAGTTTGATCATTTTGATGAATAGAAATACCAGTAATATATCATTAGAATCATTCTTGAGGAAAATAATATTTAAACATTCCAAAGTGTCACATACCACATTGAAACATTTGAATCATAAAACCCACAAATTAATAACATAAAGTGAAACATATAATATCATTATAATAATGTGATTCCTAATGTAACATGTCAGTGTATTAGTCTATTCAACTCTTAATAAAAGATATGTTTATAACATAACAAATGTCACAAAGAAAGCAAACTCTGATAAAAATCCATTACTTCTTTGGTGACATTGAAATCGTAAACCCTAGGAAAGAGTGTTCATAAAATTGGTATTAAAGTACACATAAATTCAAGTATAAAAATAATAAAATATATTCATGGGTAATATATACCCAAAATAATAAAAATAAGAGGTGAATATGGCATGTATCTCCTAGAAATAAAGAGTGGGATGAAAATCTCTTACCTTGGGTATGATTTATCATGATTTTACGATATCTTCCTAAATAATACACATATGTTAATTATTTAGATGATTAATAACATTTTACAATTTTATTATTAATTTTATTTCAATCATAAATAAGTTATATACAATTACTTAATTAATAATGATTATGTTGGATGTTTTGATCATATTCAACTTATGTGTAAAAACTGACTTTGATATTTTGACCGACGTCAATGAGGTCACTATTAAAACATATATAGAATAAAATTAAGGAAATAATTAATAATTTTTTACATAAATTAAAATTTTAAAATAATACAGGAATGATTGATATGAAAAATGAAGCAATTTTATGATCATGGAGACGATAGTTTGTAAGTACTCATGAGCAACACTCCCATTTTCAATGATCATTATGGAGGAAAATTAAGTAATTATTATCTTTACAGAATCAAAATAATATAATAAATTCCATATTATTTAATTATATATACTTATATATATCATTCGAATAATGTGGTTATGAAAAAAATATATTCACATTTCTTTTAAGAGGCGGTAGTCCACACACCCACAAATGGCGTTATCACATTTTAGTGTGTAAAAAGGTAAGAAAGAAAATTTTATATTATATTTATAGAAAGATAATTATTTCATTAATATCATATAGATTTTATGTATGTAAAATATTTTTATCAATCCCATTTTTAATACATTCCATGTAATGAGTGAATGAATCAGTTCACTTTGAAGAGATAGTAGTCGACCCACCCACAAATGATATTATGGTTCTCCCACAAAATGGAAAGAATAGTGGTATTTATTATATAATAATTATATAATTATAAAGTTGTTATATAATATATATATATATATTTATAATTAACATAGAACTCTCATCTTTTGATACAATCGTAAGTGGTGGTAAAGAAAAAATGAACAACATCATTTACCGAGGGACTAGACCACCATACAAACAAACATTAATTTCATTACCCATTAGATTGAAGTGTGTTTAAGTGTTTGTCAATACCTTAACATAACATAATATATATACATTTAGGATATAAATTTTATTATATATGAATTTAATGATAATAATTTAATTGGTGGATAAATAAATAAAACAAAAGTTCTCATTGAGAAATGTTACATATTTTTTAGGTAACTCCTTTGGGTTTATCCTAAAAGACTTTCTTGGATTACTTTCATCCCAAAGTGAGGCTTATAGGATGAGAGGAGGGATGTTGGAAGATAATTGTTTCATGGTTTGGATGATCCAAACTACCTGATATGTGTTATGAAGTGAGGAGGGTGAGTGCCTATTTAAGTGGTAGGGGAGAAGAATTCTTAAAAAATATAAAAATTTAAACACTATTGGGAGGCCCCCTTACATTATGTGACGTAAATAAAGAAAAAATAGATAAAATATGGTATATGGTATTATAATTTCTATAAAATTGGGTTTTGACATGTTTATAGGTCACTTCTTTGATAAATATTAATGTTTAACTACAAAGTAAACTCATTTTTATCATAATTGATGTAATTAATTTTAGTTACACTCACCAATAATTTTGGGGAAAAAATAAGTTAAAATTATTAGAAAATACAAATTAGTATTATTTCAAATATTTTTTCCATTTTTCAAAAATGAAAATCTCATATGTGGAATAATTTAATTTAAAATTAACCATGCAGATAGAAGGAGAAAGGGGGTCTTAAACGTACAAAGATCAAAATATTAAAAAAAATACAACCAATTTCCAAGTGAAATTTATTCCGATGAGCTAAATTGGATCAACTGATTAAAATTGATCTAAATATAATTTAAAAAATGTAACATCTCAGTTTCAGATGCCTCCCAAAGGTTCCCCATACCTGGTTGGTCACATGGACTCAAGCACATTTCCACAAATGCCATAGGCTGTAGACTAGTAGTGAGGGCCTTGAGTGTGATAGTGGGGAAAATATACTCTCATTGGAAGAGTAATACAACGAAAAAAATAGTAAATAGTAGTGGAAGTAAATAGTGAAAGAAAAATAATCTAAACAACTACAACATATGTAGATAAATTATTCATGTGACATGTTTCTAGGAAAGCATCCAAACAAGTCACAATGTTAGAAATACAATACTGAAACCAAATTATAGAAAACTGTAAACTTCCATAGCATCACAAGCCTCATCTTGGTGCAATGATATCCAAACCCAAAATAATAAAGTACCTGATGAAGAAGGGAGCTTGCCTGTATCTATACCTATAACCATATAATCTGTTTGGGTCCAAAATCATGACCCAAACATGGTGTGATTCAAATCCTAGTAGGCAACCACCAAAAGATATGTTCATCATAGCCAGTGAATATATATATAAGCCAATATGTAGAAGTAAAGTAATAAACTAGGAAGTACTCAAAATTATACAATCATATAGTTTCTAATTACATCCATTTACATTAATTAATTATTCAAATCGTTGAATAATTTAACCTCGGGATCCAGCCTAGGATTTATATCCCCTTGAATAATAATAACAACAGACGTCTCAAAATACCATCTAAACAGTAAAATAAGTCTGAGTTCATGCTTGTGATTTTGCTTGACAGGTTCGTCATGATCATTCAATTATTCAAAAGAAATCCTCTGGTAATGTTCACATAGTATAACCCCTCTGGTTTTACATATCTTTAATTCAATAAATAATGACCCTCTCGGAAAGCTCTCACAGTCTAACCCCTTTGGTCCTTTCATATCACTAATCGTTTACCAACGACCACCTAGGTAGCTGTCACAGTTAATACCACATTGGTCAACATAGAAAAAAAATAAATTATAATGACCCCTTGGAAGCTCTCATAGTTAATTCCCTATTGTCCAACATTCATTTAATAACAACCCTCTAAGTAGCTCTCACGGTCTAACTCCTCTGGTCTATGACCACCCAGCAGCTCTCGCAGAAAATACCTCTCGGTCAATATAATATAAGTTATACATAAAATACCATATCTCAGGAATATCTCACAATCAATTCCCATTGGTCATACATTCTTAAAGCAAAACACATGCTTCTCTTATAATCTGTAACTCCATACTAACAACATAAGTCATGGAAAACAAGAAATCCTAACATGATTCCTAGAACTAATAGACATAATCAATCAAACATCTGAAAAAACATCCATAATCAAGGAATTAAACCTTATGCATAATCAAAAAACCATTTCTCATCAGACAGACAATAATAGGTCTTAAATAGGGTTAACTTACAAATTATGCAATACTCTAAACATGGGTATTCATCAATTTTATCATATATAATCCAAATACAATCAAATAAAGGTACAAACCACCTACCTTGATGTTGTGTGATGAAAACTCTTGAATGTAAACCCTTGCATCAGCCTATAACATCGTAGATCTACAAAAGGGTAAAAATGATCAACCCTCGATAACTCATGATAGAGGGTAAATCTGGAAGAGATGATCTAGGGGAAGAGACAACTCACAAGTTTGAATACAACACACCCGAAAACATCTCAATTAGACCTTGGACAGTGAAACAGTGTCTTAAACTTTGATCATTGCTCCCGGTCACTTCTGGATTAACCAAGGATAGAAGAAGAATGATCCATAATTGATACGTGGCCCCACTCTGATATATCAATTAAAAATAAAAGTACACAACATGTTATTTAAATATACACATATTGTATTAGCCTTTACTGTGTCCTACATTAAGTGGCCCTTCCACTTTATCACATGGTCATGTATGTGGTCGTGTGATAGTCTGGGTGTAGTTCCAGAGTACACGACATGTCAAAGTAAGTACAGAACGTGTACTTCAAAAAAATTCCTTCTTCCATTTTTCTGCAAAAAAACCCAAAAGAAAGATCCATACCTGAAATGAAATGCTGGGTTCTTACAAACTTCCCCCCTTAAAGAAATTTTTCCCCAAATTTCTCTTCCAAGGTTGGTGAAGAAGAATCTTTAAACAACTTTGGACACTGTGATCATACGTTGGCCTCCCTCTCCCAAGTCTCATCCTATGCTCACCCGTGCCACCATAGAACCCATTCTAAATGAACAGTCCATCCACAGACAAACTTTGTGTTGTGATCCATAATTTTAATAGGGATCTCCTCGAAGGATGAATCTACCTTTAAATCATCCTCCTTTGGTTAAAAGACATGGTATGAGTCTGGCTATTAATGTCATATCTAAGAAACATGGAAGATGTCGTTCATATCCCGGTACCTCAAAGGTAACTACAAATGATTGGTAACTGACCCGACTCTCTATAACACCTCAAATGACCCAACATATCTCATTGAAAGCTTCCTCTATCTCCTAATAATCCTATACATAAGAAAAAATGATCTCAAACCTCAAACTCAAGAGGTCATCTCCATCGATCAGCATAAGATTTCTGGCGAGACTGTGCAGTAGACATCCTCTTCCGAATCAACTCCACCCTCTCAGTGGTCTCCTTGTCAAGACAAGTTCCCAACATAGCTACCTCTCCTGCCTCCATCCAACATAGTGGTGATTAGAATGGCCTACTGTACAAAGCCTCATAAGGTTTCATCTAAATCGTTTCTTGAAAAATGTTATTATACGAAAACTCCACTAGGGGTATGTGTCTCTCCCAAGACCCCCCCCCCCCCAAATCTAGGATGCATGCTCGTAGCCTGTCCTCCAAAACCTGAATTGTGTGCTCGGGCTGGCCATCTGTCTGGGGATGGTAATTTGTATACATAAGCACCTATGTACCCCAATCCATCTATATTCCCTACCAGAAACGATAAGTAAACTAGGCATCCTTTTCTAAAATGATATAGTGTGGAACCCCATGTAGATAAACAATCTCTCAAATGTACAACCTTCCATGATCATCAATACTAAAGGTTTCCTTGATTGGAAAGAAATGTGTATCCTTTGTGTGCCTGTCGATAATAACCCATACGACATAATTTCCTTGAGGATACCTCAGAAAACTTTTCACAAAATCCATCATGACATCATTCCACTTCCATTCGGGAATGGGTAACTACTGTAAAATATGTGTTGTTCACTGATGCTCTGCCTTTACCTGCTGACAGGTGGAACATCTCATAATAAAACCAGCAACATCTCTCTTCCTACCTGGCAGCCAATAATGATGGTATAGATGTCGATACATCTTGGTGATACCAGGATGAACTGCCCAAACTGAGGAATGAAGACATCACATCAAATCCTCGCATATATCTTCTTAAATATATACATTTCCATGAAAAAACAAGACATCATCCTCACCTATGGTCCACCAAGAAGTAGGGTCCTCTCTAGACACACTCACCCATAGGACTAGGCCTTCAGAATCTGATAGCCTTTTCATTCACACATGATCTAGTAGTGTAGAGGTAATAGCTATAGAAGAAAGAAATGCCTTCTCCTGTCCATTGTAAACCTATAAATGCATCTCAGAGAATAGATCCATAAGCTTACACTCACTATTGGCCTCTTGAACTGTCTATATCTGAGTCCTCGTAATCAACACATCATCCACTGCGTTTCCCTTCGTAGGCGTTTAGGCACGCTCAAAGTCAAAAGAATTAATGTACTCAACCCACATTCTCTAACTCAAATTAAGGTCACACAAAGTGAAGATATACTGGAGGATTTTGTGGTCAATTCGTACCAAAAAATGATCTCCTAAAAGATAATGTCTCCAACATCGTAAAGAATGCACAACTACAGCTAACTCATGATCGTGAATCGGGAAATTCCTCTCATGTGGCCTCAACTGCCGAGACTCATACACAATGACTCCTTCTCCCTAAATAATCACTACTCCCATCCTGATACCTAATGCATCATAATAAATAGTCTAACTCCTTCCTAGCTCTGAAAAAATCAATATCGGTGTTGAAGTCATTCTTCCTTTCAGCTCTTGAAAGGCGGAATCGCAAGAATCTATCCATAAGTGATTCACACCCTTCTTAGTTAAGCCATTCAGTGGAATTTCTAAACATGGAAAGTCCTGTATAAAGTTCCTGTAGTAACCTTCCATCCCCAAAAAACTACTTACCACAAAGATAATCTTCAGCCGCTCCTAGAAAACCACTGCTCTCATGTTCTCTTGGGTTACTAATACTCTTGTCTCTGAGATGACATGACACAATAAGTTAATTTGGTTCATCAAAAAGTCTAATTCTGATAGCTCAAAATATAACTAATAATATTACAGTGTACTCAAAATGATATCAAGATGGGTGGAATAGTCGTGTAGATGTGATATTACACCAAGATTTCGTCCAAAAATACTACCACAAAAGAATCTAAGTAAGGATGGAACAATCGATTCATCAGTTCCATGAAGACTGCTGGTTCGTTCGTAAGACCGAATGGAATAACCAAATAATCATATAGGCCATACCTACTCCAAAAGGCTGTAAAAGTTATATCTAATGGTATAATGCACAACTGATGATAACCAGATCTAAAGTCAATCTTTGAGAACACTCGGGCTCCAAGAAGATTATCAAAGAGATCATCAATCCTCTGTAATGGATATCGGTTCTTAACCAATAACTGGTTTAGATTTCAATAATCCACACAAATTCTAACAGTAAATTCCACCTTTTTCAAAAAAAGGAGAGGTCAAACCCAAGGAGAAGTATCGGGTCATATGAAACCCTTTTCTTGTAACTCCTCTAACTATTTTTTTATCTCCGATAACTCTAGTTTCTCCATCTTATAAGGAGGAATGAAAATCGGTGCCACTCCTAGAAAAAGATCAATAGGGAAATATACCTCTTGCTCTGATGGTAAATCTGAAATGTAATCTGGAAAGAGATCTCTAAAACGATCCACGGCTGGAGGAATGTCTACCTATGAAGTCCCCTAGTCATCTAGATATATACTATAAATCTGACCTTAATTCCTCCCAAACCATGATTCTCAGGTCCAGTTATGCTCTCCTGGACCTCCCATTCTCCCTTGTTTAGAAAAGACGTACCCTGCAGTGATGTGAAACTCACCCTATGGTGATAATAGTCAATAGAGGCCTAGAATGATACCAACCAATCCATTATGAGAATGACATCAAATCCTATAATCTCTGAGACATAGGGGTCCCAAAATAAGTGACACCCACCATCCTCAAGAGGGAACTCCTTGCACTGATATACACTAGTCGTCCTAATCCCCAACAGAGTGTCTAGTGTCATAACATCCTTAGATGTAAAGATATAAAGCCCAAGGATCTCCACAATGACAATAGATATGAAACTATGGTATGCCTCTATATTCAAAAGTGCATAAGCTAAAATTGAGGCCACAATAATTGTACCTCTATCTATAGAGGGTTTGGGATCCTTCTCTTATTGGGTCTACCCCACTGCAAATGTCTTACCTGTACCATGACCCTACAACCCTGCTTGACAACCATGCTCTGATCCACACTACTATCACTGAAGACCTGTATCTGACTACTGTCACCACGACCACCTTCTCAACCTGAACGTCCTAACAAAATCTAGTTCCCTAATTGATAAGAAAATGATGGTCCTATTCATGAACAAGTTGTCATAAAATAACCCCTATCACTCACTAAAAGTGATAACATTCAGAAAAATACTGAATATGGCCCATATTTCCCGAATATCAGCACTCGACTAGGTTCTTCAAGAAATTTGGTACCATATGCTCTCTTTTTCCACACTGGTAGTACACCACCTGGCTACCAGAAGAAACGTCACATGAAATCCCCTTTCAGTGCTTCCTACTATCTATCGAAGGAGTACCAGCCCTGGATGCTGAAAATACATGGCTCAAAGTTCCCAACTCCCTCATATTTCACCCAGTAATCAGTGCTTAGTTCACTATAGACGTCACTGAAGTAATCCTGAAAACATTCACTTGTGATAGGATGTCATACCTGATCCCATCCTAAAATTTACTAGCCAAATATAACTCGTCACCTCGCAGAACTGATGTGAAACACTAAATCTCTATAAAATGGGATGAATAACTCATCACTAAAATAGAACAATGATTCAAAAGCATGAACTCTCGGGCTCGATCGTCCCTCAACGTCTCGGGATATAAATATTCATAGAAGGTCCTCTGAAACTATTCCCAAGACATATCTCCATGACGTCCCACCTTTGATATAACATCCCACCATCTCTTGGTAGAATCACGTAGCATATACATCACGGGGTTCACCCTCTTCTCCAAAGGTGTTTCCAGATGCTCCAAGATAGAAAGCATATCCTCTAACTATGAATCTGTTGTATTTGGTCCTCCATCCCCAGAAAAAATGGGTTGCTGATATTGTTGGAACACTAGTGTCAACTATTCCATAGATGGGGTAGGATATTGTGCTCCATAAAAAGTCTGTAACATCCTAAAAATGCCTTCACGAAACTATGCATAAGTAGCTATGTCTGGTACAATAGCTGGTACTAATACGGGCATGATGGGAGGATCTTCTAGTAGTCCGTGATCTATCCTTACTGATTTCTGGTCATCTCCCTACACCTGGCATACAACCTGAGGATGTTTTGAAAGAATGACTTTGTGAGGTCAAACGCACACCTCAGTTCAAGATTATCAAGGATAGAAACGTAGTAGTGTAATAAAGGAACATGATAAGGAAAAAATTAAATCTTTACAAAACATAGATACTCAGAGTGTATAAAATCTACACAGTGTGTTCCCTTATGCTATTAATATGGAATGTACCACTGCCAATATTGGTCATGTAACACCACTAGACATGGAGTGTTACTCTTATGACATAGCATGTACCTGAAATTTTCCCTCTTTCTAAAGTACTTATACACGGCTAAACCACACTGTTCTCTCATGGGTAACACTACACAGTGTTTTCACCATAAACACGATGTGTACCACTTAAGTTCTAACCACCGGTGTTGTTAGTCACACGGTCTGAGACACGGTCAACTCTACACAATGTGCAAGAATGGGACACTTCATGTACATCCTAAGTTTCATCCACCCGTGTTGTTGGTCACAAGGCTGGATACATGGTTCTTACAACATGGAATGTACAATCCAAACATGGTATGTTCTACCAAATGTTTCCCAACCCTGTGTCTCTACTCACACAATCAATAACATGGTCAAAGGTTACACTACATGAATATACAGTACACGACATGTACTTAAGCGATGTTATTTCTTCCAGAACAGAAGAACACATGGCGTGTTTTCAAAACACCACACACTGTGATGTCTGTGATTCCATATATTAAGCCTCTGAAACTTCCTCAAAATCCCTAAAAACTTTGAATTTTTTCTATGTATTGACAAATTCTAACCCGTGAGAGCCCATACTCCAACGAATAAAATTTTGGAATCCTTATTCATATCATAACTTGAAAAAATTCAATTAAAGTTAAAAAATGATCCAGCAAATTCCAATCTAAGAGGGCCCTTAACACCTTAAAGACCAAAGATTGGCATCTATCCAAATAATACATTACATATTTCAATATCCTATCAAAATGGTAGGTATTCTATCAAGGAATCTATCATAGTAGCTTGCATATATAACACAACATCTATCACAACAACATGCTATCTGTAATTGCCACGACCCGTCCCCTGGGGCTCGTGTCGTAACTAGCCCAAGCCCGCCTTCCATAGGCCAGGGTCTAGTGACTAGCACCAAAGGAATATATCCCTAAACTTGGAAGGCATAACCTTTATAACTGTAAGAAAACACATCAGAGTACACAACTGGAAGCAAAACACTAAGTAAAAATTGTATACAAAAAGTGTGCTGGAAAGTAAAAGGGGCTTGAAATACAAGCACAACTGTAAAGTATAAGTACAACTGAAAAAGGGAAAAACAGTTGAAAGGTGAAGAGAAGCTCCGGGATCATCCTACGGGGTTCCTACCTGAAGGGTAGGTACATATGGACACCCCAACACTCCACGTTCGTCAGACTCCTCTCTGTACAGACTCGTCGTAAGGTCCACCTCCAGGTACCGTCCAGTTTTAGCGCTCTTGGCCTCTGTCGGCGTTGTCCGTCAACTGCATCCAACACAACGAGGTTTGGGCATAGCCCATGTAGGTATGATTATAACGATACTCAGTAGGGAACCCGAGACCCTCAAGGACTCCCAAAATCCAACAATGATAAATCACAAATTACGAAATAAATGGATAACTATTACTTAGGTATATGCTCATACATATACCTAAGTTATCTAGTAACCCATCTCAATCATGAGGATAACAAAAAAGTCATAGACTCAGCTCAAACCAGGATTTTTATTGTCGAAACCATGGCTGGTGGTGTACTCATCTTCTATCAAGTACAGCGGGCCTACTGTGTCACATAGAGGCACTTCCCACTATCCTTGGATTGTTGAGGCACTCCTCCTATTGAGTGTCGTGGGTATGCTGTGTCACATAGAGGCACTCCCCATCGTGGGTCTACTGCGTCACACAGAGGCGCTCCCCCTAATAGCCTACAGAGGTAATCCTCCTGTCGAGTACCGTGGGTCTGCCGCACTCACACAGAGGCACTCCTCTGCCATGGGTTTTCCGCGTCACATAGAGGCGCTACCCATTAGGCTAGTCGAGTCACTCCGAGTCGAATCGGTCAAGCAGTAGTCAGGTCTCAGCCAGCTACTAGGTGTCCATAGTATGTATGCTCGTCACCGGAAGGATCCACTCTACGAGCTATTGGTCAATACTCAAAGTGTCGCGAACTCTCACATAGAATTATCTCAAAGGACCTCCATGTCCTAGGGGTTTCAATGTAACATAGATCGCATCAATCAGACGCTCGGTCTGTGAGTTATTAGCCTTTTAGTCTTGGGGGCCCGGCTGGATTCGTGTATGAACCAACCTGACCGTATCTCAACTGTACCCTGAACTCAGTGGGGTATACTTAAAGGGGTCGTCTCTCATCAATATTACCAGCGCCACTGATGTCTCGTCAAATGGATGTCCGGTGCCACAAATATGGCCAAAGTAAGAAAAGGGTCAGTACTGGGACCAGGTCCGGTCTGACTCGATTGGACCGACTCGGCCCATCCCAGTCTAGGCCGACCCGGTTTGGGTCAACCCAGATAGACCTGATGGGTCTGACCCAGTTCGTTGGGCGGGTCATCCCACTAAGTTAGTCCTGGTCCACTGGGCCCGGCCCAGCGGACTGTGAGGGAGGTTTAGCCAGGATGCCACCACGCAGGCGACTCGACTTGAAGGCCGGGGCCAGTTCGGCCAACGCTACGAGGGGTGCGTCTCAGGAGTTCGGTAGCGGGGAGGCTAGCAGGAAGGCCGTGCGGGGAAAGGGCATGCCGGCTGGACACCAGGCAAGCCACGAGTGCACCGGGTAGGCCTCGGTGGCACGCGGGTAGCGTACGGGGGCATCGGGCATGGCGCCAGCAGAGATGGGCAGCGCGCGGGGTGCACGGGCAGGCGGGGGCAGGGCGCTACAGCACACGGGCAGGCGGCGCGGGGCATGGTGGCGCACTGGCTGGCTGCGGGGTAGGACGGAGCGTGCGGGTAGGTTGGCACGGGGCACGGTGTTGCACGGGCAGGCTAGAGTGTGCGGGGCAACACACGGGTAAGCCATGGTTCAGGCGACGAGGTACGATGGTGTTCATCCAGAAGTATAGGTGCACCGTGGGGGCAGTGCGATTCACGAAGGCCCCGGGTAGCGCGGCATTCGTCATTTTCGGCTTCATTGTCATAGCCTCATCTCCATGCCAAAGAATCATTATGAAAGAGTGGTAGAGGGAGTCGGGCCATGTTAGTTTGGCCAACACCCTCCGCGTTTAGAGATGATATCATTTGGCTCATTTGAATGAAGCTCAAAAATTAATTACAACACTTTGTATCAATTTTTCATTCGATGATGAGATGAAGAAAAGGGAATAATCAACATGCAATAACCCCCTACCTTATTATTCTCCATTCTTCAATCATTGATGTTTGAAGTTGCGGGAAGAAGATGAAAGAATTAGTCATTCGTCACGTCCTCCACGCTCTCTGAATCCTGAGTTGAGTCGGCCGTGGAAGGTGCTCCACGTCGGTCGGATTCGAGGAAAGAAGTCGAAGAAGAAAACATGAATCCTTCGCATTCTTCGTTGGGATCACTTTTCTCCCAATCTCATCTCAATTCCCCCAAAAGAGGAATGCCAATGAAAGAATATTAGATTAGTTGTCTAATTTTACGTTGGCACACCAATTCAAAAAGGAGAATTAAAAACCCGACTCCACTAAATTAAATGCACGAGTGTTGTCTCATTAATTTGGAGGATGCCATGTGGATCTCCTTAATAAAACACATGCGTTGGAGCAATTTATTGTGTAGGGAGGTCAAGAGACTCTCCCTCATTAATGAGGGAGAGTGGGGAGGTTTTATCCTCCACCATCAATAGGGGTCAGGTGGTCCCCACCCCTATCATTAATAGGGAGGTTATGCGGCCTGGGTGGTCCCCACCTCAATTATCCTCTCATGGGAGGTTATGCTAAGGTGGGCCCCACCACCATAACCTCTCATTGGAGGTTAGGGTGTGGCGGTCCCACCACCAACTCCCATGGGGAGGTTTTAACCAACACACTCAACACATTGCAGCTTAAAAATAAAATAAAGTGTTGTACTTTATTTATTTATTTATTTTTTATAAAAATCCAAAAACTAACTTTTATTCTCGATCCTCTACCGTCGAGGTGAATGTATTATTAAGTGAATATCGGCACTGTGATTTCAACGGTGCCCTCAGATTTCAGTTCCGAGTACTGGCTCAAAAGTTATAAAAACTCGCTCATACGTTTACTGAACATACATGAACAAAAATTCCAAAATTGATTCTGGGCACACTAGGCCTCGGAATAAAGCGCCATAAATTTTCGTGAAATTGTAAAAATCCCATTTATTTAATAAAAAAATTTCCACGGAATATTCATGTCTTTAAATTATCCCCACTTCAGATCTTTACGTCCCCGTAAGCTACAAATCACACTATGGGAACAAATGGGGATACTGAGCAAGAATCTGAGCCTCCTGCTCCCATGTGCTCTCCTAGAGGTTCTCGTGCTGGAAACAAACGCGCACCAGAGGTATCGACCATCCACTTAGGACCTGATCCTGTCGATCCTCAATCTCCATTGGAACCTCCATGAATGTCACCCCATCATCGATGTCTATCTCCCCATGGTTGATGATGTGAGAAGGGTCGTGCACATATCTCCTCAGTTGAGATATGTGGAAGACGTCATGCACCCGGTGCAACTGAGGTGGAAGAGATAGGCGGTAAGCCACCTCACCTACTCTACTGAGGACCTGGAAAGGTCCGATCAACCTCAAAGATAACTTTTGCCTCGAACAATTCTCCGTAGACCTCATCAAGGTGAGACCTGTAGGAAGACGTGGTCTCCATCATCGAACACTAGAGGTCTTCATCTGCTCCTGGATGATCTTCACCTTCTATGTGGTAGCCCGTACCATCTCCAGTCCCACTAGTGCTGACTCCCCAGGGTCTTTCCAACACTAGGGTGATCTGCAAGGTCACCCGTACAATGCCTCGAATGGTTCCATCCGTATGGTGGAGTGATAGCTCTTGTTGTACGAAAACTCCACCAATGATAAGTGATCCTCCCAGCTGCGATCAGAGTCGATGAAGCATGCACGTAGCATGTCCTAGAGGTTCTGAATGGTCCTCTCAGTCTGGCCATCTGTCTGAGTATTGAAGGCGGTGCCCAGACGTAGCTGCATCCCGAAAGCCTCCTGCAACCCCTTCCATAGCCGGGAAGTAAATCGTGCATCATGGTTAAAGACTATAGAAGTAGGTAATCCATGAAAATACCCAATATCTGGTACATAGAGGCTTCCCAATATTTCTACTAAGCCCTGCTCTCTAATCGGTAGGAAGTGGGATGACTTGGTGAGTCGGTCGACGATTACCCAAATCGAATCGTGACTCCTGGATGTACATTGAAGACCCATCATGGAGTCCATGGATATCCCATCCCAATTCCACTCTGGGACCTCTAAGGGATGAAAAAATCCTTCTAGTTCCTGGTGCTCTGCCTTCACTTGCATACAAGTGAGGCATCATGAGACAAACTCCGCTAAAGCCTTCCTCATACCTGACCACCAGTGCTATCGTCTAAGATCCTGGTACATCTTTGCCACTCCTGGATGTACCGCTAGAGGGGATATGTGGAAATCCCTCAACACTTCCTCATAAAGTGCCACTGGTACCAAGGTACATCCTCTGAAGAGGATGACATGCTCCCCACCTTTAAAAAAATCCATCAGGTGCCTGCCCTGTGGATATCTGAGCATGTTGTGTCTCACAGTCAGTGTCCCCATGTTGTGCCTCCCTGACTCGCTAGAGAAGTGGGGGTGTGACTATAAGAGACTGTAGGAATTCTTCTCCATCTCTATCCACAAAATATATCTATAAATTAGCCAGTTCCTCTGTCAACTCTCCTAGTATATGTATACTAGATCTCTTTCTAAGAGCATCTGCTACAACGTTACCCTTCCCAGGAGCATAGACTATCTTGAAGTCATAGTCCTAGAGGAACTCGAGCCATCGCCACTGTCTCAGGTTCAGGTACTTCTGAGAGAAGATATACCCGAGACTGTTGTTATCATAGTACACGGTAAAATGTTCTCCCATCAGATAGTGCCTCCACATCTTCAGGTCGAAGACCAATGCTGCTAACTCCAGGTCATGGGTAGCGTAGTTCTTCTCATGCTGCCCCAGCTGCCGAGAACCATATGTGATCACTACTCGCTCCTGCGTCAGGACACACCCGAGTCTAGTCCCTGATGCGTCGTAGTAGACTACGTACCCTACGCCTTCCTCTAGAAGTCTCAAGATAGGGAAACTAGTCGGCCTCTTCCTCATCTCCTGAAAGCTCTGATGGCATCTCTCCGACCACACAAAGGGTTTCCCCTTCTTTTTCAAGGCTGAACGTGGTGCTTCAACTCTGGAAAAGTCTGGAACGAACCTTCGATAGTAACCAGCCAAACCCAAAAAACTCTACACCTCCGTCATGCTCCTGGGTGTCTCCCAAGCAATTACAACTTCAATCATCACTGGATCTACTGCAACTCTAGCCTTCGAGATGATGTGTCCCAAGAAGTGAACCTCTAAAATCACGAATTGGAACTTTGAGAGCTTACTGTAAAGGTGGTGCTCTCAGAGTGTGTCTAGTAATACCCACAAATGGTAGGCATTCTTCTCCTCAGTAGTCGAGTAGATAAAAATGTCGTTGATGAAGACTACAAAAAAGCGATTGAGGTATGGCTGGAAGATCATGTTCATGAGACTCATGAACACTGCTTGAGTGTGGGTTACGCCGAAGGGCATAACCAAGTACTCGTAGTGGCTGTAATGACACCTGAAAGACGTCTTATGAAAATCCTCATCTCGAACTCTGAGCTGGTGATAGCCTGATATGAAGTCTATCTTAGAGAACCACCGAGCTCCCTTTAGATGATCAAAGAGGTCGTCAATCCTCTGGAGTGGGTACATGTTCTTCCCAGTCACCTGGTTCAGGTGATGGTAGTTGACACAGAGCCTCAATCTCCCATATTCCTTCTTGGAGAACAGAATCAGGGCTTCCCAGGGAGAAACACTGGGCCGGATGAATCCCTTTCCCTGCAAGTCCTCTAGTTGTACCCACAGATCAGAAAGCTCCACGGGATCCATCCGACATGCTGGAGTAGATATCAGTGTCGTCCTAGGGTACTGGTCAATGTAGAATTCCACCTCTCTGCGAGAAGATAGTCTTGAAACATCATCAGGGAAAAAATCCGTGTACTGGTCCACCACTATAGGATAAGTCAGACTCTTCACATCTACTACTCCGAGGGCAAGGCAATCCAACAGGTGAGTGATCGGCTGCACCCTCCTCTAAGTAAGTCTGTCCTATGCTGCAAAGGTTCCCTTCTTGATGGTGAAGGTAAAACTAGTCCCATATGTGCGGACACACCGTACTTTTCTCGTAATATAGTAAATCTGAGCATGGACTGTAGATAAACAGTCTATACCCAAGTTGACATCATAAGGCCTCAACACCGCTACTAGAAGATCCCATCAGAATCTCTCATATCCTAGAGTAAGCTCGCACTTCCAGAACCAGTGTGTAATCGTCGAATCAGCTCCCATAAGAGTCTCTTTCCATAAGGATCGATCCGACGGCTCCATCGGAATCTCTGAGCTCTAAACAAGGGCAGTGGAAATAAAAGAGTGACTAACACATGTGTCTATAAGATCTATAGCTAAGGTGGAGTAGATAAAGATCATACCTCGAATCATCTCCAAAGCACCATGGTCATATGCTTCAGCTGCCTAAAGTTGAGCTCTCCCCTGTCCACATGCTCCCTGCGGTCTGGGTGGACCTCCTAGTGGTGGTGGCGATTGCACCTCATAACGTCGTCCACCACTAGCTGCTCGACTAGATCCTCTGCCACGTCTGCCTGCGCCCTGCGGCCCACCTCGATCGAATCTCTGCCTCTGCCTGGGAGGCCCCTCAACTATCTACTGACCATCAAAGCGGCGGGTCGGATAGTCATGAGCCATGTGACCAAGCCCGCTGCATGAGTAACAATGCCTGCTACCAGCATGTGTGTCTCTGCTCTATGTGCCCCCCACAACCGATCCTATGTCATGCGGTCGACCACCTATAGGTATAGTCATCTTAGACCTCTACAATATTTGTCTACTGCCAGCGGTAGAAGACTCCATTGTAAGTCGGCTAGTGCTTGGTCTCACTGTTGGTGACTGCTTAGCAAGAAAACTCTATACTAGGAGGCCTCTCTCTAACACCCCCGCCTGCGTCGAGATACTGAGGGAGATCGTTGATGCCCTGATCTCTCACCTAAGCCCCTAATCAAAGGTTCAGACCCTCAACAATGGGTATCGTACCATGTCTGTGGAGTAGCGCGAGAGGTCGGTGAACCTTGCTGAGTACTGCACCACCATCATGCTACCCTGTCGTAGATGCATTAGCTCATGTATCCGCACTGCTCGAAGGGTGGATGGGACAAACACCACCCAGAACAGGCTCTCGAAGTATTCCCAAAGTAGTGTCGCCTCATCATGAACCTGGAGCATCAGGCTCCACCATCTGCCTACTGTTCCCTTAAGGAGGCTAGAAGCAAGGATCACCATAAACTCTGCTGGTGTCCCTAATAGCATGAAGACTCTCACCATAGCCTCCAACCAATCCTCAGCCTCATGTGGGTCCGTCTCTCCCTTGAACCTGGGTGGCCTCTAGTGCTGGAACTCATGAAACACTCTCAATTGACGTGAACTCTCTAATGTTGTGGCTGGTGGCATCAGTGGCCCAATGAAATGTGGTACCGTTGGTGCCCCCGCTGGTGCCTCAACTGAAAGAGGGACCTGCAGTGAGGCCTCGTCGCTTGGTGGGATGTCAGTATGTACGACTATTGAGGTACTAACTGGTCATCCACAGGGAGGCATCCTGAAAGAAAAATATGCGACATGGTCAAAAGACTATACCTGGTGAGCTGACCTGGTTGAGATGACTTAAGAAAACATTTAGAAAACACACACACAATCAGTGTTTTCATGTACTATGTCAGAAATCAGAGATAAGGGTCCTAGCCTATGGAAATGTCGGCCATCCGCACCAACACTGGACTCCCTGAACTAAAAACCATAATTAGTACCCTTAACACTATTTCTTCTCAGAAGAGAAATATCAGAGTCCTAAGCTCTGTGGTAGAACCGACTCCTCTGATACCAATTTTTCATGACTCATCCCCCGGGGCTCGTGTCGTAACTACCCCAAGCCCACCTTCCATAGGCTCGGGGATGGTGACTAGAACTAAAGGTGTATATCCCTAAACTGGGAATAAATTTCCTTTATAACTGTAAACAAACACATCAGAGTACACAACTAGAAGTAAAACACTAAGTAAAAACTGTATACAAAAAATGTGATGGAATGTGAAAGGGGTTAGAAATACAAGCCCAATTGTAAATTACAAGTACAACTGAAAAAGGGAAAAATGGATGAAAGGTAATGAGCATCTCTTGGATCGTCCTCCGGGGTTCGTACCTAAAGGGTAGGTATATATGGCCACCTCAGCACTCCACGTCTATCAGACTCCTCTGTGTACTGACTCTCTGTAAGGTCCACCTCTGGGTACCATCCAATCCTAGCACCCTTGGCCTCCATCAACGATGTCCATCATCTGCATCCAACACAACGAGGTGCGGGCATAGCCCATGTAGGGGTGAGTATAATGATACTCAATAGGGACCCCAAGACCCTCAAGGTCTCAGAAAATACAACAAGGATAAATCATAAAGTATGAAGTAAACAGAAAACCATTACTTAGGTATATTCACATACATATTAATATGTTATCTAGTAACCCATCTCAATCAAGATTAAAACACAAAAGTCATAGAATCATATAATACCAGGATTTTTATTATCGAAACCATGGCTGCTGGAGTACTCCTCCTCTATCGAGTACAGTGGGCCTGCCATGTCACACAGAGAAACTTCCCACTATCCTTGGACTACTTAGGCACTCCTCCTGTCGAGTTCCATGGGTCTGCTGCATCACATAGAGGCGCTCCCCACCGTGGGTCTACCGCGTCACACAGAGGCTCTCCCACTAATAGCCTACAAAGGTACTCCTCCTGTCGAGTAATACGGGTTAGTCGTGCTCACACAGAGGCTCCCCTCCTCCATGGGTCTGCTGTGTCACACATAGGTGCTCTCCACAAGGCTAGTCGAGTCACTCCGAGTCGAATCGGTCAAGCAGTCGTCAGATCTCAGCCAACTACTAGGTCTCTGTACTCTGTCTGCTCGTCACCAGAATTATCCACTCCACGAGCTACTGGTCGTTACTCCATGTGGTGTGAAGTCTCACGTAGAAGTATCTCAATGGACCGTCACGTCATAGGGGTCACAACGTAACAGACGGCGCATCAATCAGATGCCCGATCTTTGAGTTATTAGCATTTTAGTCTCAGGGGCCCAGTTTGATTCATGTATGAATCAACCTGACCGTATCTCAACTATACCCCGTAAGCAAAGGGTCGGTAGTGGGCCTGAGTCCGGTCCGACCCGGTTTGGGTCAACACGGATAGACCCGATGGGTTTTCATAGCCCGTTAGGTGGGTCATCCCAGTAAGTTAGGCTCGGTCAGCTAGGCCCATCCCAACAGACTTTGAGGGCGGTTCGGCCCAGATGTCGCCACACAGGTGACTCGTCCCGAAGGCCGGGGCCGGTTCGGCCAACGCCGTGAGGGGCGTGAGTCAGGAGGTCGGCATCCAGGAGGCCAACAGGCAGGTCGCATGGGACGTGGGCAGGCCGGCTGGATGTCGGGCAGGCCGCGGGTGCACTGGGAAGGCCGCGGGGGTGCGTGGGGGCACCAGGCAGGGCGCAGGGTTTGCCGGGCAAGCCACCGGCAGGGCTGGGCAGGCCGCGGTGGCGCGTGGGCAATGCACTGGGGCACCGAGAAGGGATCTGGAGGAGCCGGGTAGCGCACAGGGCGCACAGTTAGGCAGTGCGGGGTGCGGTGACGCACGGGCAGGGGGCATGTGGCACGACATCGCTCAGACAGGCCGGTGCAGGGCGCAACGGTGCGGGGCGCGACGGTGAGAGGGCAGGCCGCGGGGCAGGCCGGTGTGCACGGGGCAGCACGCGGGTAAGTCTTGGTTCATGCGGCGGGGTGCAGTGGTGTTCGGATAGAAGTATAGGTGCGCCGCAAGGGTAGTTCGATTTGCAGAGGCCACGGGTAGCGTGGCTTTCGTCGTTGCTGCCTTCGTTGTCGTTGCCTCATCTCCATGCCGAAGAATCATTACAAAAGATCGACGGAGGGAGTTGGGCCATGTTAGTTTGGCCCGCACCCTCCGTGTTTAGAGATGATATCATTTGGATCATTATAATGAATCTCAACAATTAATTACAACACTTTGTATCTATTTTTCATTCGATGATGAGAGGAAGAAAAGGGAAGCATCAACATGGAATAATCCCCTACCTTATTATTTTTTGGTCGTCATTCATTGACTTTTTAATTAATGGGAATAAGATGAAAGAATTTGTCATTCTTTGTGTCCGCTACGCTCTCCAAATCCCGAGTTGAGTCAGCCGCGGAAGGCACTCCACGTCGGTAGGATTCAAGGAAAGATGTCGAAGAAGAAAACCGATGTTCTTCACGTTCTTTGTTGGGAGAACATTTCTCCCAAGCTCCTCTCAATTCCACCAAAAGAGAAATTCCAACAAAATAATATTAAATTATTCATCTAATATTACGTTGGCACTCCAATTTAAAAAGTAGAATTAAAAACTCAGCTCCACCAAATTATATGCACGATTGTTGTCACGTTAATTTGAAGGATGCCAAGAGGCTATCCTAAATAAAACACATGAGTTGGAACAATTAATTATGCAGGGAGGTCAAGAGGATCTTTCTCATTAATGAGGGAGAGTGGGGAGGTTTCATCCTCCACCATCAATAGGGGTCGGGCGGTCCCCACCCCTATCATTAGTAGGGAGCTTATGCGGCTCGGGTGGTCGCTACCTCAATTATCCTCCCATGGTAGGTTATGCTCGGGTGGGCCCCACCACTATAACCACTCATGGGAGTTTAGGGTGTGGAGGTCCCCCCACTAACTCCCAAGGGGAGGTTTTAACCAACACACTCAACACATGGCAGCTTAAAAATAAAATAAAGTGTTGTACTTTATTTTTTAAAATTTTTATATAAAGCCAAAAACTAACATTTATTCCTGATCGTCTGCCGTTGAGGTTAAAGTCTTCTTAAGAAAATACCGGCACAGTGAGTTCAACGGTGCCCTCATATTTCAGTTCTGAGCACTGGCTCAAAATTTATAAAAACCCACTTGTACGTTTACTGAACGTACCCAAAGAAAACTTCAGAAATTGATTCTGGGCACACCGGGCCTCGGAATCAAGCACCGTAAATTTTCAAGGACTCATAAAACTCCCATGTATTTAAGAAAAAAATTTCCACAAAATTTTCGGGTCTTTACAGTAATGCACCCTAAATGGCATGACAAGAATGCATGACATGTGATCTCTAGAAAGTTCCTATATGATGTATGAGATGGAATACCCTCATCTCATCGGGTTGAAATAGAAAATAGAACCACAATGATATAAATCATAACAACACAAAAAAAGTTCATTACCTAACGGTGAAAGAAAATCAAATATAATAATGACAAAACCATAAAAAATTGCAATATTCGAGGTAAATTGGATTTTCCTTATACATGGTTTAGCTACTCCCAGAAAAAACTTATTACCAACCACTTATCCCTTCTTATCCCTCTCTATAGGCTATAAACAGTAATACAAATAATAAATGAAACTCCATTGATACGACATTGTAACATCCCGGTTTTGGGTACCTCCCAAAGGGGTCCCATACACAGTTAGTCACAAGGCCTCAAGCGCATTTCCTTACATTCCAGAGGCTTTCGACTAGAAGCGAGGGCCTTAGGTGTGATAGTGGGGAAACTATGCCCTCATTGGTAGAGTAACATAGTAGAAATGAATAGTAAATAGTAGAAAAAGCAGTAATACCATAAAACAGAAGTAAACAACAAAAGACGAATAGTATAAACAACTGAAACAAATTTAGATTAATGATTTTTGTCAAAAGTATCTATAAAAGCATCCAAATTAGTCACATTGATAGAAATACAATACTAAAACCAAAGTATAGAAAATATTAAACTCCAATAGCATCGTAATACTCATCTTAGTCTCGTGCTCTCCAGCTCCGTAGCAATCAAGTACCTGATGAAGAAGGGTTATTTCCATTATATATGCATGCAACCATATAATATGATTGGGTCAAAAAACATGACCCAAATAGGGTGAGAGATGAATCCCAGTAGGCAACCACCAAAAGATCTGTGCCTAATATTCAGTGAATATATATAGTAGGAAATATTCAAAAATGAAATAATAAACTAAGAAGTACTCAAAAGTCAACAATACTACAGTTTTCAATTACATACATTTACATTCATTAATTATTCAAACCATTGAATTATGTAACATCAGGATATAGACTAAGCTCTATACACCCTATATAATAGTAACAAAAGACGTCTCAGAAGACTATCTAAACAATCATGTAAGACCGAGTCCAAGCTTGTGATTTTTATTGGAAGAATCATTATAATCATTCAATTATTCGAAAGAAACCCCTGGGAAAGTTCTCAAAGTCTAATCCCTCTAGTTTAACATATCATCAATTCAATAAATAATGAAACATTGGTAAAGATCACACAATATAACACCTTTGGTCCTCTTATAGCACTAATCATTTACTAATGACCACTGGGGTATCTCTCATGCTCAATACCCTTTGGCCTTCATAGAAACAAATAAATTATAATTACCCTTTCACAGCTCTCACAGTCAATACCCTATGGTCCAAAATTAATTTAATAGTCACCCTCTGAGTAGATCTAATGGTCTAACACCTCTGGTTTATGACCACCTAGTAGCTCTCGGAATCAATACCTTTGAGTCAATATAACAACAATTATACATAAAAGAACCTGTCTCGAAGAGCTCTCATAGTCAACTCCCCTTGGTCATACTTTCAGAAACTAAAACACATTAAACTCATATAATCTGAAACTCCATCCTAACAACACGAGGCATGGAAAACTAGCAAGCCTAACATGCTCCCTAGATGCAATGATCATAATCAATCAAACATGGGAAAACATCCATAATCAATGTATTAAACCTTCTGTATAATCAAACAACCCTTTATCATCAAACACACCATAACAGGTCTTAAACAAGGTTAAATTCCAAAATACCAAATACCCTAACCAAGAGTATTCAGTAATTTTAGCACATATAATCCAAATACAATCAACTAAAGGCACAAACCAGCTACCTCAATGTTGTACGATGAACACTCTTGCATTTCGGCCCTATAATCGGCCCAAAACGTCGTAGATCTACAAAAGGGTAAAAATGATTAACCCTCAAAAACTCATGGGAGAGGAGAAATCAGAAATAGAGGCTCTATGGGAAGAGAGAAATCCTAGGTGGGAATCCAACGTAGCAGATGGAATCTCAATCAGACCACAGACAAAGAAATGGTGGCTAAGAATTTGATCATCGATCCTAGTCTCTCCTAGACGAACAAAAGTTGGAAGAAGAATGATCCGTAAATGAGACATGTCCCCACTCCGATATATCAATTAAAAATAAAAGTACACGACAAGTTTTTTAAGATACACACCATGTATCAACCTTTAATTATTTAGGCCTTAAGCGGCCCTGCAACATCCTCACATAGTCATGTATACGGGTTTGACATAGTCTGGGTGTGGTACCAGAGTACACGGTGTATACAAGTAAGTACAAGGTGTTTACTTCAAAAATTTACCTTCTTCCCTTTTTCTTAAAAAACCTGAAATAAAGATCCATACCTAAAATTAAGATCGAGGTTCTTACAAAAAAATTAAAAATATAATTTAACATGATAAATTATTTAGATGAAAAATAATTTTTCAATTAAAATTCATCATTACTAATTATTCATTAAAACATGAAATTTCTTAGGTAATACAAAAAAACAAGAAAAGTAATTTTTTATATCCCTATTTCAAATATGATTTTTTTCAAAAAAAAATGATGGAGTTAGAATTTAGTTTTAAATTATGTCTCCCACTAAAAGGCAGCAAAATATATTTTAAAAATATACAACTTTTTAATCATAAAATATGATTTATTCTAAAATTAATCTTATAAAATATATTTTATTATTTTTTAAAATATATAAAAAATAAATTTCATCAATAACTTTCAATAATAGTGATTAATTTAATTCATTAATATATACCTCCATTCTGGTAATGAAAATAGTTTTTCATAAATGCACTTGTCTTATATTTAGTTGGTCTTTATTTTCATTTCTAATTAATTGGTAACCAATGATTTAATTAATTAAACTTGTGTAAACTACAATTTATTAATTTATTTAATCTCATTCATTCCCACTATTTCAATGTATAGGTGATAAATATTATAATAATATTAATAGTATATTGGTTTCCAATAAGACTCAGGCTTGTGTGTAACATAAGTTATAAAAATTACTCAATATTGAATGCAATGAAATATAATGTTGGGGTTGTGTTGGATTCAAAATAAACTACATTTTTCATTTAATTAAATCTATTGATGAATTTAAATCAATTTTAAATTATAAATTTTATAAAATCCCATGATGTTACACTTTTATAAAATATGAGTATGATAAGTGTATCCAAATTCCAATCCAAAACAATTATTTTGAATTAACAGTAAAAAAACTAATTAAAAAATTATTTCATCTGAATTATATGATTATTCTATTCTTGAGGTTTTTTGGAATTTTAACCCTATAAATATCATCACTCTCCCTCTAGTTGAATTTGATATTTTTGTACATGGATTGGATTTACTTATATAAATCCCATGTCAATTTTAGAGTAAATAAAGTCATGATTTATATTCAAAACCAACTTATGATTGACTATCAAAGTGATGATATATATTAGATTTTTATGGATATTTCACCCATTTAATGGGACTTGATTCTTATTTAAAATGGGTATTTATCTCTTATGGTTGAGGTGAAAATCAACATCGATGATATTCCAATTGTACGAGATTTTGTTTCTGTCATTTTTAAAGAATCTCCCAGTATTCCATTGAATTGTGATGTTGAGTTCCCTATATAACTAATATATAGTGCCAAACCAATTTAAATGAATCTATATAGAATGGCCTCAAAAGTTTTTCATAAATTGATGATGAATGTATACAAGAATCTTTATAAGGTATTTATTTGGCCATGTGTTTCACCATAGGGTAAGCCTTTTGTTTTAGTTAACAAGATAGATGGATGGATGTGGCTCTACATTTATTATCAAGAAATGAACAATATCACAATTAAAAATAGGTATCATTTACCCCGAATTGGTGACCTTATTAATAAAATACACTGAGCAAGATGCTTTATGAACATTGAAAATAATTATCTATGTCATATATTTAGGGTTAATAAGTAGGATATATTCAATCCAGTATTCTATAAATGGTATGAATACAATAATTATATAGATATGTCATTTATCATTCCCAAATCTTCATCTATCATTATTAATTCAATGAATAAAGTATTTATAGAATACCTAGACCAATTTTTGGTATTATTTATAGATGATATTCTTATATATTAATAGAGAATTTAAGATCTTGAAGATCACATAAAAATTATATTGAATAACCCATGGAAGGAGAGACTATATAAAAAATTTATAAAGTGTGAAATTTTTCATCAAATGGTTTCATTTTTTAATATAATTATATGATAGGGTATATAAATTGATCCATCAAAGACTAAATTTATTAAAGATTGGCCCAGAACAACCACTATGATTGAGTAATAATGATTTATTGGTTTGAAAATAAATTATCGACACTTTTTGGAAAATTTACCATGGATGTATAATCCAATCATCAAGTTAACATCAAATGGATCCACATTATTTTATATTGATGAATGTGAGTAATAAATCGAGGAAATTAAGATATGTATAGTTACTAAAACTTTTCATTAATTAATTTATAGTGGATAATGGTTTTTAAACTTTATTGAGGCATTAAATATGAGATTGAATTGTGTTCTCTTGTGGAATTATATTGTGATATCTTATACCAAACAAAAAATAAGATTCACAGTAACAATTAAGAAATGCATGATTTGGAGTTAGATACTATAATTATTTAATGAATGATATAGAGGAATTATCTTTATCTATAAATTTTTGATATATATATATATATAATAATGTTTTCATGTATATTTTAACATAGAATGAGTTGAATATCCACCATACAAGATGTCTAGAGTTGAATAATGATTATGACTTCTAAGTAAATTACCACCCCGTTAAAGAAAAAAAGGTGACTAATTATGTTAAATGAAAGGTTAATACATTCTTATCCACGATGTGGATGACCAAAGATCAACTTTTTTGGGATTTATAAATGATAGATATGTAAATCGTGAATGAAGGGTAGAAATCGTGTCTTTCTCAAATTAGCACTGAACTATCTAACCAAGTAAAGATTAAATAGGCATAGAAGAAATTTCTAGAGATTTTGAAGCTCAAACGTTCCCTATGTTTAACCTTAGTTATGAAATAATGATAATGGATAAGAATTTTTTATTTGTTATATCCTTACCAGATTTGATGAAGGATATATTGGATGAGGAACATAGTTCTTAGTTCTCTATTTTTCCTAGTTGAATGAATATATACAGAGTTCTGAAGAAGTATTTATGGTGATAAAACATGAAGAGATATATTGTGACTTATATATCATGGTGATTGGTATGTCTACAAGTAAATACTAAGATAAATTACTAATGGGGTGTTAAAACCATTATCCATACCAGAATGTAAATGAGAAAACAACATAATGGACTTTTTCATCAGATTCCCTAAAATAAATAATGGTCCTAATGATATATGGGGTTTAGTAGAATAATATAAAAATTAATAACAACTCATTAAAATTATAGAATATTTATCTATATATATGATAACCAATATATTTTTTAAGTATGTGGTATCGATGCATAAAGTAAAACACTCTATTGTATCTAATTATGATATGAGGTTTACCTGGAAGTTTAGGAAATGTCTTTAGCAGGATCTAGATAATAAGCTATATTTTACCACATCCAATCATCCTCATTATGACATTCAAACACTACAGGATTTGCTGAGATCCTATTATATATATTTCAATGATGTTTGGGGTTAACACATTTATCTACGCATCTTTTTTACAATAATATCATTCACTCATGAGATAAAACAGATCCTTATAAGGACATTTATGGAAATATTTTAGATCATAAATTTTAGTGCATTCTTATGATGAAATAATGTTATTGGAACTCAATATGGATGAGGGAATGGTAGATAATGTAAGATTCATTTACCATCACATAAGGTTAATACAAAGCTGATTGAAAAGTTATATTTTCAATCATGAAAAGTATATAGAATTCAAATATGTTGATAATCTATTTCTTAAAATTTCACTATGTATTAATGTTTTGAGATACATAATAAAAGGAATGTTAAGGACTAGGAATATTGGTATTTTTGAGTTTCTTACCCGATTAAGGATGATTACTTATCACTGGGTTCTTCCACTGAACACCTCTCAAGACTTTGTAGTGTTCCATGTATCTCTGTTGGGGAAGTATATACCTGATCCTTCAGAGGTAATGAATATAGGGTCCAAACCTGTAGATCATGATCTTTCCTATGAAGTGTAATCTATGGAGATTTTTGATCATAGAGAAAAATTGATACTATAGAATACATCTCAACTGGTCTATGTTTTTACGTGAAACCACCTACAAGAATAAGAAATTTGGGATCATATGGATATGATAATGCATAAGTACCACCAGTTGTATATAATAAAGTGATATAATTTTGAGAGTGAAATTAATTAAAAATGTGGTAGTATTTAGCATTCCCATATTTTATGAAATTATTTATTTTCATATAAATTTAATTTCATTGATAGTTTGTGTTATAGACAATTATGATTTTTAACAGACCACAATAATCTATTAAAATTATTATTTAAACATGATCATTATAACCTAGAAATTAAATATGGAAATTTGAATAAGAATTAACTAATGGTTATAATTATTTTTAAATGTTTAAAATAATGAAAATATATTTATTAAAAGTATATAATTTCTAATAAAGTCGTTATAAACTTAAAAAATACATTTTTATCAAAAAATTAATTTCATTTCCATTATGTGAAAAAAATAATTAAATTAATTATTTAAACATTTTGAAATTTTATTTGAAAAAATTAAAACTATTTTAAATAAAAAAGTTATACTAGAGTTCTTTTTTTATAAAATTTAAAAAATATTATTTATTCAATTATTATAGAAAAATACAAATTTTTATTAAATACTAACCTTTTTTTTAAAGATTTCACAATTTTAATTTCTAATTATGATATTTTTAAGAGTAAAATAATTTAAATTATTCTATGATTAACCCAATTTATGTTGTTATAATCAATTTTATATTGATTTTTTATATTAATACTTTCTATAAATTGGAAAATATTTTCTTTGGAAAACTATTTTTTCATCATGTGTATGTGTTTAATTTTAAATCAAATTCTCCCACTTATATTAATTAAATTTTCAAAAATGGAATCAATATTTTAAAATAAAATAATTAATAATTTATAATATATCCAACGCAATTTTTTATCATAATTACTAGTATAATAAGATAAAATTTATTCTTGCTATTATGGTTAAAATGGGTTTACCATGGGTTAAATGAAAACGATATGTGTTAAAATGACCTAAATAACTAGTTCTTATTATAGTTTCATGGAATTAATTCAATATTTTTTCTATATAATGATTCTTCATGATCCATTTTATAACCTTTTTTCATGTGTAAAATGTGGGTATACAATTTTTATTTCAAAAATTATAACTAAGTCCTTTCCCACACATATAAAATGGAACTCCCTATCATATACTATTAACACTTAAAAATCCTTTTTTTCTGATAATAAATTCCAAAATATATTTTCTTGCTTACCTACTCACATATTAGATGAACTATTTTGATTATCAAACACTCTTATGAAGTATTTTAGGGGAAAAAATAAATATTTTCTAAAGAATATGAATCGTTTCAAACCGAGAATTTTAATTTTGTCTCTTTATCCACCTCATTCAAACATTAGTAAATTTATTCTAATATAATAAATTAATTATATAAAATATATATGTTATTATTTTTGTTTGATATCCTATATCTGTCAAATTTTCCATCAAATGGTAAATGAAATCGTCGATCATTTATATAGCGAACTACTGCCTCACAAATCGATGAAATTAATTTTCCATGAACACATCTCACTGATAGGTTTAATGATGGATTTATATTATTTATTTGATAATTATGAAATAATTATAATTAATTAATTTAAATATAAAACGAAATATTTTACCTTCAAATATGTTTTAATATGATAACATCACTCATTCATATGTCTCGACTACCGCTTCCACAAAACAATGCAATGCGTTGATCATTATAGTTTTTACATGTATAGTAATTAGGGTATATTTAATGAATATATATTATATAAATTATATAAAAATTATTTCTTAATTTTGATTATAATTTAACTTCCTTTTTCTCCATTCATTGAGAAAATTTAAACAGGGATCATGCATACGTATGACCAACTATTTCCATATTTTTGAAATACATTTTTCTATATATAAACATCCTGAATGATTCTAAATATGTATATATTGAACTTATATTTTAATTATATCATTATTAATATTATTTATATTATTTATCATTATTCAATGTACTATTATAAAAACTATAGAACTGAAACATACATGAAAATAAAAGTAGTTACTATAGGAAACATTGATTTTAATAAAGAATATATAATAAATAGGTTTTAAATGGTTATGAGTAAATAAAATATGATATGATATTTATTATTATGGTTATAGAGTGGTTATTTAATCAACCTGTATTTATTTCATAGTAGGTTCATGTGTATATAATAAACTTAATAGTTTAGGTAAGGTATTTTTGATAAAATTTTATTTCAATGAAAACCATGCTAGATTCACTAATTATTTCTTTTATGTGGTGTATATAATTCCCATAATTTTATATTATGATTATTCTGATTATTTTTAAGGGGATTTATATATCAATATATGTATCCTTTTTCCATGAGTATTATGATTCAAATGAATGCAAAGTGGTAATGTTTTTATGTCATAATCCCCTTGTTTATCATGGTTTTTTATGATTATGTTCCAAATAATTAAATATTATGATATACTATCCAAGAAACTCATGTATTTTGTTATACTATAGTAATTTCTTGTGAAAAAAATTACACATTTAATTTTTCTCTATTTCTCTTCTCAATATATTGAAATATTGTTTTTGATAAAAAAAATTTTAACTTCTCTCATCTACCAAATTTTTTTTTCTTAAGTATACAAGTATTCTAAATTTTTTTAAATAATTTTATCCAATGTTTGTTTAACTTCATTTTAAAAATTTCTTATATTTTTTAAAAAATGGTTCAAAATGATTTTTTTGAAATTTTTCGAATGAGGTAAAATTGTCTTTTTACCAAAAATTTGACAAAAATCATTATCTTAACATGTATGATATAAAAAATATTTCTTAATGTCATAAATAGTCAATGATTCAAAGAATCATTTTAAATATTAAATTTTTATTTTAAAATAATTTATTTTCTTTAATATTTCGTAATTTTTTTTGTATTTTAATGAAGTGGATTCAAATTTGAGAGGATATTTTCCTTGAGAATGTTTTTAATAAAATTAATGGAATTTATATTCATTAGTGACAAAAACATTTTGTGTTTCCTTTGTTTCACTCGAAATTTGATCATGTGTTATTATACTTAATATATATTTGGATGGTTTATGCTTATGATTAGAATAATGTGATGTCTATGGACCCCATTTATCTTTCTAGGGTAATGTTATTGTAAAAAGTTGAAAAGATTATAAAATATGCTTCTTTTCTACAGGTTATGAATTCAATGATTGGATTTTCAAATTTATATGGATTTATTTTATTTTTTGATATTTGGATATGGTAAGTCCATAAAATTGAATTTTTAAATATGTATTACTAGTGATTTAATTATTTTATGTGTGAACATGATTTTATATTCACAATGATATGCATGAACCATGTTTCATGTCAATAAAGTTATGTGTGGACCTCCTTTCATATTGATAAAGTTATGTGTAGACATAGTTTCATGTTTGTATGGTTTTTTGTGTACCTGGTTTTATTTATATAAATTTATGCATGGACATTGTTTCATGTCCATAAGGATATTTATGGGCATGGTTTCATGTCCATATATTTATTCAAGGGACTGAATTCATGTCCTTAACTCAATTAGTGAACCTATTTCTATTTAAACATGTTCACAATCTTAATATCTAAGGGTTTTGAAATATTCATTTATATATGTTATACTATCATGGATTATATTGATTTATGTCCCTTATGAATCACGTATTATGAACTTCCAAACACTATGACATGAATTAGGGCTGTGATATATGTTACACAGGGTATGATTTTAAAGTGTTAATATCATTTTATCATACCCTTTTGTTTATATTATGTTTATATTATCAATGATATATCTCATTCTTACCCTTACAAAGAATGTAAACTAAAGCATTGTTATGATTCATTTCCCTAGTTATTTTGTAATTATTTTATATATGGTATTCATATAGAGAATATCATTATGGGATATGTTGATGAACTTTGCTAAAATTAAATTATTGTGTATCTAGTCCCTAATTGGCTAAAACCTTTTTGGAACTTATACATGTACTCATGGAATGTATTTAATATTATTTTAAACAGATGTAGTATTTATGTATAGATATCCTATGCTACTATATAAATAGATGAAAAAATTAAAATATCATAGTTGAAAAGCTATAAAACTCAGAGATGATCATTGGGTACAAGATCAAAATTATCAAACTGATAATTTTTATCAATAGTTTAACTATGATAGTAAAAATAGGGTCAGCATATAAACAATCTTGAGGAGGAAGATGTCATCCATTTATAAAATTTGAAAATTAGAAGACACATTGACTCCCTAATAGACAAGAATAAAATTTATATGATCGAAAATGTTAATGTAGATAACATTGTTCCTATATAATAGAATAAAAATACATATCTAAATAAAATAAATTGTATTGGGATTCTCCATAAACATAAAGTAGTAATGATTGGTTCCAAAACATAATAAATCACTATAATGCTTATTATTTTTTTTGGTATCAACAAAAATTAGATGATTTATATAACCCATATAAAAATAATAGTTTTATCAATGAGACATAGGAATTCACCTCATATAAGGTGTTGTTTATGTGGAAATACGGGACATTTAGAAAATATATTATCCATATACAATTGGTATTAAGGATTACAAGAGAGACATTAGAATCCAAACAGAGATCAATATTTTGGGATTTCATTTAAGGTCACAATTATTATTAAGAGTATTTTTATTCAAGGATAAATATATAACATAAAAAATGAAGATGAATGTTATAAAAAGACCCACGTAGGTTTTATTAAATGGATTTGGTAAACTTTTACTAATATAAATATGTAATATAAATTTTCATATTTTCATTATTATGTTGGTATGTAATACTCTGATGGTGATGAAGAATACTAGTCAATATCATGTATGAAGTTAATGACATTGATAAAATAGAAAACATCTAAGAAGGAAGGAATTATATATATTTTCCTAAACTTATCAGATAGTCTAGTGTATGGATTCATGAAAGTGAATGAACTAACTATATGATGGGAAAAAAGAATTATTTCATTACAATCAAGTATGAAAATTAATGTGATTTATGATTTGTATATGATGAAGCCCTAAAGATTATTGTCCTAAAAAGTCATGATTGGGGGTAAATATATAAGATGTGTAGATATTGGGTCATTTATGTTCTTTTTCAAAACATTATTCATGTAAGTCAATTATGTGAATTGTTACATGCAATAAATTTTATCAACAAGTTGTGTATCATCCAAGTAAAATATATTAGAATTTTTATTAAAGGGAAGTGTAAAAAGGGTATTTTCAATATTATGAGTGGAGAAGAGGACATAATCATTCAGTCAGTGGAATATAATAATAATATATGGGATAATTTATATATAATTTAAACAAACTAGATATATAATATCTATTGATATTTTATTGATCATTATATCTCCCTATGATATAATGTGAATGTAATCACACATTAAATGCTTTCTAACCTCAAAATATTACTCAAAATATTATCAAGGAAATGAAACAAAAATTTAATAGGGTATTGTAATTTGTCCATATTGAATTGTTTGGAGATATCTCAATAAGGTTCATTTCTAGGAAGGGATAGTATATAGTTATCAACACATTCCATATAGATATATTACATCTCAATAGTTTAATATTATTTTCAATGAAAACAATTCACGAGGATCATAAAACAATATGGCCATTAAATACTTGATACACAATCATCTTAATTCAATAATTATCTTTACCATATCCCTAGAAGGTTATCCCATTTATTAATCTTAATTTAAATAGTCTAGTTATAATTTATATTCATAACCTAGGGAATGTAAACCTAGGAAATGGTTAGCTCAGATACTCATTATGGGTAAAAATGGGAGATATCAATCAATGATCATTTGGAAGAATAAGTTAGTAATAAGGGAATGAGTTCATTAATATATCATTCATTGTTCATACCAAATCTAATATAGACCATAATAACTATTCATGGAATTAATCATTATCATTTAAAATGATAAAAATCATAATATTGAGAAATCATCATAACATAACCATGAATATTAAGTTCATTTTCTATAATCTTGGAACCATTATAAGTATATAAAACAATTAGTATGTAATGGTTAACTTATATGAAATAAAATAACAATGGATCGTGAATAAACATGGGTTTCCCATAGTGGATGAATAGAATCGACTTGTTTCCCACAAAAAATCAATCACATTAACTTTATTACCTTGGTGGATCAAGCACATCGATTTGTTTCATATAATTACCTCATGAGATAAAAACCACTGCCCAATGTATTGGAAGGATATATATTTCTCTTACCACATTTATTATAATTAAAAATATATATAAGTGTGAAATAAGATCCTTAAGCATTCAAATTATCATCATATTATAAAAGTTTCATAAAAATTGGTTTTATAAACATTTCATCAATCCATTAGAGCATAACCAATTGAAAATAAAATGGTTTAATAAATATCCAACCATAAATATTCATAACCCATCTAGAGAAATAATATCGATATTATATTTTGATTATATTGTTAGTAAATGATATGTATCATTAAAATATATAATCATAGATTGATAATTATTTTCAAAGCTATATTATAAAATTTCTTGAGGAAAGTATCCATTAAAATTTGAAATTAATTAATCTAATATTTTCCCAAATATTAGAGAAATAAATTTCATTTTATATAACCTTTTAAAAATGTAATATTTTATTTAAATTGTTGAGTGGTAATTACTATAACCCTATAATTTTACATATATTAAATCATTATTTTAAGAATAATAATTCATCCAATACAAACCATTGATCGAAAATAATATTTTATTCAGAAGAAATGGTATATAATTGGAAAATAAGAATCATGAAAAAATACTTTTATTTGACACTATAATGATTTCCTAAATCCTTTAAGGCCCCTACAGTAAGGTAATAGACATGGAAATGAAGAAAAACACAAGAGTCAAAAGGAATAACGTGATAACCTAAAAGTAATAGATATTGAATAAAAATTTAGAGGACCAAAATATAGAATAAGGAATCATATAATAATATAAATATATGAATGTAGAAGTAACCTATATCATGAAATAATCATGATTCAAGGAAAACCACCATTCTGATATCACATGGTGAATAGATTCCACTAATGGACAAGGTTTACTCTCTAATCACCTACATAACATCTACTGAGTCTAAAAAGTACCCAAATGCATTATAGTTCTATTTGGTTTCACCCATCACAACATGTTCGTGCATATGTGTTCCACAAAAAGTAATGAAACACAAAGAACAATCAAAAGGGTTATGATGGAATAAAATGGGTATCATAATCATGTCATAAGGAAAAACCAAAGGGCGTATCATAATGTTATCTTTTAAAGAAGGGATTTAAATTATTCATGTAAATTAATAAATTAAATATAATAATATATCCGGAATAAAGAAATCCAACTAATGTAAAAACATTAATAATAATGTCAAGGTAACTCAAGAAATGTGCCACTGAAGTATAGTTTTAGGGAAAATAATGAATGGTGTTTGAAGAGGATAAAGGAATAATTATTTCTATAAAAGAGAAATAAAAAAAATCATGATAAAATTAATTATTTCTGAAAATATGGGTTTCTTAATACATATTATGGAGTATTATTTAATATAGGCGAGAAATAGATAATTTCCCTTTAATATATATTTCTTAATGAGAGGAATTGAGAAGGGAATATTTTTAAAAAATGTAATTCCAGTAAAATAATGACGAGCTGATCTATATATAAATGGGGGACAAATAAACAAAATATTTTAGTTAAATATAATAATAATTAATATATAAATTTAGGCAATGATATGTAAAGAATAACTCAAATAAATACGGAGGTTCAGAGAGATCCCTTACCATTTGACCGAATACATTATTCACATTCACATAATGTATTTAGTAATACAAATATATTTATTAGTTAAAGTATTAATAACCCATTCCACAAATAATTTATTTATTATAATTTTATAAGTTCATTTATGTCTATTTTAATGATTTATAATGTAAAATTTCATTGTTTCATGAGGATTTGTTTCATGGTTTCACGGTTGGTTCACTTTTGAATAATTATGGATGTTTTTGTAAAATGAAACTAAAATTGTAAAAGTGATATTAAATGGTATTAATGACCATAAAGATGTTTAAATGGTTCCATGCATCATTTTTTCCAGACTTAGGTATGGTTATTTAATTATAAACTTTATTTTCATGTTGTTAATTCATTTAGGCGGTTTTAATGACCATCACAAACTGGTTTCATTTTATTTAATATTATGTCTATATATTAGTTACATAAAATTAAATGAGTTATAATATACATATTGAATGAAGATTTAAAAATAATATTGTTTTATTAATATCTTTTAATTTCATAATTGAAAATGAAAACTAATTGTTCCTTGAGATGGTTAACTGTCATAATTTGGAAAATGGTTTAATTTATTTGAAAAAGTGTAGATGAGAAATGGGATGGATAAAATTTTTCCTATACGAATATAACATTCCATTATATATATGAAACTAGATTTATTATGTTTTTATGGATGAATAAGGTTAGGATATGGTAGAATAAAAAATAAAATTAAAAGAGGTTGTTTGGTAATCTTACAACTTGAATATTAAATCCTTGAAGGACCCATTAAGAAATGTGGATTTGGTATTTTGGGGATCCCAGTTGATGTTTTACATGTAGGGAGTGGGGATGAGTTAATTTTTTATATATTTTGAATGATTCTTCTCTTAGAAGGTGTGAGGAGAAGTGGTAGTGAGGGGTGGTATTTATAAGGGAAAGAGATGGGGAGTTTTTTATTATTATATGTATTAGATTACTATTTTGGATCAAGGATACCAATAGTATTTATTCTTGTTACATTAAAATTAAATGGTGAATGTTACATTAAAAAAATGTTTTCTTACAGAAACCATGAATCAAAAATTCATATATTTGTCTTATAATGTTTAATACCACAAATTACCATATTTCACTATTAACTAAGATTAAACTATTCTAAACAAGTATAAAGGTTTCACCAAAACCATTTTTTACATGTAGATTAAAAAAATCAAGCCCATTTCATGAAAATAAAATTCTATATTTTAGATATTTAATATTTAATTAAAATCATCATTTATTCATGAAAAACTAATTTTAATATTATAATTTATTTTAAGAACAATTGAAAAATTACTTATGGTCTCATAAAATTATTATATAATTATAGTAAAACATAATTTTAATTTTTGTATCTATTTTAAGAAAACTATTTAAGTTAAATGATGATATGCATTATAAAATTAAAGTAAAACTGTTATGATTTACAAAAAGACTAACAGAAAATTTATCTTTTATAATAAAATTATGTACTTGTACCATGATATAAATATATTATATTACCTTTTTATAAGATAAATAAATAATATTTTACATCATCATTTTTTATTTTACTATTATAATGGTTATATTACTATTCCTAATGGATATATTTCTATTCCAACAGCTAGGTTACAATTCCTAGCTATTAGATTACTATTCTAATGGTCATATTACTATTCAAATGCTCATATTTATAAATTTAATATGGGATAACAAATTTATATAAATAGATTGGATTACATTAATTTTTTATTCAATTCAATTTTTTCTCATTTGTATATATGTTTTAACATTCAAAATGAATATTCCACTATTAATTTGGGTGGAGACATATTTCTGGGTAACTATAGCAGTACTATAGTAGGTAATGTAGAAGAACTGTAGCGGGTACTGTAGTGGGTAATGTTCTAGACCATATCCTATAGAACTATTCATTTTTTTGGTGTTTTAGGCCTCATTTTGGTCCTCGAGTCCTTCAAGGCCTTCGGGGCAACCAAGGCCTTCAGGCCAGTAAGGCTTTTAGGACACCTTAAGGACTTCGAGCCACATCAAGGACTTTGAGCTACCTAAAGGAGTTAGGTCAACCCCAAGCCCTTATGGAAACATTTAATTATGCCTAAAAGTACAAGATAGACTCTACATAGAGTAGGCTCCAGATGAGGATTAAAGAGCAAGGGGCATTCAATAGAGAAGAGATAACATATTTAGAATAATGAGGGGGTATGAAAGTTGCGATCGGGACTAGCCTATGAATGTAGGGGAATCCGACCTGAACAACCATGTGAAGGTGGAGAGTTGAAATATTGATGTAGATAGAGGGGAGGAGTAGTTCTAAGTAGATATAGTCTAGACTATTTCTTCTAAAACCTTGGTTCATGTTGTGTCACGATACCTATGGGTCATGTTAGGATTCCCCTTTAACCATTAAAAAAGGGATTGTCAAAAATGAATAAAAAACATAAGGCATTCAGTCTATTGAGAGTAATATTTCATTATTAACAATTCTTTTTATTTATAAATCTTCTTTTGGCGAGTAAGATAATTCTAGTGGATCGAGAAAATAAAAATTATCAAAATCTTATTCCATTATTTTCAATTTCTTGTCTCTATATACTATTTGGGATTATTATTTATTTATTTTATTAATAATGTATCATTGCTCATTTATATGAATAATTTTTTTTGGTTTTACTATGTGATGTATATGATTTAGAATAAATGAAATAACTATATGAATGTAAATTCCACTGATAAAAACCTGGGTCATTACTTTCTATAAATTTTATAAAATTTCTTCTTCGAAATTCCATTTTACATTCTAAGGTGAAAACTGATGAGGTTTATTCTCCTTCATTACTTCCTCAGGTTCCCATATTACCTCTTCATATTTATGCTTCCTTTATAGTATTTTGACCTGGTGAGTAGTCTTGTTGAGTGGAACTTTATCACTTTGGTTCAAGGTCTTCACCAGATGCTCCACATAGTAGAGATCATTTTCAAGAAGTATGAACACTAAATTCAATACATTTGAGGTATGCAGTATGTATTTCCTCAAATGGGATACATGGAATATATCATGTAGAAATTGATTGTGTAATCATTGGTTGATAGGAAAAAAATATGACGTGATCAACAATCTCAAAGGTGATTATATACCAAGGAATTAGTTTTCCATTATTAAAAAATTTCAAATCTATCTTTCATGGAGATATATAGTGTAATACCCAATCTCTAACCTCAAACTATAGGTCCCTTTAATGATTTTCAACATAGCTCTTATGTCTTCATTGGAAATCCATGATGTTTTTTAATAATATTATCCTTTAATCATTTCCTTGACCATTTTAGGTCCCAACATCTTTCATTCTACAACATTATCCTAGATTACTAGTGGTCTACAAATTCTCCCATAAAGGGATTCATATGGTTCCATTTGGATACTTAGGAGTGAAAACTGTTGTTGTAAGAGAACTTGGCTTGAGTAACATGTAGGTATCAACCTCCTTTTATTTCCATTGATAATTCAGTCAACATATATTTCAATTTTTGAATATGGTACTCATACTGTCCATAAGTTTATGGGTCACAATTTGTACTGAATTTAAAATCCATTTTTAGGGAATGTTGGAGACTTTTTCAAAAAATGAAGGAAAATATAAAATATTGATTTGATGCAATAAATAATGGTACTCCATGTAGTGTCACTAATTATCTAATGTATATATATACAATATGATCAATTGAAGATTTCTCTTGACTTCTAATAAAGAGATATTTCTTTATAACATGATAAAAAACAACACATATATCATTACTTCCTATGGATTTTATCAAATTCATGGAGACAAAGTTAGTTGTGATGATTTTCCATTTAAATGAAGTTTTGGGTAATGGTTTTATCTATCACAACCTGAACCGTATCGAGGCTTGAGGCACAACCACCCCATCCCACTTCTATAAGCCAAGGGCTGGTGACAAGCGTTGAAGGCATAACAAACTTGAGGAGGCCTTTTCCTAAGTACCTACACACACACAACCAACTCATTGCAAAATTACATAGGTAAAGGAAAAAAAGGTACAACACTACTATATATATAAACCACAAATATTCATCGACCTCTAAATAGTTGAAGTATAGTAAAATAAACTGAAAGGGAAAGAAGAAAAAATAAACGCCCAACCAGAAAAGTGCCACAACCTAGAAACAGGTGAAAAACTAAAACACATTAGAGCACCCCACTCCTGAATCCTAATCTAAAACCACCCCACGTGGTCCAAGAACCTTGTATCCCTATGCTCCTTTGAATTCAGGGTCAGTCATTTTGTCATCTTTAAGGGCACACCAAGTGCGGGATAATCCCAAGTAGGGGTGAGTATAAAAATACTCAGTCGGATTCCCTGAAGGATTAGGGGACTAGAAAAATATGTACTTAAGAGAGGAGAATTATATAGAACAAGGTATAATAAAAGAGTACAACTCAACCCAACAAAAGAGTGAAGTAAGATCATCCAAACATGAGGATCATGAAACAGTGAGAAGATGAACTTCTTATCGATTCTTTGCTACCTATATTAAGAGAGTAGAATCATCCAACCATGATAAGCTAGACACAGAAAGCATGTGGCATACCTCACACGTCTTTGCCTCTCCTGAAAGGAGAGTAACCAATACCCAAGGAGTGGGTACTTCAAATAGGATATATATATATATATATATATTTATTTATTTATATATATTCTAATCCAAAGAATCCCAAACGAGTGAGTAAGGGGAAGTATATATATATATCACAAGATCATCCCAGAAAAAGAGTCTCCAATAGTTTTAGAAGTAAACACTATCGATCCGCAGCATCCCACATGTCTTCTTTGAATTTAAAGTCCAAGGGGCTCAATCACTGCGCCTTGATACAATCCACTTTGGGTGGGTCTGTCTCACCCACATGGTTTTACTTTGTGTCCCATGAAAGTTCATTGGTAGGAAAAAACACCCCTCATTATTTAGAGTCCAAAGTAACATCAATCACATATCATCACTATGTCGCATGATCGAGAGATCATGTCACAAATTCATGAACCCACTGCCCAGCCCCGCTGGATGGTACACTCAGAAGAGTCATCGGTGAACCCACAACCCAACCTTGCTAGAGGGTAATCCCGAATGAGTAACTGAAAAACCTTACTGTCATGATCCACTGGAGGGTAATCCCTAAAAGAGAAACTGGAAAACCTCACTACCTAGCCCCACTAGAGGGTAATCCCTGAAGATAGAATGGTGAACCTAACTGCCTAGCCTTGTTAGAGGGTAAAACTAGAAGAGAGAAAAAAAACCTCACTAAATATCCTCATTGGATGGTAATATCTGAAGAGTAAACAACGAACCTCACCACCCATCCCCACTAGAGGCTATGTCTAGAAGAGACAACAACAAACCTCACTACCAAACTATGTTGGAGGGTAAGCAGGAATTTCTCTGGTGATTCTGAAATCTCCAATGCCATCACTATTGTCATCGAGCATCGCCTAAGATATGATTTAAACCCAAAAAATCTAGGGTATCCTCAGATAGACATTACACTTGCAACATCTTTCATCGTACCTCAAAATCCAATATGAAGGGGAATATCATGTTCTACATAGAAAAAACTCAAGATAGGCTACTCGTAGGCCAAAATTCAAATTCAGAAGAAACTGATACGATAGGTAGAAGATTCGTAAAGTGGTATATGGAACACATAAGGACCACATAACGTGTGACCCCACCTAATCATCTGGTCATGTAACTTTCCATAATCAGGTTGTAAAATCTGATCAAGTACCCACAAGTCGTGATAGTGTACTCTCATATTACACTACACCTCTAGCCAAAAGGTTGACGAGAGCATGCTGCTCATTACTGATCTGAAGGAAAAAATGTAATTCTTTTGACATACCTCTTGAAAACAGCCTTAGATAATAAAACAGATCACACCATTTTGATCCTTATGGAAAAGGGAATATGATCAACTATTCATTTTCCTGAAATGGATACCCATTGTAGAAGCTTCCTTCTACTATGCTTCACACAAATAATTCCTTGCGGGTACCATGCCTCAATCCCGAAACACATCACACGGATCCTGCCATCACAATACTCTTAGAAAAACACTTGGGATCAGCTACCCATTCATCAAAAATAGACAACTGGTGAAAAGGGATATTTTCACCACAAATGCCCGATCGACATTCGATCACTTCTGATCATGAAAATTCCCTTCACATCCAAACGGATCACACCATTGTGATTGTTGTCAAAAACACACAAAGTAGACTATTCACTTACCCAAATGGACATCCGATGAAAAATTAATAAAACACTATATTACTCTCAAAAAGGCATCCCATGGGGGCCAAGATCTAGCCCCAAATTTTTCAAGGTAGATCACGTCATTGTGATCATCAGGGAAAAACACACAAGATCAATGACGCGTTTGTCCAAAAGGGACACCTGGTGAAAAAGTGACATTTTACCGAAAATTCACAAAACAAGGCTCTTGGGTCCCACACCACTATTTTAGTTTTAGCACCCTAAATTGGTCTTGAAAAGTTGGTCTCAACTCTAGGGTCACAACACCTTTGACGTCACATAAATCAGACATCAAATGCAGAAGTTACGTCCGTTACGAGAATCTTCAAATAATAATTATTATATTATTATTATTATTAAAAATAGACATTTCGTATCACCAAACCTCAAGCCCAAGACCAATGATCTTAAATTGGCCTAAAATGGTCATCCATGAAACAAGGATCACTTGGCTATATACGGCATGCAAAATGGACCAACAGATTGAAAGAGATGAGGTTTTTATCAAAAAACCCAGTGTGAACCATTATGGACCAGCCCGAACCGACCAGTCCAGCTTTAACTGCCAGCATCTGAAACACCATTGTGGATATTACATCATTGGTTGTGGCTATGCCTCTATCCATCTCACCACTGCACCCATCGTTCTCCACAGCACCACCCACCGAAGATGTCCTCAGTTGAACCCATGCCGGAAAAACATCTGCAGACCACCAATGTAACTTCGATGGACCAAATCATGATCTGGGACTAGATTAGGACTCCTCAAGAGGACACCATCACAAAACGTGCCGCTTCTCGATGATTTTTCGACATTTCTTCATGTCGTAAAGTGTCTTTCGCTTCCGCTCACCACTGCAATACCTCCAGTGCATGAAAATCAAACTTGAGCACAGATCGGGACTCCTCAGGTCGAGGGATTCACATATATGGTTCCAAATCCATGATAAGAGGTCTTTTGTGCAAGTTGAAAATTTTTATGATGAATAACGTGAATAATGTGAAGAACGATCAATCAGAAATTGAAACAGATGACGACAATTGTTTGTTTGTCAATTGTTAGAGGATTCCATATCAGTGAAAATGAACAGAAGTCGAAAATGACGATAAAATATTCAACTGGGGGATGCCGAATCCAAAATAGAAATACAAACTCGAATCTGGTTCTATCGTCGTGCTCGTTGTGCTCTGATCTATCAGCGTCCGAAGTTTCATGGCTATCCAACAATGTTTGGACGTCGAATCATCGTTAGCCAGAGCTTCGCCATCTGAGAGAGAAATGATCCCACCCTGGCTCATTCTCCTAACCTCCTATTTATAGGAAACTGTCGGTGGATGGGAAATCTTAATCTCCCTTACCCTCTCATATAAAGTCACCCCTAGGGTAAACACCATACTAAGAACACAATGGCAGTCTCATATTTACAATTCGAGTCCCATTTTGGACATTATTCAAAGTAGCGTTAAAAAAACAATTTAATTTAATTATTTTATTTACGATTTTGTCGTCTGGGACTTTTTCTATGGGAGCCTTATTCTGACAAAACTTATATCCCTCCCAGGGTACACGACACACTCTAAACTCAAACAAGGCCTCAGATTTCTGATCTAAGTTGTCATATGAGAGTTATTTGGGTTTGAGATATTAAACGAATGACTTAATAAATTATTTCATCCTTTAACGTACCTCTAACTAGAGAGGGGTCTGAACGTCCCACAATAACATATTTTATGTCGTGCCCAGGGTAAACATTGTATTCCAGACCCAACCATAGTTTCATATTTCTGATCTGATCAACGATTTAAGAGATATCATGTTTCCATTATGTGAATAGTGAAAACAGACGTAATATTTTTTTATATTTTATTCCGGGCACATCAAGCCTTGGTATTACACTCTATCTTAGCTCCTAGCTATAAATATATATATAAAATTATTTTATAGTCTTACATAATGAAAAATGGGTCTCTATATTATTTCCTCCTTCAATCATTTCATTCCCTAAAATCAAAAATAGAAAAAACAACTTGAGATACTGAGCTCACAACTGGATATACTGCTCCTAAGAAAACCTATACATCACCATGATGGAACAACATGAAAACCAAAGGGATGTTCTATCCTCATAATGTCATGTCCTTTCGATAACATGTGTAAGAACATGCACATATCTCATCAGCTACGACATGTGGAAGTTGTCATGTTCCCCCTCCATCTATTGGGGGGGTTAGGGAAAGGCATTATAAAACCTCTCCATGTATTGAACAATTTAGAACAGCCCAAAGAAACTCGGGGGATATTTTAATTCCCCAACCGAACCTCTGCATTCCACCTCACAACAGGAATCATGATTTGTCCCTAGAACATGGTCTCATGATTCCCTCCTTTATAATATCAATCTGGTGACACACCCAAGGATGTATATCCACACAATATTTCATAGTCAATGAATCAAAACTGAGACTCTATAACACACTCAAGAAGAAAAGGAGTCAACAACATTGAATGAAGAAAAGATGTACTCTCCTACTCCACTAGGGTCAGTAGTAGTGTAGCTAACTTCTAAGAATCTCTCTGCACCTGGTGAGCCTAGGATTTCCTTTTAAGGTAATATTCTACAACACTGCCACTTTCTAACGCATAGAATGCCTCAAAGTCATAGTCCTATAGTAATTTCAACCATCACCATTGTTAAAAGATAAATACTCTCTAGTGGAAGACATACTTGAGACTCGAGTGGTTCGAACAAACCAAAAATGACTCTCTCAAAAGGTAGTGTCTCGACATTCTCAGTGCGAAGACTATCACTTCCAGCATCACATAGTGATTTGCGTAGTTATGTTCATGAGGTTTCCATAACCTCAACCAATAAATAATAACAATATGAATATTTATGTTGAGCATGAAAGATACCAATGAACTGGGTAGGTGAGAAAACTCATCCCATCGCAAGAGGCAAGACACAGAAAGCACATGGCATAACCCACTCCTCTTTGGCCCTCTTAGAATGAGATTAATTCCCAAAACAATCACTCTTCTAACCCCACTAGTGGCACCTCAAGCAAAGGGAGGTCAAGCAGTAAGACTCCACTGAAAAATCCAAGACCTGCTCTGACACTCCACTTCACAACCCCTCCATAAACACAGAAGTGAGAGGGACTTATCGAACACACCTTGATACTATCTACTTTGGGTGGAACTAACTCTCCTTCACATTTTTTCTTGCATCACAAAAACAAATCTCTAGGGGGGAAGAACCCCTCTTTCTCATGCATTAAAATCTCTATTGAACAACACTAACATAGGGTTATAATTACACCCCGCGTCACCCTCGGTAACTCCTTGTGTAAGGAGTTGGAAGAAAAGAGTTCATCACATAATGTCTAACAAGTTCTACTAAAAATGTATAAAATACACAGAGCATACATATTATTATCTCATGTGTTGTAGGATTATAGATATACATATCATGTAGTTACCCATGACCCCGGCCACTTGCTCCCTGATCCTGACACAGGCCGCCTTGTGGTGGTGAAAGGATCTTGTAATGTTTTCCACCAACAAATTTTCTTCTTTATCTTATTCTAGTACCACCTACCTAGGGATGACCTTGTCCCCTATGGGGAGATATCTAATAATGACACTACCTATGCCATGGCCAGACACCTACAAACTTCTAGGAAAACTCATCACATCTGGTCGGGGAGTCTCGTGTCACGTGACCTCACCCGTCATAAGCATAGCACCATCCTATCCAGGTTTTCTCTAGTGCTCTACATAGTCCCCAAACAAGTTAATGAGTCTTATCAAGGGGAGGCTACCTGCATCGAGGGCCTAACAACAAATATCTATTAGCTATGGTAGACGTCCTAACTCTATTGTGTCCACTTCCAAAACTAGCCAACTGGCTTCCCTCTGACAGAAATCTCTCTGTCACTAGTGCATTCTCCATCACCCCGAGATAGGTGAGGATGTAGAAGGGAACTATTCCGAAACCAATATACTTTATGGATACCCTACTACAACTTCTATTCTCAGAAGTTGTCATTATGGATCATGTCCAAAGATTACTGAGTAAGGTTTGTGAACCTAGTCGAGTACTCAGCCACCGTCATCCCTCCCCGCTAATGCTCTATTAGCTTCTGAAACCATACGAAGCATATTAAAGAGGGGTAACACTCCTCACAAAACAACTACTGGAAGTCATCCTATGAGAGTACCGACTCATCATGCATCTGAGAATCCTGGCTCTACCAATTCCAAGCTTCTCTATAGAAAAATATTGGCTATCAAATCCACCATATAACCTATCCGTGTCGGAAGAAGCCTGAAGAGGTGAACTACAAACTCTATCTAAGCCTTCACTACCTGAGGGTGTGGATCACCACAAAACCTCAATGGTCTCTAATGTTAGAACTCATGAAGTGCACTCAATATGTGCATGTCCTTAGCCTACTCTGCTGCAACTAACTATTACCCAACAAGTGCAGGTTATGCTACCTAACCTACAATAGAAAGTGGAATCATATGATTGATCCTGAACTGAGGCCTCATCGCTCACAGAATCGTTATCATGAACCAGAGCTGGTTTCCTATCTGGATATCATCATAGAGACATCTTGAATCCGATCAAGGAGTAACATGGTCAAATGATCATATATATATATATATTAACAATGATGGGGAGTCAACTCAATAAGTACAGTCAAATAATCAATACTATATGATGCATGTACCAATGTTCCCTGAAACAATTGTCTCACTATGCAGATTCTACAAGTTGGAAACTGGGGTCCTAGTGAATGGTTACGTCGCACGCCGCACCATCACTAGACTCCCTAGCCTGAGAGCCATTGTCAAGAAACGTTGACACCATTTCCCTAAAACCTAACTAATTCCTTTTTATGGATCTTCCAAATAATTTCCCAAGGAAAAAACCACATCTAATACCACTTTTTCATGACCTGACCCATACTAATTAGCTGTAACTACCCCAAGCCCACCTCCATAGGCCAGGGGCTCTCGAATGGTGTCGAAAACATTAAAAACTCGGGGAGGACTACACACACACACATCCAACTCAATGAAAAATTTTATAGGGAAAGGAAAATAAGGAAAAACACTTCTATATATATAGACCACAAGTATGAATCGACCTCTAAATAGTAGAAGTATAGTAAAGTAAATTGAAAGGGAAAGGTGAAAAAATACACACCCAACCAAAAAAGTGCTACAACCCAGCAACAGGTTGAAATGTAACACAATTGAGAGAGCCCCACTCCTAAATCCCAATCTACGACCACCCCACGTGGTTCAGGCACCATGTATCCCTATGCTATTCTGAGGTCACGATCAAATTGTCTTCCATCTACAAGGGCACACTAAGTTCATGTAAAGCCCAAGCATGGGTGAGTATAAAAATACTTAGTAGGATTCCCCAAAGGCTCAAGGGAGTAGAAAGAGATGTACTAAATAGGGGAATGGTATATAGGACAAGGTATAATAAAAGATTACAACTCAACCAAACAAAGGACTGAAGTAAGAACATCCAAACACGAGGAGCTAGAAATGGTGAGATGATTAACTTCTTATCGAGTCTTCACTACCTATAATGTGAGAGTAGACTCTTACAACCATGAGAATCTAGATACAAAAATCACATGGCATACCCCACACGTCTTCACCTCTCCTGGAAGGAGAGTAACCAAAACCCATTGAGTGGGTACTGCAAATAAGATATATATATATATATATATATATACTCAACCAAATAAGACCAAATGATTGAGTAAGGGGATCTCTATATGACTAGCTCAACCCATGAAAAGAGTCTCCAACATTTCTAGAAGTAAACACCATCGATGCCCAGCATACCACATGTCTTCTTTGAACTTTAAGTTAAAGGGGCTCAATCACCGCACCTTGATACTATCCACTATGGGAAGGTTTGTCTCACCTGCAAAGATTTAGATCTCATCCCAAGGATGTTGCTTGGTGGGAAAAGTGTCCCACTTTATTAAGATTCCAAAGTCACATTATGCACATCTTGTGACTATGAAACATGGTCGAGAGATCATGTCACAAAGTCATGAACTCACTGCCCAGCCCCACTGAAGGGTATGCTCAGAAGAGTCATCAGTGAACACACTGCACAACCCAACTGGAGGGTAAGCCTAAAAGAGTAATCTACAAACATCACTGCCCAGCCCCACTGGAAGGTAAGCCTTGAAAGCGTAATTGGTAAACCTCACTGCCCAACCCCACTAGAGGGTATTCCTGAAAGAGATAACTCCAAACTTCACTACCCAGCCTCGTTGGAGGGTAAACTCGAAAGAGAGAAGAATAAATCGCACTGCCTAACCTAGCTGGAGGGTAAGCTCAGAAGAGTAAATGCCAAACCTCACTACCCAACCCCGTTGGAGGGTAAGACATGAAGAGGGAATGATGAACCTCACTACATAGTTATGCTGGTGGGAAATCTGGAATTTCACTAGCATTTCTGAAAACATCACTTCCATAATTATCATCATCAATCATCTCCTCGAATAGGCATAGTTCCTAGAAAATAGAGTGTCGCATAAAATAGATATCACACTCGGAACATCATGTATCATACACCAAAATCCACTATGGAGGAAACCACTACGTTCTACGAGAAAAATAGTCAGTATAGGCTACTCGTAGGCCAAAATCTGATTTCAAAAGAAAGTGATACAAGAGACAGAAGATTCATAAAGTGGTACATGACCCGTGTGGGGACCACATGACATGTGAACCCACCTCATCATCCGCTCATGTACCATGCCATACCCAGGTACTAAACTATGGTAAATTACCCACAAGTCGTGCTAGTGTACTCTCAGAGTACACGACACCTCTAGCCAAAATTTTAATGAGCGCGCGTTACTCGTTTCTGATCCGAAGGGAGTAACATATTTATACCAACATGCCTCTTGAAAATGGTGTCAAATAACCAAAGTGATAACACTGTTGTGATCCTTGTGGTAAAGCACACATAAAAAACTATTCATTTGCCCGAAATGGACTCTTGGTGGAGAAGCTGCATTCTACCATGTTGCGTAAAAATAGTGCCTCGTGGGGGCCACACCTCGATCTCAAAACACATAATATGGATCATTCCATTGAAATTCCATCATAAAAACACACGATATTGGCTACTCATTTATCCAAAATGGAAAACTGGTGAAATGGGGGCTTTTCACCGCAAAAACCTGATCGGTGCTTGATCACTACCAATCATGAAAAGGCCCAAAACATCCAAATGTATTGCACTATTGCGATCCTAATGAAAAAACATCCAAGGTAGATTATTCACTTTCCCTAAAGATAATTCTGACGCAGAAGTCATAAAATACTGCATTACACTCAAAAAGGCATCCCAGGGGCCCCACACCTTAGCCCCGAATTTAGTCGACTAGATCCTTCCATTGTGATACTCATATAAAAACACACAAGATTGGCTACTCATTTTTCCAAAATGTTCACCTGGTGAAAAGTGACATTTCACCGAAATTCCCAAAACAAGGCTCAGGGGGCCCTCGCCACTATTTCAGTTTAAGTACCCAAAATTGGCCTTGAAAAGTTTTCCTCAACTATAGGTTCACAATGCCTCTAATGGTGAGTCAATCGAATGTCAGGAATAGATGTTACGCCCGGTATGAGAATATTCGAATAATAATAATTATATTATTATTTTTTAAAAAGGACATTTTGCATCACCAGGCCTCGATCCCTAGAAAAAAAAGATCTCAAAATGGCTTAAATAGGTCAACTGTGAAACAAGGGTGACATGGCCACAGAGGGAATGAAAAATTACCCCCCCGTATTGAAATATACAGTGTTTTCATCAAAAACCCAAATCTGAACCGGCCGAGACCGGCCCAAACTGGCCGATCCGACTCAAACCGCCAGCCTCTGCCGCGCCCACCACACTATCATTCATGATCCACTCTGCCTTCCATTCCATACATAATGCTCCACCGCACCCTCAGTGTCATTCTCCATGCTCCACCGCCCACCGGAGCTGCCCTCATCGGAACCCACTCTAGAAAAATTCCACAGACAACCATAGTCTCATCAGTGGTTCAAATCATGATCTAGTACCAGATCTGGACTCCTCGAGATGATACCATCAAAATTTCAGCCTCTACTCAGTGATTCATTGACCTTTTGGCATGTCATAAAGTAACCACCACTTCTTCTTATCGTTGCACTTCCTCTAGTTCCTAAAACTCAAACCTAAGCATAGATCAGGACTCCTTGGGTTGAGGGCTTCATAGATATGAGTCCAACTCTACAATTAGAGGCCGTTTCAGCAAGATGAAATTTTTTGCGATTAAGAACATAAATAATGGGAGATCTGACATTAAAACAGACAATGGAAGTTGTTTGTTTGGTCAGAATTAATGGATTCCATAGGATGGAAAATGAAAATAAGTAAAAAATGACGACAAAATATTCAACTGGGGGGCTGTGAAATCTGAAATATAAATCCTACCTTGAATTTGGTTTCACCATTGAATTAAATGTTCTATGATCTATCAGCATTTGATGTTTCATCGTGATTCGATGATGTTTGGACATTGAATCGTAGAAGGTCATATCTCCACCATCTGAGAGAGAAATGATCAAACCCTATCTCATTCCTTTAGCATCCTATTTATAAGAAACTGTCGGCGGTCCCGAAATCTGAATCTCTCGCGCCCTCTCAACTGAGGTCACCCCTAGGGTAAACATCATTCTATGAACTCAATGGCGGTATCATCTTTCCAATTATTTTCCCTATTTGGAAGTTATTTAAAGCAGTGTTTCAAATAAAACAATTTAATTTAATTATTTTATTTACTGTTTTTCACTTTAGGGATTTTTCTATAGGAGGATTTTGTGGAAAAAACTTATACCCCTCATAGGGTAATGACACACTTTGGACTCAACCATGGCCTCATATTTTTGATCTGAGTTACCTTTTGATATTTATTTGAGTTTGAGAAATTAAATGAATGAATTAATAAATTAGTTAATTCATTTAACGTACCTCTAATGAGTGAGGGTTCCGAATGTCCCACATTGACATATTTTATGTCACGACTAGGGTAAAAACCACGTTTTGGACCCAACCATGGTCTTAGATTTATGATCTGATCAACTGTTTAAGGGATATCTTATTTCCATTGTCGGAATAGTACAAAACCACTTAATATATTTGTATAACTTATTCCAGGAACACCAGGCCTCAAAAGTGCAGGACGTGACAATACCTAGATCTTGAAATATATGTAGAAATATTTTAATTTATTATAGAATGAAAACCAGGTCTCTATATCATCATCCACATATACTTTTTCCATTTAACCTTCACATGATGACATACCAGGAACATTGATGTATAATTAGTGATCTCTTTCTTCATATTTCCTCACCAATAGTGATTTTGAAGATCTCAATACATATTTATGATCACTAGGTGGATTGAGAAGGTTGAGCTATGTGAATAATTCAAAATATCTATATTTATTTTAGGATTTTATTTTTCACATAGTCATGAACTATATATTCTAACTTGTTCCACATAAATTTTTATCTCAATGTATTTTCCATTTATGAAAGACACCAAATTGTAAAGAATTTACTCATTATCTCTTTGAGTAACATTTATCTTCTCTAAAAGGAATGGTTGAGAAACAATTTTGGAAAGAAATGATTTTATTCCTTCTATAATTATGTAGATGTAAATCTGTTGAAATCATAAGAAGACTTGATATTTATAAGTTATTTTCATTGATAATTTTATAGGGTACTTTCAACATAAAACATCTTCCACATCATTTTCATTACTTAGATGTTAATAGATTTATCTATCGTTATCCTTTATGATCACTAACCATCATTTATGTTGAATATTAATCTTCTTTTATGTGAATAAATATTTTAGGATCTTTTGATAAGTATATACCTCACACTTCTCACCATAGAGATATCACTTCCATATTTTCAATGTGAAGAGAACTATAACTAACTCTAAATCATGTGGATATTAGTTTTTATCATGAACATTCAGTTTCCTTGAATAACATGCTCTCAATTTATCATTTTTCATCAATGAATAGCCTAATACATTTTATGATGAATCATTATATACCATAAATTGTTTCCCACACTTGGGGTAGTATAAGTATTGATGTTGTGATAATCCTCTTCATCAATTATTTGAAGTGGTATTCACATTAATTATTTCATAAAATAGTTACACCCATATGAGTAATATTGGTAGTGGATTTTACAATTGTAATAATTTACACAAAAATCCTAAGTAATACGTAAAATCACTAAAGAAACAAATAATCTCCACTAGAGATTCTTTTCTAAGGCACTCCTCAATTTCCTTTTTTTATATAAATGTCCACATATATCCCTCTACTCGTAATAACATTCCCCAAGATAGATACATCCTCCATCCAGAACACATATTTACTTTAATATTCATATAGTTCTGCCACCTCCAAATGTCTTTAGAAAAATATTCAAATGCTTATTATACTTCTCCATTATCATTGAGTATATCAGAATATCATCTATAAATACAAACAAAATTTTTTCATTGCAATATATAAAGTCTCTATTCATTAAATTAATGAAATTGACTAGATCATTATTGAGTTAATATGAAATCACTATGAACACATAGTTTACATAAATTCTTATAAAGGTACTTTTGGGAATACATTACTTATTCAAAATTAAAAGACGATATCCAGACCAAAGGACCACCTTAGAGAAATACATGACCTGATATAGTTGATCGAACAAGTAATCTATCCATGGTAGGTGATACATGTTCTTTATCATGATTTTATTGAGTTCGAAACAACCAATATAGAGGTGCATTGATCCATCATTCTACATGATGATGTTGATCGGAAAAACCCAGGGTTAAGCACTTGAGAATATAAAACTCTTTTTCATATTGTCTATTAACTAATTCTATAGTTCTTCCAAATCAATGGTGGACATCTAATAAGGAGTATTTTATATGGGAGGATATCAAGGTATAAGTTAAACTGAAGAACCAACCTATTAGTAAATAGGAATACTTGTGAATTATTTAAGAAGCTCATCAGTGTACCCCTCACCATGTGAATATAATCAAGAATGATCCACTCCTTTGTGTCAATCATTTAATAAATAGACAATTGTTTCTAAAGAAATATTACCTATGTTTGAGAAGGGTATCCCAATGTATATTCATCCTCACCATTACATTTGAAAAAAATATGAGGATGCCTCAGTATGTGTTGAGTGATATGCCTATCCCAATATTTTATATTGTATTTCTAACATGATATCCAACCCATTCCCAATACAGATTAAAAATAAACTAAGGGATGTAAGACAAGATTTTATGGGTGTTTTATTGCATAAAAATTGATCCGGGAGGAGTTATATACTTTATATGATATAATATATATATTTTATATTCTAATGGATTAATAAACCACCATATTTTGTTTTGTTGTTTGAATAGTTATACTAATCATTCATCATAGGAAGAAAATGTGTAGAAAAATAATAAAAAAGTATTTTTTATATTCTTGAATAAACAACCTTCATATATGTCACTAAATCATTGTTGGGATACACCTTAGAAGTAGTGATAACATATACCCTTATTTATTGTCTTGGAGGTTGTATTTGTTCATTGTCTCCAAAACCCCCTTCATTTAGGTCATTATCTCACATAATTTCTAGGTTTTTAGTGGTTGATACATATTACTAATGGTTTATGGTTGATATGAACCTTCCATTCATATTATGTATTTATAGAATTTTCCATATCCCTTCCATAATGATTTTCCTGATGCCATAATTTTCAAAATTTGGATAATATTCTTGTTCACTTTAAATAATTATCATGATTCTTCTTGACACATTTTTGGAATTTTGGATTCCTGGTTTTCTTTATTATGTGGTTTTTATCTGTTGATCCTCCCATATTAAATTCTATTTTACTCTTTTTATATTTGAAACTATGAGGACACTAAGAGTCACCAAACATTATATCATCCTTAAGAGCATTATATAAAATCTCATCATTGTTGTCAAAGTCTATAATATCTAAGTATTTTTATGTACTCTAAATTAAGCCACTGAATAAGTGATTATATTTCCTTTTAGTGATCATGAAATATCCAGAGGCATATCATGAATGATTTTTTATATTTTCCTTGTATTCCCCAATAGGTTGTTATTCCTATTGATTCAGTCTGAGGAAAAAAAATTCTATCTTAAGATGGATATTTAGGGGAAAATATTTAATGAAAAATATTTTCATAAATCCTTCTCATTCCATGTAAGTACTTTCCTCTTTAGACATTGTGCTATTGATCATTATCAAACACTAATAATCTTAACCATCAAAATTATAGACCACTAGCATGGAATTCTAATATTCTGAGTACTAGAGAATAGATAAAATATTTTCAATAGAGTTAATCCATTTTTACACTATAAAGAGATCACATGATTCACTAAAGGTAGGATACACTTCTCGCATAAAGGATTCATCCAAAACATTAAATTTATTATGATAAGGATGATGTTCCATATGAATCATGTTATTTTTAGTAACATGAGATAGTTGATATAGTACTTTCATAAATTTATGATATCCTGTTCTCATTAGGTTTGGAATATAATTTGGTAATTCATCACATTTTCTATCAGAATATTTTTTATTACAAGTTCTCATATTTCTAGAAATTATTGAATAAAGAAAAACAAATTATGGTGATTGAATTATTATCTAATGAGTATATAAAAAAAGAGACTATTAATATAGAAGGATAAATATAAAAATTAAAATTATATCAAAACTAATTATTCCCAAGGTTTTGATATAGGTTATTCATGGTGATATAATTATACATAGGGTTCTTACTAATGCATTCTAGTCCTAATAAAAAAATAGACCTCCCTATAATTACAACTATACAGACCCAATACTTTTAAACATATTATTAAATTATTTTAAGTATAACTATCCATCAAATACAAATAAAGGATTGAAAATCCTAGCGTCTTTATAAGACTTGGTGAATAATTAGAAAACATGAAACTAGTATAAGAAAACATTTTATTTATCTCCATAATGAGATCCAAACTCCCTTTGATCTCCAAAAAATATATAGTTTAACATGGTAAATACATTTCTAATAGGGATGGGCTAAAGGCCTCATTAAGGTTATAAACATTGAAAAGCATCATAATACGTGATTTAAAAGGCATAACATGATAAAATAAAAGTCACAGATCATGAAAAAAATATATATTCATAACATGTAGAACATGAAACAATATTAGTTTTTCAATATAAATATGTTTTAGTAATTTATATCAAGACATAAATAGGATTCAAGACTAATTGAAAAGAAGATATAACATTCTGGATATAATACCCTAATGATTTTTGCATTAGTCACTAATCACATACATAACATCTCATGGGAATAAGCATGACCCAATTCATTATTGATCTTTCTTAGAGAACAAATCATAACATATACCTACAAATTTCTACCACATAATCAAATCAAATATACAGAATAATAGTAATAGTTATGCATGGAATGAGATGGGTTTCATAATTATATTATAAAGAAAAAAGAAGTTTGTATCATAATTTTAAACATGAATTATTGGATTTAAATTATTATTGGACATTTATTAATGAAATATAATAATACATCATCATTAATTAAATCTATGTGAAGTGACAACATGAAAAATAGCGGCATGGTAACTTTAGAAATGTGCAACTTAAGCATGGTTTTATGGAAAAAATGAAGCTTATTAAAAAATGATAAAGGAATAATTATTTCCCCAAAACAAAAACAAACTAAAATTGATTTTCATAACAAAGTTATTTAATTTATAAAATATGGGTGGATGAAAAAATGGGTAAGAAACAAAGAAGTTCCATTTAATAGGGTTAACTTATCGAGAAGAATTGAGTTGGGACAATTTTTAAAACATGTTTTCACATTCAAATAAATATTAACTAAGATAGATATATATGTTTGGGACATATATGAAGAATATATTATATATATATAATAATAATTAATATATAAGTTGATGCAATGAGAGTTAAATTTTTACCCAATGGAAATATGATGGTTTTGAGAGATCCCTTACAATATGTTAGAATATATTCGACACTTGCAGTTAATGTCCTAGATAATCAAATTGGATTTATTAAATAATTTATTTAAAGTATATTACATATATATTTTAAATATTTCTGTTTTATTATGTTCTTTTATGGCAATTTCAATGAGATATAATGTTCAATTTCATTATTCTGGGAGTGCTCATTTTATGGATTCATGGTCTGTTCAGTTGTGTTTAATTATGGATGTTTTTGTAAAATGGAAATAAAAATATGGAAGTTAAATGAAATGGTACTCAATAACTTAAAAAAGTTTAAATATTCCATTACATCATTTTTTCTGGCCTGGGGGTGGTTCTTTAAGTTGAAATGTTGTCTTTATATGGTTCATTCATTAAGGCTCTTTTACCAAAAATCCCGAAATAGTTTCGCTTTATTTAATATCATGTTTATATAGTTGATCCAGATCAATAAATTAGTTACAATATACTTATTGAAATGTGTTTTAAACATAATAATAGTTTTATTACCCACATTGAATGTGTTAATGTAAAATGAAAACTCACTGTTGATGGAGATGGTTAACCATAATAATTTGGACAATGATTTCATTTCATTGAATAATAGGGGATTGGAAAAGGGATAGTAGAATATAATCCATTAAAAATATAAAAATATAAAAATATAAAAATATATAATATAAATTATTCTTTATTTATTATTATTTGAGGGATTAATTAGGTGAGGATCAGGTATAATAAGAAGATAATTAAAAGTGGCAGTCTAAGAATGTTACCAGTTGAATATCACCTCATTCATAGACCCCTTAAGGAACATGGAATTGGACTTTTGGGTAGACTATATGCACATTTAATTAGGGAGAATGGATAGGATAGGTTTTTTTAGGTATTAGGAAATCTTTAAGGCATATAATTTGTAAGGAGAAGGGTTAGTGATGTGTACTATTTATAAGTGTAGGAGAGGGATGTTTTTGATTATTACATTCATTATTTTATTACTTAGTCTCAAGATTATCAATTGTATGCTTATTATGAATATATATAGTGAATTTTCTATGTGACTTAGAATTAATGGTTTCTTACATCATCAATGGCTCAAATTTCATGTATTTGGATTATAATGTTAAATTTAATAAATTATTGTATTTCACAATTCACCTAAAATTCAACTATTTTAGAAAAATAAAAAAATTATATACAATTTTTTGACTTTTAGATTACAAAAATGTAATCAATTTTATGAAAATAATATTATAAATAAGATAAAAATAATTTTTAAATAAAATCATCATTTATTTAGAAAGTACATATTTTAATATCATATTCAATTTTATGACACTTTTAAAAATTACTTAAGGTCTCAAAAAACTATCATATAATGATAATAAAACATATTATGAATTTATGAATCCATTATTTGAAAACAAAAATGTATTGTAAGTAATTATATTCAATATAAATTTTAAAATAATACAGTTATGTTTCATTAAAATACTAACACTAAATGTATAATTTTTAAATCTATTCATCAATTTTATAATGATATAAATATTCAATATTTTAATTTAAAATATAACTAAATATTATTTTACATTTCCATAGGTGTTATTTTTATTCTAAATATTATATTATTATGTCTTAATGGTTTGATTACAATTCAATTATTGAGCTTACTATTCCTATTGATCATATTACTATTTCATCAAACATGTTACAATTCCAATGGTAATATTCCCAACTTCTATACCGATTTCTTACTTCTGGTATATAGCACTTATTTCATAAAATCTCCATTCAATTCTATTTTATTTATTGATTATGTATACATTCATCATCAAAATGAATATTTTGTTATTATCAATATGTTTCATTTATGAAGATATTTTCATGAGTGTGATCATTCTTGTGGATCTAGTAGTTCCAAATTATCATACTATTACTCTCTTATTAAATATTTATTATCCTATTGTAATATTTTTTATTATTATTGTTTAATTTTTTGACTAATGTATCATTATTCATTTATGACAACAATGTTTTTGTTGTATCACTCTGTTATGTATGTTATTTAAACTACATGAAATAATTATTAGAAGTTAAATTAAATTAATATTTTTTCCAGTACTTTATGATGTTGGGGAATATTTTTCTGATCATACAAATTAAAATATAGATATTCTTCACATTTTACATAAAAATACAAATATGACTCATTTCAAATAGAGAATAGAACATTCCTTTAATTTTCTTTTAAAAAAAGTTAAACATGGGTAAAAATAAATTTTTATAATCATAGGAGTATATTAAAATAATTTTTTGAAATATTTTAGAGAACATTTAAATGGAATAGAATGGATTTTCGATTGAATATCGAAAAAAGTTAATTTTCTTTAAGAACATCCTTTTGGTCACTATAGTTATTATACTATATAAAATTAAACAAATAAAAGTATTAAAAAGAAATAACTAAATTATAATAAGATATATGAGATTTATGAGAGATAGATTATAATATTTCATCTTCAGAAGTATAATTGTAAAAAATATCTATAAATGATGACATAGTTACATGATATCCATACAACATTGGTAACTTCTGAATCATAATACCCATAAAGGAAATATCATTGAATGTATATTTAAATCTACATAAATATCAAAAGAATCGTTATAAAATAAATTCATGGGATGTATATAAACCATAGAATAGAAAAAGGTGCTAGATATATAATTTCTACAAGATAAATACAAGCGAGAGAAAAATATCATACCACACATCATGAAATCCTTCACACAAGTTTGAACCTAATATATAATAAATTCATGTTTACTATAAATCTATTCAAGGAACATACTAATATATATCATGCTGTATATTATTTACTCATGACATTTTTGTCACTTGTTTATTATCAACTATTTTTTAAAATCCTTATTCCTATTAATAACTTGTTTGTTTTTCATTAATATCTACATTTTATAGTTTTTTTTCTTATAATTAGATCATATATCCATAATTGGAAGAACATTAACCATGAAATTAAAAAAATATATACTCATTATATAATTATTCAGAGTAATTATTAAATGTATTGATAAAAATAATAATTAAAATGATCATTGAGACAATAGTCTATATATACACATGAACATTATGTTTTCAATTTTTCATTGAATGGAATGGAATAACGGTAAAAAATAATTCACTACTATAGAATAATTATTATATAATATTTATCATATATATTTATTTTATCTATCTTTATTACCATCCATGTCAAAATATAATGAAATGTGTATCCCATCACTCCATGGATTCAGTAGTCTACACATACAGATGATTAATTAATTTCCAATGGATTTCAATGTAAGGTCGTATATTTTTTTTTATTAAAATGATAAAATAATTGTTATTTTATAAATATTTTATATAGAGATTAAATTCATATTTATACCCATATAAGATCGGTGGATATGGAAAATTAATTACATCGGATCGCAAGATGGTAGTCCCTCATACATATGATAGATGGTTTTATTTTCCATTTTGTGGATGATGAGACATATGTATCTTATTCCATTAGGAAAATAAAATCTCATTATATGGTATATTATAAAGATATTATTTTAGAATAATTTATGATGATTTGAAGGAGGTGTGGCATAAATTAAACAGAACCACTAGATTAAGAACAATACTTGTTCTTAAGGAAACATCATTAGGTTTTCACTAATTGTATTCATATAAGGGTTATATTATATAGAAGTTGGTTTTTACTCGTAATTAATTGGAATATTTAAATAAATGTTTATAAAGTCTGGGGATGAGTCGGCAAAGAATTCTTGGGCCTAGAGAGCCTTTGTGTAGGGATATTAGATATATTTTAACATAGACACAATTTTTTTTTTGTAAAAGTGGATTAAATATTTATTGGAGTTTTTTATTTTAAATATGAGATCATAGTTGATATCAGAATATAAGTAACACCCATAGTGACATAATATCTATCAACATTTAACTCCAGGTTAGAGGTGACCTTTGGTGGGGTGTCAAATTGAGGTTTTTTAATTTAATGAAATTAAATTATTAAACCTACACCTCCCCCATGGAACCCATGTACAGAAGTGGAGGGGAGGACTTATCCCAGGGAAAAATTACAACAAACATGAAAATAAGGGAGAAGGGAGGTTCACTTGGACTTATATCTTGAGGAACATAACTATTGGATAATGCTACATCAGTGTTTCATCATGAGGTTGGCGGTATTGAGTTTTATATCAAGATACCTTATATATATATATTATGGTTTAAAAACACTTTTTTAGACTTATGGGGATCCCCTGGGGGTTGATTCGATAAAATATTAGGGTAAACAAGGGCTCAGGTGAATCACAGTGATTTTCTGTTCCTAAATCCCAATAACACAGCTTGTGGTGAGGCAGCACACAACCCATGTTCTTACCATTAATGAATAATATTTTTGAGGAATAGACCTTGTTTAAAGGGAGTACATGTAACACACCGAGATTTTATGAGAAATATTCTTTTTAATTTCTTTAATGTCTTATATTGTACACTACACTAAGATTAGATTGTACTATATGCAACACTGTATTAGCTTGCAGTATACGCAACACTATTCTTGGCTCGTGTTACAAACAATTTCAAGTTCGTTTTGTGGAAATTATTCTACGCAACATTAACTATAGATTTTGTTTAATGAATAAATGAAATAAGTTTTGATTATGTTATACGCAACACCAAACGGAGCTTTCACTACACGCAGCCCTGAATTGGCTTACAATTACACACAATCAAGACCTTCCTCGATAGCCTGGGTAGTACGCAATACCGAGTTTCACTAAACAAGATATTATTATAATATTATTATAAACTAGCCATTATGAATAGTAATACCCAAATTTTGAAATTTTATAAATTTTATCTTTCAAAATGGACTTAATTTTTTATTTGGAATAAAGAAATTAGCCTAGGGTTAATTTTTTGTATTTTGCTAAAAACTTTCAATTTTTGATGAATAGTTAAAACACTGGGTTACTATTTAAAAAACCGACTTTTTATTTAAATAATTATTTATTTTATTAAATTTATTTTAGGTCAAAATTGATACATAATACCTATATAAGTTCAATTTAATTCACTGGAGGCGTTTTATAATAATTTTAGATATATAAAAATTTTATTGAACTTTTCATTGTCTTTTACCCACCTCCTAAGAGAATTTGTAAATTTACATAAAACTTAATTTTACCACTTCTATGAGTGGAATTTATAAAATTCAAGAGACAAGGTTAATATCAAGGAGTAAAATGTGGTTTAATAAGATAAAAATATTTTTTGGTGAATAGCAACTTTTTACTTTTATTTACCACGGTTAAACGTAAATAGGGTAATTAAGGGTAAAAATGATCTTATTATTACCCTAAAACATGTTATAATTCTATTGGATAAGATTAATTAGACCAAAAGAAACCTTAGGAAGAAAATATTACCCTTTAGGTCCACTTGGATTAGATTAGAACATTTATTATTATTTTATTTGAAGAATAGTTAAAATAGTTAAAATCAAAGTTTAATAACTAAAACATTTTTAATATAGGGTTATACATAATATAAATTAGACTATAAATATTAATTAGAATGATAATAATGTTTCCTAAATAATGGTATTTTACATATAATTTTTAAACTTTAAATATTTTAATTTTTTTATGACACAATAATGATGCAGTAATTACCTTATTAATGAAATATTAACATAATTAATATTATAAATAACAAAATAAATTTAATTTGAGACTTTTTTTGAATTAAAATAATTTTATAGGTTAATATGACATGTTATTATTGATTCAATTGACGTTTTTCTAACTAATCATGATTTTATAAATTTTAAAAAAATCAATTACCAAATAGTGTCAAAATTGACATAAAATACTTTTTAAAAACAATATTATATGATTAATTGTTATTATATTTATAAAAATCTAATGTTCGGAAATATTACTTATATAAGGTTATATATATTAATAATTAACCACTTGGTGTTATTTCGGCTTGTTATAGTATGTTTATTAACCATATAGTGTAAGAAAACAAGAAGACACAGTAAAAGATAAATTATTTATCTTAGAGTTAAATCTAAATGATAGGGTTAAAATAGTAACTTAAACTTATCTAAAACCTATTTTTTGAGATTATTTCTACCCATCCCCACTTTTGTCTCGAAATAAATCAATTTGGACTTATTATAAACCGAATATGACTTTATTAGAAAATAATATTTTAAGTTTTTTCTAAAGTGCCCCTCTCCTCCCTTATAAAAGGGCACCTCCTTCCTCTTCTCTTCACACAATTTTGAGCCTTAAATCTCAGAAAACCCCTTACCATTTCTCTTCTAAACATCCCTAGAAACATAATAGAGGTTATGGTCTCCTCAAAATACCAAATCTAGTGCTTTAAGAGGAATCATAAAAGAGGTGCGTCGAAGAAGAGGTAATCTATCCTACTGATTCTTTCAAGTTTATCTATTCTTAAACATCTTCTTATTTAGTTGTTTCATTATAAAGTAATAAAATCAGTATAAAAAATATACTTATATGTTATTATAAATATGAAACAACCCCATTTAACCTTCTATCCATCCTACAAAAAATGAAATCACCGCACGTGCATACGTACAGAATACCATCTCCACATCGTGGTGTATTTTTTTTCCACCACCACCTTACTTGGATGGGTATAATGGTGTAAATAATAACTATATATAGTAATTATAAAATCATAATGATTCTGAGATATTATATCATCCAATACAATTTAATCCAATAATTATGGTAATGATACCATCGCTCGTGCATACGTACTGATTACCATCTCCACGATGTGATAAGATTCATTCACCATGTTAACCATTCAAGAATGATTATAAAGTATATATAATGAATAATAATGAAATATATAACATAATTAAGCTACAGGATTTATTTATATATATGTGTGTGTGTCATCTACTTACTTCCATTCATGTCAATAAGGAAAGGAAAACAGTGTTCATGCGTACGTACGACCTACTGTCTCCATGAATGGTGTATTTCATTTCATTTGTCTATCTATTATATATATATATATATATACTGAATACATATGATATATAAATCATTATTTAAATTCTGGAATTAATTAAATCTTGATATAAGTAATAATAATATCAAGAACAACATTTCCAAACATGTACGATAAATAAAACGATTTTACCCAAAACGCTGCTTTAACAAGGAATTTACAAAAGAATGGGTAATATAAAGTCATAAGTGAACCATATATGATATCATAACAATGAATATGATTATTTAATAAGTAAATGACATTATTTGAATCATTATACAGGAGGTTCGGATATGTATGAATCATATCGGACCGAAGGTAAGGGAAAATATCACAATCTCAATTTTTATCCGAGATTGTTTATACTTCAATAATTACTGGGGAATATTTATCTTTCACATCCATGTTTCGTAAATATGTAATATTATTTCTATCCTCATAGAATTTTTTAAATCAAATTTTACCCATTGCTTAGTTTTTAGTAAAAGATATTAAATGAATCTTTTTTCGTTTTTAGTATGAGATACTTTTTTACCTTTCCAGCAAAAGTATGAGGAGAATGTTTTTTTAACTTATACGGAATTAATGGATTTTTATGGTTTTATAATTCCTTATTTTAATGAAGATTACTCTACAAAATTTCATTACTATTTTCAACAAAGTTCTTTTCTTTTAAAATTTCATGGCATTTTGTGAAAAGAAAATGATTATAAAGAAGAAAGGATATTTTCCTCAAGAAATAATTTCAAGTGTTTTATCAAAACCATTTCCCATCTAAGATGACATTATTTCATTTGTGTATGTTTCAAGTATAATGTCTCTATGATTTATATGGTTTCACTTTTCTTATGATGAAATAATATCCCTTTGTTTTATATGGATTATGTTATGATGGGATGATGTTTATGAAACCCATTTTATTCATTGGGTTATGATGAATGATTTATGTTTATGTTGTGGCACACATAATAATGATTGAATTATGAAATGGGTGGGACCAATATCTCCCTACAATGAATTGGATAAAGATTTATATCTCATGAGATAGATATGGCTGGAACGGTAGGTTAATCCGGTTCAGTGATACATGACTGGAACGAGGAGTGAACTCGATTCAGTAAGGGACTTTGTCCACTATGATGGTCTTGCCAGCAATGCCTTGGCTACTATGGGAATTATATCATGTGCTTAATGGTTTCCACAATTACATGTTTTCTTCCCATGCTATTTTATAATGATTTATGTTCCATTATGATATATGCCTTATGTACTTCCAAGATTTATGTCTTTCCTCAAGATTTTGATGTTTAGATTTTATGTTCAAGTTTTTGCATTCAAATGTTTATGGACTATTTTATGTTCTCTATGTTTACCCTTACTGAGCATTTGAGCTCACCCTTTTTATGTTTTCTTTTCCCTGGGATATAAAGAAAGGTTTTAGGTAAGGAAAAAAAGGGAAGATCTTTATGGGAGATGCTGAAGATCTTTCACCATGATTAGAAGATAATGTTCCAAGTTTCCAAAGAAACTAAACTATTACAGTCCTTTGGTGTTTGTTTTTATTATGTATTAAGTATTCCGCAAAAGTAATGTAATGTCTATGTATGTCAAGCTTTGGGTCTCTACAGTTGGTATCAGAGGAAATGTTTAGTTAACCTTTGGAAACTAGGATGAGAAAACTTTAGTGAGATCCCTAGAGATATTTCTAAGGTTTGTCTAGGGATGTCCCTAAGGTTAAGTATAAGTATAGGTTATAGTCCTATAATTATAGTAATGATATTTGCGTCAAACCTAAGATTTTAGATATTGAAGGTATGCCCCCTTTATTATGTTGTTTTCCCTAGAATTATTTTTTACTCTCACACTGTTCTTTTTCGGTTTTAGACGATGGCTGAAACCCGAAGGAACCATATTGATCAATGTAATGTACTATGCAATGATAGTCCCCCAAAACAAACAAACATTATGGGAGATGGAGTTAAAAATCGTATTGATATACTTACACAAGCTATGAATCATTCTGGACTTCCAAATGAGCAGAGAAGGGAACAATATTCTATTGAGTCATTCATGAGGCAATGTCCACCTTCTTTCAATGGGTCTTCTGATGCACTTGTTTCTGATCAATGGATCAGTACCATTGAAAAGATATTTACCACAATTCGCTGTTCAGAACATGAAAAATTTATTTTAGTTGTTTACCATTTAGAAGGTGAAGCAGACCAATGGTGGAATCTAATTAATAATAGAAGTCCCCAAGATGAAATTAAATCCATGGAGTGGGACTAGTTCAAGAACTTGTTTTTCAATAAGTACTTCCCTCGTATTCTTTGAACAAAGTTGGAGAATGAGTTCCTTGAGCTTAAGCAAAAGGATTATGAATCTGTTGGTATATGAGAAGCATATTTTCCAAGGCTTGCAAGGTATGCATCTGGATTTATCATCCAACCTGAAAGTAAAGTTGATCGATTATTCAGTGGCTTAAAACCAAGTCTTCAAAGGGCGTTAGCTATAAGAGACTTCAGTATCTATGAAGAAATTGTGCATTGTGCGATCAAGCTAGAAATGTAAGTTGGTGTTACATATCCATCTCATGTTTTTGACAAGAAACAAAGGATGGAGTTCAAGGAAAAATCTCAAAACAATGGTGAAAAGAAGGTGAATGTTTCTTTATGTTCAAAGTTTGGAAAGAAGCATAGTGGAGATTGTCTAAAAGGTACTTGAAAATGTTTCAAGTGTATAAAATAAGGTCATCGAGCAGCTAAGTGCTGAAGTAATGGGAAAAGTGTAGCTAATGGTGTGAATGGAGAAAAGCCTGCAGAAAACGCACCACCAACACTTCAATGCTACAAGTGAAAAGAAATGGGGCATTATGCTAACCAATACCCTAATCCAAGGGTTAATGATAATCGACATCAACAACATTTTATGTCAAAGGACAAAGGGAGGTCACATGCGATCAATATTGGAGATGTTGAGTATGAAAACAATGTGGTGGAATGATTAAGTGTTTATGTAATTGGATTCCAAAATAATGTTGTGGTATCTCATTTATAGTATCGTGGAATATTGGAATATCTATCTATTGGTTTATTGTGGTTTTCAATAATATTATGGTACCGGTAACCATGAAAAGTGATTGAAATATTTTTGGAATGTAGATGATATGTGCATAATGAATTGATAAGGAGAAAATAATATGTTTGATAGTATTCATGAGTTCATGATTGATATAAGGATTAAGGGATATCATGGTTTGAGTATATAGAATTTTTTGGATTTTGGTATGTGGAATGAGTTAACTTTTTACTACATTCATGTTTTCACTAAGGTTCAATGGGTATTCAATTTTCAAGAGAATACATTATTAAGGCACTCAAATGTTTGGAATGTGACCAACAAGACATATCTTATGATATATGGGGATAAATGATGGTATTTTCATGCTTGGTAGATGACCTCTCTATCAGTCTTTTTCCTTATACTGTGAGTTTGGGTAAGCTTAAAGATTGGAATAGATTATGTTAGACAATAGATATTATTGTTTAAGTCTAGAAATTTTTGATATTATTTTTTTGGAATGTTATAATAGTATAGTTCTAGAAAAAGGACAACCCGTATAACGGGTGACAACCCGTCACGTCAGACAAGGATGTGGGAATCGAACCCATAACTGAAGTGCGACAGGCCTTTATCATCTACCTCTAGACTACAGGAAGTCCCTGGTTAGTAGAATCTAGTTTTATTTTTTAAGCAGTATGATAGATGAAGTATAAGTCCATTTTTGGAACCGTATATGATTAATCTCACCATAATATGGACTCATGTATATAACTTTTGCTAACCTTAAGTTTGAGACAGATGGAATGACCTATCATTCTATCGCATGATTTGATAACACTTCATGGAAGAAAAATTCAACTTCATTTCTTTAAGAGATGAAGTGAAAATTGATCAAGGCACAAACAATAGTGACATTGTACCAAAATCAAGTAAGTATTTCTTTTAATTCAACAATTCTTTAACTTTAGGGAAATGATCTTAAAAACCCAAAATTTTGTCCTAGTGTCCTTATATCCAATGAAACAAATGGAACCTTAAATCATCACAAATTTATGGCTTGGTGATTGTTGGGTTTTTCATAGCCATTTCTCTACCACTCTCCATCAGAACATGATGGTTAGATTTCTCATCCATATCCATATTTTCACCTATGTTCTTCAATGTGCAAACCTAGTAATGAGTTAATTTGGGTAACCATTACGTTTCATACATTTGTATTTAAAATTAAGTTTTAGTATTCCTTTTTACGATGTGGGATTCTATGAAAGAAACTTTCAAGTAGTAAACGATTTATAACCCTGACGAATTTCGAGGGTGAAATTCATTTTAAAGGGGGGTAGAATGTAACACCCCAAGATTTTATGAGAAATATTCTTTTTAATTTCATTAATGTATTATATTTTACAGTACAGTAAGATTAGATTGTACTATACGCAACACCGTATTAGCTTTAATTATATGCAACACTATTCTTGGCTCGTGTTACACACAATTTCATGTTCGTTTTGTGGAAATTATTCTACGAAACATTAAGTATAGATTTTATTTAATGTATAAATGAAATAAGTTTTGATTATGTTATACATAACACCAAAAGGAGCTTTCACTACATGCAGCCCTGACTTGGCTTGCATTGCACACAGTCAAGACCTTCCTCGATAGCGTGTGTAGTGCGCAATACCAAGTTTCACTAAACGAGATATTATTATAATATTATTTTGAACTAGCCGTTAGGAATAGTAATACCCACTTTTTCAAATTTTATAAATTTTATCTTTCAAAATGGACTTCATTTTTGTATTTGGAATAACAAAATTATCCTAGGGTGAATTTTTTGTATTTTTCTGAAAACTTTCAATTTTTGATGAATAGTGAAAACACTTTGTTACTATATAAAAAACCGACTTTTTATTTTAAATAATTATTTATTTTATTTAAATTTATTTTAGGTCAAAATTGATACATAATACCTATATAAGTTCAATTTAATTCATTGGATTCATTTTATAATAATTTTAGATATATAAAAATTTTATTGAACTTTTCATCGTCTTTTACCCACCTCCTAGGAGAATTTGTAAATTTACAAAAAACATAATTTTACCACTTTTGTGATTGAAATTTTGAAAAATCCTAGAGACACAGTTAATGTTAAGGAGTAAAATGTGGTTCAATAAGATAAAAATAATTTTTGGTGAATATTAACTTTTTACTTTTATTTACCACGGTTAAAAGTAAATAGGGTAATTAAGGGTAAAAATGATATTATTATTACCCTAACACATGTTATAATTCTTTTGTATAAGTTTAATTCGACCAAAAACAACCTTAGGAAGAAAATATTACCATTTAGGTCCACTTGGATTAGATTAGGACATTTATTATTATTTTATTTAAAGAAGAGTTAAACTAGTTAAAATCAAATTTTAATAACTAAAACATTTTTAATATAGAGTTATACATAATATAAATTAAACTATAAATATTAATTATAATGATAAAAAAATTTCCTACATAATTGTATTTTACATATAATTTTTAAACTTTAAATAATTTAATTTTTTTATGACGCAATAATGATGCAGTAATTACCTTATTAATGAAATATTAACATAATTGATATTATAAATTCCTAAATAAATGTAATTTGATACTTTTTTTGAATTAAACTAATTTTCTAGGATAATATGGAAAGTTATTATTGATTCAATTAACGTTTTTCGAACTAATCATGCCGTTATGAATTTATCAAAAATCAATTACCAAATAGTGTCAAAATTGACATAAAATAGTTTTTAAAACAAATATTATATTATTAACTGTTATTCTATTCTTAAAAATCTAAGGTTCGGAAACATGACTTATATAAGATTATATATATTAATAATTAACCACTTGGGGTTAGTTTGGCATGTTATAGTATGTTTATTAACCATATAGTGTAAGAAAATAAGAAGACACGGTAAAAGTTAAATTATTTTTCTTAGAGTTAAATCTATATGATAAGGTTAAAATAGTAACCTAAACTTGTATAAAACCTATTGGTTGAGAGTATTGAAACATATCCCAACTTTAGGCTTGAAATAATCCAATTTGGACCTATTATAAACCGAATATGACTTTATTATAAAATAATATTTTCAGTTTTTCCTAAAGTGCCCTTCTCCTCCCTTATAAAAGGGCACCTCCTCCCTCTTCTCTTCACACAATTTTTAGCCTTCAAGCTCGGCTAAAACCTGTCAATTTTCCTTATCAACATCCCTATAAAAATTATAGAGGTTCTGGTCTCCTCAAAATACCAAATCTAGTGCCTTAGGAGGAATCTTAAAAGAGGTGCGTCGAAGAAGAGGTAATCTCTTCTACCGATTCTTTCATGTTTCTTTCTACTTAAACTTCTTCTTATTTAGTTGTTTAATTATAAAGTAATAAAATAAGTATCACAAATATACTGATATGTTAATATAAATATGAAACAAACCCATTTCACCTTCTATCCATCCTACGGAAAATGAAATCACTGCGCATGCATACGTACAGAATAACATCTCCACGCCGTGATGTAATCTATTATTCCACCACCACCTTACATGGATGGGTATAATGGTATAAAGAATAACTATATATAGTAATAATTAAATCATACTGATTATGAGATATTATATCATCTACTCCAATTCAATTAAATAATTATGGGAATGATATCATCGCTCGTGCATACGTATGGATTACCGTCTCCATGACGCGATAAGATTCATTCTCCATGTTAACCATTAAAGAATGATTATAAAGTATATATAATGAATAATAATGAAATATATGACATAATTAAGCTACTGGATATATTTATATATATATATATATATTTCATCAACTTACTTCCATTCAAGTCATTAAGGAAAGGAAAACAGCGTTCATGCATACATACGGCCTACCGTCTCCATGAACGGTGTATTTCATTTCATTTATCTATATATTATATATATATATATATATACTGAATATATATGATATATACATCATTATTTACATTATGTAATTAATTAAATCTTGATATAAGTAATAATAATATCAATAACAACATGTCCAAACACATACGATAAATAAAACAATTTTACCCAAAACGCTGCTTTAACATAGGATTTACAAAATAATGGGTAATATAAAGTCATAAGTGAACCATATATGATATTATAACAATGAATAAGATTCTGTAATAAGTCAATGACATTATTTAAATCATTATACAGGAGGTTCAGATATGTACGAATCATATCAGATGGAAGGTAAGGGAAAATCTCACAATCTCAATTTTTATCCGAGATTGTTTATACTTCGGTAATTACTGGGGGCATATTTATCATCTAGATCCATGTTTCATCAATATGTAATATTATTTCAATCCTCCTAAAAAATTTTAAATCCAATTTTACCCATTTTTGAGTTTTTAGTAAAAGATATGAAAGGAATCTTTTGTCGTTTTCAGTACGAGATACTTTTTGACTTTTCCGGCAAAAGTACGAGGAGAATGTTTTTTAACTTATACAGCATGAATGGGTTTTTACGGTTTTATAATGACTTATTTTCAAGAAGATTAATATACATAATTTCATGAATATTTTAAAAAAAAACCTTTTTCTTTTAAAATTTCATTGCATTTTGTGAAAAGAAAATGATTTTGAAGAAGAAAGGATATTTTCCTCAAGAATTCATTTCAAGTGTTTTATCAAAACCATTTTCCATCTAAGATGACGTTATTTCATTTGTGTATGTTTCAAGTATAATGTATCTATGATTTACATGGTTTCACTTTTCTTATAATGTAATGATATAAATTTGTTTCATATAGATTATGTTATGATGGGATGATGTTTATGAAACCCATTTTATTCTTTGGGTTATGATGAATGATTTATGTTTATGTTGTGGCACACGTAAGAATGATTTCATTATGAGATATTTGGGACCTATATCTCCCTCCAATGAATTGGGTACATATTTATATCTCATGAGATAGAAATGGCTGTAACAGAAGGTTAATCTGGTTCAGTGATACAGGACTAGAATGAGGAGTGAACTCGATTTAGTAAGGGACTTTGTCCACTATGATGTTCTTGGAAGCAATGCCTTGCCTACTGTGGAAATCATATCATGTGATTAATGGTTTCCACAATTACATGTTTTCATCTCATGATATTTTATCATTATTGATGTCTCATTATGATATATTCCTTACGTACTTCCATGATTTATGTCTTTGCTCAAGATTTTGATGTTTAGATTTTATGTTCATGTTTTTGCATTCAAATGTTTAAGGATTGTTTTATGTTCTCAATGTTTACCCTTACTGAGCATTTGATCTCACCCTTTTTATGTTTTCTTTTCCCCAGGATATAAATAAAGGTTTATGTAAGAAAACAAAAGGGGAAGAACTTTATGGGAGATGTGGAAGATATTTCACCATGATTAGAAGATTATGTTCCATGTTTCCAAACACACTAAAATATTACAGTCCTTTGGTGTCTGTTTTTGTTATGTATTATATATTCCACAAAATTAATGTAATGTCTATGTACGTCAAGATTTGGGTGTCTACAGTACACTCCATGTATTGGTCTTTGGTTGTGTGACCAAGGACTTGAGAAGAAATTTCATGTCAAGGGACTTGGCTGTGTGGTAGTACAAGGCCAGTGTACATTGACATGGGTATATACATGGGCACTGGATGGAGGACACGACCTTATTCATTGGGTTCCAGGACATGCCGTTTACAATGGTTACATGTTGTGTAAGCTCCCATGTCCAACCAAGCCATGTATTAGAGGCCATGGCTATGGATAGGGTTAGGTGAGACACACCCTTTACTTCATGTACACACTGTGTAAGCTCACATGGCCAGCCAAACCATGTGGTAGAGGAAAGTGGAAAATTGTTAGGCTGGGTCAAAATCCATGTGGATCTTAATAGGTGGCCCATACCTTTACTAGGATATTTATTCCTTGCATATATACTTTATTAGAACACAGATTTAGGCTCGTGAATGGCCTATCCTGTAATATGTTCATTGTAGAACATGATGGTCATCTTTATAGTGGCTTATGAGATGTGACATGGTTTTATTTAAGCAAGATGTCATTCCTATAGTGGTTGACCATGGGGAGTGATTCGGGTTGATCCCTGAGGATATTTCAGGGTTAGTAATCTTCAATGTCACACAAGGATGTTTCCCCCTAATAAATTTAGGCAATTAGAGAAGTTACCCCCTATTAACAGGGCACAATTCCTCTAACTATGGTAATTACACAACGTGAGGTGTGAACAGCGTGATGCTAATTTTAATAATTATTGATAAGTGTTTGATATCATGTTAAATTTTTAGATATATTCTATGATTAATGATACCCTCTCTAATAAAGGCACAATATTCCATTAAACATTAGTCTAGTATAGATGGAACACCCCCACAATAAGCGTAGGTCCTCTACCCATGGATTATTTCTCCTAGGGCCAGTACTCCCCTATCGTGTCATGGTGCGGTTCCCCCATATCATTTTTATAGATATACATATAACTCCCCTACATGAATGTGTAGGTTCTTGGTATATATATTTGTACTCCCCATTCATTGAGATCTGGTGGTGTGCGGGTCCTCCACGAGAGTAGGAGATCACATGGCTATGGAGTTCAATTACATGGAGAATTCCCCTCCACTTGTTACATGCATTTACTGGTTAGGAGTTAGTTCTACATCTAGGAGGTAATAAGAATGAATCTTTATATGGGTTTATCAACGGTTTCACAAGATGATTAAGAGTTAGTACTCTCCCAGTGATGAGGTAGTTGCGATGGTTGAGTTCCTCAATTTCACTTGTCATAGTTTTCACACATTTATTCTTTCAGAGTGAGTAATACCAAATTTTTCAGCACATTGGTGAGGGAGATTCCTCTCTACTTGGGTAATTGTGATCTTAAATATGGTGAAAGGAATAAATGATAGGACCTATGGGTTTCAGAACTAGGTTTGGAAATGGAGAAGTGTAGACTAATGAATCCTTATTAGTTGTGTGGTGGTGATATAGATCCTCATTCTTCCTCATTTTTATTTATTTAAGAATATATGGATTGGATTATATTGAAAAACTATGATGAGTTTTGGTTGAGAAGTTTAGTGCTAGTGTGGATATCTCCTGATTTTGTTTTTTATTTTTGGAGCACATACTGAGTATGTTTATACTCACCTCCACATGGGATTTAAGCATATATGTTTTGTCTTATGAGGATGAATGGCATAAAGATAATGATATTTTTGGTCTTTTATTTTATAGATCATAACAAATCTTGGAATAGATTGATTATGGTGGTTGTATTAGATATTAGAGATAAGACCTCTTAATGTTTTCCTAATTTTCTTATTTTAGTTAATATGATACTCTTTTCTAGTTGGGCAAGTGTTTTTTCCAATTGAATTTTTTTACTAATTTCTTGCATGTTTGCAGTCTAGATAACTCTTAATTTATGAAACTAAAATATTTTTCATAGATATTTTTTGTATTTATACATATATATACCTTAGGCTAAGGCATCTCTTGTTATTTATTACTTCAAGGAACTTGTCTCTGGATCTTGTCCTCTATTGGTGAGCTTGAGGTAGTTATGTCTCGACCCTCACCAACATGTAGGGCCCTGATGGGATATAAAATGATTGAGTAGTATTAGAGGAGTTCATTACTTGCGATAATGTTGTGATTTTTCCCTTATAAGGATATGATGTGTCTTAGGGAAATAATTTTGGAGTGTTTCATGTGTGGCTTTTAGTCAAGGGATCCCAATGTTGAATCAACGACCAACGTATCCATTCACATGTACAATTACTAATTTCTTGATAAATTGGCATATCAGGACATTGGTTTAAGGTATTTTTGGTATATGCATCATATAATATTTTTTTCCATTGATTTTACATGGGTCATCTCCACATATGTATATTCTCATCTAAATATTTTTTTATTGATAAATTTCAAGGTGTATTCATGTACACATCCTACTATGATACCCATATAGGAACATGATTATGACCATTTGAGTGATGAGGCCTTGGTTAAGGGACCCTTCAATGACGAGTTTACTCTTTTTTGGTATAGAGTATTGTTTTCTCCTATCGATTAGGGTATTGATCCACCCACCGGTTTTTCAGGTGAATAGTCTACTACATTTTGAGAAACCAATGGTTCCCATAGTTCAAGGACATGAGGATTCACACATTCCTAGTGGGTTTCTTGAGTTAAAACAATAGTTAACTTTGATATACCATTAAAATATAGAACATTGTGTAGTAGAGGATTCTATTGAGGAGGTGGTCTGGGTTTTTACGCTCGTATGGTCCCCAACTGATCAGATGGATGCGCTTGTGGCTAGTGTTCTTTTGTCAGAAATAGGAAGTGGTGAAGTATAATGATGTAGGCCCTTGATGTGATAGTGATCATATAATTTAAATTCTAGTATCTATTTCATGAGTATAACAAAACATGAGTCATACCCATGCACAAACCAAGACACATGTGTCTACAATATAGCATTCACACCGACAATCCAATTAGTTGAGTGGGAGGATATTAAATGATTTTAATGGGTGAGGTCACATGAAATGTGACTATCAAAATCAGTATTATTTATATGACCATAAAGTAGTGGATTTAGCTCTTTGATAGAGGTAGTGTTATGATTTGGGATATATAATTGATGGTTCAAGTGGACCCCATGGGGTGGAACTCGTAGAAGAGCCAGTGGAGCTCTATAGAGAGGAGTTATTAGTGGATGGTGAAACGATTTTGTAATTCCCCCACCATCATCTAGTGGGATAATTTAGGCTTAGGGAGATGGAGATCGAGGTTATGGGAAGCTACACACAATGAAATGATATGACCAGGCCACAAGTGATATGATTCAAGGTATACTGTGTTTTCTATACTTCTAATTCAGTACTTGTTAACACATTATTGAGTTATTTTTTTTCAACCCTACATCTTATTCAAGATATAGATTTGTTCATAGGGTTTGTAGCATAAAATATTTAGATAGAGGTTTTCATGGGGGGAAATTATTTCTTTCTGTATATCTACTTATGGTAGTACTTGAAATTTAGGGGAGTGGATCCTAGAACCTATGGTTTTTTTATGGGGAGTAATGGAATTGAAAGATATTTATATCTGGGGATTTTTATGATATGTCAATCATACAAGGAAGATTGATGCTTCCCTAACTAAAAATCATTCTATGGGACACAAATAAAACTATGTAGGCGAGTCAGTGCTTCCCAATGTGGATAGTACTGAGGTGGGGAGTAAAAATTCTTTTGAGATCCATGTTCATGGTCATTTGGTTGGAAAGAGTTTCCTATGGGTATTTTGGGTCACTATGATGATACCTTGTGCAATAATACATATCATGGACTAGATTTACATTGTATGTTCATAGGTTGGCTACCAGTACATGGGATTTGGGAGTATCCATGTGATGGCCTATGGTTATATATTATTGATGAGAAAGACCATAGGGTTGATTAGTTTCACTGAGTTTTTGAGGAGTCAAGGCATTGGTGGAATATTTCTCCTCCGTCAAGAATAATCTAGGTACATGTTTAGTGTGTAGTGTTTCAGGATACCTAAAGAGATGGTATTGGGTCGTATATTGATGCATAGGTAGGTCATGATCACTTAGTTGTTAAGGTATTTTTTAACACCCCAAAATTCAAATGTAAGAACCTTGTATTCTATAGCGTGTATAAAAAAAGACACCAAGCGTGTAAAAGAAGACAAAGTACGAAGTATTAAAAATAGTTCAAAAATATTAAATATAATTTTTAGCTTTCAATGTAAGGGATACTCAGTGTGCATCACATAGAACAACGACCTTCTTTGATAGCTTGTGTTATACGCAATAATGAGTTTTAACTGAACAATAATATATTACTAAAATATTATTATTTAATATAATAATACATAACCTAGATGTTAAATTAGAATTTATGAATATTATTAAATAACTTATGAAAATATAATATTTAAAAAGACATAAAATGAATTAATAGGTTACCAATTAATTAGAAATTAAAATATAAACTAATTGAATATAATGGAAATGCTATTATTTTTATACTCACAAATGTGTTTTGTCATAATAAATTAAATTAATTTCAATTATTTAACGATATTAATTAAATATAAATTTTATATATCCAATAAAATATTTTTTATAATCATCCAATATATTCTATAGACGTAATATAAAAATAAACTCAATAACAAACCTAAAATCCTATATTTTTATTAAGGCATTTTCACAGCCTTATAAGGGATAACCCATTTTAGATTTTAATTTTGACACTTTAATTGATATAATTTTTAAAAATAAACTTAATATTTGAAATAGAATCATAATTATTATGTTAGGGTTAATTTTAATTATTTTCCTGTAGAGTTTCTTTTTTAATGAATAATTAAAAATACTGAATTTTATTTCAAAATTTCTTTTTCATCTAATTTAATTATAATGTTAAATTATGTTTTATATTGGTTTTAAATTATAATTATAAATTATTTTTATCAGTTAATCCAATTTAGGTCTTTGGAATCAATTTCACCTTGAAATTGACTATAAAAACAAAGCAAACTTTTGGGAATTTTTACTTTAAAAACCTGCATTGTCATCTCGCTTATGGAATGAATTATAATTTAAGTTATGCAAATTATATGATTATAATTTGGAAAAATTGATTCCATTTTTGTAATAATAATAATTTATAATGTTTAATTAAGTCAATATAGTGTTTTATAAAAAATATTAGTGAAGGTAATTACAATTAATTACAATGATTCAGGTTAAATTAAGCTTAATCAGAGACTAAACCATAACCATAAAGCCCAAATAAACCTCCAAACTTATACTAAGGATATTGGATTAAAATATTTAGACCTGATACTCCATTTTATCTAACATGGAACATTATTTACCCAATTTAAATAAACAATACATGGGTGGGGTTCCTTTCTTTTAAAATATTACAAGAGATTCCACACTGCCTCCATTATAAAAGGCCTCATTCACTTCCACATACCCAAAAATCTCAAGAAACTTTGGCTCAACCAAACTCTCCAAAAATGGTTCCCAAAGATTCATAATTCTCCCTTGAATCCCCCATTGGTTATAAATCCCTAAATGAATATCTTTTGGTGCAAACCAAAATTGGTTACCTGATTAGGAGGTAACACCCCTCCTCAAACTCCTCAATTTTATTTCCATTATCCACTCCATAAAATATTATTATTCCATATTTATATAAAAAATAAATTATAATCAATAAAATTTGTTGTTTTTATTCTAATATCCTTATATAAACTTTAACAAACCTCTATATAATTAGTAACGAACATAATGTTTACGCGTAGGCAGACTACCGCCTCGCTAAATGATGATTGTCCAATTTTCCATTACCGCCTCTCATGGTGTCCATTGTGATGGAAACTCTTATTTATTTGATATATATGATATTTATAATATAATTATTATTATTTAATTTATTTACAATTCATACCTCTATACAATCCATTTTCCATAAAAATGATAACATCGTTTGTGGAAGTGTGGACTACCAGCCTCTCAAAGTGATGAGATTCGTTCAGGGTATACATAGAACATATTAAGGATAATTTTAATAAAACTATGTAATATATATTAATTATATATTATTATGGAATTATAATATACATACCTATCATTTACTCATCATCCTCTTAATATGACAAAGAAATGAAAGTAGCGTTCATGTGTATGTACGGACTACCGTCTCCATGAATGATGCATTTAATTTCTTATATACAAAACATTATATATTATTATTTATACATATATAATGGATATATGTGATAATAAAATTATGTTTAAAATTCTAGAGATTAGTAAATCATGATAATAACAAAAAAACATACTCAATGAACTAGGTAATTAACACCCGATATAGTTAAATTAATGAAATATTGTTAATAAACAGGTAATGAGACATTATAAGAAGTTAATATATGTTCCTAAAAACATTATTATGGTTATTATATTAGTTGGTAAAATATTTTAAACTACTATAAGAGATTATAAATACATTATAACAAAAAGTAAGGTTAAGGTAAGGGAATTTCATCTCAGTTTATATTTCATTGAGACTTATTTGTTATCAGGCACCAATTCTATTTTATTTGTTTTATATACTTTATTTTTAATGTTATATCCAGAATATATTTATTCTCATGATATTATAAGATTAATTTAATGTCATACTTTTTAGGGTATTATGATTTAAATGTTTCTAAGTGGTATGAGACACTTTGGAATGTTTAAAGATTGTTATCCTCAAGATTATACTAATGATATTTCAATGGGTTTTCCATTAGAGGAAATTATATTACCTTTCATCAATAAACCCTCTCATTATGATCTAGTTATTAATTACAATTTTCAAGAATTATTACAATATTTTACATTCTTTGGTACTCAATTTGTTTTGGAAATTGTTTTTAAGAAATCACGTCTTTATTTTTCTATTTAGTCGGAGAACCTATTTCCTTTTAAAACCCATGTATTATAAAATGTTTTAAAAAATGTTCCAACCATTTCAAAATGAATTAGAAATACATTTTCACCTTTTTTGACTTTTACCCATTTTTTCAAATGAATCTTCTTATCTCATCCTAAAAATGGATTTTTCAAACATTTTTACTGAAAAAAAATAATATTATTTTTACCCCATACGACATGTAAAAATTTATCCACCTTCATTTTTTGAAGCCTTATTTTAAGTCTAAAAGGTTAATTTTTAAAATAAATGTTTCTAAAATGGATTTTCAATGAAAAATATTTTCAAAAGTATTTTTAAAATAAAATGATACTTTCCTCAAGAATATTTTTAAAAGTTGTTATATTATTCCATCATTGATAACAACCATCTATTTTTACACCATTTGGGATTTTTTATTGATATAATCTTTACTCTTCATATGAATTTTTTAAGATTGAACATTGAATTTATCTTAAATATCCATATCATTTATCATGGATATTAATATTTCTTAAACTATATACCATTTTATATACAATGTTTACTTTGATGGTTATTTGATTAAATATGAAATTATTGATAAATTCTTATTACCCATTCAATGTGGTTATTTGATAAGGAATATTATTTATTTTTATTATGATGAAAGATTTGCACTGGAAATGATGTGTGGATCCCAAAAAATATATATCTCTTTAATGCATTGATTGGTTCTCATGATATAAATAATTTTTCAAACGGGTTTTTACCCTTAGATTTAAATCATATTGTGAATGGTCTTGATGGTAATAGGTCCTCATGTACCATAGAAATTACTTCCATTAAGAAATAATTTCCCTCATATTAGTTTATGTTATTATTTATCCATGATAATCTTTATCGACATATCTATGGATGCTGTTTATTTTTTGTTTACTGATTTATGGAATATGTTTTAGTTTTTTACTTCCCATAATATTTATACCTTATCTAGTTATGTTAATGTAAAGTGTACTTAATTATTAATCTTTCTATATAGATTGGTTCAATATTTATTCTATTGTATTTGCCCTTATTTGGAATTCTACCTCATCCTTATTATGTTTCTTCCCTAGGTTACGAAGAATATATCTTTTATTAATCTTTCAAGGATGTAGTTTATTTCAGATTAATTTGTATCATGTTTTATTTTGTTTTTCCAATGTATTATGGGAATCATGTATATAATTTGACTTTTTAAGACTACTAAACTCTCATACCTTTGGGATTAATTCCTTATAATCAAGCCAATGTAGAAAAATAATGCACTGGATCTGGGCTTCTGGGGTTGGGGTTATACAGTTGGTTTTGGAGGAAGCTTAGCAGGAACATTGGAAACTAGATTTAGAAAACATAGATTAGGGATAATAACCCTAATCTAGAAATTGAGGATATTTATACAAGTACATACATTTATTTTAAAAGGGTATATATTATGTTTTTATTCTTATCAATGCATCTCTGTTTGGATACTACAAGTGTACGTGGTTCTGGAACAGATGTACCTAAGAGTAATAACTCCAAAAAGTTGTCCCGAGCTTGAACTAGGATAACCTAGTACATGAAAATTGACCTTACTACACACATAGTTTAACAATCCTAGGGGGATATGATTAGGATAATTCAAATTTTATTTACCCACCATTATGAAAGATTGATTCCCCAAAGTAACAAAAGATTAAGGTTATAGGATTTACAATGTGAAAATTTATGTACTATACCTTTTTTATAGTTATAAGAAGTTTATAATTTTATGATCTAATCTTGTATATGGATTTGTTTAGAAATGTTTCCTAGAAAAAGGAATGAGAACTCCACTAATGCACGTGACATAAAGAGTAATAAGGATCATATATTTCATGGTGTTAAGCCACCATTTCCAGGATAGATAGTCTCCCAAGTACTCTCATAATATAAAGAAATAGTATTATGTTTTAACAAGATACGTAAATAATAATTTTATTCGCAATTATTTTAAGGGGAGAAAGTTATGAAGAAGATGGTAGAGAAAAATATGGATAAATGGAAGAAGGGAAAAAAGGGTTTTCCCACATGTGATAACCATGGAAAGAATCACCCTGGTAAATAATTGAAATGAATGAAAGTTTTTATACATTTGGAGAAAAATTACACCCAGTTTATGATTGCAAGGATAAGAAAATGGGTTCGAATATACAATGCTTCTACTACAAGGATATAGGGCTCTATTCAAATCATTGTCCCAAGCATCAAAGGAATATACCCGAAATGATGCTATTGGATAAATATCAAGTTATGTTACTACTATAGATGAATATGGGTGATTAATATGTCTATTAAAAAACCATATCATTTAAATATTTTATCAGCAATGTACTAGTTATTAAAATTGTAGAATATATGAATATTGTACTATAGAACTTTTTCATGAATGATTTGAGACCATATGTTCAACGGTACTAGGAAAATATATTCAGTAGAATGTTAGATTTTTTGGAAAACAAATGATTGAGGGAAATAAAACCCTTAATATACTCCTAATGTTGAGATAATGATGAATAAATGATTTATTTTGATAAGTACTAACTACTATGGAACTGATTAATATCTTACATAAAAATGGACTATACTATCATTGATGGAGTTTACAACACTTTTTTATATAGGGAATATATTCCATAAAATGTTTCTTAATTATGTAATAAAGAATAATTCATGTTTATAATAAGCTTTTATAGTAATTTGAGTTTTCAACATATTTCAAGAGGATACATGATGAGGTTATTTACATGTTTGGAATGTGAAAATATATATCTGCTTCTGGTTGATTAAAGTTTAATGATAAGTTCACATTGGAAATTCTGTGACCTTCTATCTAAATTTTCAGATCATAATATTTTGGAAATGGTTATTTGAAAAATGATTCCTTAAAATTTATATATACATAATTTTAAAGTTATTGATAACCTTTAGGTGTCATATAATTAGTAATGACATTGTAATAATAGTAAAATAATATTATGATACTTTAAAAAAATGTTTGTATTAAAATCCTTTGTTATATGTCTATTCAAGGATTAAAATTCAAGAATTTCAATTGGATTTATTTTGGGAATTGTATAATTTTTTTTAGAAAATACAACATATATACTGGGTGAGAACCAACCATGTCTGAAAAGGCCATGTGGCTTGAACCCAAGACCGAAGGAAGATAAGGGTTTTGTGCCTACTACTAGCCTATGTGATGTTATAATAACTATTGAAATAATTTAATGAATAAAAATTAATGATGAACCAATATTATTAATTTTATTTTAAGAGATTAATATATTAACCATATTTACTTTGAAGAATATTTAGAGACAAATATTTATACATGTCACTCTTTTATAGGTCTTATGTTCCTTAAAAAGTTTCTTTTAGTGATTCAGGAAAAAAATAATTATTGGTAATTAATTTTGGGGGGGTGAAAGGTTGAATTAGAATTTGATCGATGAGAAAAAAGTTAGGATTTTTAATATTAAATAGAAACATATCAGGTAAGAAAATTTCATTATATTATTGGTCAGTAAAATAATTACTCAACATTAAGAAGATGATAAAAAAATGTGTTGTCCTAATACATTAATTTCTTTTGAACTAATGATCTACTAAATCATTATAAATTTATGGCTTTGATGCCCTCAACAATACATTGATCAATATATTGTTTGTGATTGATAACCTCAATTTATCCTTATAAATATTTATGCTTTCCCCCTAAGTATGTATCTCTACATGCCACTAATGGTCTCTTATTTAGAGAACTAGTTACATATTAGTCAATGTCGCCTTTGTACCTTTCATTCTCACTTTTTAATAGATAATTTTATTAACCCTTCTTCCAATGTGAGATTTCAAACAATCTATCACGAAGATCGAGTTTAAATTACAAGGATGTATTTTATTTAAGTTGGAGAGAATGTAACACCCTGAAACTCAAAAGTAAGAACATTGTATTTGATAGCATGTATAACACGTGACCCCAAATGTTTAAGGAAAGATAAATTCATGAGTATTAAAAATATTATTAATATATTAAATAAATTAAATATAATTTTTAAATTTCAATTCAATTGATACTGGGTTATCATGCATCACACACAACAACGACCTTCTTCGATAGCTTGCATTCCACACAAGATAGAGTTTTAACCAAAAAATAATATATTATTAAATTATTATTATTTAATATAATTATTCTCGACCTAACTGTTAAATTTTTTGTTATTAATATTATTATCTAAATTATATAAATTTTTGGTTTAAAAAATATAAAATTAATTAATAGGTTAATAATTAATTAGAAATGAAAACATAAACCAATTTAATATAAAGGAAATATTATTATTTTTATACTCACAAAGCTGTTTTGTCATAATAAATTAAATTAATTAAAATTAGTGAATTAAATTAATGAAATATATATTTTATATATGTAATAAAATAATTTTTATAATCATCCAATAGCATTGATAGACATAATATAAAAGTAAACTCAATAACACACCAAAAAATCTATATTTTTATTAAGGCATTTTTACCGCATTTTCATGGGGAACCCATTTTAAATAGGTATTTTGAAGCTTTAATTTATTTAATATTCCAAAATAAAAATAATATTTTAAATAAAAACATAATAAATTGGTTAGGGTGAATTTTTGGCATTTTTATGTAATTTTTCATATTTAATGAATAATGAAAAATATTGAATTTTAGTTCAAAACATCTTCTTTGTATAGTTTAATTATATGGTTAAATTATGTTTTATATAGGTTTTAAATTTTTATTAAACAAAATTTCCACCAATTAATCCAACGTAGGTCATTGTAATCAATTTAACTTTGAAATTGACTATAAAACATAGAAAATATTAGGATATTTTTACTTTAAAAACCCCCATTGTTCTCCTACTTGTGAGATGAATTTTAATTTAATTTATGCCACTTATGTGACTGGAATTTGGAAATTTTTATTCGATATTTAGAATTATAATAATTTATAATATCTAAAAAGGTAAACTTATTTTTTCACCAAAATATTAGTGAATGTAATTAAAATTAATTACAAGGATTAAGGTTAAATTAAGCTTAAGAAGAGAGTAAACCGTAACATTAAAGACAAAATAGAGCTACAAACTTGATATAAGGGTATTTAATGGTCATATATAGACCATATACTTACATGGATCGAAATTGGACCATTATTTATCCACTCTCAATAAATATATCATGGGTGGGGTTCCTTTGTTTCAAAATATTTCAAGAGATTCCACCCCTCCTCCATTATAAAAGGCCTCCTTCATTCCCGCATACACACACCTCTCAAACCACATTGAATTAAAAAAACTCTTCCAAAGTGTATCCCCAACATCCCTACTTAATAATGGAATCCCCCTTGGGTCAAAAATCTCTCAAAGGAATCTCATTTGGTGTAAACCAAAAGAAGTTACCCAAATTAAGAGGTAACACCTTCCCTCAAACTCTTCTCTTTAATTTCAATTCTACAATCCCTAAAATATTATAATTTTATATTTATATAAAAAAATGAAGTACCATAAATATAATATGACTTTTTTATGCTAATTTTTATACCCAAAACTACTCACACCTCCATCAAATCGGAAACAAACATAATGTCTATATGTAGGCGGACTATTGCCTCGGTAAAAGATAAATGTTCAATTTTCCATTACCACATCTCATGGAGTCCATTATGATGGAAAAACATATTTTATTTGATATATATGATATTTATAATATCATTATTCTTCATTAATTTATTTATAACTCATACCTCTATATATTCCATTATGCATAAAAAAGATGACATCATTTGTGGAAGTGTGGACTACGGCCACCTCAAAGCAATGTGATTCATTCATGATATACATGGAACATATTAGGGATAATTTTAATAAACCTTTGTAATATATATGAAATATTAATGATTCTGGAATTATAATCTACATACCTATCATTTACTCATCATCTTCTTAATATGACAAACGAACTGAAGTAGCGTTCATTCATTCATATAGACCATCTTCTCCATTTACAATGAATTTCATTTATTATCTCCAAAAAAATTATATTATTATTGACACATATATACTAGATATATGTGATATTAAAATAATGGTTTAAATTTTGGATATGATGAAACCATTATAATAACAACAAATTACAAGTTAAAACAAACTCGACGAATAAGGCAATGTTCACCTGATATTGTTAAATTAATGAAAGATTATTATCAGACAGGTAATAAGACATTATAATAAGATAATATGTGGTATTATAAACATTATTATGGTTTTGGTATTAGTTATTAATATATTTTAAACCACTATAATGGAGGTTAAATACCACACAGCAAAAAGTAATAGGTAAGGTAATTTCATCTCAATTTACATTTAATTGAGACTTATTTGTTGTCACGTGCCAATTCACTTTTATTTGGTTTATAAAAACTTTTTCATGTCATATTATGAATCCCATTATTCTCATGATATTATAAGTTTAATTTAATTTGATACGTTTCTAGGGATTATGATTCAAAGGTTCAAAGTGGTCTGGGACAATTTGGAATTCTTAAAGATTATTCTCTTCAAGACTAATACTAATGGTTTTTGAATAGTGATTACATTAGAGGAAATTATATGAAATTTATTAAATAAAACCTCTAATTATCTTCTAGTTATTCATCACCATTTTCAAGTATAAGTTCCTTTTTTTAAATCATTTGTGCTTAGCATTTTTTTAGAAAATGTTTTTAAGAAAACCTTCCTTTATTTCTCTCTTTAGTCAGAGAAAACTATTTCCTTCTAAAAACCATGTTTTATTAAAATATTTTCAAAAATGTTTTAAACATTTAAAAATTATTTAATAAATAAATTTTTACCCTTTTTTCTTTTACTCATGTTTTCCAAGGAATATTCTTTCCACATCCTAACAAGGCATTTTTTAAACCTTTTTACCATACAAAAGGAATATTATTTTTATGTTGTACGACCTTTACAGATTTATTTGACGTCATTTATTTGAAGCCTAATCTTCAAGTCTAAATGGTTTATGTTTAAAGGAATTTTTTTTAAATAAATTTTCAATAAAAAATATTTTCAAAATGTTTTTCAATAGAAAATGATATTTTCCTCAAGAATATTTTTCATATTTATTCTGTTATTTTTTCAATGACGAAACCCCTATATTTTTACTCCACCTAGGATTTTTTTGTTATCATACTTACTATTACTCTAAATGGTTTCATATTGATAAATTAATTTATCCTAATTATCAAAGTCATCTATCATGGATATAATTATCTCCTAAACCATAAACGATTTTTCATAGAGTGTTTACTTTTATGGTTATTATATTAATGTGGAATTATTAATGAATCCATATTAATCATTAAATACAGTTATTTAATAAGGAATATTATTTATTTTTATTATGAGTAATGATTTGAACTAGAAATGATAGGTAGAGCCCATACATTATATAGCTCCTCGATGCATCAATAAGTTCTCATGAGACTAATAATTACGCAAATGGGTTTTCAATCGTAGCTTTAAAACATCTTTTGAATGGTATTGATGATAATAGGTCATCATGTGGCTTAGACATGACCTCCATTAATAAATAATTTCCCTCATATTAGTTTTAGTTATTATTTATATGTGATATTTGTGTATCTACATATCTATGGATGTAGTTCATTCTCAGTTTATTAATTTGTGGCATGTGTTTCAGTTTCATACTTTCTATATCATTTATACCTTATATATTTATGTAAATGGAAAGTGTGATCATTTATTTATCTTTCCATGTAGATTTATTTTTTATTGATTCTGTTTTATTTATCCTTACTAAGAATTTGAGCACATCCTTATTATGTTTCTTTCCCCAGGTTATTATTAAGAGAACTTTGATTATGATTTCAAGGATGCAGTTTATTTCAATTTATTGTATAGAATGTTTTATTTTTTCCAATGGATTATGGGTATCATTTTGTAATATGGCTTTCCAATATTACTAAACTCTCGGTACTTCAGGATTTGATTCCTTTTAATCATGCCAATGTAACCCTAGATCTATTATTTTGGGGTTGGAGTGATACATATTTGAAGTCCCATGAGAAGAAATACATGGCTCATAACCCATAGTTATTAATTTAGGTTTTCAACTTGAGGTTATCGAGGTGATGGTTAAGATGTTGGCTTCACTATTTCTAACCCCATGGGAGAGGGGTTTAGATTATCTCTAGTCAATGATTGTTACTCCCCCGCTTCATTAGAGTGTGATTGAGTCTCAATTGTAAGTCATCAATTATGAGATACTACATGGCTAATTATTATCAATAGAACACATAGGAATATTCTAGGAGGAGGGGATCATGTTGACATTTTACAAAGATGGATGGTGTGTCTGTTCATGTTGTGTGAGGAGGTGGTGATGGGTTCAAAATTTTTCATTCTTGTACCTATTTTATGGTGGATATTTTCAAGGTCCTTATATGATGATGATTAAATATATGTATATGGTGTTTCCATTTATGAAACTGTGGAATGATTCTACATTAATGGTTGCAAAACAACTCAAAGAGTCATCACACTTTAACACCTTAGATTCTTTGTACAAAAAGACTTGAATGAGGCCAAAATGTAGATAATCTAGTTTTGACTTGAAAAACATTATAATATTTATAGAAATATTTTTGAAGTTGGGGAATGTTACGTATTTTAATTTCAAGGCCTAGGGAGCCTTATTGCTATAATATTGAGAATATTAATTAGATTTTAGCATGTGGTCAATGATTTTTTAGAAAAAGTCAAATAAAACCTGATTATAGTCTCAGATAAAAAATCTAAGACCATAGTTTAGTTGAGAGAATGTGGTTTACCATAGGTGCACCATAATGTAGGTTATCATTGTGTGCATGGTTAGAGGAGACCGTTGGTGGGTTATTAATTAGAGGATTAATAATTTAATGAAATTAAATGAATAACCCGAAACCTTCACCTTAGAAACCATATTCAAAAGAATAGTGGATGCATTCTCTCACTATGATAGACTACCTATGTATCAACTAAGGGAGAGATGAGGTTCCACCAAAATCCAATCTTGACAATGATCGCTCCCAGATTGTGCAGTAGGGTCTTTAGTGCATGGATCTACACCCGAATATTTAGGTTTTCACCATATGGTATCCAATTTTGAGTTTCATTTCCCAATACCTTTTATATTCATTATTATAGGTTTTTATAAAACTTATAATAACTAATATAGATCCCTTCATGGTCGATCCGAGGAAATTTTTGGGAAAACATGGGTTAAGGGGAATCAAAAGGATTTTCCATTTTAAAGTACCTATGACTTGGTGTATACTGTAGAAGAACATGCCATGTGTAATTTCTGTTAGAGGAAGATTTTCATTGAAGACTAAAAATATTTTATAGGGATTACATTGCTTATAATGGTATTTTTCACTATTTCCAAGGACATGGTAAGACATTCCATGTTAAGGGACACAGTCGTGTGGTTGTACATTGCTAGGGTACATAAACAGGAGGTATATACATGGGCACACAATGGAGGAAACTACCTTATAGTCTATTTTCTAGGAAATTCCATATATATTGGTTACACACCATGTAATATAACATGTACATCTAAGAAATGTGGGAGAGAACATGGTTAGGGTCTATGTGAGATGAGACATGTGATGTAGTTTATGTTCCCTCCATGTAATATCCCAAGGCTATCGAAGATATGAGTTAGCGTACATGGGAAGATGTTCACATGGGGTCACATGTTGTGTGGATCCTAGTAAATTACATGTATCATTTCATAGATATTTTATCCTTGCATATATCATTCCCCAGAACATAGATTTTGGCCTGTGAGTGGCATATCATTGGAAGTATTCCATGTAGATTGAGATGATTGACTTTATATTAGCTTTTGATATTCAAAATGGTGTTATTCAAGAATGGTACTACTATAGTGGTTCTTTAATTGGGGAGTGATTAGGGTAGATTAGTAGGGGGTTTTGGGTTTGGTAAAATTCCATGTCATGCCAGGATGTGGGTCCCTAAGACTCTTTCAACCAGTAGATATGTTCTCCCCTTTTAGTAGGGCACTAGTCTTATATCCTCCATTTGGATACAAAGTGATGAATTATGATCATGACACTCCTTTTAGTGATGATTGACTATTATTTGAGATCATGTTATTTTTTCATAAAGATGCAAGGGCTAGTTCCCCCTTGTCTAAAGAGAGTGGAAGCTTCCCTTACCTAATATTTTGGTTAAGAAATAACTCCCCCAAAATGGAAAAGGTCCTCTTCCCATGGAGTAGTTATTCTAGGGTTGGTACACACCTATTGAGTCAGGGTGAAGGTCCCCTATATCATTTATATGGATAAACATATAATTACCCTACGCATTAGTTAGGGTCCTCTGTCTACATAGAGACACTCCCCTATCTTTGAGCTCATTGAGGGAGAGGCTCCTCCATAGAATTGGGAACTCCCTCCTAAGTGCCACACAATTCCAAGTATCAGGACTGTCTACTAGTTTTTCTTATCACATTTTTAGGATTCAATCTTCCCATTACATGAAAATGATAAGGATCTCCATATAGGTTCCTAAGTGGTTTTGTGAGATGATTAGGATTTATTACTACCTTAGCAAGAGAGAAGAAATGGGGGTGGTTTCCTCCTTTTACATTATGAGAGGTTCCATGTGTTTCTTGGTTTTGGGATATTTATCCCTCATTTTTTAGTGGATTGGAGTGGGGTGGGACTTCACGCATGGGTTATTAGGAGTTTTCATAGGGTGAAAGGTAGGGGAGACATGACGTCTGGTGATGGGAACCCGAGTTGGTCTAAGAGAGTTGTTAAAATGAATCATTATTATTATTTAGACTATAGAGATGGAGATCACATTTCTTACACATTTGGGATTTATTGATCATATTTGGAATTGGTTTATTTAACCCACCAAAATGAGTTTCGGTTGACTAGTTGACTGAAAGAGTGGTAGTCGCACCATTTTTTTTGTTTTTTTGGGAACCAGTTGAGTATGTTTATAATCAATCCTCTATATAATTTCCTTACACGTTTTGTTTCTTATGTATAATACTGAAATGATATTGGTGATATAATTGGCCTTGAATTTAGGGGAGCATAGTGGATCTTATTACTGGCCATGTACATTGATCATATTATAGATTAGAGATAGGATCTCTTCTTTTTTCCCAATTTAATACTTTTAGTTTGGGTTGGAACTTTTTCTTGTTTGGTGTTTATTTTTCACATTATACTTTGTGCTATGATTTTGTATTCGTATGTTTCCCTAGAGGTTATTTCATGCATGTTTTACACTCCCTATTTTCCATAATTTGAATACCTCTACCATTTTCCATAGATATTGTGTGTGTGCATATGGGTATGATTGGATAAGGCATACCATGATAATTATTCTTTCCCAGAACTTGTTTCTAGCTCCAAGCCTATAGAGATGAGCTTGGGGTGGTTGTGGATCATCCTCCCATCAGCCAGGCATTCCCCAGTGTGTCAGGTCATGACATTAATAATAAAACTAGGTACTCTATGTCATAGGGATGGAAGTATAAACTGAATTTTGGTAGGGATTGGATAAACTTAAAAGTTCTGGTTGTGTGAAGATAAGAGGAGAGGGGGTTCCCCTTTATATTTTTTTTGCATTTTAACAATAGTAATTTGAAATTTTTTCCAATAATTCATTGTCACATTCATGGTATCAATGCACCAAAAGGAATTATTATATAATGGAAGATGTGATATGGTCAAAAAATGGTAAAACATTTGTAATTTGAGAATGTTTTAAATTTATTTTAACCCCTAATATATATGATTAACTCTTGGTTAAACCTATTTTATCTTTAACTACATTAATTAGGTTTTTTTGTTATTACAATCAACTATGAAAAAATATTATGTTGACCACATTATATAACATTAATTATACTCTTTCAATATGATAAATCCATTTATAAAAATTTAATTCATATATGTGGAAGAATTAAATTTCACATTAATCATATTGATGCATTGAAGTTTTTTTCAATATAAATGTTTTCATATATATATATATATATATATATTTTCAAAATAAACCTAAAATAGATTTCAATTACCTAAATTTTATTTATAATAATAAAATAAAATAAAAATTATATTTGATTTCATTTTTTTTTCAAAATAAAAACATTTAAAATAATTATATGAAAAGTTAATTTTCAATATAAATAATTATTTTTCACAATTCATCAAAAAATTATTATTATTGTAAAATTATAAGAATTAAATTGCTAGATAATTTGTATTTTTTATTTAAAAAACAAGAATAATTTTCTTAAATATATTTTCTAATGGTGAAAAAATATCTTTATTTTTTTCACAAAAAAAATTTAATAAAATTTCATGAAAAATTGATTATGAAATCACATAAACAATTTAATAAATATTAAGTAAATAGTGATTAATATTTTTTCATTATCAACAAATTTATAATTTAATTATTAGGTATTTTATTCCTATTCACATCTCTATTTTTAATCGCTAGGTGATAATAGTAATGTTAAATAAATAATATCAATAGTATATTTTGGTTAAAACTTAGTGTTGCGTGTATCATAAACTATCATAGAAATTTAATTTATTTGAAGAAAAAGTGTCATAAAATCTTAGAGTGATATTATATAAATCATAAAATGATTTTCTACCTCAAAATTCAATCACTCTAATATAAAAAACTGATGATACTTATGACTCACCATAGTCTCAAGTTTCCCTATATCTTCCTCAAATTATTGGTTTCACTACAAAACATTGACAATGAAAGTGACCTTGTTTCATAGAACTTTATATCTTGGATTTAGAATATCCAAAACCTTTTCATTATATTATGGATCATGCCATAATGGTAAAACCTTTCATTTTAGTACGTGTGATGGATTAGGTATGTAATACCTCTGGAGAGATACATGGAACACATCATGAACCTTATAGAGGTCCAATGGAAGTTCTAATAAGTTGAATACAACCCTTACTCAATCAAGAATCTAGAAGAGAAAAATATACAAAGGTATTAAATTCTATTTATTATCGATTCTTAATAATAATATTATCATGAAAATTTCATATAAAAACCATCTCACCAACATCAATCTTCAAATCTTAATGACTATTATCAGAAAATCATTTTTGTCAAAACCGAGTTTCCTTGATGGGATGATGAATGGATCTAACATTCTCTATAATTTACTCATATATATTAGGTACTAATAGATTTATTTCTACAACATCATTCCATTGGGTTGAAGTTATACACTTACTACCAAAGAGGTAAGCATGGAGAGCTATCTGAATTCTCAATAGTAAGATACTTTTTATTAAAAATAAACTTGATTATGGTGTCGATCCTGGCGAGCATTGAAATATATAGAACATGATATAAAAATATTATCTAGGTTTTGGAAGGTTTTATCATACTGACCATCTGTTTAAGGATGATACAAAATGATGAAAATAAAATCTTTATCAAGAGCTTACTGGATACATTTCTATTGCATAAAGGTAAACCTCTAATAATAATTAAATATAATAGAATATTGTAATACAAAAAAACCATACCACATACTTATTTTATTTTATGGAAATAAAATAAATATTGAAATCATATTTGATATAAATGATGTGTGAAGACTTTATAAGAAAATAGAATGTTATACATTTATAAATTTGGACATGAGACATTTTGTGGTATGTAATGATAAAATCGATAATGATGCTTTACCATATCCATTTTTCGTATACGGAGTAGCGATAACATCCACTTATAATTTTATCTATCAACCATAACATTTTGACATTCCATGTACTAAGATAACAACTCATCAATATCTCTCTTCATTCCCCCATCAAAAATTCCATTTCATATCACTATATATATTCATACTCTAATAATGGGTAATGAATGAAGAAAAATGAAATTCCTATAATAACATCATATTTAAATCTTATATGCATGGAAAAAAACTAAAAATTTCATCCAAATTATCATTCTATCATAATTTTGGGTAAACATTTAAACATTTCTGAGATTCTTTTTCATCTCTACATATTCTTTTACACCAATTTAATTATTGCATGCATATATTACTGATCACTAATTTGATAAAAGAAATATTTAACGTCATTTCTTCGTGATTTCTAGATACATATTTTAAAAATTCATAAATATTGGGTATTTTTAATGCTCATAATATATTATATTGCATGATCTTATAAACTCAAATCATCAGCCACCATGGTCTTCTTTATTGGGTGGTAATGTATTGATAAGTCTAAATCATAAATCAGATCAAAGGTTCCTGCCAGGTGTATATACAACTCATTCCGTGGGAATATATATGTTAAAATTTTATGATTATTGTATATATGAAACCTTTATCTATAAAGATAATTACTTCATAACATTAATGAAAAAATCACTATAACTAACTACAAATCATGGGTTGGGTAATTCTACACAGGGACCATCAATTGGCATGAGGAATAAAATATCACCATATCATTATTCATAAGTATGCACCCTAGTCCTTTATTTTATGAATCAATAAATATTGAAAACCCTTATCCACTGTAATTTAGTATAATATAATTTACACTGACTAAAATTATCTACATTTCCTTTAAATTTTCTTCACATTCATCAATCCAAAATAAATTTTCTCATGTTCATGTTTACATAGTGATTATATTGGAAATATGTGAGAAATTTTCCACCAAATATTCACAATACACATCCAAAACAAGAAAACTATAGATCCCTACCATTATAGTTGCTTCGATCAAAAAAAAAATATCCTTCATATTTTATGTATCCAACGATATAACCTCAATTCAGATTAAATAAACAAAAATAATACCTTTTATATCCAAAATTCTGACTCTATATATTTTTTATACAAATACATAATCCATAGGGTCTTCAAAAGAATCCTCTAGTGATCCCAATTCTATTACTTTTTCGTTGAATATATTTATATATATGTATATTAATATCATATATAATGTCTATAAAAATAGTTCAAGGTAATATCTAATGAGAATATTTTTTAAATCTATGATGATGGTATGAGATTCAGAAATACTAAATAGCATAAATGTATATTTATATTTTCCATAAATTGGATGAAATTTTGTCTTTGGAATATTCTAATATTAGAACCTAAGTTGATGATATCCAAAAAAAAGTTCAATCATGAAATATTATTGATATCTGTGTAGTTGATGAAACAAGTTATCAATATAGGGTAGATGATACTTTTACTTGATTTTGATTTTTTTGTTCTAATTAGTCAATGAAGTGCCACATTGATCCATCATTGTTCATAAAAAATGAACAAGTTCAACCCACGGTGACACAGTTGGAAAAATAAATTCATTATATTGATTCTAAAGGAATTGGTTCATATATTCATGAACTCAATATGAACCATTATTTTGGGAGTCTATGAAATATATAAATAATGAGGTATTAATTATATTAAGAACTAAACCGTATGATTTAGAGAATTACTAAGAAACTCTACTAAAAATACATTAACCCACTCCCATGCACAATTGGGATATTATTTATGATGATCTTATCCTTAACCATATTAGGTAAAAAGCCCTTTTGAATAGGATTCAAGAACCATTAAATTGATGTGATTTACATAGGATGTTCAATGTTATCTTCACACTTGTAGATGATCATATGTTTTCACAGAATATTAAATATTACAAAACTTTCTTAGATATTATCATGTGATTTATGTGGATATATCCAATCCATGCCTAAGATGAGATCAAAATTGAACTTGAGGGAGAATAACAAGATTTGTTGGAATCAAATTCCCAAAGATGTCAACTATATTGCAATAACATAATTGATATGAAATCATCAAATCATTAGGGTTTCTCACTGCTAATAAAATATATATTTGTCTTTTTTTTATCTTTATACCGTTGTAAATATCTTTAGATATAAATATTTTAATAGATCCAGAGTCAAAAAACCCATTAGAATATTTAGTGTTGATGATTCATGCACCATTCTCTTTTTGATTATCATACCCCACATCAGAAATTGTGATTTCATAATATTTCTTTATATCTCATGGATTAAGTTGTTTGTGACATAAATAATCATCATTAACCATAATATTTGAGCATTGTTTTTCATACTTCCCATACTCCTTAAATTTTCATCACTATATAATGGGTGGTAAATTACTAGGAATCTTATTCTCTTAAATTGTTTTAACCAGACAATTCATTACCTTTAAACATTCATATGCCTTATTACTAACCATTAAATATTTATAGAACATTCCAATTTCATTCAATTAGTTGTATTGATGTTTCATCTTACATTTCTATTATGAAAATAGCTATAAATTCTTTTTTTCATGTGATTTATTTGAGTTTTATAGAGTATTGATCATCATTTTCTTATCAAACACTTGGGAAGTGCAAATATTCGATTTAAATTTCTATCTTGAGTGCATGTATAATGATTTTATTATTTCTATTAATTTCTATTATATATAACATGTTTTTAAGACCTGATTTTAAGCCAATGAATAATCAATCAAGCAAATATTCATGTTGGATGGTAATACCCAAAGTGTACCTCAAATGTCTCGAAATTGTTTCCTCAAAGGTACTAATATATTAATTCTCATTATTCATTTTAAAAATGAATTATTTATCCATTTTTATATGAAAAATATGAGGAAATTTCTTTTTGAAAAGTAACAACTTAAATAGATCCCACCCCTTTGAGTAATTTTTTTTATGTTGTCTTGTATTCTTGATAAGGGTCAACCATATATTCACTTTTACATCCTAATGATAGAAAAAAAGTTATCATCCTCTAAAGCCTATAGAATGGAAAATATAATATCAATGGTACTGATCGAATTCTCATACCCATGTAGATTAGAGGAACCACTAAAAGATGTTAGATGTTTCTTTGTGCAGGCATCAACAAAATTTTTTCCCCTAATTCATTTTTGGATGTTCAACATGATTAATAGATTTAGAAATTTTTGTGAGAATAACATCAAAATTTTAATTCAATATCACATAAAATTGTGTTTCTTAGGTGGAAAATTATTCCATTGTATGTCACAATCTGTATAAACATGTGTCCTTTAGGTTCAAACTATTCACTAAAACCAAGAAACATTATTTAAGCTATCTTAATCATAGTGGGAAACCACATAATTTGGAAAATTGATTTATTGGTTTAATAGATCAGGAATAAATCATTTTAGTCTCTGAAATCATAGATTTTACTGATGTAATTCCTGATTATTATCTATTCAAATCCTTCATGATGGTCCATAATATGATTGTGAATTTACAAAAAGATATACCTCATGACATTAAAATATGGTGTTTATTATAGCCTATTATCATTAAATAGGTGCATTATATTCAATAAATAATTTAAATATTTACAGTTATTATCCATACTTATAACTATTCTAGAGCTATATCCACATGTAAAATCCAGGCATGAATTTAATTTCATGAAAACTGCTCACTTTATCCTTCACCAATATTCTAGGAAATCTTCCTATAAATTGACTTTACAATAGTCCTATACCTAGGGATATCAACAATATATTATCATCTTATATCCAACGTATAACTAAACCCATCTTATTATACCATATATAAAACATGGAACATTTCATACATAGATATTAAATATTAACAAACCAATATTATTTTTCATTTTACAAAAACATTCACAAGGAAAGAAAATTTTTATGGTATTTAGAGAGTAGATACACAATGTTATTATTTCCATAATTGTCTTCATAATCTACCAAAATGGTCATCCCATTTAGTAATCTTCATACACATACACTACATAAAACCAATTTTCATAACCTAGGGAATTGAAACATAAGAAATGATGATCTCAAATTCCAAGAAATGGTAAACATGGGATATATGAATTAATGATCAAATGAAAGAATAATGAAATCATAAGTGTATGAGATAATGAATATAATAGATAATGTTCATACTAATCTAATGATTATTATAAGAAACATTCATGGAATACAACATTTTCATTTCAAAAGACATCAATGAAAATAATAATAAATCATTATAACACAATAACTTACCACAATTTTATTTCGTATATGTGTGGAATCATCATAATTTTTGAAATTTTTTCAAATTTCAAGGATGAATACCTAGAACATACAATCATATTATATGAGGTATCAAAAACTATTTCTCACAGTGGATCAAGTACATTAACTTATTTCCTATAACAGATCAAGTATATTTGGTTGTTTCGCACAATGGATCAAATAATTCAAATTCTAACCCATAATTATATATGGAGATTTGAATAAATACCCAATTCATTAGAGGGATATATAATTTTGGTCACACATATATTATAATTAAAATCATACATATGTATTCGATAAGATCATCAAGCAATCATCATATCTTCATATCATAATTTCATAGAAAGAAAACTTATTTCCTATATATTTCATTTATCAATCATATCCCAAACCATTAAAAATAAATATGTTTATTAAATATATCATCATAAATAATAATAAAAAACAATATAATGAATAAGTATGGTTTTGTTGTATCATATATACAATAATTCTTATGTAACCTCTAAGGATGTCATATTATGTGGGAAATGATTTTGAATTATTTCTTCGAACAAATCATGAGAAAAATATGCATCCTTATTGTAATCAAATAATTTAAATATTAATTAAATATTAAATAATTTTTTTTCCTTGAAAGTAATCTTGGAAACATGTAAATGATTATTTAAATCATTTATCAGTTAGGGTAGAGTGATATAATATTCATTTATTACATGATATATATAAGGACCCAACCTTAAACATTACATAATATTGAATTAAATGAATAATTCACATTGAGGATCTTTTCCGGTTTAGAGTTTTATAGAATTAGGACATAACTATTACATCTCAAAAGATTAAAAAGTAGACACTTATACTCATTTTCCATTTTTCATAAAATAAAAACTCTTGAAAAAAAATCATGTCTACTTCCATGTTTTAGATAACATGACTTTTCCTTGATCCCATCCTTGACCCTATTCATCTTTAAGTCCGGTGAAAACATTTCAAAACATGGGATGAGCATAGAAATCTCAGTAAGGGTTATAAAACAAAGAAAGAAAAAAATAGTTCATAAATACATAAAAAACATAAACTCTTTTACTTACCCCATGAAATCATAGGTTTTATGAATAACACATAGAAATCATAAATCATAAAGGTAACTTGTGGCATCCATAAAATACTTACATTATAGCTGTCACAGCTACATAGAGAGTTACTTTGAAATACGCATTATAGTATATTCCCTAAATCTCTTAGGATAAACATCCATGATTACCTCTGTCACGTTACCCAATGCATTGAAGAGCTATCTTGGGCTCACCCACCCTAGGTTTATCACAGAACCACCTGTATATGTAAATAATGCCCAAGAACCATAACATGATCATAACACATAACATAATCAAAAATGAAAGATAAAATTCCCACAATGCAATAACAATATAAAAGTTGAATATATTAACATATCAAAACAATTATCAAAACCATTTTCAATACCAAAAATATGTAAAATAGTATATGGTATTTATTTTCCTTTTAAAAACATTACAAATTGTTAAGGAATCCAAAGATCAAATATTACTCGCAGCAGCGGAAAGGTCGTTGTCACCACTTACGTTAAAAAGAAACATTCTTTTTTTTATAATTTAGTAAAAATATTTGCAGAAAAATATTCCCTTTGAATGAAATTAAAATTCAAATGTGTTTAAACAGCGTATAAAATAAAGTTGGGTATTAGAACAAAATATGCCTCAATGAAAGGAGATTGAGATGAAGTCCCTTACCTCATGTCCGACTTGACTCGATCTTTATTTAATCTCCTTAATAATAAACTAAAGTTAATTTATACTTGCTTAAGAACCATTTTCAAGTTTATTATTCCTTTTATATCACTTATTACCATTTTATAAACATTAGGTAATCATTTAAGTTAATAACATTCATTTTGTTGATATTTGGTACTTGAGTAAAAAATGAACACCTTATATTTACAAGTTGTCCGTGTGGTCAATAGTACATTATATCCAGAATGATATAAATTATTTAGATATCATATATATCATATATATCCAGTATATATATATATATAATGGTGTATATCATTTGGAGGTAAGAAATGAAATGCACCGTTCATGGAGACGGTAAGCTGTACGTACGCATGAACGCTACTTTCATTTCTTTTTCGTATTTTAAGGGAATTAAAACATAATGATACATAGGTATATAATATTTCAAGTATAATATCATATATAATATCATTAAATATATCCTTTATACATACCACATATGTAGTTAAGGAGTCATATCACTTTGAGGGGGCGTTAGTCCGCACATCCTCAAATGAAATTATCGTGTTTACCCATAATGGAAACCACAATGGTATGCTATAAAATAAAAATACAGAATCATAAATAAAACATAAACATAATATATATCATATATAAATATAGTTTCATCATAATGGCCACCATGATAGGAAGTGGGAGATAATTGAACAATCATCGTTTCTTGAGATGTTAGTTTTCCATCCACATTAACAGTATGTTCTTCACCCATTAGATGGAGGCGTGTGTAAGTGTAGTTCTAATACTTATCATAAAAGCATCATAGTATATTTAGGATACTGGGTTTTTTATAAAATAAAATAATAAAAATATTTTAGGGGTTGGAGAAGTAAAATAAAAGTAAAGAAGTTAAGAGAAACTGTTACCTTTAATTTGGGTAACTTCCTTTGGTTTGAACCAAAATAACTTCTTGAAGTGCCTTCTGCCTAAGCTAAGGATTCTAAGAGGAGTAAAGGGATGTAGGGAGATTAATTGGGTAGCTTTTGGACGAGCCAAAAGTCTTGAGAGGTGTTATGAATTGGTTATAAGGGAGGGATTTTTATAAGGGGGAGGAGGGGCTCTTTAGGTAAGTGTAATAGTATTATTTTATTATATAATGATATTCGGTTTTTGAAGGAACAAAACTCGTTAAGGTAGAAGATAATATGACTCATGGTCGAAATAAATTAATACAATAAGAATTGGACAGGTTTTTGATGTTATTTTAATATTTATAATCTTATTTATTTAAATCATTTATTAATGATGTAAACACTGCATCATTATTGTGTCAAAAATAATTTAATTTATTCGATGTCTAAAAATTATAAAACAAATATCATTATGTAGTAAATCATAATATCTTTACACTTAATATTTATAGTCTAAAATATAACTTATATAACTACATGTAAAAATTACTTTACAAAGAGATATTTTTTTACGTCATTTTTGCCTTTACTTTATGTTAATCAAAATAAAGTGTCATTATCATTCATAAGTGGCTCCATGGGGTCCCAAAATCTACCCAAGGATGCCCATGGTTGTCGATTACTTATCCAATAAGTTTTGAACAAGTGTTAAGGTAATTTTGAATTATTATAATATTCTTTTTACCGCTAATTACCTGATTTACCTTTAACCGCAGTAAATAAAAATCAAAAGTTATTATTCACCAAAAATTATTTTCATCTTATTGAACCAAATTTTAATTACTAATAATAACCATGTATATCGGATTTTCAAAATTCAATTCAAATAAGTGGTAAATTTTTATTTAAATGAAAATTTCAGTTTTTTAACTACTACTAAGTGGTTTCACTATTCATCAAAAATATAAGTTTTCAGAAAACTACTAAAAATTCAGCCTAAGATATATTTAATATTCCAATTCAAAAATTATGTATATTTTTACAAATTAATAACATATAATTTGCTTTAATTAATTTAAAATTAATTCCCGTTGTTAAAATAAATAGCGTGTTTTTAAGAAACAATAACTATCAAAAGATTGGCACTTGTTTATGTCCAATTTCAAAGTGAAATTAATTCCAATGACAAACATTGGATTAAATGATAAAAATATATTCTAATTACACTTTAAACCAAATTAAAAAGTTAATATAACCATATAAATAAATTAGATTAAAATGCAGTTTTGAATTAAAATACAACATTTTTTACTATTCATAAAAATGATCTTTTTCGGAAAAAATTCCAAAAAATTTTCACAAAGTAAATTTTGATGTCCCCATTATAAAGAAGGATTTTATTTGTTCAAATATAATGTATTAGTGTGACCAAAACTATATTTAAAGAGGGTTTACCATTAAGTGGAGGTAAATCGACCTTTTAATGTAAATTATGCTTAAAATTAGATTCATTCACAATTTAAGTCTCTAAATTTTATTGGATAAATGTAAATACATTTAACAAACATGTATAATCATATTGTAGTTAGTTTTGTTCATTCCTGCCAATACAACAGCTAGGAGATAACTACCATTTAAATTAATAATATTATATTATTAGTGTGCATCGTAAGATTTCAAAGAAGCTCGTTGTTCCGTATTCGGTACGCTATCGAACATAGCAACCCCTTTAAAGTAAAATTAATATTTAATTCACAAATATTAATAAATATGAAATATGAATTAATCTTTATTTATCGGGGATGTTACAATATAAATATGAATCCCCACATATTTTTGGTTAAAAGTGAAATGTAACTCACTTCAAAAAATGAATATAATATTACCCCTAACCTTTTCTTAAAATAATATATCGATAAAAATGAATATTATCAATTATATAAGAAATTTAAAAAAAAATCATGATTTTTTTAAAACATGTACATTAAAGAGAAACCATTTTCAATGGAAGAGCGATATAAAGTCTATTTTCTTTAAGAAAATTATTTAGTTGTCTTTAATTATTAAAGAGATATAGATTACAGTAAAAGAATTATTATATTGAAATAACAATTTCATAGTAAAATTCATGATTTATTTGAGAGACATGTCATAAAATTCCATCACCATAAGTATAATAATAAACAATCCTAATAAAAAAAGAGAGTATACCATAAAACCCTTTCATCTTTAGAAATATTTTAATAGTAATCCATAAGATAAAAATAACCATATATGGATATGTAAATAAATATAACTCTAATAAAATGAGTCATAAAATATATTCATTGGAATTATATACACCACTTAAAAAACAAGTTTTGAATATGACATTTTCCTAACCGGAATAAAAGTGAGACATAAATCACTTACCTCAAGTCTCGAGTTCCTTCATACAGATTATATCCTCCTATATAATAAATATAGAATTATTATAAATCAATTAAATAATTATACTAATATTTCTCATAGAATATATTAATTAATAATATATTTTTTATTATCTTTGTATTAACACGTTTTTGTTAAAAGCAATGTTTCAGGTAACAACTACTTCATTTTTCTTGAATTTTTCATTTCGGTAGTTTAGACCATGTATATTTAACAGGATTATATCATTCAAAGAATTTTAACCATTATATGAATATAATATATTTTAATTATATACATATTTATATATATTCATAAAATTAAACATATTAAAATGAATAACTATTCATAGATATGGTAGGTCGCACAGACGCATGAACATTGTTGTTTCCATATTATCAAGGGCTGGAATGAAATAATGGTAAATAATAATTCAAAATTCCAAAAAAAAATTATTATATGATATATATATATATAATATTACTTTTTCAAATATTTCATTATTAATATCCAAGAAAAAATAAAATGAAAACGTATCAAATTTCTTTATGGAGGTTGTGGTACACACATACACACGAGCGATGTCATTGTTTTCCAAAGGATTAACAGTTAATAAGGTTGATGAGTTATTAACTTAATATAAAAAAATTAACTCATAAATATTATATATAAATATTAAATATTTCATTATATCAAGTCATGATAGTTGGTGATATAAAATTAATTACATTGGTTCGCAAGGTAGTAGTCTATCCTATACATGATTGATAGTTTCATTAAATTTATGGATGTATGTTATTTTATTAACATAATAACATTTCAATTTATGTGATATAATAAAGTTATTATAACATCATAATTTAATATTATTTTAAATTTTAATAAGAATAAATAATATAGAAATGGTCAATTAAGAGAGATGCCTCTTATATTGACATGAACTTTATGATTTCAACAAAATCCTAACTATAAAGGTTTTCTGATTAAATAAGGGTCTATAATTAATGTGTTGGTACATATTTAATGTATTTGGGAAGTTATTGGCCAATAAAAATAACTTTTTAAGTGTGCTAAGGAGTATAGTATAATTTTGTTCAATTGAGGTGTGTGGTCCAATTGTAACGTTTTAATAATTTATAATTATTCCATGTTACTTTCTACATCCAAAGACACCAAATTGGATCATTATTGAACCTAAGATGATATAAATTCAATATATGTCTATAAAATAGTAATAGTACTAGTTTTCGGGTTATTTTAACCCTTATAATTTTAGTTTAACCCCTAGTAAATCTATTTTATGCATAACCATGTTAATTAATTTTTACTATTTTTATTATATATTTTTAATAAAATTATATATAACTTATTATATAATATGAATTATTTTTATTAAAATATGGAAACAATTTTATCATATTAAATAAAAGGAGTCACACAATATAATTTATAATTTACCTATATACATGAAGAAAAATTGTTTTCCAAAAGAAATTATTTTCATAAATACAAAAAAGTTATAATATCAAGGTTTAATATAAAATTAATTACATTGACATAAATTGAATGATTAGTACCAATAATAAGATGAATTCTAAAAATAAAAAAGTGGAGGATTATCTCAAGATTCATGGGATAATACAAAATGTCCCAATATTGAGAAATCCTTTGAAAATTGGTTGTTTGAAAGAGTGAACCAAATCATCAGCAAAATGGATAGAACTCTAGTCATTAAGAAATACCTGTTAAAAATATTTAGAAAGCATTCTTGAATTTTTTTGACATTTATAACAATGTTTTATTAAGTTTTATGGAATAAAAGACTCTATAAAGACTATAGTATGGAATGGATCCAACAATAATGAACATTTGATTATTTAAATGTTTCTGATTTATTAACAAAAATGTAAAACACAAGATTTTTAATTTTTTTGGATTTGAATAGATATTCATAGATACTTAGGAAAATGAAAAATATTAAAATGATTCATTATGAATATAAAAATGAATATTTATAATAATAATTATACTGTGTTGAAATATGAGTAAAAACATCATAAATTCAGTGAACAACATCATAGGGATAGATAGGATGAGATTATAATCTCAAGTGGAGTTCAAGATCATAAGGAAAATTTAGAATAAGAATTAAATATTGAGAAGGGTGATGTTGACCAATAATTTATAAAAAAACTAAATATATGAGATGAAATTGGTAAATATAATATATTTAGTGATCATTCAGTTCTAGATAAGATGAGGAGAATCAAATATCTACAGAAAACATCAATTCAATCAAAAATAGAGACAAAATGTATTTTTGAAACTATAAGATATGAAAAATGGTGTCAATAAATGAATGTATAGCATGACCAAATTTTAAATAATCATACATGGTATATTTTATAGTGGTTGAGTGAAAAGATTGAAAATATGTATAATTAGGTCAATTAGAACAAACTAAATATATATTCTTTGGATATTCAAACAAATCATTACTGATGAACATGGTATACACCATGATTGTGGGAATTTTTATTGATGTGTCTTTTTCTTCAATTGAATAGATGGAGAAAATGTGGCTATTCATAGTCATATTTATTCAAAGAAATATGAATGTTTTCTAGATGGATTTCAAACCCTCATTTCTAAAACAAGTTTAGGAGTATGAAGTGAACATCCAAAAACTAGATGGTTTTCTTGCCTGTGATGATGATACAAATTTTTTTTAGCTAAAAAAGTCCCTTCATGGGTGAAATAAAGAACTTGAATCCTATTATTATTGTTTTGATTAGTATTTAAAGAATTTGAGTTTCTAATGTGGTGGAGTTGATTAAAATATCCTTTTAAATAATGAGAGTAATCAAAGGATAGTGATTTTATTGAATCAAGGATATAATCTAATATAGATTAATATAAGAACAATACTAATAATTTATAGAATTTATAAAATTCCTGGTTGAAAGATAATTATTGGTAATTTTTTCCCTTTATTTAATAGTCATATAAAGAATAAATTGCACATTTATTTCTCAACATAAATTTTACAAATTTGAAATGAGAGAATTCATAATGGGAAGTGAAATGGGAATGAAAACAATAGACACAACACATATTAAAATTTAATTACATTATAATGTCAAAGAAGTCAATTCCACATAATATTGGTATATCATCAAGTTCTAGTTGTACATAATATCATAACAAATATATAATTTTTTGACTTTTTGATATAGAATGGAATCATATATATTTTCAAGTTAATAAATATATATGAAGAGAAAATAATACATTGGTAAATCAAGGGAAAGTTGGGTTTTGGTTTTTTGTAAAATGAAAATTCACAATAAGATTTATTTTTTGTACAGAAGTAGATTTTCATAGTTCAATAAATGAAAGAATGATAATGTCAGGTTGTATATTCTATCAAGGACGTTTTCATATTTCATAGTAAGTAAATAAACAATATTTCATTCTTGTGATCACCATAGAGGTAGAATATATTATGGTTAATCATGTATGAACATAGTTTTTGGGGATGAAATGACTTCTTAATGATATGTGAGTTTCAGTGAAGACTCCATTTAGAATTCATTAAGATAATTGAAGTTCTATAAATCTAATAAAATATCATTTCCATAACTCAAGAGTGAATCACATTGAAATAAAGTAACATTTTATCAAAGATTAAGTGGATAATGGGATTATGTAGTTTGAATATGCACCTATGGAACCCTGGGATGAAAACATCAAGCTGAAGGACTTACCCAAATAGTAATTTGAATGTTATTGACTAGATCTTGATTTCCATTCGACTCCCCACACTTGAATAATGTTAATTTTAGACCCATAATCCATAAATTATGGTGTTTTTGTCACTATGTGTTGATATATTATCTTTATATTATTGTAGACATCAAAATATTAACCTTTAGGTTCATTTATAAATGTGGATAAGTCATGTTCTTGAAATGATTTTTGTGAAAGGGGGAGAGGATGATAGAGTGATAATATAAATAAGGTGATTTACATATATGATGATGTTCATAATTTTCTTTTTCAAAAGTAAATATATCACAGTAGTTTAACTTATAGGGTTTTTTATGAAAGTAGTTACATAGTGGGGATGATGGATTAGTACTCTTAATTTTCATCATTGATCATGATAAACAGGGTTGTTAAAGTGTCATCATACATCTATGAGATGAATTAACAGTTCTCTTTCAAATTTGAATAGTGTAATAATTATTCTTAAGATATGATAATATGGTTTTATTAAAAATTTATAATTCTATTGTAGGTTGATGTTGACTTCAATAATGATTTAATTCCTTAATTATCATTACCTGTTACTCTTTTTTATAACACAAATAATTTACCATATTTCCATAGAGTTTGTGTTATATAAATCAATGATCTCTATCTAGATTCTTATGAAGTTAAACATGGGTAAATTTGGAATTTCATAAATATATTTCAATAAGAGGTAAGTAGAAGGATTATAGTAGTATAAAATGGTGAAGAGTTTTCCAAAAACTAAAATTAGGATATTGTTTGGAATTAATCTCTTAGTGAGAAATTGTAGTGTTTTGGTAAGGTTTTTATTTATTTTACATATCTAGATAATGAGGGCTGTTTTATGATATATGATTATAAAATACAATGTATATTGAAAATTTTATAGGATAGAGGTATGAAATATCTAGAATCAGTATATAAAGATTAACATATAAGGTGGTGGTGTTTCCTAATGTATGATAATTTTTTTGGGCTGAAAATTTGATATGGGGGAGAGTTGTTTTGAAAGAAAAGTAAATGTTTTGGTGAAAATTAAAATTATTCAATAAAACGTTAATGATTTTAGTGATATTAAATGAATTTAATAATTTTATGCTACCTCAATGAAATACATAAATGTATGGTGTTTCATTAATTTTTTTTAGATTTGAGAATGTTAGTGTTTTACGATGAAGATAAAGTTACATGATATCAGGAAATACATATAGTAGTTGCTTGATAGAAGTTAGGTGTGTACTAATAATGACATCAAATAGTTAATTTTAAGAAAACTAGAAATGGGGAATGTAAGGCCGATGGTACCCAAGGCAGTTTCATGAAGGGTCATCCATAATTATAAATAGTTTTCTACCCCCTAATTTAGCACATCCAACCCATTGAGAATCCCCTAAAAGAGTAGTGAACATAATTATATTGAAAAAGTAGTGAGTATTAAATATATTACTAATAATTAACCCTTAATTATATAGATTTTTCTATAAAAATTGTAACTATAGTGTGAAATAGTGGATTTCGTAATATGAAACAATTTTGGTTTATGCTATTTGGATATAGAACATTGAAGGGGAACTACGTAAACAGGTTTTCTCATGTGAATGATTAAATATACACTTATTCATTACATTGGGAAAGAGATAAAATAATTGTTTTTTAATAATTAATAAATATCTTGAATGGTGATGTGGTTATAATTTATCATACCATGATTAACCCCCACCCCCCGCTATTAGTGTACATAACCTTGTAATGCTAATAATAGAGGATTGGGTTTAGTCCCTAGTCCCTAACATGTCATCACATGAATTATCAATATTAACCTAATTTAGCAAAAGGATATTTAATTTTGGTTCCAACAATACCATTTTAAAAACCAATAAATAATTTTTTCACATTTACAAGGAATCATATAAAAATTAAAACATGGAAATGAAATAGGTTTTCTAATAATCATCACATGTCATGAAAATCAAACATTAAAAGAATGAAATTGAATGGTTATAAAAAATAACATATCTAGTTAAATATAAAAAAATAATTAAATAGTATTTTCATACATACGTGTGTATATATATATACCAGTTTATACTTTATTTATAATGATACATACAAAAAAACACCCAAAGATCATTTTTATTTTGAAAATTCCTTAAAATCATATAGTTTATAAACCATTGGATTAAAATAATTGTATTAAAAAAATTACATTAGAGAATAAAGAGAAATTGTAATTGAATATTTTCAAATAAAACCAAAGTAAATGGTTCAAGAATGAAACAATGAAGAAATCATTAACATGGAAGAATCATATTTTTTATTAAAAATAACAGAATTGGACTACTATAGTTACAACCATTATTCTTGGTGAATTATAAACCCATTGGAGGGGAAATAGTAAGAAGTCATGAAAACCATATGAAATACCATAGGATAAGAAAATATATGGGGACTCAAATAGAAATAACATACAATTTTCCTCTATGGGAATTTATTCATTGACAATCCTAATTTCAAAGTATGATTTGAAATAATACAACTACGACTTTGATAAGTTTTGAATCAATATACTTTGAATGAATAGAATTGATATGGATCGGTAAATCCATTTATTTGTATGAAAATTAGGATAAATGAATTTCATGGGGTAGTATATACATCACAACAAAAAACAAGTGATTAATATTGAGTATATATCAATGAAGTGAAATTGATACGATGAACCTCTACCTCATATTATTGATTGGTCAAATGTTCTCAAAATACATGTATAATCAAATTTGGGTTGTCATTAATTTATATAAGAACATTTTTCATATTTATGTCACTAAATAAAATATATTTATAATTATTTATTACCTTTAAATTAACATTATTCTATTAGAATTAATATTCATGCATTAATTGTTTCACATTTCTATGTAGATATTTTTTTGGTGATCTGGGTCCATTATCCCTGATCCTGGTTCATCATTAATAGAATTTTCATTGATATTTAAAAAATTAGTTTTATTTATCTTTGGATTTTCATGGTTATTTAAAATAAGTTATGGTGATGGTTCCCAAATTATATGTGAATATCTCTTTTTTGGTGATTATTAAATTGAAAAATGATTCAGTTTTTGGAGAAGATAAATTGTAATATTACCATTACATTATTATAAAAACCCATTAAATAAATTTTGATTTCCTAATAATAGAAGAAATTAAATTTTAATCTATAACTCATGATGTAAACATTATAAGATCTTTCATGTTGGTGTTAAAACTAGCCCAAATAAGAATAATTTATAATGATTGAATGAGTATGAACATGTTATAACATAGTCATAATAACATTTGTTTAGAAGTTCAATTATATGGATTTTTTTAATTTTATATATCATATTTATGGTGTGGTGGATAAATAATGTAATTAATAATTATTAAGAAAAATATAACACCAACATTAAAGGCTCGTATCATTTATTAAAGGGAATCTTGGATATGAGTGATTTTAGACTCATTATTTTGACCATTGGCTCTAAAAAGTAGTAGTTATTATGGAAATAATTTTCTATGTAATTAAATATTAACCCTAAGTGTAGTAATGGGTTTAATTTAGTATATGAGAGCTTCTTTTATAGGTTATATTGAATAGAAATTTCACAAAGTCATATTCTTTAATGATAATGGAATGAAATTTAACATGGAACATAGAAAAATTTGAAAAAATAATTGTGTTAGGTTGTGTATCCTATCGACACCATATATATATATATATATATATATTCTTGGAGATATTTTAGGAATATACACCTTAATTTATGACTTTTACATAATTTTACCCTTTCCATGTTAACTAATTTTTTACCCCAACAACATAATTTAGTCCAACATATTAAATTAACCCTTTTACCGTATTGCAATGAATTTATTCAAAAATTGAAATATATTTCTATTAAATTATATTTTTAATAGTAATAAAATATAATATTAAATAATAATCATCAATAAAATATTTATTTTTTGAAAACCATATTTTCATTATAAAAGTAGTTTTATTCTTATTAAACTACAAGTATTAATAAACATATGAAACTATGTTAATTTTTTTGAATATAGTAAAAATAATTAAATTTTATTCTATATATATATATCAAATTTATCATTTAAATAAGTAAAAATTATATTATAAAACAATTTGTTTAAATGAAATATGTTTTTATTGATAATGAGTCATGAAATTCCTATTCTTTATAAGTTTATATTTGTTTGATAAATGTTATTTATTTATATTACCAATCGTTACAAGTATTTTTTCAAATATTTTTATTAATACAGACGTCAAATGAAATGAATTTTATTTAAAATACATTTTGTGACAAATGTAATTTATTTAGAATAATAAATAGTTTTTTAAATGAATCCAAATATTTTTCTATATTCCAAAATTATTTATAATAATTAAAAGTTAAATATTTTATGTGTAATTAATTATTTTTATATTGTTTAATAAAATATTAAATATTCTTATTGAATATATGTATGTCAAATGAGCATATTTCCCACAACCTTAAATTTTATGACCATTTATATAACAATTATATTATATCCCTATTTATCACCCTATAATATTCACTAAAATTATTTCACCCAATGCATATATTTCTCTATCAAATTTTTTATTTTATTTTCAATGATTTTATTTTAAACGATAGTTATAATTAGTGGTATAATCATTAAGGGAAACTAAAAGAGTAATGATATCTTGTTTTCTATATTTTTTGTTTTCTATATTCATCTATAAATTTTCATAACATTATTTCATATTTTATTGTAATCTTTTATTAATTTTTATCTTATATTGTAATTTTTTTGTATCTCAATCAAAATAAATCATTGTTCATTTTAATTCAGTGTTTCATGAGAAAAAACTTATTCAACATGTTAATGTGATACACATATAGAGTGAAAAACTTTACAATCTTTAAATTAAATTTCCCCATATCAATTTCATTACATCGATGAAACTGGATAAAGTTACTTTTTGGGAAATTATATCTTTAAGTACCCACATCACTTCTTTAAATATATGATTTATATAGAGGACTTTTACAAAGCTAGTGGTCTTATTCCATATCCATTCTTCAATATGATCAAATATCTTTACCAAGATTTCCTAATAAATGAAAACATGGTCCAATTATACAAGCTTTATATTATTTACCAATAATTTATTTGGTATATATTGTTTTAAAAATCATAAATGGAATAAAGAATGCACTTTTTAGAGGTTTAATGGAGGTGTATGATGATAATTTACCATCCAAATATAATTAATTATTTTGAAGAGGAATAATTATATAGGAAAAAATTCCTTATTTATGAATCCCATGATCCTCTTCCATATTGATATTCAATGAAATAAAAAATCTCTAAATTCAAAAATCAAATTTCACTGATAATTATCAGTAAAACAATTCTACCAAATTTTCGATTCTTTAATATGTAAATGAATGGTTATTATATTCTTTGAAATTTATTTAAACAGTCTTCTCTCAATAAATTCTACTCTATAATTTAGTCAAAAAATATTTTTTCTTTTCACATTTTCCCAAAATTATTCTCATATGGTAAAATGTTAATTATAAATTGGAAAATATTATTGTATGAGAAACCTACTTCTAGAATATATTTATAATTACCAACATTGAAATATGTTAATCATGATCACAATATTTATTTCATATTTTAAGTGTTCCATTTAAGGAGATGAAAAAATTTAGGATGATAAGAAGTGAAAAATATTATCACTATATTTAATGCTTATTGAATATAATTCCATAGAATTGATCTAAACCTTTGATCATAATAATATATAATAGAAAGTTACACTTGGATTTTATTTAAAACTTTATTAATGAATATGTTATCTTGTTGATAAAGTAAAATATATTATTATATAGTAATGAAACATAATAACTTCATAGTTTATCAATCCTAACTAAAATGTATTTTTCCCTTAAATGTATTGGGATGTCCTAAGATGAAATTTTTGGCGATGTCCTCCAATTTCCTTGTTGGTATGTGTGATGGTTGCATGTCCCAATTGACTAATTAAATTTGGAGATAACATTCTATGAATCCTAGTATCCTGATATATACTCTCTAATATCCCCATTTATATTTTTCCACCATAAGTTCTCCTTATGTTCCATATAAACCATTTTGATTATAGGATGGATATAGAGTAGTGTGTGATGATAATCATCTAAAAACCATTGTATTATGGTATTTATGGACACATATTTTCTTCTCAATTTTTTTCTCCCATTATTTCCAAGGATGATCCCTAGAATATACCTTGCCTTATTCTATATCTTTATACAATAATTTTACACATCCCTTGACATTATATGGAATATTGGATGGCCAGTCCCTTATGAAATATAGAAATTATTTATTTAACTTTTGATTTGTAGTTATATTCATTTAATGTCCATGATTATTGGGTCTATCTCAACCCTCTTTATTGACATGTCAATATAATCTTTCATACTCAGTAAATCAACCACCTTTTCCACCTTCCCATATTGGTAATGTATAAACCAGCCACAGTTATTGATCAACTTAACCTATCCCATTTGGTTCATATTCAAATCTTTCTTGAAGAATATAAACATTTATCTATTATGATATATATATATCAACTTTATATATATATATAAGTGATCCATAAATTTATATAAAATATTATAGTTATTATATCCTAATAAAATGTCATTTAATTTTGATCATGGTACTTTTATTAATATTAGGCATAATCAACTACCTATTCATTTTATAAAAGGTAACAAAACAATAAACTTTATTTATGAATAAATATATATCACAATTTCTTTTATACTATAGGGTAGTGTGAGTATAAGGGTATTGACAAGGTTTCTCTTAAGAAACCTGAAATTATTTTCACATTGATATATCAAAAGGTACTTCTCTCCCTTTCAAGTTAACATAGTTTTTGAATTTCATAGTGATAAGAAATTTTTGAAAAGTTTAAATAGTATCTAGAAAATCCATGAAATATTTATATCACCATTACATTGGCAAGTTAGGTATATTATTCAGACACATAAATAATTATAGGATCCTTAGATATACCATCACATATTATTATATGATGGAGTAATATTATTTTTTATCATTAATTGAACTATAATAAATTTAAAATGAAGTTTTATATTTCATAATGATGTTATCATATTCCTAAAATGTTTTCCATGATCATGAATTATTTTTTAAATATATGAAACAATAATCTATGAAGAAAACAAAAAAATCAATGGATTAATATCTCAATATTTTATTCATCAAATCCATGATAATGATATGGAATTTATATGTAACAAGGAATCACTAAGAATATATAGTTTCAATTTCATATATAAAATCAAAGTATCAGTTATATCATTTATTTTCCATATATTTTTTTATATCGGGAAAAATGGTCTATCATTTAGTATAATTTGTCCCCTCACATTTGATGAATTTTTTTTAATATGGTATAAATTATTTTTTCTTTATTTTGATCTTGTCTAGTTCATGATAATAAATAAAAGGATTTATTTATCTCCACTTATTTCTAAAAAATCACAATTGGTGATAACCATGTTGAAAAATGGGATTATAAATGACTATTTTGAATTATATTAGTGATTATTTTTCAATTCCCTAAATTAAATAGGGTCCATTCTCTATGGAGTATTTGATATCAGCAAAAAACCAGGTATGAGTTCAATAAGAAACTAAACATCGTGATAGGTTTCAAAACTAAAAACAATTCCAAAATATATCATTATATTCATTATATAGTTCCTAGGTCTCTTGATATCCATTAGTGGGGATTAGAGAATCAAAAAAATCATTTTTTTACTAATTACTCTTTATTTGTAACCTTTGTGTCCAGTTAAATCCTCAATAAAATCCTCTTATGTCACATAACCACTCCTTAATAGTGATTTAATTGAAATTCATATTGAATAATATTTAAGAGAATTAGACATGAAAACTTAATCATTGTTTGGAATAGGTTGTGGTCCATGACCTAGTTTCTCCACTATGAAAAATGACCAAAAGTATTATTAATCTCCAGAAATGATTGGTAGAGAATCTCCAGAAATTACAAGTCAATAGAAAGTCGAGTGGGCTCTACCTATATAATATTTAACTATATAACTATAGTTGAATATATCTCAAGAAATTATTATGGTCACCACCTGATGAATCCTTTATACATTCTACTAATATTTCATCAAGTATTATACAAAACAACTCCTTAAAATATTTCTAGAAATTTATGTATCCTAATAGTGTTTACAGGTCACTTTGATTATATTCAATTTATCATATCCAAATATTAATAAAAATTCTAAAACTCGTTTAACTATTTTCCTAACTATTTAATATAATAGATAGTAATAATTAGTCCCTCTTTATCACTCTTTGATCAACTTTAACACTATATAAATAATGTTATAATCATTATTTTTCTTTTTCGATGAACATGATTTACTTGATATAGACAAGTTCTTATTCTACCTTAATAGAAAATCTTCTCTCACTTAGATCCTTACATCCCCCCTTATTTCCTAAATAAAATATATAATATGAAATATCATTCTCATGGTCATTCCCTACTTTACTACCCTTTTAAACACCTAATTATTTTTCATTTATGTATATATAGGTGGACTATTTATTTTTGCAATAGTGTCATTAATTTTAATATATGGAAATCCTTAAAGTATATTATATAAGAAAAGCACACATACACTAGTACACTTTTCCTTTTCTCCAAGATCACCATGATATCCTATATATCAATTAATTTATAACTGTTATAATCTATGAAACAATAGTAATACCCTTGATTCATTTCTCCCATTATATTTTATTTCACTATACCAAAGAGATTATATGTTGTTCTGCATCAATCTCATGTCTCATTCTCAAAATATATCAATAGAAGTCCTTATGAAATCATTCTATAATTTTTTATAAAATAAAATGTACAGATTAGATTTACATGTTAGACATATTTTATGGAACAAGATATTCCGTGAAATACAAGACAACATTCATCAAGGACTAGTACATATAGGTAGTATCTATAATAACTCATCATATATCTAGTGCATGAGTCACAACTAAATATTTGGTATTACATCCTCTAAATCTTGTATCATGAATGTTGTTCTTTGAATTACATTGGAATATAATATTATGGAAACTGACATTCAAACATTAGGAATGGGACACAAGTTCATTATAATTTCATATTCTTATAAATTGTATGAATATTAAATTCTAAAAATTTTATTGAATGAATAATAATTAGTATATTGTTTTTCTGATCCATATAAATTAGTCCAAGAATCATTCATGTATTTTTAAATTTCATAAATTAAATATATAAACACATTTTCTATTAGTAGATTTATATAATTTTAACTAATTTCTTATGCATATAGAGACTCAAAAATAATTTTATGTAGATCATATATACATTGATTATGATTATGATTTTGCATTAATTTATTCTTATAAAGTAATATAATACATAGTTGACACTAAATCATGTATAAAAAGTTGATTTATATTTACACATTGGAGATCTTGTTTATGTAGTTATGTATGATGAATACATAAGGAAAACTATTATATAAATAAAATATTGATAATTATTATAGATTATCCGAATGATTATTATAAAACACTAAATTATTCATATGATGGTCCATTACCTATAATATGATGCATTAATATAATTAAGGACCTATTAAACATTAAACTTTATACCCCAAAATCCTGAATTTTTCAAATGAATTTAAGGCCTCTTCAAAGAAAATATAGCTTATATCCAAGAGTTTTGAAATGAAAAATACATCAACCAACATTATATATACTCTAAAGATATATATTCTAAAACACAAAACAAAAATTACATTTCCCAAAACATATCTTAAATCTCCTCAATAGTTAAATTCACTCAAATCACATTGATTTTACTTTAAAAAATATTCCACAACCTTGGTACTGGTGTTTGACATTAATATTAATTCTAAAATCTTATGATGTACATTCATGTTCAATTTATTCCCCATGGTTGTTTTCCCTTCATCATTAGTGGGTGGAATCTCAAACTATCACCCAAACTTATAAAATATGTAATGAAATTTATTAACAATATATATAACCATACCTATTTGGGTAATTCACTCTCCCCTATTGTTTTCATTTCAACAAAAGATTAGAATCTTCCCATAAGTGGATTAAAATATTTCTCCTAAAAAAATTTTATAACAAACTCACATGGAATATGGGGAATGAAACTCACTTATTAAATCCTTATTCACCATGAGATAAATGATAATTTATAATAACATATTCTTCCTTAAATGAATTTATTTACAACTATATTTAATAGTTAGAGAGAGGTATGAAACCACCCACAACATAAAATAAATCTTTCAGTAAATATAATATATGTTTACCAGGGATAACCCAATATAGGGGAAAATAGAAACATTATAAAGAAATTTTTTATTTTAATAAATTCCCATGCATGTGAATTTTTTTTAATTTTATAATTTTTTTATTAAGTCTATTTTGAACAGATTTATCATTCGGTGTACATATTATAAAAAACTCCCAAAAAATATAAAAAATATGTGTTATAAGAATTAAATTATCCATTAATTATATATTTCACATCAATCAACACTCCCCAATAATAATCATGATTTATAAATTCCGAAATGGGAATATAGTTTAATTCTTGTACAATATCTTCTAAATTTAAAGTGTTGTAAAAATTAAAGATTTCTTGAGTTTTCACAAATTTTGGTAGGTCCTATTCATGTTTCATCCACCCCTATTGATAGACTAAATTCAATATCATCCTGGTTTATTCTTCTTTAGTGTTATTCTATAATGGCTGAATATTTCATTAAATGCATTGTGATTAAATCACCCATCTAGTTCCCAATTCCTTATCACCTCCAAATTTAATTATGTGTGTATTCATAAATATCTAAAAGTGAATAAGGAATGGGTTTATTCTTGATTAATTATTTCATCAAGTTTGATTGTTTTCTATCAACTTTGATGCTCGATGTTTTTAGTATAATATCTCGAAGAGATCGACATGCCTCCTAATTTGAATTTTGTTTTGTGAGTCATCATACTTATAATGGTTTCCTCATACTTCTTAGATCTATCCTTCTGTTGGTACTCATTATTATGATTTGTAACGGGAAACAAACATATATATTACGTTTTTTTTATTAGCTCCAGTTTTTAGGCATATTTGAAAGTAATAATTCATTGCTATTTTGAGTTCTATATAAATTCTCAGAATCACCTCATATTATGATAAATTTTATAGTAATTATTACTTTTTGATAAAATTTTATCTTCCTTTGGTACTTTTTCTCCATATTTAGCTAATTAGTTCCCTTTTTACTTTTCACATATCTCTTTTTACAATATATACCTTGACCAACATGGTCGTATTTCTGTTTTCCTTCTTGATTGTTATTGACACCAACAGCTTGTTGTTCTTATTATGGATGTTATGTCCTAAAATATTAAAAATTATTTCCTTTTTGGTCACATCTTTAAAAACACTTATTTGTAATGTTATAATTATTGTTTGGTACAGATACATAAAAAATTGACTATATCATAATTTTTTCTTTTATTTTTTATTTCTTCTCCTAATAGATCTTATTGTAATTTTTTTGACTGATATTAACTCATTCCACTTAATTGAGAAGAAAATATTGTACCATAATTTATAATATTCATTCCCAAATTTCTGACAATAGAAATAGTTTTATTTAATGGTCAAATTTTGGAAATGTTAATGATTTGTTTATTAAAATATTATGTATAATCCATTATTTATTCTTTATTCTCCAATGGGAGAAATTATTATCTTCATCTACTCCAATAATCCTTAATTATATAGATACTTTATCATATCTTTCCTAAAACATAACATCTCTTGTTTCATCTTCAGAATCTATACTAACTGAGATAAGGAATCCATGGTAACATGAATATCTAGGAGTAGTCTGCAACATTCTCATGGGACTAGTATTATTAGTATTAATGGATTAATCTTCCTAAATTCCCATTTAATTTTTCAAATATTATCTGTGGGAATTTAAAGTGATTTTAGCCTTATGAGATTTATATTTTACCTTAAAAATGTATTCTTCTTCAGTAACTTGAATTTCATTTAACACTTTTAGACTATTATCATATTTGGACTTTTCACTGAGAAATATTTATTCAAATTGATATTATCACTTTCTTTTATACGTTTAATTATTTTATATTTATTCTATAATATCACTCCTTGAGCATCGAACATTTTTAAATGTCATATTTTAGCTTTAATATCAATATAGATTCATAATATATTACCTTTTTTCATCTTATTCAATGATTGATATGTATTCATTCATTTAAACCGTTGATATAATATTAATTTTTTAATACATTTTTAATATATCTCAATCAATGATTATATTGTCCACTTACTTTTTCCTTTTCTCATTAAATTTATTATGATGTTTAATGAATAATTTTTTTCTTTTAAAATCCTTTATTATGACTTTTTAGGAACATTCCATAGAGAATTATTTTTTCTCATCAACCATTATAGTTTAATGATATTTAAATTTGCATAATTCAATAAAAAAAATACTTCTAATGCAATTAAAACATATAACATGGAGAAGTATTTTTTACTTTCTTTCCATGTTATGATTTTCATGGAGATAAACCACATGGATTATGAATGCTCTAAACTACTTCTATCATTATTATTGAGACTTGAATATGATTTAACATTATTCCCCATATGAATTTATTTCAAAATTGATTTTAATTCCAACTCCATCAATTTTGTTTAAAAAAACTGTTTTTATTATTTAATTTGTATTGTGGGTTTCATGAAATTCATCATGTGAGAGGACACCTACCCACTCTATAACTGATATATTTGATTACAATATGTCAAGGAAATTCCTCTCCGGGTTCTTGAAAATCATTCAATATTCTATATTATTATTAAACACTTTAATACTATTAAAGAACTAATAAATACCTATAATGTTGTCATCTACACCCTAATTAATACCCATCCATTTTCTACTAATATTTTCTCTCTAAATATGATGTTATGCTTCCTTTATATTCAAATTACCTTCATATATATTTTTCAAGCTCTATTAAATGAGGTTATTAGATTTAATCCACAATATATTTATATAAAAATTATTAGTTATATATAATAGAAAGGAATTACTAGCATACCAATCTAGTTCAATATTCATTTTTTAATAAAATTCTTCAGATAATCTTTTTTAATTGGAGTAAATACAACTATTATAATATATCTTTAATCGAGAACATATAGAATCATATATGGAATAATTAATTTCACTAATAGATTAATATTATTTCCATTAAAATTATTTATACATTTAGTTTTGAAAGGATTAATATCTTATAGGATTATCCTTCAATATTTTAGAGGCGTCCTTTTTTTATTTCATACCACTTATACTACCTTGTTTTGTGAGATCATTGATTTGGGTAGGGGAGAATAAATGATACCATTTTCTTTTACAAAATTTATCATTAACTTCATCCACTATTTCTAGTTAAACCATTAATTTAATCGTATCATGTAACACAACATCACATGAATATTGTAATAATTGAATTCCACTAATGATAATTATTTACATGGTCTAGCTATGATATCCAAATCCAATCCTGAATTGGGTTATGTTCTAATATCTAGGTTATACAATATCAAATATAATGTAAAGATACTATAAATATTCCAAAATTATTAGAAGATAATCCCCAAAAATACCTAGTTTCCAAATTCTATAGTGGCCATCATCTGATGGGTTCATTAAATTTAAACCACCCATTTGAAAAATCTCCCAAATAGATTATGGATACCCCTCAGTGGGTTCTTTATACTTCCTCCCAATAGTCATGTGAGGATTATCCTAAAATCCTCCTTCAACTAGGTCATTGAAATTTCCTATATTATAATCTATGGTGTATGAAACATTTTCCTCTAACTACTCATCAAATCTAGATATAAGTAGGCATCCATGGCCTTGATCTACTATTCTATTGATCATTTAATATCATAGATTTTAGGAATTAGTAATGGTTATATCATTATTATTAGCTTAAAAACTACTATATAATTGATCAAATACTTATTATTATATAATATTTTAGTGTTTCTTGATGATACAAAGTTATTCTTATACTACAATAGAAATGATTGTATCTCTTTGTTCATAGAATGGCTTATTCTTTCCAAAAGAAATTCGATATCATGAAATAAAAATATTCTACTTAAATGGAAATATTTAGTGGATAACATGTAATAAAGGTACACCTACATGATTCCAAATTTGTTTCCCCATGATCTTTTAGATCACCCATTGCTTCTTTCATGTTTAGTTTTTGTATTAGAGAATTGATAGTAGTACCCATTATTTATTTCTCTTGTTTAATTATCTATCTATTTAATGAATAATTTTTTTTCATATCTCCAGTAAAATCATTTATCCTCAATACACTTTCTCAAAAATCCATACAAAACCACTCCAATAAGTATGGACCAAATATACATAGCACATTATATTTCATTGGGGGATAGAACATACTATATGGTATGTTTAAGGAATGAAATCATAGATTCTATCCTAGAGCAATAAATTTTTCTATAATATCATCTCACTCATTATTCATCTAATGATTGAATCTAAAAAAAATTGTTACTTTTTTTTACTAAAGAATTTCAATTTTGACTTTTAATAATATTTTACTATATATATAAAATTATATACTCACAATAAGGATTCTATAAAGTACATAAAATTATATTTTCATTGATTATTTTCTCGATTACATGAGGGTTGTCATCATACAATTTTATATCTAGATTTAAATTTAATTGATCATGTATTGAACCAAAAAAATCCTTCTGGGCATCATCCCCATGTTATTTCATATTCAAAAATAAAATATTGAAACTCATTTTTCTATCTATAGAATTTTCAAATTTTTACCATTTTTGGATTTTTAATGTGTCTCAAAATTAAATATTATATAGATTATATATAAATTTTTTATTATTATTTGGCCACCTAAAATGACTAATATAAAAAATTATGTTTAGATAGAAAAAAAATCTTCGTTTATGGATATGATTCATTCTTATATATTAGAGATCATATTTTCACATAACATCACGATGGTTATGAATACAAGAATGATTTTTATAGAAACACAAAATTATGTTTCCACAAAATAATAATGATTTTTAGGTGGAACAAGATCATCCATATATAGTTATTTTGTCTATGATATAGTGCATATGAAAAAATCCCAAAAAATAGAAATTTCATTATTAAACACAGAAATCCACAATTTAAAAAATGGGTTCACGACCCCTTTAAATAAAATAAAACATCATTCTAAGATTTTTTTTTACACTAAATTAAATAAAAAACATTATTTTTACTCCAATTATATCATTCTATAAAACATCATCTAGATTTTCCTTTTTTCTAAACAAATATATTGAATCATTCCACCAACTTGCTTTAATCAAATGATATAGAAACTATTATATATAATACTACATAGTTATGGGACATGTATTTGAAATTAGAATCATATATATTATTAGATGATGACTTTTCCACTAACATGTTTTCACCATGTAAGTAGCACTCTTCATATTTAGCATGTAGAATCTAAAACAATTACCCAACTATATAATATAAAAGATGAAACTTATTGACAAAAAATACATCTTAATAAATTTGTAAACATCACATTAACAGTCATCATATGATCAATTTTATGAGTTTCCATAACTATTTGTGATAAATAAAACTCCTTATTGGGTATTACGATAATATAACATATGTAATTTCTATAAGTATTTCATTTTCACCCTTGTATTGATAGAAAATCATGTGTTGATTTGGTATATGTAAACATATTTCCTGATGCCAAAAATTGATATGGGGTCTATGAGGGGAAAGTAAATCCATAACCAATGTAATATAAAATTTGACAAATAGGAGACTTAATTGATTTTTATAAATCATATTCCCATAAAATATAATCATAGATGAGTTATTGGTTTGGGATGAAATATTTAAACCATTTAGAGATTTCACAAACAACACAGTATCAAATAATTTGGTTGGTTAACTAATTAATTTAGTAAACACTCTATATATGAATGAGTTCATTGAAATATAATCTAATAAGATATTTTGTAGTTCATGAATTTATAATAAGTGAACTTGTATTCATTTGATTATAGTTATAATTATTTAGAAACAATTTTTTAGCATGAGTATTAAATAATAAACACTGTAGTAAAAAATCATATGAATAAGAAAAAAATTTGGAAGATTTCAAAAATCATGAAACTTTTATTTCATTCTATGAAACATCGGGTTCAACCTATGTGTTACCATTAGTATAATCTAAACTACTCACTCCTTATTCTATATATATAGCCTTAATAGTATCCTAGAATTTTTTATTTGACACTAATTTTCCTAATTAAATAGTCAAAAAATATATCTAAAACCCTCTTTGATACCCATATAGAAATATCAAGCATAAACTATACACATACTTTGACTTCATATATGACTATCCATTATATATCATAATAAATTACACAACCGAAATACGTATATTATAAAAAAAACAAAACCTAGCATGGTAGATATTAATCCCATAATTATAAGGGGTAATTAATTATGCTAATAGAAATTGAAAAAGATACTAAAATTAATAAGATATAATCTAATTGAAAAGGTGAAATCATAATATTTAATGATTATAGAGAGTGGTAAGAGGAAAATAAAAAAATGTGTTGTAAAAAAATTATAAATCAATGTTCATGGTGGAAAAGGGTCTCCAATAATTATTTCTCAATCATTTGGTAATTGAACAAAGGTCATAGTGAATCCAATGTTCATGGTATACACATATTTCTTAGGAATTTATATTAAAATATATATACCTAATTATATATAATTCCCTTAATAACAATTTCTTAGGAACATTGAACCCCCCCCCCCTCACATTATCCGTGAGGGGGTGATGAAAAGAATAGTAATTAAATTTATATTATTAAAGAAGTAACTCAAATATCTTATATGAAGTAGAACTCTATATAAGTCGTTAACTCCATTAATTAATTTCCTCACAGTATATTGATATGTATTTATTGGAAAATTAACGTGTGATATTACTTATAGCTTCTCTTAAAAATGAACTCATATGTTATAGGCCTTAGTAAATAGATATCTCTCATCAGAATTATCCAATTATCATTGAATATCATGTGAACAATCGCCCTAAATTCATCCATAAAAATATATAGCCATTTACCTATGAGAGAGCGAATAATAAATGCTCCATAACACCCCTAGAAAATATACATTCGACCCATCACTTGAATTTCCCTAGATCTCCACTTATAGGTATCATGAACCCTATGTGGTATTAAAAAGTATCTAAAATATAATTGTTCTCATGTTCATGGGATAGGGTATCCATTATTTAATGAATTTTAAATATCTGCACTAAAAATTATATAATGGAACCCTGCCCACTTTCTTCTCAATATTTCTTACATACTACCACAATTCCATTTTTTCATACACCCATGACCAATACCACGACTTCATAGGTTGTTTTGAAGTCATTCTTAGTATTGAGGTCCACATATCAACCAGAACATCAAAATTAATAGTGTAAAAAATCACATTATATACTTATATTTAATTTATCATTTATGATGGTTTGAACCATGCTAAAAACCATAACATGTTTTACAAAGTTATTTATTTTAGATGTCCGTGTGAGTCATGGGTTCCTTTAACTTCATTTTTAAGTCATTCAAGCTATTTTTTTCCATTCCATGGCAAGTATCATGGCTGAAAAATAGAACTTTGGCGGTCCTTTCCTCATCCAGTAGCCCATTTCAATGAAAAACATATTAAATATGGTGTTTTTTAGAGGTTTTGTGATAAAATTAAAACATGGATTCATCTTCATTAATTTATTTCTATAAGGAATCATCAAAATCCTAATGACGGTCCATGTTCCACCCAGTATACATAGTGATGAGATGGATCAAAGTCAATTTTATAAAAAAATGTCCATGGTGCTTCTTGATGATTTTTAGTAGTAGTTTTGAATTTTCTAGTGAAAAAGGTTATAAAAGATATGTTTATGAAAGGGGGTGCATGAACTAAGATCAAGATGATGTCACATTGATTTTAAGTGATCAGTTCATTAATTTCTCTATCCAACATCATATTGAGACCTTGTATCATTCTAATTAATATTTTTGACAACTTCTTCCTTGCCTCATAAGTATACTATGGGGATGGGTTGTACCATACACATGAATACTCATCATGAACCCATAACTACATTATTGGGCATTTTACAACTCTTTATCTATACTTCATGATCAATTTACAATAAAACATGAATCCCATTGTCATGGTTAGGAATTGAGTTAATTTTTTTATTTATAAGGTTCATTAATACTAGTAGAAAAGTACACCTTCTTACCTGTACACAATAAAAATACTTTGTTAAAATTAATCTAATATATCACAAAAAATTATAATATAAAAATAGAATATAAATTTTTTTCTTTTTAAATCATTTCCAAAAATATTAAAATTAAAAATTACCCAAAATATGTAAAATCAATGAATAAATTTTCAATAAAATATTACAGTTAATTTAAATTTACTATTTAATCTTTTAAATATTTCATTATAAAATGAATCTATCAAAGGCCACCACACTTAAAACTAATGATTATCCACAATTATAAAAATATCAACATAAACTATTCAGATTAACAATGTTTAGTAATATAAAAATTTAAATTAAAGAAATAAATAATTATGAATCTATATATTATAATTTCATGTTCCAAATAAAATTACAATTAAACATCACACCCTTCAAAAAATATCCAAAAAAAAATTTCTATTTCTCTTATTATATATTCGTGGGTATTATCCTCCATTTATTTCATTATTAATAATTCATTATTATAAAATATTCTCATTCTCGATCTACCTATGAATTAAAAATAATTAAATAATTACCCAATGTAACAAATTAATGTAGCGGTACTGTCGTACCATGTGCATATTATCCTCTTATAATCCTGTAAAGGACCTATATTAACCTTTTTGTAAATATGAAAATAAAATGAATTCATGAAGACATTTAATTATGTAGGATATGACTATGAGGTTTATGGTAGAGAGCTCATTATAAAAATAATAATTAGGGATAAAAAAGAGGATATTATCATTTACAAAATGCATGAAAATATAAAGTAGTGGGTAACAAAAATCACTTCTTAAAATGTCACAATGATCAGTTTTCATTATCAAATTAATGGCCATACAAAATGAATGTGTAATGAATGATGTATATTCTTCTAATTTTTTTTTTACAATTTTCCATTTTCCCACTTTTTCAATGTAATTTATCAAATTTTATTTCTAGTATTGTAAAGTAAAAGACTCAAAAACACCACCCAACCTGAAATCCCAAAAATTAGTGGTTAGGTAACTAGGTTTTTTGACTCTTCAAAATAAAACCAAATATCAATCATTTTTTCAATGATAGGTAAATATAAAATATGATGAATTATTACATAGACCTTCTTTGAAAACTAAATGAAATGAACAAATATATCTCCTCAATAAAGAACATCCCCTTTCCACCATAAATAATCCCACCATTATAGTTATAATTTTTATAATCATGAAAAAAATAGAGTATAGTAGGTAGGGATATAATTGGATTCTAATGTTCCCATTCTAAATAAAGTCCATTCAGTGATTCTATAGGCCTAAACAAGAAGAAATCTAATTGGGGTCTCAAGTATAAACAAATACACAAACATTTCTAAATAATTTTAAATGTTTCATTTTACATTAAAAGATTTGACAATGTTATATACATGTTATAATAGGTGACATATGTAACCCTATTATATTTTAAATTACTAATATGTTTTATATCTTATAAAACACACTACAGAATCTTAAATGAATGAAAAAAAATATTATTTTCAATTATGGGTGTAATAACAAGTCAACTAAATTATAGGGTATGAATATAATTGTATGAATTATTAAATATATATATAGTACTTAGTAAAAAAAATTATTTATTATTCCATAGGAAATAAGCTCTCAAATTTTTAATTGTAATTTTAATCTTAAGATGAGGTTTTCTTTGAATTTTTATTTTATTTTTTATGAGTAAATAAAATAAATAAGTTATTTAAATTTTACTTAAATTATTTGTAATAATATTTTTAATTTTTTAAATTAAAATATTGAAATTAACATAGGTTAATATTTTAGATTTTTATGAAATGATAGATTTATAGTGAATAGTGAAAATAATGATTTTCCAAATAATAACTTATCTTTTAATTAATTAATGTAATTTAAATGACATAGTTTTTTTATTTAATATTAATGAAATATATGATCCATTTTAATTATAATAATCTAATTTTAGTTAATAGTTTTCTTGATTTTGAAATATGTTAATTTTTATTCCTATAAAGTAATTTTCTTAAAAATTGTTTTTATTTTTTTCTAAATTTATATAAAAATTAATATATGATACATATAAAAAATTATTCCTTAAAATTTTATAACTTATATGGAATTAGTAAGTTCATATATGGTAAATTGGAATGTTTATTACGAATTATGAATAATAACCATGGTAAAATTTATCACATTGGTAATGGATTAATTTGGTAGTTATGGATAAAAACGTTATGATAAGTAATTAAAAAACAATCCCAAAATGTTACATTATTTCATTTTTTATAGGGTAACTATAATGAAAAGAACTATTATAAGTGAAAATTACCTTTTGATCTAATAAAATTTCTTATTTTTTAAAATAGATATAGAAAACACATGCACTCTATTTTTTATTAGATCCAATTAAATTTAAATGGTTGCTATGTTTCATTACAATTGATAATATAGTCGTTGAATAGTTATAACATAACTAGTATAAATAGAGGGTTTTAAAAAATTCTTTTGACAGAGACAAAGGAGGTGATGGCATCAACTAGTAGGATCATTCCCTATGAAGCCCATTTATCGAAACGTCCAAGGGAGATAGAATTTCAAGGATTTTACCTAGACTAATCCCAAGCCGAGATCCGACAACCTAAACACACACGAAACTATTTATGGGAGAATTTCAATCTCATTGAGATCACGACTCAAACCATGTTCACTAAACGACCTGATGAATGCCCCACCATAGAACACCTTACGCTTAAGATGTATTATGGTGTAATAAAGGGATATGTGTCAAGACCCTATCATTATGATTATGTACATTAATTTTGAATAGAATGAAGAATATACATTTATTTTAATATTGTTTTGAAATCACAAATAATATTTTTGGTTAAATTTAAATTGAATAAATAAATCTATTTTGATGAATTTCTAAATAATATTTTAGTAAAAAAATATTATTAAAACGATTTTGTTAAATATAAATTATCATGTAATTTTTATGAGGCCAAATGTAATTTATATTAAGGATTAAAAACTTTTTTTTTTCAAAACCCATCAATTTTCAATAAATGATTTTAATTATAAAAGTGAAAATTGATATTTTTGGAAAATTATTTTGGAAAATGAATATTATTTTTGGAATTGGGTCTTAAAAATTATCCAATAGTGAATGTATCATAATTTTCTGAGACAAATGATTTTCTTGGTTAAAATTAAATACCATATAAATTTATAGTGATGTTTATGACATCATAATGGCCCAATAGTGATGTAATAAACACTATATAAGGTATATTCAGATAAATATAAGTTTTAACTTTAAAATAATGTGATGTTATATTTTTTTGACTTATTGTATAAAGCCTTAGTGATTCTTCCAAAATTTATAATATATTTTATGACTTTAAGTTCATTTATTAAATATTATGACTCACCTTCACATAAGAAAGGATAATATGTTAATATATTTTTACTATGACATTATAAAATAATTTTTTACACTCCTATTTGGAAAAAAATCCTTTGAAAAAACCATGGGATGGTTTGTGGATTTTAATATTTAATTATATAGATTCCAAAACATAAGTTTTTAAAATACTAAATAATTGTCCTCTCAATTCCAATATAAACCCACCCAAGGTCCCTTTTCTCTTCACTGAAAATACCTATAGAACTCACTATATATGTTCTTTCTAATCTAAAATCCTCCAATTGTGCCCCAAGCTCTCAAAAATCCCCTCTTCAAGCTTTTGAAGTCACACCCTCAAGTAAGGGTTCCTTCATTTCTCATTTTATCCAAGTTTCCTTATATTGTCACACCATTTTATTGTCATTTAAAATTGATGGGTTATGTTTCAGAACCTCTCATATACATTCCTTATTATTTTTTAATAATGAGAGACACATTTCTCTAACATTAATTTCTCCCAATAAACCTGTTACCATGCCAAACTATCATAAGAGTTATTCCATTTATCATATTTCTTTAAGTTTTTTTATTATGTTATGCATTCTATTTCAAAATTTCTTATGTTGGTACAGGTATTTATTTAACACTATTAATTTATATTTCATATATATGTGATTAGATACCTCTTTCAATCTCATAAACCCTTTTTATAAATTTTTTTGTCATGCTGTTAGGCTCCTGAAATTGCACTATGAATCTCCATTCCAAAACAATTGTGTAGTGAATACCATACCCATTCCCTATCAAGGTTGTTCAATTTTGTACACATATACATATTTATTTAGGTATTAAATGTATGTATTCCATAACTTTTGATCTTTGAATAAATTATAATGATGATTGAATCCATGTTTTATGATATATGTGGCGAACTTAAGCATGAGAATGAAAAGAAAGTGACAGGTGTGCCCATTATTATATATCACTCCAATGCATTGGGTAATGTTTAGTATCATGATACAACATGTTGGGATAGGGGTTTACCTGATATCATTATGATAATTTTTCTATTATGATGTCTTGGCATTTTATCCTTGACCTATGATGCAATGTCTTAAGTTATTTCCACATTTCCATGTTATGATTATCATGTTATATCATGCCTTTATGTTCCTATTTATTTTATGCTCCATTGATATGACTATTTTATAAAATGTGTTTCTATACTCATGTTATTCCATGTCCATTCCTTTAATGGTATTTATATATCATCCCTTTCTTATGTATGTCCTCACGTTAACCCATGAAATGTTAAGTAAGAAGGAATGTTATGGTCAAATAAAGGATGTTTTCAATAATGATGTTGTATTTCATGTTTTAAGTTGTTATGTAATGTTCCTAAACTCCCAAGAAACTAAAATTCTTGATAATTTGGGTTTTATTAAGTGAAATTTTATGTCATTAAATCATGTATGAATGTAATAAAAAGGAAAACATTGTTATAGTTGGTATTAGAGGAAAGTTTAGTTATTTATGGGATTAGTATTAGAAAACTCTAGTGAAATACTTTGGGATAAGACTAAGTATTAAAAAAATCATTCATAATATTGTTGAGTATAGAGTAAGTGGTTTATCAAGAAAATACATCAATGTTTAGATATGAACATGTGGATATGGATCTGGTGTAGATAAATCGACAGGTAAAACCTGAAAACACCTCTTTGAGATAAACTTTAACAGGAACTGGTGTATGACAACGGGCCTTGATGCACTCCTGGTTTGACACTCCCAGGGGATATGCTTTGATAAGTGTATAATCTTAGTATGAACCATTATTAAGGAAATTGAAAAAAAAATCCCATAAGAATATACGTTAGGAAATAAATCACAGATAACTTAGACTGGGTCATAGAAATTCATAAGTTATATAAATAAATGAAATTTATAACTTATCCCTTAATTTAATTCGATTTCCCTTTATGTTTTTAATAGTTTAAAATACTTACCCTTAATTTTACTTAATTATATTGAATGGACAGTAGGAGGAGGAATTTGGCTAACAACTGATGTGAAGATCAATGTGATGACAGCCCTAATGAGTTTCCCAATCCGATGGAAGTGGGAATCAAAAAATTTGACACGATACTCTCATAGTTTACTCTTGTTTTGAATAGAAACTTATATCTAAATAAAATCCCCCCCCCCCAAGAAAGAACAAGTCACAATCAAGATCTTTATAAGATAATGGAATCCTTATTTCAATGGTTCATATGATCCCTTATTCACCAAACAATGGATCAACTCTATTGAGAAGATCTTCTTAATACTTAAATGCTCCAAACAGGAGAAGGTTATTCTGGATACATATCATATAGAGCATGAAGTGGTTCAATGGTGGAAATTGATAAAAAATATGAATCCTGAGGAAGATATTTAGGTGATGGGATGGGCGGATTTTGAGGAGAAGAAAAATCGATAAATATTTTCCTCGCACCCTTCAACTTAAGATGGAAAGGGACTTCCTTGACCTCAAGAAAAAAGATGACAAATCCATCATAGCGTTGGAGGAAAACATCACAAGGCTTGTACGACACACTATCAGATTTTTCTTTAGCCCTGAATATAAGGTTGACCACATCTTTGGTGGGATAAAACTTATCCTAAAGAAATACTTGGTGATCCATGACATTGATGGTTACAATAAAATTGTACTTTGTGCCATAAAAGTTGAAATAGATATTGGCTAATCTCAGGGGTATCATGAGGATAAGAATCATAATGTGGAGTCAAATTCAGGTGGTATGATAGAGAGTTCTAATGGTGCCAAGAAATTTCAACACTCCACTTTCCAAAGGTGTGGAAAGAAACACACTGGAAATTTATGGAAGGGGATAAGGAAATGCTTTAGGTGAGGGAAGGAAATGCACCTATACCCGGATTGTCGACAGGAAAAACCCACAATTGCGACGGAGGAAAGGAATTCCCTAGTAAACCATCAGCTTATTTTTGATTACTATAACATCAAGGAACTAGGGAATTTCTAAAATTAATTCACTAATATAAGGGATTTTGGATGAAACAAACGACCTCTAAGGTTTCAAGGGAAAGTTTTTTCCATCACAACTGTTGAAGTAAATCCCGACAACGATGTGATGATAGGTATGCTAGTTATTCATACAAGAATAGTAAATGTACTTTTTGATTCTAGTTATATGAATTATTTTATATCCCGAAAGACTATAACAAAAATCCAAAAACCACCAAAAATCATGGAAGTAGAGATATTGGTGAAAACAAAAAATGGGAAAATTATAGCATCACATAGATATACCTCCCCTATCACAATTTTTGGATTGAACATCCCAGAAAACCTTATCATACTTCCCTTGGTGGAATTTTATGTAATTATTGGCATGGATTAGATATCCTTATATAGATCCAACATTAATTTACATGAGAAGGAATTCACTCTCCATATGGAAATAAATCCCTGATTCAATACAAGTCCATGGATGATGATGAATATTCTTTAGCACCATCATCCCAATCATGTATATTACTGCCATATAAGCATGTGTATCTTTCTCAAATGATTGAGTCTAAGAAAGGAACCATTTTCGAAGACATGTTTATTTTTAGGGAATTCATTGATGTGTTTCCTGAGGAATTTCCTAGTCTTCATCCTAGAAGAGATGATGAATTCTTGATTGATCTTATACCTGGAAAATTTCCAATATCCAAGACTCTATATAGATTGGATGTTGTGGAACATGAGGAGCTAAAGAAACTACTTCCTGAGAATCTAGATAATGGTTTTATACACCCATGTGATTCACCATGGGGTGCACCAATCCTCTTCATCAAGAATAAATATGGGTTAATGATCCTTAATATTGATTGTCGTGAGATCAGAAAAATTACCATAAATAACAAGTATAATTTTTCATTAAATGATTACTAGTTTTATCATCGATGTGGAGCACAATAATTCTACAAGGTGAATCTACCGTTGGGATATTACCAAGTAAGGGTGAATGAGGATATACACAAGATTGTTTTTTGTACAAGTTACGAGCATTATGACTACATAGTGATTCTATTCAGAATCACTAATGCTCCATAAATCATCATGTGCTTGATGAATATAGTCTTTATATATTACCTCAAAAAATTGTGGTATTATTTTTTGATGATATTCTAATATACTCAAAAATTAATAAGGATCATGAGGAGAATTTAAGTACTATGATAAAGACCTTATGAAAGGAAAAACTCTATAGAACGTACAAAAAATGTGAGTTCTATATGAAGGAAGTCTCTTCGGGAATATCAACATAAGAAATGAGATATCTATGGGTTCTTCAAAGACTGAGGCAATTGAATGTTGGCAAAGGCCAAGATCTATGAAATATATCAATAGTTTCTTTCGATTAGTTGGGTATTATTGTTGATTTTTGAGAAATTTCATGTGATTTTCAAACCCTTTAACCAAACTAACTTGATAGGGAGTCAATCTTGCATGGAATGATGAATACGAAGAGAGATTCAAGGAGTTAAAAAGGAGTCTTATCATTGCACTTGTTCTCAAACTTCCCATAAGTGGAGAGATTTTATGGTATTTAGTGATACTTCAAAGAAGTTAATGGGATTTGGGTTGATGTAAAATGAAAAATTCATTGCCTATGCTTCAAGTTAATTGAAATTTCATGAGAAACAATATCCAACACATGATATGGAGTTGGATATAGTGATCTTCACATTAAAATTTTGTTAAAATTTCCTCTTTGGGAAGAAGTGTTAAATATATATGGATCAAAAAAGCCTCAGTATATATTAGCATAGAAATAATTGAATATGAACCAATGAAGATGGTTAGAGATGATCAAAGACTATGACTACTCAATTCACAACCATTTGGGGAAAGCGAATAAAGAGGAAGATTCTATAAGTAGAAAGGATCCAACAACTCATTCATTGATGAGAATTGAGAAGGATATGATCTTCTATTCTTGAAGAGGATGAACATGGTAATTATAAAGGAAGGAACATTATCAATACCTTCACAAATGGTTTCTCAACTGTCTCTTCTGGGGAGGTTAAAATATGCTAAAAAAGATGATGTGGTAATTCAGAAGAAAGTAGAAACTATTATAAAGGATAAATCCTCAAAGTTAAATACTAATTAAGAAGGTGTTGTAAGATTTGTTTCAAGGCTATGTGCACCATCAAATCCTCAGTTAATGAAGAAGTTGTTGGATTATGTACATAACTCAACCTTCTCTTTCCACCCTAGAAGTAAAAATATGTATCGAGATCCCTAAGTTACACTATCGGTTGGACAATATAAAGAAAGAGATCATAGAATATACATCCAAATGACTCGTATGTCTTCAAGTGAATTCAAAAAGGTAAAAATAAAATGGTATGATGCAACCATTACCCATACCTAAACGAAAATTGGAAAACATCACCATGGTCTTTTTCATCGAGCTTCCTAAGACATCTTGAGGAAATAATTATATTTGGGGCTTGGTGGATCATCTTACAAAGAATACACACTACATTTTGATTTGAGAGTATTTCTCATTAGATTAAGTTGCAAAAATATACATTAGAGAAGTGTTTAGGATGTACGGTTTACCACTATCAATTGTATTCCATCAAGATCCAACATTTACCTCTATGTTATGGATGAGTCTCCAACATGCTCTGAACGCTGATTTAAATATCAACACGACCTATCACCCTCAGTATATGGGCCAATCCAAGTGGACTATCCAAAAATTTGAGGGCATGTTGAGAGAATGCTCAATGGACTTCAAAGGATGATGGGATCAACACCTTTCTATGGTTGATCTCTCTTACAACAACATTTTCAACTCATGTATCCAAATGATTCCCTATGAATCTCTTTATGGGAAGAGGTTTAGAATACCTACATGTTGGGATGATGTTGAGGAAAGAAAAGTTCTATGTCATGAAATGGTCGATGAAATGGTAGATATGGTTAAGACCATTCAGTATCACATCAAGTTTGATCAGAGTCGATAGAAAAGCTATGCTGATAATCATCTACAATTCCTAGAATTTGATTTTTGGGACATGTTATTCCTATGAATATTACCATGAAAGAGATTAATGAGATTTGGGGAGAAGGGAAAGAACAGTCTAAGGTAAATTAGCCCTTTTCAAATCCTTGATTTCATCATAGCAGTGTCCTACCGACTAGCACTCCCACCTAACTTACCAGTACATGATGTATTCTATTAATACCTCTTAAGAAAGTTTATACCAGACTCCTCTTATGTACTCAATACAAATGTGTTACCATTAGAGAAGGACCTATATTATGAGGAGAATATAGTGAAGATCTTTGATCATAGAGAAAAAGTTATACTAATTAAGACAATGCAACTGGTCAAAGTGTTGTGGAGAAACCAAAAATTCAAGGAAGAAATATGGGAAAATGAAGGAGGAGATGAAAAAAAAGTTACCCTTAAATGTTTTTATATGGGAAAGGAAACTTTTGAGGGAAAAATTTCATAAGGGGGAAGAATTGTAACAACCCTAACTATTATAAGTGAAATTTCCATTATGATTTAATTAAATATATTATTTTGTAAAATGGATATAGAAAAAACATGCACTATATTTGTTTTATTAAATACAATTGTATTTAAATGAGCATTAAGTATCATTACAATTGATAATATATCTGTTGAACAGTGGTCACATAACTAGTATAAATATAGAGTTTCAACAAATCCTTTCAACACGGACAAAGGAGGTGATGGCCTCAACTATTAAGATTGTTCCCTCTGATGCCCATTTATCAGAGCTACTGAGGGAGATAGAATTTATTGTCTTTTATATGGACAAATCCCAAGATGAGATCCAATAACATATTCATGAGTGAAACCGTTAACAGGAGAATTTCAAGATCGTCAAGATCATGACCCAAACAATGTTCACCGAACGACCCCATGAAATATCCACCATCACACACCTTACTCTTAGGGAATATGATGGTGTAATAAAGGGATATGTATAAATACATTAGCAATATGATTATGTACACTAATTTTGTACAGAATAATGAATAAGTTTTTTATTTTATTATTTATTTTAAATCACAAATTGTATTTTTAGTTAATATTCAAATTGAATTAAGAAACATATTTGGATGAATTAATAAATAATATTTTATTAAAATATTATTATTAAATTTCTTTTATTAAATATAAATAATCATATAATTTTTACGAGGACAAATGTAATTTTTATTAAGGTTTAAAAATTATTTCTGTCAAAACCTGTTAATTTTCAATAATCATTCTTTTTATTTTAAAAGTAAAAATAGACATATTTAGTAAATTATTTGGATAAAATTTATATTATTCATGGAATTCGGATGTCAAAATTATCCATGGTGATTTTTTCATCATTTTATGAGGTAGTCGATTTTCTTGGTAAAAATTAAATACCAAATAAATATATAATGTGTTTTATGACATCATAATGGCCCAAGAGTGATATAATAAACACTATAAAAAGGATATTAGGGAAAGTATTAGTTTTAAATTTAAAATAGTATTATTTTATATTTTTTTGACTTATTTTATAAATACTTAGTGAATCCTCCAAAATGTGTAATATATTTTATGCTTTTGAGTTCATTTCATTAATAATGTGACTCACCACCACAAAAGTAAGGATAATATTTTAATATATACAGCCCAATTTCATATAAAATAATTTTTTTCAATATTATTTGGAAGAAACCATGGGAAAAAACAAATAGAATGTTTTTGGTTTTGAATATTTAATTATATATATTCCAAAACCTAAGTTTATGAAATATTAAAGAATTCCCCTCTCATTTCATATATAAACCCACCCAGGCTTCCACTTCTATTTACTCAAAATACTTTTAGCACTTCCTTAATCTGTAATTCCCTCTTATAATCCTACCAAGTAGCCCCAATTTCTCATGAAGCCCCTCTTCAAGATTTTTAAGTAACACACTCAAGTAAGTGTTCCTTCATTTCTCATTTTTATCCATGTTTCCTTATATTGTTACACCCTTTTATTTTAATTTAAAAATGATGGGGTATGTTTTATAACCTCCCCATACTAACCTTATTATTTTTGAATGATAATATACCCATTTCTCTCTCATTAATCCCTCCAACGTACACCCATTACCATTCCAAACTTTCATAAGAGTCGTTCCATTTATCATATTTCTTCAAGTTTCTTTATTATGTTATGCATTCTATTTCTAAATTTTTTATATAGGGGAAAGTATTTCTATAAAAAACTTACTATAAATTTCATGTATATATTATTATTGACCTCTTTCTCTCTCATCAACCCGTTTTATGAATTTTTATGCCACGCCGTTAGGCTTCCATAATTGCCCCGTGAATCACAATTCCAAAACAATTGTGTACTAAATACCATACACATTCCCTATCAAGGGTGTTAAATTTTATACACATATAACTTTTTATTGAGGAATTACATGCATTTATTACACACCCATTGATCATGGAATAAATTCTTATGATGACTAAATCCATGCTTTATGATATATGTGGGATACTTAATCTTGAGAGTAAAGTGGAAGTAATGGTTGCACCCAGAATTATATTACACTCCAATGCATTGGGTGATTCTTAGTATCATGATACGAAATGTTGGGATAGGGGTTTAAATAATTATATTATGGGACATTGTCCACAATGATGTCTTGGTAGTTTCACCATGACCTATGATGAAATGATCTATGTTGTTTCCAAATTTCCATGTTACGATTATCATTCTATATCATGCCTATAAGTTCATGTTTCTCTTATGCTCCATTGATATGCCTATTGTCCAACATGTGTTTTCTTCCTCATGTTATTCAATGTTTATTCCCTTAATGGTATTTATAGCTTACCCCGTTTTAATGTATATCCTTAGGTTATCACATGCAATGTTATGTTTGAAGGAATGTTGTGGTCATGTAAAGGATATTTTTTAATGAAGTTGTATTTCGTGTTTTATGTTGTTATGTAATGTTCTTAATTTCCCAAGACACTAGACATATCGATCATTCGAGTTGTATTAAGTGTACTTTTATGTCACTAAATCATGTACGAATTTAATAAAAAGAATAGGGTTGTTATAGTAAATATTACATATACATCCCTAAATCGAATATATGTCATTGTGGTTCAATTTGACCTTGGTAATGATATTTATTTTATTTTAAGTAAAAAATTACAAAATTTTCCCCTCTTTCTTTTAATATATTATTTATGTCGTCATATTTATTATAATATGTTATTAAATAATATAAAATGTTATTTGCACACAATATATTTAATTTTATGATCATGGTTTATTTTTAATATTTTGTGATTGATTAATTAATTTTAATTATAATATAGAAAACTGGAACAATATTTATTCAATAAATATAAAATTAAAACTAAAGATATCAAAAATATTAAAATAAATAAAATTTTGTTCAATTATTTTATCTTAGGATTTTTATAGATTTGATTTTCATATTGCTGATATTTTAAATAATTATATTTAAATTACATTTTTTCTTGATGTTTTTAAATTCAATTTAATTGAATTTTGTCAAAAATTTCATTAATGATATTTTCATAAAATAATATTTTATTAAATTATTTTTAAACCATAAAGATAATTATATATTAAAATAGGGATGATTTATGGTCAAAAATCGCATTATTTTTCCATTTTTTGGCCAATTTCCATTTAACGGTATAAATCTTGGCCCTTAAATTTTGTAAAATAGTAAAATTTAAATAATTTTCAAATAGATAATGGGTTGTAAAACTAAGGGGTAAGGGTAAAAAATATACTAAAACATGAAAAAAGTTTAATAGATATCAAAATTTACAATCATCCTTATATTATATTTGAATTATTTCAATTTGGATCCACCTTTCCATTATAATTAATTATTATTTATTCAATACATTAAGAAATTCCTAGAGTGAATCTCCCCTAACATATAAATGGAAACACCTTATCTCTTTTATTTACACAACATTGGGAAACCAAGACTTACCATACTCTAAACAATTCCCTTATAAAATTCCCTATACATGAATTACATGCAATTTTCTTCTTAAAATTATTTTCCAATTGTCACAATGATGGGATCTAATGGAATTCTATGAAATAAGAAGTAATCATATTTACTAAATCTATCAAGATTATTTCTTATTATAAATGAAATTAGTATATTGTAACAATATATAAATAATATCTATATATTCATAAATATACATATATGTTATTGTTATTATGTAAAACAATACTCTACCTCTTTTCTATCCTACGTAAAGTGAAAGAATCAGCTATGTATATGTATTGTTTATCATCCCTATGTAGAGGTGTAATGTATGTTTTATCTCCAAATTACATCAATATTTATAAATATTGAACAAATAAAGTTATATTTACATATATGATATATATTTCATTATTATACATCATATATTATAATATCACAATTAACTTCATACATTCTATTTCATTGGAAAACTACATTGTCACTAGTTTATACACGTGTAATACCACCTCCAAGAAGTGATGTAAACCATTTTTTATTTTTAATTTTCAAGAATTGTAATAAGGAAAAATTAGATCAATATATAATATATATTGAATATAATTTATATCATATAAGGTTTATTTATTATTTCCCTTTCTTTAATTCCATCTACTCAAATGTGAAATTATTATTCATGCATATATACAACTGACTATCTCCATTAATGGTGTAATTTAGTTTTCTATCATTAATGGATGACTATAATTATACATATATATAGAATTTATATGATATTTATATCATGAATAATATTATTTGGATTATTTAACCATGATAAATATAAAAGGACCAAAACTACTGAATCAAAAAATAAAAGTAAAACAAAGTAGTTCACTCCAAAAATAATGATAATAATAAATTATTGTTAACAAATAAGTGATTAAATATTATAAAGGTATCATATATGATATTATAGATATGAATAGTTTTGTTATGTAATTATAATAAATCTAAATTTATTATTAATGTTGATTAAAATAACTTACGAGGAAAGTTGAACACGCAATAATGGGGGGTTTTACTCAATATCCCTAAATTAGGTTATACATATACATCATTGACTTTGTGATTCCATGATTTTCTATGAAATTATATTTTGTTGTATTTTGATGAACTTCCACTTATTTTTTCTAAATTTAAATTTGTTACATGTAGTCACTATATTGGTTAATTCTCAAATCAATGATATGATCTTTATAAGGGATTTAATCACAATTTTCATTGTAATGACCCATATTTACTATTATATACCTATTTATTTTACGTTTTATATATACTAACACGTTGATATATTTAACATGAAAAAAATATTTATGAAAGGTGATAAAACATATAATCCTTGTTTACTCTATTATGGGTGTTAAAATTAAAATGTACAAAATAAGAAAGAAATGATTTAAGAATATTAGTTTTTAGAATTGATTTTATTTTTATTTAAGTAATACTATAATTTATCCATAATAAGTTCAATATTTGTTTCCTATACTATATATATTTAAGGATATTACCTGATTTCTTCCAATATTTCCTTTATTTGGTACTTGAATCACTAAAAAATGTTCAATTTAATAGATTGTATAATTTTCTATTTATCATGTATAATTTGCTTCCATATCCATATTTCTTATAAAAAATTACAAAATCACATATTATTTACTCAAAATAAATTTTATGTTATCATTTTATCATTTAAAACTTTTAGAGGAATCTTTATAATTTTTTTCTAATTGATGATTTGAGAATTTATTCCTACAAAAGTTGAATGGGATGTTTTTTAACATGTATAAAATTGATATAATTTTCTGACACCATAACCATTTTCCTTTGTAACCATATTATAAAAGTTTTAAAGGGTTTTAATAACAATACACTTTATATATTCATTATTATTATATTTCAATTCAGTGTTTTTTTATCTAAAAGATTCTATTTTTTTAGAAGGCATATATTTCCAAGGATTTGATAGATAACATTTTATCACCTAACATTTGTGTGTCCATTAAATATCTCTTGAAACATTCACTTTATTATGATCATTGGACATTACATATCCCATTAATATCCATATTCTATTTATCACAGATATGATTATTTCCTAAATCATCTATCATTACTATATAAAGTGTCTTACTTTGAATGATATTTGATTTAATGGGTAATTATTGATATCCTATATTATTTTTTCATGACATAAATATTTTGATAAAGTATATTTTTTAAAATATAAGTTGTCAATGTAATATATAAATAATGAAATGGGAAAATGGGGGCTCTATTTTCTTCTCCTCTCTTCAGCACTCCTTATGCCCTAGCCATCAATGCCATCCATCAAGGTCCCTCCCCCAACTGAGGGGGATGGACTCTCTTTGCCTGTCATAGATGCACATATCCCATATTTCACCCCTTTATCCTTCTTGGATCGTTACTCAAACCTTCCCGAGATCAATATATTCATTAAAGTGGTTGACCTCTTTAGTGGATTTTCTCAGCTTCTGATTTCTATGACAGAGTTTTGGAGGCCTTAAACCTACTTAAGTTGACTCTGCAAGTGTATTTTACATTCTGTTGTCCTTCAGTGTATTCATTTGATATATTTGTTTCTAGCTTGTGGGGTTTACACAATTTAGTGTTAGTTATTCTTCTTGGAAAGCATCAGATTATGGTTCATTTTGCCTCATAGGTGTATCCGATATTAGCATGGTCCAAATCTCTTAGCTTCTACTAGGGCTCACATTTCTTCCTCTTTATATGGTCTTATGACTTGCATATTAATTTTTATGATCCATTGATAGAAATATGGGGTAGTATTATAGTAATTACCCTACCTTTTCAGAATCCATCTATACTACATCTATTAGGGAATATGGTCGGGCGATTTTTATGCACGGATAGTAGAAAAAACTCTCTTAGACAATTGATTTCTCCCATGTTTATGCATCAAGATTGATGCTTCCAAACCACTAGTTGATTGGGTTTGGATATCTGTTGGCTAAGAATTTCGGTTGAAGTAGAATGATTTCTTTTGAATCGTGGACTGAATTTTTTTCATCATGAACGTTGTTGGGTGAATGATGATTCATTATGCCGATAGAGGTGTAGGGGTACACCAGAAGTGGTTTCTTCTACATAGAAACCTGATATAGAGTTTGTTAATCCTCTTTTTTCTACTTTTTCTTCTAAACAGATTCCTAGTTTAGATCCTCCCACAGTTAAGACAAAAACTATAAAGTAGGATCCAAGAGTTGAGGATATATTTTCATGGTTGATAAATTATTTAGATACTTCTAAATTGATAGATCCACCCATGGGAGTGCTAGGGTCCATGACTATCACCTCCTACATTGATATAGTTAATTCTAGAGGTGTGGTTCAAGGGAAAGAATTCAAACAACACTCAACCGACAGTCGTGAAGTCATCCTAGGTGAAGATAGGGTGCTTGAATAGATACATAAAAATGAAGATATGAATGTGGTAGTGACCCTGAGTCCTGGGTTTCTTGCTCAGTGCAAAGCACCAAATCCTCTCAAAATCCAATACCACTTCTTGACTCTAAATTATGTTGGAGAATAAAATGAATACCCTGAAGGATGAAAAACTATTATCCCGTGATAGAAATAAAAATTGGTTAGAGGAAAGGAATTTAGAATAGGAGGATCTAAGTGACAAAGAAGAAGACTCACAACCAAATTCAGATAATGTGCAGGGCCCCTTGGTTGGAAATAGCTTAAGGAAAGGGAAACAATGGAAAATTAGTAGTGGTAATTTCTTAGTCCAAAGGAGGGGGACTAAGACCCCATAAGTAATACTCAAATAACCTAAAAATAATAGTTACCAGATTGCTTGTAAAGGAAAGGATTAATGTGAAAGAAGCTAAATCTGGGGAATCCTCAATAATTGAAGATGTGAAGTTGGGTTGAGTCAAGATAATAAAGTATATTACAACTTAGGGTAGTAAAGAAACTGGGTATGGAAAGAATGTACATTGATAGATGAAAACTCAAATAGGGTGGGAGGACAAATAGAAGAGGAGAGAAAGAAACATTTGGAACATTTTCTCAATTCCAGGGAGAAAAGTTTAGAAGAATCCCTCAAAATTAGCACCTCGGAAGAAGTAATAAAAATGATTTATGATAGAATGATTCAGGTATCCATTTTTGTGGAACAAAGGGAGTGGATTAATAAAAAAGATCTCATTTTGATGCGAGGATTCAATGAATGAGCGATCTATTTCGACGAATATATTAAAACATGGAATAGAATGGAAGATCATACTGAATCTTGTCTACAAGTTGTCCTAAATATCAAGGTAACTAAGTGACAATGGGGTTTATTTACAGTATTTGACTATAAATTCGTTAGCCACATATTTGATGACCCTATGATCTCTTTTTATGGTTAGTTTTTATGTGAATAATTTTTTGGTTTCTTACTCTTCCTCAAATGTGTTTTTGAAATAAAAATTTACATTTCATTCAGTCAATGGACATGTAGTGGCGGGTTAGGCCCCTAATTATATTGCCCCTCAATGTTGTGATGTGAGTCATGAGATAAAACTATTGAATAATATTATTAAAATATGGGGTTTTTATAAATTCAAATCCATATTTAAAAGACTATTGGTGGGAGTCCATGGAAGTAAATATATGATGATTTTACTGATCATAAGATCAAATATTAACCATTTCATTCATTGAGAAACAATTTATTATTATCCCTGAGGTTCTTCCATTTTATATTATCCATAGCTCTATATAGGCTCATGGTATTAGATTCCTAGAATCTTTTTCATGTTATTTACCATTCTATATTAATTTTTCCTTATTTACACAAGATAACACATTCTATATGTATCCATTATTTAGATTCTGAGATCGGCCGTTATTTTATTCCATTCCCTGTGAAATAAAAAATTATATTATGAATTATATCTTGGAAGTGAGAATGTTTTGTATTTTTTATTTGCAATCTAATATTGGAATTATATATATATTTATGTTTATTAAATAATATTTTACTCATCAGTACATCAGGATGAGATACCTTGTATCTTAAGACAATGTAATAATGTACACACTAGTTATGGGTTACAAGTGTTGGGTTATTTGCAGTTCGTATAGGAGAAATATTATTAGAAACATTAAAACCAGATTTTAGAAAACATATATTAAGAAACGTTATAAAATTTAAAAGACTAAAAACATTTCTTATTGATTGATAATATCATAATGTTTTTATTAAGGTGTATTTTATGTGGTTTCCGTAAATATACATCTTTATTTGGATACTATAAGTGGAGGTGGTTTTGTAACAAATTCATCTTGGAATAACGACACCAATAAGAGTTGGTTTAGTATATTGTGACTATCATTCTGGTGTATGGTGCATGTTCCCTTGCAACACACATAGTTTGAAACTTTTATGGGATATAAATGGATGAAATAAAATTTTATTTATAAACATTTATAATGGTCTTGAAAATATGATAACCATGGATATCCAATGATAAAACTCTTGTGTAATAGATTGATTTAAAGTTTCATGATTTAGAAATCACATGATTGTTCTTCCATGTATTCCTAATATGATTTTTCTTTCTCATACAATGAAAATAAGTTTTATTGAATGGGTAGAACAAGAAGTAACTGTGTTAATGATGGATATGATGGGAAATGTGGAGATCCTATGAAACCAAAATGGATGGTGAATAGATTGAAATTTATTTTGTTTAAAATTAATAAGTTATCAATATAAATCATTAAAAATATATACTTTTAATAATTTTAATAACAAAAAAAGAAGACATGGATTGATTAATAGGAGATATCGGGTGGTGGATACTATACATGAATGAAGGTTCAATATCATTCATATTAAAATTATGGAAATAGAAACCCTAGATAACACCTCAATGGAATGTGATAATTTATTATGTTTTGAAAAAAGGCATAGGTTAATGAATTATATATGAATGATGATGATTATTAATGAAGGAAATATTTTTTCCCTATAGAAATTTTTTTAGTTAAATGTATTTTTTGTGGGGGAAATGGGGATTATAATGGAAATTATCTAATCTAATGGTTAACTTAATGGAAATAAAATCACCTATGATATTCAATTTATTAAAGTAATAGGTTTGAAGTAACTATATATTGGGATTCAAGAATTATCTTGTATAGGTGTTATACTAATTATATTTTAGTTATAATAATCATGCACCATCTTAGGATTATTCATAAATAGTTTTCTTTAGGGATATGGAAACATGTGGTTCGTATGTACCAATCACAAAGAAAATCAATTTAGTGTAAATATGATATTTTTTTAATTTAAAAAATATATATCAAAAGAGGGAAATATAATTATTATAGTGGTATAAAAGAGTGATGTTTTCTCCAAAAACCCTAATTGGGATATTGTTTGGAATTAATTCCTCAATGTGAAATTGTAGTGTTTTAGGTTGATTTGTTTTAATTTTTAAAATATGGATGATTAGGTCAATTTAATTTTCTATATTAATTAATGAAAAATTATTTATATAATGTTCTAGTATACATGTATGGTATCTCTTGAAGATATATAAGAGGATTAAAATATATGGTGGTGGTGTTTCCCAAAGTTTGATAAATTTTTAGTGCCTAAAATTTTGAGGTGAAAAGTTATTTTGGAAGAAATGGAAATATATTTTTTAAAATAAGAATGATGGGGGAAAGGTGAAAGAGTTTTGTTATATTAAATTATCATAATAATTATATGTTTACTTAAATAAATACAACAATGTATGGTGTTCCCTGAATTTTTTACAGCTTTGTGAATGTTATTGTTTCATAATCCAGATAACTTTACAAGATCGTGGGAAATATATATAGGAGCAGAAAGGTTAGGGCAGATCACTTTATATTAAAGAAAAGAAAAGAAAAAGAGAGATGGACGGGGTCATACAAGTAGTCATGCCCTCATTCCAATCATAACTAGAGGAAACTCAAATGTCAATGTAACATTCATAATCACCATACCAATCCGAATCATAATCTAGAGGACCATGAGACCTGGTAATCATAGTTGGCTTCAGATATGAGTAATCTTTCCGACGTCCTGCTTTCTTAGGAGGAACAGGTTGAAAATCTTCAGCATCCATAACAATGTTTTTTCCTTTGGACAAAACCTGACTATAGTTTGGTTTTTTTGGAGAGTCATCCTCTACATCATCCCACCTTCCTTGGATGTCATGCATCTCCTTTAGTTTAATAATTTCCTCTTGAGTTTGTGAAATATTTGTAGCATCACTCGAAGATTGTTGCTCCTCGATCACAAGACCAACTCCTTCATGTGTCTTTCACAAAATCACTCCCGATTCCATGTTACCCTAAGTTCGGGCATTCACACCATGCTCGGGCGCCAAATTCGGGGCCACCCTTGTCCCAGATCCAGTCTCAGGCCTACATTCCTCTATGTGCACCAGTAAACCTTGTTCAGTATCCTTCGCCACTTGAGGCTCTTGTGCAGGCTCTTGGGAGGCATCATCCACTACTTTAGTACTCATGTTATCATTACCACTATCAGTATGGGATTGTCTTCCACCAACAGACTTATGCTGTGTTGTTTGCCTCCTTATCTTCCTCCTACTGGAAGTCTAAAAATGCCCCTTTGCTGAACAAAAAGCGCATAAAACATTTTTACAACACTTCTCTTTATCATGGACAATAACTTGACAGTTACTACAGAAGTTAGGTAATATCTCATATTCCACCTTTAGGGAGATATCATCATCCAATGCAGAAAAAACTATGTTATGAATTAGGCAAGAACTTAGATCAACTTCCACTAGAACCCTAGCATAATGACCAAATTTCGCAACCTCAGTGGTCCTATCCATTTTAATTGGAATATCCACAGCAGAAGCAATACTATAAATTTTGGCTTCTGTGCCTGCAAGAATTAGCGTCCTCTTTAGGCAGTCACAAAAGGGGGTATTAGCGACCGCCAATGGAGGTCGCTAATTCCATCAAAAATATAGCTGGATTTTTCCCGCTTCTAGTCGTCTTCTTCACGGGTTTCTTGTTACAGCACGCTGTCGCCACCCCCAATCGCTTCCTCCGTCACCCACGTCACCACAGGTGACCTCCAAACAACCCTTGAAGTCCATTGTTGTACCTAATTGGACCTTCCATCCCTCTGGCACCTCACCACAACATCCGCCTATGTAGATTATTCCTTCCGACCACCGTGCATCCGCCATGGATGACGAATGAAGCTTTTGGGGTCCCTCCCCATTGCCCCCCCCCCCCATGTCTCCTTATAAAATCAATACCAAGCCACACAAAAACCGGCAACTTTCATGGAATAGTTTTAGAGGCCGCCATTGGTGGTCGCTATTGCGCTTAACCGACGAAGCAACGGCGACCGCCAAAAGAGGTCACTGAGGAACCACTAAAGGCCTTTAGCGACCTCTTTTGGCGGTCACTAAAAGTTGTTATTATAGTAGTGAATCAATGTCAAAAAGGATCTTAGGATGCCATAGGATCCGGTGAAGACCAACAATTTTGACCCAGACTTGAGCCCAAGTATTTTTCAAAGGCAAAGGATTGAAACAGAAATCCCATTCCTAAAAGAAAATCATACCTGGATTTAGAGCAATTGATCTGATCCCCCAATATCTTCACTTCAAATCCTCCTATGGAAAAATAATGTGAAAAAATCTTCATCCCATAGGTATACATCCCCAGTCACAAAATGCCCATATAGAAGTTAACATTCGAATCAAATAATCTATCTTCCAAACTTTTCCTCCAATAGGAAGAACAAGTCTTGTGATTATTGAATACTCACAAAGCTTAAATCTACTAAGAATAGAATCCCTGCAAGCAACAACATGGGTAGTGTCACCCTTTCTCATGATTCACTCGATAGCACCATCATGCACAGAATTGAAATGTTGTCTATTGGAAACCCCAATCCTTTCAATTCCTTTACTAGAGTTCCCTGCATCTGTCAAATTACCAGATGGAGGTCTCATCTCCACCTTATCCAAAGGGTGATTTCCTATCCTCCCTACTATAGGTCGAGGCATATCCGACTTATACAAAGGGAAAACCACGGTCGCCTTGCCCACAGATTGGCCGTAGTCCTGTAAATCAGCCATCACCGCTACAGCACCATTCATCTCTTCAACTGAATTCTGTCACTGATTGAGTGAAGCGTTCACCACTGGGATCTGATGAACATCCGCTTCTTTCCAGTCCCACCATATTCGTGTCAACTCCCACAGATCTACGGGATCTGTCATTCTCAGTAGTCACCACCGCATTCCAACGACGATCTTTCATCTTGGCACGCACGGAGGGTCGGCGATCATCAACAGCTTCACTCACCGCTTATGCCTTTAACTCTTGTGAAGATCTACATGATAAATCCTCTCAGTAGCCACATAAACCCTAACGGATCACTTCGGACTGATATCAGCATTAAAAGCCGCACGAGGATCCCTTGCAGGTAGCTCGCCTCTAGCGAGAAGGATGGATCCATGAAAATGGGGGAAAACCATCGCTAACCTTGCACAACACCAGAGGCTCCCGAATAGCCATCAGAGCGGACCCGAAACCTCACCATCTTGATCATGGGAAATACATATAGGAGTTTGATGATAGTAGTGATGTGTGTACTAAAGGTGATGTCAAATAGCTAATGTTCATAATACCAAGAATAAGGTGTGTAAGGTCTATAGTGCACAAGGTATATGAATGAATGAAATTCCTTATTTATATACATTCGACTAAACTCAATGTAAAATGTAAAACCTGTATAGGTTCTTTTGAAGGGGTATTAAATACAATTTTATTGTGTGTGTAATGAACTTTTATTTTGTTACTCATAGTGAACTATTAGTGATATTGAGTGTTCTCTAAAAAAAATTGAAGCAATAGTATGCTATAGTGGATTGTGTAATTTGATACATTTTCTTCTCATTGGATTTAGCTCATTAACTATGAACCAAGTTTTTTTCCCATATTCATAATTAAATATCCAATATTTTATTTAGATTTTATGGAGACAAAATAAGATTTTTTTAATAACTAATATGTTTTTCTATAGGGGAAGTATGTATAATTTATCATACAATGATTAACCCCCCCCCACATACTAGGTTACATAACCAAGTAATGCATATAATATATGACTGGGTTCATTCCCCAACACCTTACATGTCATCACATGATAAATAATGCCTTACCTAGTATAGTGGGGGATATTTCATTTTGGTCCAAACGATATTATACTAAAAATAGATACATATTTGATCGACATGTAAATGGAATCATTAATATTATGATGATAGCATAAAAAATATCTAAATGAATAATGATTCATAATAGTCATCACAAGTTATAAAAATGAATCTTCTATAGAATGGAAGTGAACAATTTTAAAAAATTATATCACCAATTAAACATAAATATAATAAAAAATATTATCAAATGTAAATAAAATTATAATATAACTAGAAAGTTACATAAAAATAAAAATGAGTATCCATTTCATTTTGAAAATAATTGAAAATGGTATAATTTATTAATCATTGGTTTAAAATAATTGTTTAGAAAAAAAATTTGGAATAGAATGAAAAATTGGAATGGATTCTTTTTTTAAAAAACCGTTTTAAATGGTTGGAATATTAAACCATAAGGAAACAATTTAAAAAATAATGTTAAATGAGTAATTTTAAACATTTTTAAAATAAAGTAAAATTTAATTGAATATGGACTTAATAAATCATTTTATTAGGGATGAGTACATACATAATGAATATGAAAAATCATTCATATAGAAGATACATATTTGTTATTAAAATTAATTGATTTTTTTTGTCCCACTTGAAACCATTATTATTGGGGAATTATACACACATTGGAGGGGAAATTGTAAGAACACAAATAAACCATAGGAATTACCATAGGAGGATAAAATAAATTGGGACTTATAAAGAAAGAAAAAAATTATTCCATTGTATTTTATGCATTGAAAATCTCAATTTCAATGTAATGTTCGAAAGAAAACAACTAGGACTTTGATAATAATTAAATTAATGTATATGAATTAGTGGAATTGAGATGTATTTATCAATACCTTGAATTTTATTATAATTATGATAAATAAATTACATGGGGTATTATATACATTATATAAAAAAGCGGTAAATATTTAGTATACCTCAATAAAGGGAAAATTGAGACGATGAACCCCTACTTCAGATTTTCACTTAGTCGATTATTCTCCAACTCCTTGTATAAAAAATAATGGGTTGTTATTCATTTATATAATAAATTTGTTCATATTTAACTCATTAAATACTGAATATATATATATACTTGTTTATTACATTTATATTAACTTTCTCCAGTTAAAAATAAAATTCATGTGTTAATTGTTTTAATTTTCCACCCATATATTTATTTGTGGGTCCTAGTCCATTACCCTTGATCATTGGTCAAACCAATAATGTGTTCATAGAGATTTAATAGATGAGTTTTAGGTAGTTTTGGATTTTCATGGTTATTTAGCAGACTTTTTGCTGATGGTTCAAAATTAATATGTAAATGTATCTTTATAGTGATTATTAAATCAATAAAATATAGAATTTATTAGTGAATAAATATCGGAATATTACCATTACATTATTATAAAAAAAAGTAAATTTTTTTGTATCACATGTCATTACTAGTAATTAAATTTTTATTTATAATTCATGATGTAAACATTATAAGATCGTTCATGTTAGTTGTAAACTAAACCAGATAAGAAAAGTTACAATGATTGAATGTGTAAGAACATTCTATACAAATGTTTTAATAAAAAAATATATTTAATTATCCATAATTTTTTTAATGATATTATATATTATATTGATGATGTGGTGGATAAATAAGATAAAAATAATTATTAATAAGAATATAACATTGACATTAATGGGATATATCTTTTGATTAAGGGAATCATGGAAAAGAGAGGTTTTAGACTCATTATTATGACCATAGGATCTAAAAAGTGGTAGTTGATTTTTAAGGAAATAATTTTTCATTATATTCATGATTATAACAAAGGGTATTAACAGGTTCATTTTAGTATAGGTAGGCTTATTTTATAGGTGATCTTGATTGAAAATTTCCCAAATTCACATTATTGAATATGTATTGAATGAAATTTCTTGCAGAACATGGAAAATAATAAAAAAATAAATAATGGTGGATGAGTATCCTCTCCAAACCCCATATATATATACACACATATATATATGAGTCTAATGATATTTTAAGACCATACATTTAAATTTAAGCCTTTGAATTCATCTTACCCTTAATGTGTTAACTCGTTTTTTAACTCGAACACTTGCTTTCTCCCTAAATATTAAATTAAACTATTTAGAATATTTCAATGAATTAATTCAAAAAAATGCAATATATTTTATTAAACTATGTTTCTAAAAATTAATAAACTTAATTTAAAATTATAATCGTAATATGTGTGTGTGTGTGTGTGTGTGTGTGTGTTAGGAAACATTATTTTAATCATTAAAGTGGTTTAATTCTTATTCATTAACATGTAATTATCAACATATGAACCTTAATTAATTTGTTTTAATATATAAAAAACATTTCATTACATTGTATTATATAAATATGTAAAATTTAACATTTAAATTTAAATAAATATATAGTATAAAAATAGTGAGTTTTAATAAATTATTTTATATTGATAATGAGTCACTACATTTATATTTTTATAACTTCATATTTATTTACAAAAAATTATTTAAATTATCTACCAATCATTTTGTTTATTTTATTAATATATTTTATTAATAGAGTATTTAAATTAAATAAATTGAATTTAAAAAACATTATATAAAAAAAGTGATTTCATTAAATAGATTGATATTTTTTTTAAGTTGAATCCAAATATTTTTGGTCTATTCTAAAATTATTTACGTTAGTTAGAATTAAAATATGTGCAATACATTATTTACTTATAAAAATCAAATATTCAATATACTTATTGAATGCATTTTTATCCAATGAATATGTTTCAAACGATGATAAATATGATGACCATTTATATGATAGTTATATTATTTTCCTATATATGAAAATATAATCTTCACTAAAAATCATTTATCTAATTAATTTATTTCTATATGAAATTTTATATTTTATTTCCAATGATTTTATTTAATTCAATTGTTATAGTTGGTGGTGTAATCATTAAGGAATACCATTAGAATAATGATTTAATGTTTTCAGTATTTTAATATATTTTTGTTATATTCTTTTTATAATTTTCATAATTTTATTCCATATTTTATTCTCATATTTTATTAATTTTTATCTTGTACTATAATTTTTTATCTCGTTTTGAAATATCGAAGATCATTTTAATTTAGTGTTTCATGTATAATGAGCAATACATTTTTTAAAAAAGTGGATTATCCAAAATAAATAAAAAATCAAGGCCTTTAGGCCATTCAAGTAGGATACATATATAGGGTGTTACATTCTACAATCATTAAGATTAATTTCTCTATATATATTTCATTACATATATTAAAAAATATTAGGGTACTTTTGGCATCATTATATCATTGAATTCCCACATTACTTCTTTAAACATATGATTTCTCTAAGGGACTATACCAATATAGCAGTCTTATTTCATATCCATTCTTCACTGTAACCAAATATATCTACCAAGTGTTCCTAATATGTTACAAAATGGTCCAATAATACATAATCTACTTTAATTACATGTTATATATTATGGATATAATTTAATAAAACTAATACATGAAACATATAATGAACTATTGATAGGTTCTGAGGAAGTGAAGGTTGATAAGTTACCATCCCCATATGATCAATGATTTTGAAGAGGAAAAGCTATATACAGATCAATATTTCTCTCTTTATAAATCCCATAATCCTCTTACATGGGGATATTAAGTTAAATGACATATCTCTAAATTAAAACATGAAATCACATTGATGCTTCTCAATGAAACAATTCTATAAAAATTTTAATTCTTTGATATGTTACTGAATAGTTTTGACATTCCCTAAATTTTTTTTGAAATAATAGTCGCTCAATAGAATAAACCATATAGGGAAAAAATTTCTTCACCTTTATCTGTGATTTAAAACATATGGTACACTCTTAATGCTAGTATGGAAACTGTTATTGTATAACAATAATACTTTTATAATATGTTAATCGTTATTATCATTGAAATCAATTGAACATGAACTCAACATATGTTTCTAATTTTTATTTTTTTCTTTTAGAGAGATGAAATATTTTATAATGATAGAAAGTTAAAAATATCATCAATATGTATAATTCTAATTGAAGACAACTCGATAGCATTGAGGTATAATTTTGATCTCAATAAAATAAAATTAAAAGTAAAACCAAAAATTTATTTACCATTTTAATTATATATATATATATATTCATGTTGATCAAGTGAAATATATTAAAAGATAGATATTATACACAATAATATCCTCAGTCCATCAATCCCAACACAAATTGGTTTTCTTTCTGTAAATGTCTTGGTATGTCCTATGGTAAAATTTGTGGTGATGCGCTCCCATTTCAATATTGGTAAGGGTAATGTTTACACATCCTAAATAAATTGTAACATTTTAAAATGAAATTCTATAAATCCTAGCATAAGGATATATATTTTGTAATTACCCTCTTTATGTTATCTCACTATAATTTCCCATTGAGTTAACTATAAAACATTAGGATTAAAGAATTTATATAAAATGGTGTCTTATGTTAATCATCTAAAAAATCCTTCAGTTTTGGTATTTGTGGACACAAATTTTCTTCCCAAATTTTATGATCCCATCATCTCTAAGTATGATATCTAGAATATTCCTTTTATTATTATATATCTTTATACACTAGTTCGACACCTCCTATAACATTACATGGATGAATTGTTGAGAGTTCACTTTGAAAATATAATAATACTCCACTTAACTTATTATTTATTGGTATATCCATAGAAAATAATTGATTATTTGGTCTCTCTCAATCATCATCATTGATAAGTTAAATACTCAGTGTATCATCCACCTTGTTCATCTTTCCATATTGGTTACATATAGATTTTTCATAGTCATTGATAAAAAAACCATCCCTTTAGGTGCATATTAAACTCTTTCTATATGAACATAATCTATAATATATTAGGATATATATATATATATAACACTTTTATCTCTAGATATAATTTCTTCATATCTTTTAGGGAAATATTATACCCCCAATATCTTGATAAAATGTCAGGTAATTTTAATCATAGGACTCTAATGTGAGACATAAACAACTACCTATTAATTATAAAAAAGGTGACTCACCCAACCCTTAATTAATGTATTAAATTATATCAAAAGGTATTTCCTACTCTAGGGTAGTGTGATTATAAGAGTATTAAACAGCCTTCTCTTAAGAAATTTGAAATTATATTTTCATTCATCTATCAAAAGTAAGTTGTGTCCCTTTCAAGTAAATATAGTTATTAAACTTGATAACCTTGATAAATTTTTCAAAACTATTAATAGTATCCTAGAAATTCATTAAATATAATCATAATTGTTACATTTGTTTCTATAGTACATTATTCAAAAACATTTTTCATTATAGGATCTAGATATATACAATAACATATGATTATAAGATCAAGTAATCTTAATTTTACATCAATAATTAAAAATTTATAATTTTAAAAAATAGTTTCATATTTCATAATGATTTTAGAATGATCATTAGATTTTTTCCATTATCATACATTCTTTTCAAATATATGAGATTATAATATCTAAATTCAAAAATAAACTAATTGAGGTAATATTTAATTATTTTATTCATCTTATCCATGATATTGATAATGACATTATCTGTAAATAGGAATAACTAAGAATATATAGTTCCCATATCTAGTAGGAAAATAAATGTTAGTTATATCCTTTGTTTTCCATAAATTTAATAATATCTAGATCAAATTTCTAGATTTGAGAGTAATTTATCCTCTTACATTAGATCAAAACAGTCTTTAATTCCATATAAATGATATTTTACTTCATTTTGATCTTTCCTAATTCATGATAATAAATTCTTATATTTATTTATCCTTCCTTATTGTTAATAATGATAATTGGTAGAATCTGTAGTGATGAAAATTGGAATATTGAGAACTTATTTGATTTGTCTTATCAATTTTTCATCATTTATTCAAATTAAATAGAGGTTATTCTATAAAGAGTATTTGATATTAGAATAAACCCATGTATGAAAGGAATATAACTTACTAATTTTTGTGTTTAGAAATGAAAACCTAATAATTTTTAGGATTAGGTTGTGTTCCAATACCAATTTTCTCAACCATGAGAAATTTACCAAAAGTATTATTAAACATCTAAAACAATTATTAGAGAATATTTATAAACATTAAGTCCCTAGAAAGTCTTATTTCCTTCTCCTTGTTGGTTATTTATTATATAACCCTCCAGTTGAAACTATATTAGGACAATCTTATGGACACCACATGATGATTCAATTATATTATATTATAATAGTTCATTAAGGATTATTCTTAAATCCTCATTCAAATATCACTTTAGATTTCATGTATTCTAATGTTTTTTACATGGATCCATTTTCTTCTTCAATTGTACTTATAAAAATAATAGTATGAATTATTACCCCTATTCACCTATGTTCATAGTTATGTAGTGTAACATATAGTAGTAATTGGTTCCTCTTTCTCACCCTTTTCTCAACATTAACACCATAATATTAGTGTTTGGATCATTCTTATTATTTTTCTATTAATATGAGTTATTGGACGTAGACAAGTTATTATTCTACCTTAATAAAAAATATTATCCCACTTGGACCCCTATATCCCCCCTTATTTCTTAAATAAAATCTATACCATGATATACCATTATCATGGTCAGATAAATAATTTTACTCCATTTTCAACAACATATAAATTTTTATCTCTCTATATATAGGTGGATGCATTATTTTTTTAATGGTGTCATGAATTTATTTAAATAGAAATATTTATATGATATGATACAACAAAAGTTCACCTTCACTAGTGAACATTTACTTCTATCTAGGATCACCATGATATCTTATATATCAATTCATTTACATATATTAACCTCCATTAAATAATATTAGTAACCTTGATTAAGTTTTCACATTTTATTTTTTTACTATACCAAATATATCATATGTTGTTCTTTATCAATATCATGTATCATTAAATAAATTAATCTATAAAAATCAATATAAAATCATCCTCTAATTGTGTATAAAATATAAAATGAAAATTATATTTAAATGTGGAAAAATCTGATGGACTGGTAGATTCCGTGAAAAATAATACAATATCCATCGTGGACACGTAATTTTAAATAATATCTCAATATGTTCTTTATAAATATAATGACTTAATCACAACTGAATTTTTGATGTTTCACCTTTTGATATATATATGATTAATCTAATTATTTTCATTTAATTAGAATATAATATTCTAGAAATCGATATTCAGCCATTAGGAATTGTTCTCATGTTATCCATGATTTGATATTCTTATAAATTGTTTGAATATTATATTCTAATTTTTTTTTGCAAGAATCAAATTTGATATATTATTTTATGATGCATAAAATTTATTCCAAGAATAATGCCTATATTTCTCCTTTTCATAAATGAAATTGAGAAAATAATATTTCTATTTATAAAATTATAGAATTTTCATGATGTGTTGATGTTTATGTAGACTCACAAATAATGTTATGTAGATCACGTATACATTTATTATGATTAATATCCCACTTGAAATTATTATTTTTTAGTAAGATAATGAATATTTAACATTACATCATGTATAACAAGATGATTCATGTTTACATATTGGAGATCATGTTTATGTAGATCTATGTAATGAATATACAACGCGGAATGTTTGTTACACAGAATATGCATAATGCTTACAATGTAGTAGGATTATTCTTATATATCACTAGGTTATTTAAATTTTTTCCATTATATCTAAGATTATTCATGAATATAATTAACTACCTAGAAATCATTCAAATTTAAACTCTTAAATTCTGAATTTCTCAACTGACTCTATGTCTTCTTAGAAAAAACTCTATCCTATATTTAAGAATATTAAAATAAAAAATTCATCAACCAATAATATATGTACTATAAGGATCTATTTTCTAATACATCATAATTTTTTCATTTTAAAAAACATACAATATTTAGGTTCAATAAAATTAGAAAATTGTTATTATAGTTAATACTCCACAATCTTGGTACTGTTATTTTACATTATGATTAACTATATGATATTATGATATATATTATTTTTAATTTTATTAAAAATGGTATAATTTTACTTTAACATTTGTGGGTTTAATCTCAAACTATCACTGAACTCTTTAAAATATGTAATGAAATATGTTGAAAATATATAAAACAAATAGATTTGGGAACATCACCCTCCCCCCATTGTGCTTTTTCTCAATAACAACTAACATAATCACCTATGTGGATGAAAATATTTATTATATCCATTATTTATAATAAATATATAGGGAATATGTGGAATCCACCTAACTCATTAAATCCTTATTATCCATTATATAATGGTTATAGATAATAACATGATCTCCCTCTATGATATGAGTTATAAAGGTATTTATTAGTTTGGGAGAGGTATAAAACCACACACAACATAAAATAGAGCATTTAGTTAGTGTAGTCTACATTTATTATCTATAACTTGGTGTATGGAATAATAGAAACATAAAAAGGAATGATAGATTTCTATAAATTTCCATTCATGTGAAATGATTTTCAATTATCATTTTTTACTTAGTCTCTTTTGGGAATATTTATCATAATGTGTTCATCTTATACATATATCATCAAACTAAAAAACAATATGTGGTATAGGGAATGAAATTTCCCATTTACCCTAACATTCTCATCAACCAAAACTCCCCCATTATAGTTATGTTTGATTAATTAAAAAATGGGTATATAATGTTGTTTCCAAACCAAATCTTCCAAGTGTAATGGTTTTTACCAAAATACTAGATTTCATGAATTTGAAGAAATTTTTATAGATCTTATTCATTTTGTATCCACCCCCAGTAATGGAATAAATTCAATGTCATTGTGGGTAATTATTTCCCAATATTACTCTATTATGGACACCTATTTCATTCTAGAAATATTAATTAAATCACACATCTAGTTATCACTGATTTATCTCCTCTTCTATTTTTTATCAATGTATATATAAATCATTAAAAGCGAATAAGGAGCAGGTTTCTTATTGAATAATGACTACATCTAGTTTTTATGCTTTCTATCAATTAGGTTTCTCTATGTTTTTTAGTATTATCTATTGAATATATCATCATGAAAACTCCTTTTAATTTTATTTTGAGAGTATACATAGGTTTAATGGTTTCCTCATACTTCCTAGTAATATCATTCAGTGGGAACTCATTATTGTGAGATATAAAAGAACACTCACATTTCAATTCTATTTCTTTCATTAGATCTATTTTTTTGGTTGATATGACATTACTAATTAATCTCATTTTGAGTTCAATATAACATCCTCTTAAATTTCTCATACTATGATAAATTTTTATTAGTTTTTATTTTTAAAAAATATTTTGTCTTCCTTTGAGCCTTATTTTTTAAGTTTAGAAAATGATTTCCTATGTGACATTTCACATTTATCATTTTACAATAGTTTCCTTGACAAAAATGTTCATATTTATCATTTTGTTCTTGATTTTTCCTCACACCATCATCCTTTAGCTCCTACCCTATATTTGTTCCCTAAAATATTCATTATTTTCACCTTTTTCACATATTCCACAAGTATCAACTAGAATTTTATATATATATTATATAAAAATAAAAAAAAACTCCTACATAATTTTTTTTGTATTTTTAACCATCCATATTTTTTTCTTCATTAATTAGATAATTTATTCCATCCACCAAATACAATCATCCTTGATGTTATAGATAAATTCTTTCTTTATCCCTAATATAGAAAATATTTTGTCTTGTCTTTAGAATCTCTACAGATTAAGGACATATATCTTTAAAAACATGAAACTCTAGGGGTAGTTGAAAACATTCTCATGGGATAAGTATTTTTAGTATATATGGTTAGTTCATCCTAAATTTTCCTTACATTTCAAAAATGTACCTTCTAGGTATTTAAGGTGATTTTAGATTTATAAAATTTAGATTTTACCTCATAAATTTATTCTTCCTTAGTAAATATTTTTTCATTAACCTATTTTAAACTCTTAAAATATTTTGAAATTTTCACATTATAATTTTTATCACATTGATTTGATCTCCCTCATTTACATCATCACATATTTTATATTAACCATAAAAAATAACTCATTGAGCATGAAATTTTTATCAGTTTCAGACTTTAACTTTAATATCAACATATAATCAATATATCTTTCCCATTCCTCCCTCTTTAATGAGTGAAGTGTATTTATTATTTCTAATCATAGTTATGAAATTTATTTTCTGAATTCATTCATAATATATCTCACTCAATGATTATAATATGTCTTTACACTTTTATTTTCACATTAAATTTTTCATAATGATTCATTAATGAATTTTAATTTCTCTAAAATAAATTTTTTTGGATTTTTTTAAAAATCAACTAAAAATTATTCTTCCGTGTAAAAAATATCACTCTAATGTTATTTATATATTCAAAATTAAATTAAAAAATGCTCAATACTACCATAGTTAAACATTTTAATATTGAATAACCATTGTACATTCTTTCCATATATTTATGTTCATGGATATAATGACCACAAATTTCTTATACCCTATACTACTTCCATAATAACTATTTAATCTATAACCATATTTAATCTTCATCCCTTTATTATTTTATTTCAACATTAATTTGAATCCCTACAGCTACTTAAATGTTTTTAAAACATTTGGTTTTGTTATTTCATATTTAAGGTGGGTGTCATGAAATTCATCATGTGAGAGGTCTCTTATCCCCACAAGAGATAATATCTTTGATTAAAATCTATCAATGAAATTCCTCATGGGGTTCTTTAATACTATGAAATATTATATATTATCACCAAACAATTTCATATGGAAAAAAATCTAATTAATCTTGATAATGTTTTCATTTATACCTTCATCATCACCCACCCATTTATCATTAATATTTTATCTCCAAACGTAATTTTATAATTCCATAATATTCACATTACCTCAAAATAGAATTTTAAAATTCTCCTAAATATACTTAGTAGATTAAATACATACTATAAATTATTAGTTAGAGATAATATAAATTAATTTCTAGAATTCATATTTAGTTCACGGTTATTTTTTTTTATATAATTCTTCAGATATTATCTTAAAATTAGAGAAAATCCAACAATTATAGAGTCACATTCATCATGGAATTATTATTCCATTATGGAATAATTAATTTCATTAATCCATTAAAATTATTTCCCTTAAACTTATGTGATATTTTATTATGGAAACTATTAATATCATCCATGATAATCCATAAATATTTAAAAGGTATCCTTTATTTTCCTTGATAACACATGTACGTACCTCGTTTATGAGATAATTGATTAGGGGTTAATCATTGATTACATTTTCATTTTCAAAATTCAATAATCACTCCATCAACTATTTCTAATTTAATCATTAATTTAGTCCTTTCAGGCCACACAACCTCACTCGAATTTTGAAATAATTGAAAGGAACTAAACAAAATGATTTTCAAGGATTAGTTGTGAAAGATTAATCTTATCTGGGATTGGGTTTTTTTCCAATGACTAGTTTCTACACTATTACATAGGAAGTAAATATAATTAAAATAACACAATTTTATTAGTGGAAAATTTCCCCAAAACATAGTATCTTGTGTTTATAGTATCCATCTTCTAATGGGTTCATTATATTTGATCCCAATATTTTACGAATCTCAAAAATACCTTATGGAAACACCTTGGTGAGTTCCTTATATATCTTACCAATAGTTATTTTATTTTTCTTCTTAACTCCTCCTTCTAATAAGTCTTTAAATTATTAAATCTTCTAATATATTATTCCTAAAACATTGTTTTCCTTATAATTTTCTTATCCAGATATTAGTAACAAGTTGTGTCTTTACTTATAAATTCTCCTGATGATTTAATATAAAAACTTTTAGGAATTTGTTGTGGTCCATTCCATCTTCACAACTAAAACACTACTATATAAGATTCCAAATAATTATGATTCATTAATCTAATGTAGTTATTGAATTCAACCTAATTCTTATTTATCTCCAAGAGCACAAAATCACTCTCTTAGTTAATATAATCCCTTATTCATTCTAGAAGAGATTCAATATCATGAAAAAATATTATACATCATAAATTAAAGTATTCATATGATAAAATGATATATATTTACCCTATAATGATTTGACATTTCATTCAACCCATGATATCCCTAATAACCCAAACCTTATTTTATTTTCAGTTGTTTTCCTTAGATAATTAAAAGTAGTACCATTTCATTATTTCTCTCATTTAATTCTCTTTCTATTAAATGAATAATTTTTATTCTTTTATATAAAAGGTATTGTTATCCTCAATATACTTCCTAAGAAATTCATAAAAAACATTACATGATAGATGCTTAAAATATACTTAGCGCATTATTTTTCCTTGTGGGGTTTAACATACTATTAGAGAGATTAAAAAAACCATTATAGTTTTCTTTGTATACCAATACATTTATCAATAATATCATCCCAATAATCATAAATCAAGTGATAAAATCAAAAAATCATTTTTTACCATTGATTTATTGATTATTTTCTATTTTATCTTTTAATTATTAAATAAAAAATAAATAAAATATATAATCACTTTATCAATTTTAACAAGTCTATAAAAATATTATCTTATTTATCTTTATATACATTACATGAAGTTTATCATTAAATGTTTTACATCTTGATTAAAATTTAATTTATGATATTTTGAAACACAAAAATCCATTTAGGCATCATCCCCATGTTTTTATCCTTAATAAATTAAATCTGGAAACAAAATTTCATATCTGTAGAATTTTTAAATTTTTACCATGTGTTGATGCTTAATGTGACTGAAAATTAGTTCCTCTGACGATTATGAATATAATGGTTCTTCTTATGTGATAACTTTAAATGATTCATAAAAAAAATTATGTTTACCCAGATAAAAGATCTATTTTTATGAAGATGGTTATTTCTTATATAATAGAGATCATATTTACATATATCTGTATGATGGATATTCATAGAAGAATGGTTTTTAAAAAAATACTAGATGATGTTTATAGAATATAAAACTCATGTTTTTTTAGTACTAGATCATCCATATATATGTACATTTTCTCTTATATGGCCTATATGAAGAATTCCAAAATGTAGAAATTATAAAATCAACACCAAAATCCATGATCCATAAAATGGGTTCATAGACCCTTGAATAATATCTGACCTTAATCTAAGACTATTTAATCAAAAAATATCCAACCTTTTTATTACTACAATTATTCATTTTTAATACCTCAACTATATTTTCCTTTTTATAATCACATATATTCAATTACTCTACCAGTTAGATTCAATAAAATCGCATACTTACTATTCTATATAGGACTCCATGGTTTTAGTACTTCTATATGACATTAAAATAATCTATACCATCATATGGTTAATATTTAATTAACATTTATTCACCATGGAATTAATTCACTTAAATATTAGAGTGTGGAAATTGAAACCATTAGTGAAATCCACAAAAATACAAACTAAATCATATTGAAAAAAAATACAGTAAATAAAATTTGGGAAAATCACATTCACTATCATAATATGATAAATATTATGATTTTCCATAACTATTTGAGCTAAATACCACTCATTATTTGGTTATATGAAAATAAAATAACTGTAATTTCCGTAAGGATTTTATTATCACCCTTGTACAAATAGACAATCATGTGTTAATTTTAGATATGAAAACGTATTATATTATTCCAAAAATAGATATCAGATATATGAAGATATTGGAAATACATAACCAATTTTATATTCAAATTGACCAATGGGAGATATACATGATTTTCTGAAAGCACATTCCTTAAACCATAATCATATAGCAGTTTTAGGATTGGGATGAAATCCTGACACGATTTATAAATTTGAAAAAATAATTATATATCTAATCATTTGGTATGTGGAACAAATAATTTACTAAAATTTCTTTATAAGAAAACTAGCATAGAAAATTTATCAAATAAGACATTTCTCTTCATGAATGAAAATTAAGAAAACATGTATTCATTTGATATTAGTTCTAATTATTTAGTAAAATAAGAATTGTTAGTGTGAGTATTAAATTATTAACACTATAGTAAATAAATCTTAAAAGTAGGAAAAACAACTATAAGATTTCATAAATCATGACACATTTATTTTATCCTATCAAAGATCTGGTTAAACCAATATTACCATTGGTAAAACCTAATATACTAACTCTTTGTTCAATATATATTTCTTTTATAGAATCTATGTTTATTTTTATTTGATACACATATTATTCATTATATTGTCCACAAAATTAACTAATCACCTATTTGATAGTGATAGATATATCTCTAGCATAAAATATACTCATACTAAGATATTATACATGATTATCCATTACATCTCATAATAAATCACACCACCATAATATGGGTTTTAAAAAAAGAAATGAAGGATGTAGGTGGTCTAAACCAGAAGGATAAGCGGTAATTTCATAAATCAATAAAAATTGAAAATATTACTAAAATGAATAACAGATAAACTAGTAGAAAAGATAAAATGATAAAATTTAATTATTTGAGTGAATGGGATGTGAAAATTGAAAATGGGATTCTTGAAAATTTATAAATACACGTTCATGGTTAAAAGAGGATCTAATAAGTAATTGTCAATAATTCAATAATTGAAACTAGATCATAGTGAATCCAATGGTCATGGTATACACCCTCAATTTGTAAACTAAATTTTCCAAAATGGTCATTGTGCTTCATTTTATAATAGAATTTTAAGCCTAGAACCATATTTAATCATAGGTTTAAACTCATCAAGTGGTCATGGTGGAATTCAATAATCCCGCACATACACTCAAGATATCTATCTCAAACCAAATAAATATTCATTATCATTATAATGATGGAGAAAAAATCGCACTCCCTCCCTTATATTATAATGATTATGAATAATTAAATAATGATTCGATTATATTCCACACTTAGATTTCCGAAAAAAAACATGAAAATCAATTAAAAACTACTAATATATTTTTATATATAACCCCCCCCCTCATCAACGTTTCCTGTGAATAAAGAAAAAACCCCCCTCACATTATCTATGAGTAAGTGAATAAATGAATAATAATTAATTTTACACTATTTGAGATGCAACCAAAATCCATTTTATTATTTAGACCTCTATATAAGTCTTCATCCTCCTTTAATTAATTTTTTCATGGTATAATTATATGTATTTATAATAATATTACCATGTGATATTACAAGTATCTTCACTTCATAATCTTATTATCTCTCATATTCCTTTCACCGTATATATCTCTCTTCAAAATTATCTAGTTATCATTGAATATCATGTGAAGTACCACACTCAATTTCCCTTCAAAATATATAACCATTTACCCAATTTAGAGGGGATATGAAATCATCCATATCACCCATAGAAAATATTAATTCAAAATATCACATGAATTTACCAATAAATCATCTTAGATAAATGAAGAACCCCATGTGGTATTAAGAAAAATTGACATAATATAGTGGATTTTATGTTTATGAAAGTGGGGTATCTAGAATTTAGTCTATTTTAAATATCAACACCATGAATTATATATAAGAACAATTTCCATTTTATTCTCATTAATTTTTATATACTACCACACTTCTATTTTAATATAAAAAAATAACCAGTTCCATCACTTCATAGGTTGTATTGAAGTCCTTTTCATTACTAAGGTTTATATTCGAACCCCGACATCAACAAATACAATATTGAAAAACTTGTTTTATACTTATATTTAATTCACCATTTATGTTGGTCTCAACCACACCCATTATTACACCATTTTCTATGGTGATCTGCATTCATGATCTTCATGTGAGATGTGGGTTCCTCCTACAACATGTTAATGTCATTCAGTCTATTTTCTCTAGCCATGGTATGTATCGTGGATGAAAAAGGTATTTTGGTGCGTGTTTCCTTATCCGGGATCCCATTGCAATGACCCCCATATGAGTTATTATATTGTGTTAGATGTTTCACGATACACATCAAATAGGGATTCAGATTATTGGTTTTATATGAATAAAGAGTCATCCAATTCCTGATGATGGTTTATAGTGCTCCCAATATTCTTAGTGTCAGGATTTGTCAAAAACAAATTCTCTAATAGTTTCGATGGTGTTTTTTGAAGACTTGTAGTACTAGTATAAAATTTCTGAGCAATAGAGGGTGTATCAAATATGCCTGTGAAGGGGGTTGTGTGACCTAAAACCATGATGATTTCACATTGAGTATAAATTAATAGCACCTCAATTTCACCATCCAACATGATATTGAGGATTTGTGTCATTCATATTAAATTTTTTGACAACTTCTAACTTCGATCATAAGAATACTATAGGGATGGAGTCTACCTTACACAGGACCATCATCATAAACCCCTAAATTTATGTGTGGGCCTTTTTCCACTCAATACCATCACACCATTCGCCAAATGCAGTGAACCATTCAACCCATGGTCTTTGTCACACCCCGACAAGCGCGTTTATTTTATTTTATGATTTCTTTGACTTTAAATTATATTGCTGCGGTTCGTGTTAAGTATCGGACCAGGTTTTTGAATTTTTGTTAAAAAGTGCGCTTTTTGACGCGACGTCGTTGGGCGCGTGAGCGGAGCCTGTTCTGGAAACCCCGCTCGTCCCTGCCCGGTGTATTTTCGCTTCCCATTGTCTTTGGAAAATTTTAAATAGAGTCTTTATATTTAACATACACATATATTATTGTAAGTTAATAATTATTTTTATCATTTAAGACGAAATGAGTATTTTTATCATTTGTATTTTTATCTTTATGATGATTGTTATGATTATTATTTTTATCATTACGTTATAAATAAATAATTAATGAAATTGTTAATGTTGCGGATACTAGTATAATCATTATTAAATATGTTTTGTTATTAATCTTTATTATTATTATTATTATTGTAATTTATTATTATCATGATTTTGATTTGTTTTATTTTATTTCTCTTTTCTTATTTTCTTTTTTTTCTTTTTCTTTTTCTTTTTTTTTTCTAACCCTAGCCCCCCCTTTATATATATACATTTCCTTTTCTTTCTCCCCCGCGGGAGCCGCCACCCCCCCCCCACTTTTTTTTCTCTCTTTCTCTCCCCCTCTCGGTCTTCTTGTTGCACCACCAGCAGCGGCCTCCGCCTCCCTCCCAGCCTTGCTGCGCACCCCTCCGGAGCTCCCCCATCTCCTATTCCTTCTCCCTTCAGCACGCCGGCCTTCCCCGTCGCAGCTCCCGTTCGGCTACCCATTGCGGACCCCCCTCCTCGGCGGACTCCTCATGTTCACCGTGTTTTTTTTTCTTCCCTTCTTCACGCAGCGCACGCCTCCTTCCTCTTCTCCTTCCGCAACAACAGCGGCAAATTCTTCTCTTCCCACAGGACCTGGAGCCTCGGCCGTTTTTCCCACCTACTGCAGTCCGACCCTCCCTTCTGGCCGCTTCCTTCCCCTCGCACATCAGCCAACACCGGCCACCTCCTCCCCATTACAGTAGCCACATAGAAACCCCCTCGGTCGGATCTCTAGCGGCCTTCCTCCCTCCTGGTGCGCAAAAAACAAACCCCAGCAGCGCAGCCCATCTTCTCCCCCATTTCAGCGCATCAAACACCACCTTCCCCCTTGCTGGTCGACCTGCCGCCTTCGGCCATCACACGCCCGGCGCACCTGCTCCCCGTCTGCCGTCGCACATCCAGCCTCTTCTGCTCCCCTGTTTTCGGCCAAAACCATCAAGCTGTGAGCCTACCCCCTTGAAACATTTATTTTAATTTTATTTTTACTTTTATTACTATTAATGTTATTATTATTATAATTATTATTGTTATCAATATTATTATTATTATTATTATTATTGTTATTAAAATTATTATTATTATTATTGTTATTATTATTGTTATTATTATTATTATTATTATTATTTTATTCTTATTCTTATTATTATTATTATTATTGCTATTTTATTACTATTATTGCTATCATTATTATTAATCTTATGGCTGTTATTATTATTACTATTATTATTATTATTACCACTATTTTGTTATTATTATTTTATTCTTTTTATAATAATTATTATTATTATTTTGTTGCTATTATTATTATTATTATTATTATTATTCTTATTATTATTTCGTTTTTTTGCTATTATTATTTATTATTATTATTACTATTATTATTATTACTATTATTTTTATTATTATGATTATTACTAATCTTATTATTACTAGTATTATTATTATTATTATCATTATTATTATCATCGTACTGTTGTTGATGGTGAGTTTTTATTTGTTGATTTAGGATTCTTAGAAACCGCGCAAGGTGTTTCCGAGTGAGCGCCATCACCGCGCCTTGTTTCTGAGGTTCCTCCATCGTCGCGCTTCAGTTTCGAGGTGAGCGTTTCTTCCCGCCGCTTGGTTTCGAATGCTCTGGTGAGTTTTGGATGTGTCTGAGTCCTTGGTTTTGATTATGCAGAGTGTCGGACTTTATCACGTGGCTTCGGACACGCGTTGTGTCATCGCGCCTTGGTTCCAAAGTTGTTTTTTCGTTGCGCTTTGATCTTGAGGTAGGTTCCCTTTGCACTGCTTTTAAAATTTAAGTTATATTATTTCATGCTGTTTGCGCACTCTAATTGTTCAAAATCAACATTTTATTAATTGTAATAGATATGAGATAATATACGATAATTAATTTTTAATATAAGATGGTTAATTTTTAAATGGTTAATTAATGTCAAAAGGAGCCGTTTATTTTATACACGACATATGAAACATCCTTTTGACGAGCGGACACCCAATAATGAAAGAATGCCCGTTTGGCTTTTAAACATAATTCACGGAATGTAAAACAGAGTTCTGGTTTAATGAGAAATGATTTCTTTTGAAGCATGGACAAATACTTTGGTTCGTTTGAGAAATTGCCCGGTTGGCTCTTAAAGTTTATTTGGAAAAGAAAATGGTTTGGTTTGGTTTATAAAAATACTGGCAACCTGTGAAGTAGTGTTCTGTGGATTCTTCAAATAGATTTAAACTGGTTTTGGTAGTAATTGTGAACTTTATTAAATGCCCGTTTGGCACTTTATGGAAAGCGATGGAAATGTTTTTATAAAAACCCTCTTAGGACGACTCTCATGCCTTGGTTGCGATTGATTGTTTGGGAGGCCGCGCTTAGAGGCTCCCGGGTACTTGAGTAGAAAAAAACATGAGGTTGTCCCATGGAGTGGCTCGGGGAATGCCTGTTGTTCTTTATATATAGATATATCTGATTGGATGCTCGGTTGGCATCGGTTGGCTCACCCCTTTTTCTTAAACACTTGAGACATGGGAATCTAGCATATTGAGAGAATATTCTAAGAACGATTGCTGCACTGGTAGGTTATGGTACTGACCAGTGGCCCATAGTAGGTGGATATATTGGGTTTATTACTATGGGATTTGCCCTCGACCTACCTGTGAGTGGATGGTCGAGCGTTTTGTGCGTTTTGATTTCATCGTGACATGTCAATAAGGATGATTTCTCATGTATTGGTGTCTTCTGGTTTATTCTCGATCTCCTAGGTTCACCCATGTCTATTCAGCTTTTGTAGCTTGCAGTAATGATTATGATGCTCACGTGTATACTTACATTGCCCTTGATGTATGTTTTACTTTGTGCATTCTGGCATATTGTTTTCCTTGGAAACTGATAAATTGCTTTTAATGGGTTTCTAAAAATTGTTTTCAAATGAAAGTGTTTAATCCTTTTGGACAAATTTGAAAATTTAAACATCACTTTCCCCCTTTCCTGAAATGTCATTGACACTAATGAAATGAACCCAAATTTTGAAATGGCTAAGGGCAATGGTCCGTACTTTGTTTTTAGGTAAATTGCTTAGAAAATCATACTTTTATAAATTGTAGTTCAAACTTGGAATGATGTTTCTTTTATTTTAAAGGTAGTGCATTGGGAATAGATATTGGGCTAGCCTACTGAGTTTTAATACTCACGCCGATAGTTCTTTTCTGTTTTTAGTGTTTGTGCAGGCTATAGCTTGAGTGCGCTCGCCTAGGGCGACGCTTGATCGTTGAGTCGGAGAGCGACCCGCGAGGTCGCACAGAGTTTGTTCGCACGTCGCGTTTGGTTAGTTTGTTTCCTGTTTGTTTCTGTTTAGTCACTTTGTTTAGTTTACCTTTTTCTGCGCTGCTCTGTTTTATCTTTGCATTCTTATTTATTTATATTGGGCGAAATCGTTCCCATAGACTCTGTTGATGCCCTGGCGCTTGTCGCCAGCCCGGGAGGATCGGGAACGCCTCTCGGGCCATGTCGCGGACCGGCTTGGGTGACCGGTTCAGGGTCGACCCGGGTTGGTTCGTGACAAAATGGTATCAGAGGAGGTTTTCTCTTAGCAGACCTCACTTTTCAGAGCGCCCTTTTTTATTTGGGATGTCAAGGTAGATGGAGTAGGATTGTCGGGACTTGAGGGGTAGGTGCGAGAAGAGCGTCGCGAACTCTTGCCCGTACTGATCCTCAGGTTTCCATGGGAAGTCCAGTTTAATTGGTTTGTTTGGGTTTTTATAGAAATGTTTTGCGATTGGGATACGACAAAGGGAGTTGGGCCATTAGTTCTCCTAACCCGCGCGGCCTGGCAAGCCATGTGGATCTAGGGGCATGGTCCAAGAAGGCTCTCTGTGTTAGTGGCGTGCTTGGCATATGGCCGCCAACCATATGGTCAAGTCACCCACTGACACTAGTCCCCTGTTTGATTTGTTTTGGGTTTCCGTTGATTTCTGAAAGTGGTTTGAATCAGAAAAGTTGGTTTTGAAATAAAAAGAATGGTTGTTTGAAATAAAATGTTTGATTTGCAGAGTGTTTTAAAAGAAGTGGTATAAATGAATTGTTTTTGGAAAATGAAGTTGCTTTGTTTTGACCTTGGTGTTCTGATGAGTGCTCACATGCATTGTGGTATGTTGGAAATGTGGATGGATTTCTGGTATGGTGGATGGATGCCCTGGGTGGCACGGATACATGCATGTGAGTGAGACTCTAAGGGATACCAATGGAGAGAGTTTAACTTACCAAGATTGTTTTAAATTAAAGATGTTTTCAAAGAGAAAAGTTTTGATGTTATGATAACTTGTTTTCTCGGATTTCGAGCTTGTCACCTATGCAGTGTTTGATTTTGAGGTTGTTATTCATTTGTTGAGTTGGCGTTGATTGGGTTTTTGACCTTTCCTTGTCCAGCGGTTATCCCTTTGAAGCTTCGATGGGTGATCGTAGTGCGGTTGATCAACCTAAGTATTTTATGCTTGAGTTTCGGAAGTTGGATCCACCTCTCTTTTATGGTCAAGAAGAAACATTTGGTATCAGAGGAGGAACACAGCCTTAAGTGCGCGGTGCACTGCCTGGGTTGAGATATAGGGCCCACAATGAGGGTGTTGTTCTCTAAAGGGGGGGTGATTGTAACATCCCCAAATGATAAAGGGTTAAATGACTAAATGATATGACTCATGTCAATAAGGTGCACCTTCCTTTTCGGGAGCCTTTCTGATTAGAACTCCACAGTTAAGCGTGCTTGGCTTGGAGTAGTGATCAGGATGGGTGACCCTCTGGGAAGTTTCTCAGGGTGTGTGTGAGTGAGGACAGAGCACACTGGAAAGGACAAGTGTTGGCCTGTGGGGACTTTCATTAGTCAGATAACCCGTTCAGGCACATGGGTGGACCCTAGGGGATGGAAGTGTGTTGTCTGCAGCAGGGCGACAGATCCGTGTCAGAATATTTCCAACGCTTTGTGGAGCTAGTACCTTATGATTCAGAGTATGCCACAAATGACCCCGTGAAGGCTCGACGCTTCGAGGCGGGTCTCCGCCCTGATTTACAGTCGAAGGTTTCAGAGTCCAACCTGACTTCTTTTGTTGATGTGGCGAGACAAGCTTTTCGTATCGAAGCCGTGATGGCAGGAGTGCTCGAAGTAGTTCTCCCTCCTTCGATTCCTATGAGCACTGGTGAAGGTTCTGGAAAGGAGATGAGTAAGCAAATGGAAGTGGATGGATCAGGTCGTGGAATCAAGAGGCCTCGAGATCTTTCATCAACCTCTTTGGAGCGAGAGATTATTGTGTGCTATCAGTGTGGCAAGCGGGGTCACAAGAAGTCATCGTGCCCAAGCGCTCCGAAGCCCTGCCAGGCGTGTGGACGTCTGGGTCACTTGCGACGATTTTGTCGGGGCGTTGCAAGAAAGCGTCGCAGAGGGTGTTCTCAGAAGTAATGTGTTATTGGGTCTTTGTTCAGAGTTCTTGGTGTAAGTTTCCTTTCAGTTTAAGGGATCTTTTATCGTTGTAGTTATACTGGGGTTGTTTTGGGTTTGAAATGTATGGGAACTTCATGGGTCTTTTGACGAACCTCGTCTTTCAATGCTGGTGTGTTTTAATTTTAAAATCTTGTCCTTCAATCTGTCAGATCAAAAGATGTATGTATCTCATTGGGATTATCAGAACCTGACTGCGAGGCAGAAGATGCTTCATCCATCAGAGCTCCAGCCAAAAGGTCTCGGAGTGAAGCCAGCGCGTAGTCAGGAACCCCCCGGGGGAAAATTTTAAAGAGTCCGGTTAAAGTCGTGCCTCTATCGTCGTGGTGAGATGGTTTTGGTGTTGTTGCTCTGGTTTCTTTGTCGTTGTAGTTTTCCTCTTGTCGCAAAGTGCGCGACGGACTTATCCCTCGTGTAACGTCGGGAATTGTGCCTATTGGATGTAAGTTGATGACCAGTGACTTTTCATGGGCCACTGATGTAAATCAGTTGCGGCCCTGGTTTGGGTCCATCCCGAAGTGATGGGTCATGAGTAGTCGTACGTTGTAGTTTCAGTGATTTGATCCTTGGGCCCACCCTCCCCGCCCGTGGGGTAAGGGTTTTGGTTCGCGTAAATTTTTCAGATCAACTCCTATCACTTTTGGACGTGAGTAAGTGGTTTAAAGGTCCTTGCTGTGCTCTTTCTAGCTGGAGTAAGGTCTCATGCATGTCTAAGCTGGTTTCCCGTTTGGTCGTTAGTTGGTCGGTTCTTTATGGTGGGGAGACCCACCATGAGTCTCTTTGGGTTTTCTCTTAAATTGTTATTGAATGCTAGTTGAGTTCTTATGGTGGGGAGACCGTTCAGGCCTCCCCTCTGTTGGTGATTTACTTTGGGCAATGAGGTTCAGTCCCGCTGGTAGTCGTTGTGACATCCTTGGTTAAGAGGTTGGATCGTGTTCTGTGAAATCCTTAGGTGTTGATCGATCGACTGGTTGGTGTGGTGGCTTTCCGGGGGCGGAAAGCGTTATGGTGGGGAGAATTTTCACACCCCGACAAGCGCGTTTATTTTATTTTATGATTTCTTTGACTTTAAATTATATTGCTGCGGTTCATGTTCAGTATCGGACCAGGTTTTTGAATTTTTGTTAAAAAGTGCGCTTTTTGACGCGACGTCGTTGGGCGCGTGAGCGGAGCCTGTTCTGGAAACCCCGCTCGTCCCTGCCCGGTGTATTTTCGCTTCCCATTGTCTTTGGAAAATTTTAAATAGAGTCTTTATATTTAACACACACATATATTATTGTAAGTTAATAATTATTTTTATCATTTAAGAAGAAATGAGTATTTTTATCATTTGTATTTTTATCTTTATGATGATTGTTATGATTATTATTTTTATCATTATGTTATAAATAAATAATTAATGAAATTGTTAATGTTGCGGATACTAGTATAATCATTATTAAATATGTTTTGTTATTAATCTTTATTATTATTATTATTATTGTAATTTATTATTATCATGATTTTGATTTGTTTTATTTTATTTCTCTTTTCTTATTTTCTTTTTTTTCTTTTTCTTTTTCTTTTTTTTTATTCTAACCCTAGCCCCCCCTTTATATATATACATTTCCTTTTCTTTCTCCCCCGCGGGAGCCGCCACCCCCCCCCCCCCCCCACACTTTTTTTTTCTCTCTTTCTCTCCCCCTCTCGGTCTTCTTGTTGCACCACCAGTAGCGGCCTTCGCCTCCCTCCCAGCCTTGCTGCGCACCCCTCTGGAGCTCCCCCATCTCCTATTCCTTCTCCCTTCAGCACGTCGGCCTTCCCCGTCGCAGCTCCCGTTCGGCTACCCATTGCGGACCCCCCTCCTCGGCGGACTCCTCCTGTTCACCGTGTTATTTTTTCTTCCCTTCTTCACGCAGCGCACGACTCCTTCCTCTTCTCCTTCCGCAACAACAGCGGCAAATTCTTCTCTTCCCACAGGACCTGGAGCCTCGGCCGTTTTTCCCACCTGCTGCAGTCCGACCCTCCCTTCTGGCCGCTTCCTTCCCCTCGCACATCAGCCAACACCGGCCACCTCCTCCCCATTACAGTGGCCACACAGAAACCCCCTCGGTCGGATCTCTAGCGGCCTTCCTCCCTCCTGGTGCGCAAAAAACAAACCCCAGCAGCGCAGCCCATCTTCTCCCCCATTTCAGCGCATCAAACACCACCTTCCCCCTTGCTGGTCGACCTGCCGCCTTCGGCCATCACACGCCCGGCGCACCTGCTCCCCGTCTGCCGTCGCACATCCAGCCTCTTCTGCTCCCCTGTTTTCGGCCAGCACCATCAAGCCGTGAGCCTCCCCCCTTGAAGCATTTATTTTAATTTTATTTTTACTTTTATTACTATTGATGTTATTATTATTATAATTATTATTGTTATCAATATTATTATTATTATTATTATTATTATTATTATTGTTATTAAAATTATTATTATTATTATTGTTATTATTATTATTATTATTATTATTATTATTATTATTATTTTATTCTTATTCTTATTATTATTATTATTATTGCTATTTTATTACTATTATTGCTATCATTATTATTAATCTTATGGCTGTTATTATTATTACTATTATTATTATTATTACCGCTATTTTGTTATTATTATTTTATTCTTTTTATAATAATAATTATTATTATTTTGTTGCTATTATTATTATTATTATTATTATTCTTATTATTATTTCGTTCATTTGCTATTATTATTTATTATTATTATTACTATTATTATTATTACTATTATTTTTATTATTATGATTATTACTAATCTTATTATTACTAGTATTATTATTATTATTATCATTATTATTATCATCGTACTGTTGTTGATGGTCAGTTTTTATTTGTTGATATAGGATTCTTAGAAACCGCGCAAGGTGTTTCCGAGTGAGCGCCATCGCCGCGCCTTGTTTCCGAGGTTCCGCCATCGTCGCGCTTCAGTTTCGAGGTGAGCGTTTCTTCCCGCCGCTTGGTTTCGAATGCTCTGGTGAGTTTTGGATGTGTCTGAGTCCTTGGTTTTGATTATGGAGAGTGTCGGACTTTATCACGTGGCTTCGGACACGCGTTGTGTCATCGCGCCTTGGTTCCAAAGTTGTTTTGTCGTCGCGCTTTGATCTTGAGGTAGGTTCCCTTTGCACTGCTTTTAAAATTTAAGTTATATTATTTCATGCTGTTTGCGCACTCTAATTGTTCAAAATCAACATTTTATTAATTGTAATAGATATGAGATAATATAGGATAATTAATTTTTAATATAAGATGGTTAATTTTTAAATGGTTAATTAATGTCAAAAGGAGCCGTTTATTTTATACACGACATATGAAACATCCTTTTGACGAGCGGACACCCAATAATGAAAGAATGCCCGTTTGGCTTTTAAACATAATTCACGGAATGTAAAACAGAGTTCTGGTTTAATGAGAAATGATTTCTTTTGAAGCATGGACAAATACTTTGGTTCGTTTGAGAAATTGCCCGGTTGGCTCTTAATGTTTATTTGGAAAAGAAAATGGTTTGGTTTGGTTTATAAAAATACTGGCAACCTGTGAAGTAGTGTTTTTTGGATTCTTCAAATAGTTTTAAACTGGTTTTGGTAGTAATTGTGAACTGTATTAAATGCCCATTTGGCACTTTATGGAAAGCGATGGAAATGTTTTTATAAAAACCCTCTTAGGACGACTCTCATGCCTTGGTTGCGATTGATTGTTTGGGAGGCCGCGCTTAGAGGCTCCCGGGTACTTGAGTAGAAAAAAACATGAGGTTGTCCCATGGAGTGGCTCGGGGAATTCCTGTTGTTCTTTATATATAGATATATCTGATTGGATGCTCGGTTGGCATCGGTTGGCTCACCCATTTTTCTTAAACACTTGAGACATGGGAATCTGGCATATTGAGAGAATATTCTAAGAACGATTGCTGCACTGGTAGGTTATGGTACTGACCAGTGGCCCATAGTAGGTGGATATATTGGGTTTATTACTATGGGATTTTCCCTCGACCTGCCTGTGAGTGGATGGTCGAGCGTTTTGTGCGTTTTGATTTCATCGTGACATGTCAATAAGGATGATTTCTCATGTATTGGTGTCTTCTGATTTATTCTCGATCTCCTAGGTTCACCCATGTCTATTCAGCTTTTGTAGCTTGCAGTAATGATTATGATGCTCACGTGTATACTTACATTTCCCTTGATGTATGTTTTACTTTGTGCATTCTGGCATATTGTTTTCCTTGGAAACTGATAAATTGCTTTTAATGGGTTTCTAAAAATTGTTTTCAAATGAAAGTGTTTAATCCTTTTGTACAAATTTGAAAATTTAAACATCACTTTCCCCCTTTCCTGAAATGTCATTGACACTAATGAAATGAACCCGAATTTTGAAATGGCTAAGGGCAATGGTCCGTACTTTGTTTTTAAGTAAAATGCTTAGAAAATCATACTTTTATAAATTGTAGTTCAAACTTGGAATGATGTTTCTTTTATTTTAAAGGTAGTGCATTTGGAATAGATATCGGGCTAGCCTACTGAGTTTTAATACTCACGCCTATAGTTCTTTTCTGTTTTTAGTGTTTGTGCAGGCTATAGCTTGAGTGCGCTCGCCTAGGGCGACGCTTGATCGTTGAGTCGGAGAGCGAGCCGCGAGGTCGCACAGAGTTTGTTCGCACGTCGCGTTTGGTTAGTTTGTTTCCTGTTTGTTTCTGTTTAGTCACTTTGTTTAGTTTACCTTTTTCTGCGCTGCTCTGTTTTATCTTTGCATTCTTATTTATTTATATTGGGCGAAATCGTTCCCATAGACTCTGTTGATGCCCTGGCGCTTGTCGCCAGCCCGGGAGGATCGGGAACGCCTCTCGGGCCATGTCGCGGACCGGCTTGGGTGACCGGTTCAGGGTCGACCCGGGTTGGTTCGTGACAGTCTTGGTTAGACAGGGATTTTTTTTCTTACCATGATATGGTTAATTAATCTTAGTAGATAAGTACAATTTTTACCAATATAACATTTAAATAATTTGTTATTATATTTCTAATATGGCACTAAACATTTATAATGTATAAAAGGATAATAAATTTGTTTCTATTAATCTTTATTTCAAAATATATTAAAAATATAAATTACCCATAAAATGTGAAATCAGTGAATAATTTTGAAATAAAACATTCTATATCAATTTCAAATACCTTTTTAAATTTTAAATATTTAATTATATAATAAATCAAATAAATACAACCACAGATAAACCAATGATTGTACTCAAGAAAGAAAAAAAATATATAAACTATAGATCAACAACATGGTTACTAATATTAAAATTTAAATGAAAAAACCAAATAATTATTAATGTGTATATTAAACATTCATGTTCTGCATAAAATTTCAATTTAACATCACACTATTAAAATAAAAATTATACCAATATTTTTATTTTTCTCATTTTAAATTGGTGGATAACATCCTCCCATTAATTCATGGTTCTCAATTCATTATTATCAAATATTATAATTCATGATCTATATAGGAACTAAAATTTTTCTCTCATGTCCCAATGTAAAAAATAATTGTATAAGTATGCTAATACCATGTGTACATGATCCTCCCATAGGCAACCAAAATAATTATACTCTCCACATTGGAAAGAAAAATATAAAATGAAACCACAAGGACTTTTCATTAAGTATGATACAAATCAACGCATTATGATTAGTAAGTCTTAATGAAAAAACATATATGAATAAAAAATAATTCTATTCTCTTTAACAAATCATAAAAAAAATTAATGTGTAATGAAAAATACTTCTTTGAAAAGTCACAATTCCAACATTCGATGCTAATATTAAAGGTTCTAAAATAATTAATTCATAATGAATCCATATTGTTTTGTACAATTTCAGGTTTATCATATCATTCAATGTAATTTTCAATTTTTTCTAACATCATGTAAGGAAAAGCCTCCCATATCCCACCCAAACCCAAATCAATAAAATCGTTGGTCAGGTAAATGTGATTTTTGAGTCTCCAAATTATAACCAAACTTATCTAGTTTATTTTATACATTTTTTTAAAGAGATTAAAAAATAATGTATAATGAAGTATTATATGAACCTTCTCCAAAAACAAAATGAAACAACCAAAACATATCTCCTTAAAAAAATTCACCACTTTTCAACCCTAAATATTTTCACCATCATTGTTATAATTTTGAAAATATTGAAAAACACATAGAGTATATTAATAAGGGATATAAATGGATTATCATGTAGACCATTCCAAATAATGGTCATTCATGGATTCTAAGGGCATAAATAAGAACCAATGTAATGGTGGGTATCAGGGGTAATGGGATGAAAACAAAATACTAAATAATTTTAAATGTTTCATTGTACATTCATATATTTTAAAATTTCATATAAATTTTATATTAGGTGACATGTGTAACACCCTTATATTTTAAATAACAACTATATTTTATATTGTATAAAACAGACAACACTGAGCTTAAATGAAATAAAAAAAATTAATATTTTTAACTAGTAAATTATCAAGTATGAATATGATTATATGAATTTGTGCAATATATACATATATATATATATGACATAGTCAATAAATTTTATTTATTAATTCATAATGAATAAGAACTCAGATTTTAAATTGTAATTTTAATATTGAGAATAATTTTTCATCAAAAATGATTTTTTTTGTTACTAAATAATATACTTAATTTATGTAAATTTTATAAAATTTATTTTACAAGATAATTTTCATTTGTAAAATCATCATATTTAAACTAACATAGGGTGAAGTTTTTTTATTTTTTTGAAATGATTTATTTTTAGTGAAAAGTGAAAAAAATGATTTTCCAAATAATAAAATAAATTTTTATTAATTAATTTAATTTAAATGTAACATTTAATTATATTATTTATTATTAATAGAACATATGATTCATTTTAATTATAAAATATAATTTTAATCAACATTTTTCATTATTTTGATATAAGTTAATTTTGATTCCTAAAAAAGAAATTTCCTAAAAAAAATTAGAAAAGTGAGCACTGAGGCTCTTGGATTAATTTTTATGCATCATGAATAATAACAATGGTAACATTTATTATATTCAGGAAGGGTAAATTGATTATATATGGTCAAAAATATTATGATAAGGAATTAAAAATAAACCCAACAAATTCCTTTATTTAATGTTCTTAGGGGAATTATTACATACCAAAAAAAATTATATTATTTTTCATTAGGGTTCCATTTGACCTTTTTAATTCCAATTGTATAATTTTAATTAATGGAAATGAAAAAATGTACCCTCTTTCTTTTAATATATTTTGTATGTTCACATATGTGTGAAAATATTTTATTCTTGAATATAAATAATTATATTGAACATAGTTTATTTATTTTTATCATAATAGTTTATTATTAATTTTTAGTTATTGAATATTTATCTTAAATTCATATATAACTCCTAAATAATAATTATTCAATTAAGAGAAAAATAAAAAAAATATTTAAAAAATGTTAAATATAATAATATTTTGAGGAATTATTTCAACTAAGAATTTCTATGGATAAAATTTTCATATTATTGATATTTTAAAAAATTATATTTTAATTCCATTTTTTCTTGATGTTTTTAAAGTCAATTTAGTTTCATAATTTCAAAAACATCATTAATTATATTTTTTGTAAATATTTTTATGTTAAATTATTTAAAAATAATTAAAAAAATAACTAGAATAAGATGAATAATATATGGTATAAAATTTCATATCTTTTCCATTTATTTTCTAATTATGCATTTATGGTATAAATATTAACCCTTAAATGTTGTAAAACTTTTAAATATAAATATTTGTAAAAAATGTAACAGGGTTTTAAAACTAAGGGGTAATGGTGATACATTTACCAAAACATGTCCAAATTTTAATGGATTATAGTATTTACAATCACCAAGATATTATATTTGAATATTTCAATTTGGAACAATCTTTATATTATAATTTATTATTATTATTTTAATACATTGATAATTTCCCAAAGTACCCCACCCCTCATTAATAAATTGTAACCCATTTAATCATTTCTTTACATGACATTGATAAAAAATTATTTACCGCCCCTGTATATTTCCCTTTTAAACATACTTATAAATGAATTGGATTCCCTTACCTTTTAAAAAGACCATTCTAGGGGTCCTTGTGATGGTATCTAAAGGAATTAGACCCAGTAAGAGGTAATCATCCTTACTGACTCTATCTAGTTTATTTCTTATTATGATTCTTGTAAAAATATTATATAATCTCAAAAATAGTATCTATAGATTCATAAAGACACATTGATGTTATTATTATTAGTAAAACCATATTCCAACTCTTTTCCACCCTATTAAAGGTGAAAATATCTATCATGTGTATTTACTTCTTATGATCTCCATGTAGAGGTGTAGTGCATTTTTCGTCTCCACATTACATGGATTGCTCTAAATATTTAAAAATTATGTGTCTATATATATATATATATATATTACATTATTATTCATATTTGATTATAATTTCACAAATACCCTATTACATTCCAATTTTTTGGAAAATGATATTGTCGGTAGTGTATACAAGGGGACTACCACCTCCAAGAAGCAATGTAAACTATTTACCATTTTTGTTTTACATGGATTGTAATATGGATACATTAAATTGATATATAAGATATATTTGATATAATATTGATATGTAAATGTTGTCTTATTATTTACAATTCATTTATTCTATCTAATGAAATGTAAAAATAGTTTTCATGCATATGTATGGCCTACTGTCTCCATAAAGGGTGTAATTATTATTTCTATCTTTTATGGATGACTATAAATATGCATATATATTTATTTTTTTACATTTCTATCAATAAAAAAATTATAATGATTATTTAACCATCATAATGATGCAAGGAACAAAATCATCGAATCGAAACATACATTTAAAATGAAGTGGTTATGTCCATAAAAATCTTAATAATAAAATATTATAAACAAATGGGTGATAGAATATTATAAATGGATCATATATGATATTATAGAAATGAATGGTTATGTTATTTATGTATAATATATCATAATTCAGTATACATGTTATTTAAATATAATACAATTCATATCAAACTTTTATTAATGGGTTTGTTAACTTAATTTCCATACAATAGGTTATAGTTCTACATCATTGACTACGTTGTGACATGATTATTTGTGAAATTACTTTTTATTTTATTATGATGAATTTACAATTATTTTTTCTATATTTAAATTTTCTCCACATATTCACTATATTTATAATTTCTCACTTCAATGATATTATATTTTTATAGGCCTTCATCTCTATTTTCACTCCAATGAGACGCATTTAGTATTATATACCCATTTAATTTTATATGTTTTATATAATACCCATTTGATATATTTAATATGAAAACTATTTACTAAATGTGTTTAAACATTTAACTCATGTTTACTTTATTACGAATTTTATAATTCTAAAATAAAAAAAAATATGGATGACTTAATTTCAAAATATAATTTTTTAGGATTGATTTTATTTTTATTTAAGGGATATTATAGTTATCCATCATAAACTAAATAAATTTTATTTTCTTATTTAAATTTAATGAGATTCCATTCATTCTTCAAACTTTTCTACTATTTTGGACTTTAAACTAAAACTGAAATGTCTAAATGAATAGATGATCTTATTTCACTATTGATCTGGTTTAATTTCATTCAAAAAAATTTCCAAAAAGTTTTAAAAAAGTCTATTTTATTTAATCAAATGAAATTTTATGTTAGAATTTTATTATTAAATTTTTTAGCATAATCCTTCCAATGTTTTCCAAATGGTTTCATTTTTTACTTCTTTCACAAAATGTTAAAGGGAATTTTTTATTAATGTGTATGGAATTAACAGACATTACAACCTCTATAACCATTTTAAGATGTTATCATCTTCTAAAAGTTTTTATGAGTATTAAAAACAATATAGTTTATCAAATTATTATTATAATATTTCATTTATATTTTATTTTATTATCAAAAGTACTCTATTTTACAAAAAAACAAAAAATTGTAATGATTTGATGGACATATCTTTAACCCTTATTAATTTAGTTTTAATAAACTTTACCTTGATTAATTCACATTCTTAGGATAATTGGACATGGAATTTCCCTTAAATATCATTATTCCTTGTATCATGGATGTTATTATCTCCTAAACCATATACTATTTCGATATAAAGTGTTTTACTTTGAAAGCTATTTTATAGAATGAGGAATTATTGATATTTTCCTTATTTATTAAATTAAGAAATATTTTGATAAGGAATACTCTGTGAAATAAATTTTCTATCTAATATATGAGGAATGCATTTGTTTTGCAGTGCTGGGTAAAGCATAGAATTATGTATCCCCTCAATAAAGTGACATGAATCATGAGACATGCTAGTTGGCTAAAATTTTAAATAGTATTTTCTTATGAATTCCTACTCATAGTTTAAACTTTACTGGTGAATGGATTTGGTGGTAAATATATCATTTTTTCAGATATCATAATATAAAATATTAATTATTTCCTTCAATTAGAATTTAGTTATTATTATCCAAGAGACTATATCATTTTATATTATCCATGGTTGTATTTGGGATCATGTTATTTTATAAGTGGAATGTGTTTCTTATTATTTACCTTTACATATATATTTTCCCTTATTTAATCATGATAACATATTATATATGTATAAATTACTAAGAATATGAGATACCCTAGTGTTTTTTCCATTCCAAATGAAATGAATAATGTTATTTTGAATAATTTCATGGATGAAAGAATGATTCTTACAATATGCATTTCATATATCAAATGTAATATAGGAATTATATAAATATATGAATATTCAAAACTACTATTTTTACAACCCCCTCCCTCTAATGATATCCAAATGAGGGGAGAGAGGTAATGCTCCATGAGTCCTACGTCTAGTAGGCCTCGAGTTGGTTACTAGAACTAATGGTGCACAAATGACACAATATGGGAGGCATTGCCCTTTTTAAGAAACATGACTAGGAGAATATATGAATCATCCACAATGATAATCTAAGTCGTTACATAAAAAAATCCAAAAACATCATACACATATGTGTAAAATAGAACTGATACAAATTCAGTATAATCTCCTAAGTAAATAACAAAAATTAAATCTAAAGAAGTGATGCAAAAACTATCAAGATATAAGCTAGTAAGGTCCAAAAAAGTATGTGAAACCCTCATAGAAACATGAAATTAGTGTTATATATTCACGGTGATCATACACGTATACTCATTCAGAAAACCAAAGTCTCTCATGTACAAGTGAAAGAATCATACCACTACTCCTGTGAGAAAACAATAGAACCAAACAACACCCAAATAGGTATACTAACCACCCTAACCTCACCAAGGACCACTTACCAAATAAAGAAATCTATGTAATATAATACGATATTAATAACAGTAAAGATAGTGTACCCTGCACCACTTTCCCACTAGTATGATGATCATTCCAAATTTTGTACGTCCTAACATGCTCAAACCTTCCGTATACCACATCATACACCACTCGCACACACCTTGGCCTCACAACACATCCCACCAAAACACACCTAGGCTGTCACAAGACATCCTTACCGCACACACCCAGGCTATCACAACACATCACATAACATCTTATCTTTAAGACAGTTGGGAAAGCACGTCACAACTCATCCTGAAGGCACATGGGAAACAAACCACCTCACCCACAAACACATGGGCTATCACAAAAACCACCTCACCTGCAAACACCTAGGCTATCACAACTTCCATCTAAAGAACTAACAAACCTCTGACCATCACAACCTTTTCTATACCTACCTCACCTATAAGAGAGAGGGGGAAATAGCTTGTACATAACCCTCTGTACGCCTCGCTAGATGTTTGGGAATGAAAACCTCCCTCGTGATAGAGGGGGCATTCAACACATAGTGCTCAACTATGGCGGGATGCATATAGAAATCATAAGAATGTACAATTTATAAATATGTATAGAGGAAAGCTCACCATCCTAACCTATGGGTTTAAAAACAAAATATTATCCAACCAATGACTTCCCCAATTTTTTAAGACCTTTAGATATAATTATTATGATAAAAACAATCATTTCAGAAGTCTAAGTAACTAATAAACTAATACAGCTTCACATTACCTCTAAGTTTAAAGCCCATTAATTTCATTTTTTCAAATCATCCACATTTAACCACTAAATACACCAATTAATACATAATTAACTATTTCTATTCCATTAACCGAACCAAACCATATCATCCAAAAAATACCTAGAAATTATTTATTCATTCCATCACTACAAGAGAAACTAATAGGAACTAAATATGTCAAACAACATTGAAACATTCAATTTGAAAATTGAAAATATTTGGTAAATTATTTCACCTCACATCAACACTACTTTTAAAACACATCCATTGTACATCACATAACAATACCCAAGATACAGGGTGAATATTTCAACATTTTATTAATATAAAAAATCCAGGATAATTACCTATAGAAACCAAACAAACCCTCAACTCATGACCACATCCCACAAAAAATTACATCACAACATATTTCACAGCCCTATTTCGTAATCAAACCACACCCATCAGAGCTGCACTATACAACCACATCCCATCCACTTCCCCCACACATACAAACCAAAACAATCCACACATCACATCACAAAAAAAAACATTTTACAGTTTCTCAAGAACATTTATCATATTCCACTAATTTTCTATGGGATTTTATCACACAAACCAAAACCTGCACTACTGGAAAATAGCCATATACCCACGGTTTTGTAAAAAACCATGGGTATAGGTGTTTCTTTCAAGTAATATCCCTACAGTTTTGGAAAAACCATAGGGATATATCTTTTTTTGAAGGCCTATATAAATGGTTTTGTAAAACCATTGTTATAGGTGTTTATTTCAAGTCTTATCCCCACGGTTTTGGTAAAACTGTGGGGATAAAGATTTTTTTTAAGGCCTATACCCAAGGTTTTTTAAAACCATGGGTACAGCTTTCCCACTTTATGGCTGCAAAAAAAATACGCGAGAAACAAAAACAATTAGGAGGGAAAACCTATACCCACAGTTTTTCATCCTATACCCACAGTTTAAATTCATATATTTTTATTGATAGAAATACATAAACATATTCGTCTTGTGGCTTGGTTGGTTTGGCGTTTCATGTTATTTCCATCGGTTGAGGTATTAAATCTTGGTGGCCTTTTTTTGAATACTGAGCGAAGAATTAATATATTATAATAAATGCATATTAATATTAATGTAGTCGATGTAGCTTTGTTGGTTAGGCGTTGGAACCTTAATGAGTCAAACGCGGGTTCGAAACCCACTATGGTTTTTTTCATAATACGGTTTGAGATCAATATATATTTAAAATATAGATATATATTAATATAAATTTCATAGCTGAAGTGGTGTGTCGTGTTAGATTACAGTTGCAGGTCTTGGGAAGTCGCGAGTTCAATACCTATTGGTTCTATTTTTACACTATTTTTACCAACAGTTTTAAAACTGTGGGTATAAGAGTTTGACAATGTGGATGAGGCTTTGACATGGTGCCCAAAAAGATATACCCACGGTTTGAAAACCCATGGGTATAGGTTAGGAACCTATCTCGACACCTCCAGTGCCCACGATTCCCAAAACCATGGGTATAGCTTATACCTATAGTTTTGGGGGCTATACCCATAGTTTTGAATCATGGGTATAGGTTATTTTTCTAGTAGTTATGGGGAAACAAATTAATTATCCAAGTATACATGGTTATCCAATTTTTATTTTAGGGTGATACTAAACAATCTCAAACAAATAATTAACCAAAAAAATGTGTCTAATGCAAAAAATCCACAAAAACAAAAAAATAGTGGGGAGTTTAACCCATATAAACACAATATCACAAAAAATATTGAAGATGTAAAAACATGAAGATCATACTAAATTTCACTTTTCAATTCAATTAACTAATTAATTATCTTTAATTTAATCCATAACAACCGTAATTTACAAATAAACAGAAGCAAATCCCCTCCCACATGATGTAAAATAAAGAGAAACAAAGAGAATCCTACTTAAAGGAAGCTTTCCAATTGTTGTACACTGTATGGTGAATAATAATGCTTTTGAACCACAACTATACTATAAAAACAACATATCAACTTATAACTAAAAAATAATCCATCAAAAGAAAACCCTACAATACCCCAAACCAAATAAACACAACCACTCTGGATCCCTAGGAGAAGAACGAATAAAAAAAGACAAGAAAGGGGAAGAACTTACCAATGATCAACCATGAATCACTGAAGAACAACCACTAGGATCAATATATTTAAGTGAGAAGAATAAGGTATTGTAGCACATCGTTGGGGGAATAGGGTTCTCAAAAAACAAGAGGAAAATGGAACTCTCTAGAATAAATAGTTGTTCGTCCAAAAGGAATTTTTAAAACTATACATGACCGAGGTATTACATAACGTTTAATCCCCTTCTAGGTTGTGTAGTCTCTAGTGTTCAATTTATATTGGAAATGCAACACCTATTTATTTTCATCATTTATTAACATTGAAAAAACTCATGTTGTGAACCATCATCAAAGAAGTCATTAAGGGGTCTTTCACATTGTGTAATCTAGTAACATGATGTGTAACTCCTATAACATCTCTATTGGGCCTCTAAATTCCACCAAAAAATCCAAGAATCCCCTTGAATAACCTACCACAACAAAACCTAACAAAGTAATAGACTAGGAGGGAAAAAACCATTTCATCAAATACCTATAAAATTATTCTCTCCCTCATGAATTTAAAACCAATCTTAGAAGGAAAAGTGGGTCAGAACAACCACGCCATGAGATACCTCTCAAAGATCTCATCATACTCCAAACACAACAATCGGTTAAACATGCAAACCCAAATGACCACAAAACAAACTGTGCAACTACAAGTTGCCTCCTCTCACACAACTATACTACCATACTTACATTTCATAACTATATCAACCCCCATGTAGCCCAAACCAACAACCACTATAACCAATGAATTATTCTTCCCTAAACACACAAATCAGGGAATTCTATCCTCTATTTCAAGATATTATTTTCTCTGGGCAGCACAAACTCACCAGCATAGGTTTAATCACATCATATTTAATACATATAAATTATTAATTAGATCATCTCATTTTCATATGTCAATAAATTGTCAAACATTAGACCACACACGTCATAAACCATGAAAAAATAGCTCACATAATAAAACAAAAGTACATCCAAACGTCACATAACAATGAAAAAAAACAAGGAAAAAACTAAAACAATATTTGTACTATGAAAACATATACACTTCCCACTACCAAGTAATATCCACCTGTAAACAATACCTAAAATTCCACAAACCAAAGGAATGGTTCATCCATACATCACCATATTTAAATGATCTGGTATCTCTAATGGACACTCCACAAATGTGAGGTCATCCTTGATATCTAAATCTCCCAAGTCAATGTCATGGGAATCATTGTGGATATACCAAAAAAGATGAGAGACATGAAAACATTGTGTATCCTCTATAACCATGGTGGAAACTGAAAATGATATTCCACCTTTCCAAATTTCTCCAACACCTGAAAGGGTCCAACAAACTTAAGAGAAAGATTACTCCCTCTTCGAAACCTTTGTTTCCTGCATCATAGGTAAACCCTCATGAACACGTGGTCCCAAAACTTGAACTCCAAGGGCCTCCTTTTGTGATCAGAATAGAACTTCAGCCAGTCCTATGCTTCTTTCATCCTCTAAACAAAAATATGGACTTTTTTCTATCATTCATTGCAACACATTGTGACCAAGAATGGATGTCTCTCTAACCTATGTCCACTATAATTGTAAATGACGTAGTCTCCCAAACCAATCCTCAAATGGGTCCATTACAATGAAAATGTGATAACCGTTATTATAATTATACTCTACCAAGGGAAGGTGTCATTTAGAAGATCCACCAAAGTCCATGATTCATGTTCGTAGCATATCCTCTAATGTCTGGATAGTCTATTCCATCTTCCCATCTATCTGAGGCTAGAAAGAAGTTATTAGGCATAACTGAGTGCCAAAAGAACACTATAATTCTCTCTAAACTCATGAGATAATCCACACATCCCATTCCGAGACAATGGAGCTCGTAACTCCATGCAACCACACAAATCCATCCATGTACCTCTTAGAAAAGGCATACACTATGCCCGATTCATTGATTACTAAGAAGTGGGAAGATTCCATCAGTAGATCCACTATCACCCAGATAGAATCACAAAATCCCTAACGTCTAGGTAATCTTATAATGAAATCCATATAGATTTCATTCCATTTCCACTTGATAACATCCAAGGGTTGGAAAAAACCACCTGGAACATGATGCTCGTCCTTTACGTGTTGCAAAACCAAGAACATTTCTATAAACTCTTCCACTTTCCATTTTATCTTAAGACACCAAAACTACACTCTTAAGCCATGATACATCTTGGAATATTATAGGTGTTCCAAAAAAGTTGACTTATGAAACTCATGAAGGGATCCATTGTGCATTACCACCAGAAAAAACATACTTCCACCAAACGACATCCAGTTCTATCAATCCTTCAACCATCACTCCAGAGCATCACGATGGCCAACATGATAGCACATCACCTCTACGTCTGAGTCTCCCCATTGAGACTTCTAAACCTATTAAATCAGAGAAGATTACATTTTCATCTAAAAAAATATCCTTTAGAACCATTCACTCTTTCATCTATGTGAAGGGTTCCAAACTCATCCATCACTCTCCAAGAATCCATAGATTACTAAACGAACTCCTCCTATGAATTTATTATGAAATAATTGGCCACAACGTTTCACTTACTTGAGGTGTAGGAGATCTCAAAATCATATTCCTAAATAAATTCAAACCACCCATGCTATCATAGATTCATGTTATGCTAGGAAAATATATACCTCAAACTCTTGTGATCCTTGAAGAAAAAAAATAACTACTCAATGAGGTAATGCTTCAACAACATTAGAGTGAACAGAACAAATACTAGTTTGAGATCATGGGTGGCATAATTTTGATCATGGGGAAGTAAATTCATATATCCCTAAGTTATCATTGCTCTCTGCTGCATTAGTATGCATCCCAAACCAAAATGGTAAGTGTTACAAAAAACCTCAAACATCATCCCTTCCTTATGAAACAATATCACTAACTAACTTCCCCCTCAAGTAACCAAATTTTGATTGACACTGATAACTACACAAAAAATCTTGGTTTTCCAAATAAGATACATCAATGAGAATGAAACTTGAGAGAAATAATGTAAAAACCTCTGATAATAGCCTGTGAGACCAAGGAAACTGTGAACTTTAACCCTGTCTTTAGGTACTTCCCAAGAAACAATAGGTTCAGAATGCAATAGGTCAACAACTACACCTTAATAAGGCACCACATGCTCAAGGAAAAGAATGTCTCAAGTGCATACCTTACAATTAGACAACTTCCCATAGTGATAGTGGCATCTAAGTTCCTTCAAGATAGTTTTGAGATTCTCAGTATGATCCTCTTCTAACATCGAGTAGATTAATATATCATCGATGAATACGAAGAAGAACCAATCTAGGAACTCACAAAATAGAGAGTTTGTAATCCCTATAAACACAACTAGTGCATTCATAACTCTATATGGAATGAATACAGACTCAAAATGCCCATACCTACATCTAAAGGCATTCTTCAGGATATCACCCTCCTTCACCTTCAATTGGTGATATCCAGACCATATGTCGATCTTAGAAAATTTGTTCACCCATCTCAACATGTTGAAAAGATTGTCTATTCATAGAAGAGGGTAACATTTTTTCGATCGTCCCCATATTCAACCTATAATAGTCTATATAAAACCTTAGACCATTGTCCTCCTACTCTACGAACAACACTAGATCACCCCATGATGACACACTGGTTTGAATAAAATCCCCCTACAATATATCATCTATCTGAATCCTCAACTATCGAACTCAAAGGGTTATGTCTGATAAGGATCCATCAAAATCGGAGAAACATCATGCAATAAGTCTATCCTGAAATCAACATCTTGTTGAGGGGTAGCATCACATCCTCATCATGGAAAACATCCAGGAACTCCCTATTGAACCTGTGAACCTCTACCATTTCATCATCCACTAAATCCATTGACTGCTTCTCCAACAAGTAAGGAATAGGATTCACATGTCGAATGCACACCTAACAACCCTGATCAATAATGAACACCACAATATGGACATCTACATTTGAAAACATGATTATACTCCAGAAGTAGTCAATAATAGCATGTATGGAATACAACCATTCGATGTCGAGGATGAAATCGTATAGATACATCTATAGTAAGAAGAGATCCCCACGGGACTGATGTGGTCCCATCATTAGTCTACACCCCCAAAACACCTCAAACAATCCAGTATGGCCTGCAGAGGGAGTACTCAACACCTGGGGCATGTGAATCATTTCTACTTAGAGTCCTAGAGCATGGGCTATAGTGGCTACAAAAAAGGAGTTTGAAGATCTTGAATCCAATGAGGCACAAACAAGGGTACTAAACAAACTGATCATACCTATGACGATCTATGGACTTACTGGAATAGCTATCTATGTTGTGTGCAATATACCATTCCATGGTCATCTACCTATTTGTTGATTAACACCTACATGGCCATGCTCGGGTCGCGGTCCCTGAACATGAGGAGCATCCTGATGTCAGCCTCTACCTACTCCACCTCCCCTTGGTGGAGAAACATCCTATTGCTTGTACTATTGAAACGGTCTCACAAACAACTACTATTGAGGCTAGTGGTGAAATTATATACCTCCATAAAACTGATCTTTAGGAGATACTAGGTGCTAGCTCTAGTGAAGACCATGAAACCCACAACCAAAACACCATGGCACAAATATTCTAGGAAAATAACAGAATCCCCTAGTACTAGAAGTCTAAAAAGTAAATATGATGAGTTCTAGGCCCTTCTAGTTGAAACCTTGAAGATCCTAGCACCTAAGATCTTCTATTGAAAACTATACCTCTAGATCAGGTGTCTCTCCTCTAGCAGAAGGCCTCCTTGCAAGTGAATCCTCTTGATTACCTCTATTGTCTTCTAAACCTCTAGATATGTCAACAACGTAAAATGAGTAACTAAATACTAAATAGATGGAGGAAGTTTTTCCTAAAGACATCTCCCATGAGACTCCTCATCTGGAAAAAGGTCTAGGAAAAATGCATAAGGTATTTAAACTGGATTCATTACACCCACACTGACATACTCTCATGCTGAAGGGATAGTAGCTTCAGCCTCTTTTCAACCTTTATGGTCGATGAAATGGATTATACCCATAACTCCTTCTCGAAGTTGACCCACAATACGTCTTCCTCCTTCCACTCTCCCAAATACAACATCCACCACTAGAATGGAGCAACCCACATCTTAAAAACTACCAAAGGTACCTAGTACTTCTTCAGGGCCCGAATAAAACTAATAGCAATATTAAAATCCTATATCCCTCTCTCTGTCTCCACTCTGAAACACTGCCCCCATACTTTCCTAAATCATTCCATTGGAAGGAAAACAATTTCCATTGACACTAGCCATCTTCCTCAGCTGGATTAATGCTGTATAAATTAACGAGATCTTCTCGATGAACCTCCACTTCTTGATCCACACATAGACGATGAACAAGATCGATTGCTGAAAGCCAGAAAAATATTTCTTAATCTTGGGTAGTATGGGATTTTATTTTATATTTATTTTAATTATATTTCATTATTTTATCCATTTTAAAATTCCCAAAACAAACCAATTAAATTATGAATAAAAGTAATTATGATGCATGTAACTTTCCTAGGTATCTACCCTATAAGAAGGTCCACCTCACTTGACCATTAAATTAGCTTAGTGCTCATCCACTGGATCATGAGGAGACCCTAAAATCTCATTTTCTAGCCAGTTTCCCTGGAAAATTTCATGCACCAAGGTCAACTTGAACTATTTTCATACTATCGCTTGCAAACCCCATTGTGTCTAACTCCAAACTCCATCCTGTGTCTCAACCATAAGCTCTGATACCACTCTGTCACAACCCCTCCCTCCAAAGATACTGTAATGAGTGGAGAATGATAATGACCCCAAATTCCCACCTCCAGTAGGCCCCGGGTTAGATAAAAGAACCAAGGTTTCCCAAATATCACAATATGGGCGGATTTTCTTTTTTAAGAAACAATAGTAGAAGATAAGATAAATCATCCACTATGCAACTCTAGGACATAACAAAAAAGAAGGCCAAAACCATCCCACATGCATGTGTAAAATAGAACTAATACAAATAGAGTAAAGTCTCTAAAGTAAATACCCAAAATTAATGATAAATAAGTGGAAAAAACAACTATCAAGATCTAAGCTTGTAAGGTCCAACACTATTCTCAAAATCCTCCCCAAAACCTGAAAATAGTTTTATATATGTATGGTGAGCTTACAAGTATACTAAGCAGGAAAACCAAAATCTCTCATGCACATGTGAAAGAAGTATATTAATTATCCTATGAGAAAACATTATAAGGAAACAGCACCTAAATAGGTATACTAACTATCCCAACATCACCAAGGCACGCTCACCAAATAACACAATCCAAGAAATATGATATGATATAAAGAACATCGATGATAGGGATCCCTGCACAAATTTCCCACTGGTATGTCTCTCTTGATCAACATTGTATGTCTTGGCCCTCCCATCCCTTCAACATACCACATCAAATCTCATATGCACACAACTGGGCCTCACTACACATCCCACCCGAACACACTTGGCATATCACAACTCATCCTTCATATACACACCTGGGATATCACAACATATCCCGCTTGTACACACTTGGTATACACAACACATCACATCACATCATATATCACCCTGAAGACACATTGGAAAGAACATAAAAACTCATCCTGAAGACTTATGGGAAACAAACCACCTCGCTTGAAAACACCTGGTATATCACACAAACCACCTCACACGCAAACACCTAGGCTATCACAACTTCCATCTAAAGCACTAATAGACCCCTATATATCATAACTTGTTCCGTACATACCATTTAAAGAAGAGAGAGTAGAAAATAGCAGACACTGATACATCTATAATCGTCACCATATATTTGGTATAGACACCCACCCACATGATGATGGGGGAATTTATCACATAGTGATCCTATAGGGTGGGGGTATTAGAAATAATAAGAATGTACAATGTATAAATATGTATAGATAAAATCACACAAGCACAACCTATGGTTTTACAAACAAAACACCAACCAACCCATGCCTTCTCCACTTTTCAGTTACCTCTAGATGCAATTATTAGGATCTACGACCATCATTTTAGAAGGAGACATTCTAGATAAACTAATGAGGCTTCTAATTCCTTTTATGTTTAACTCCCATTCATTTCATTATTTAGAATCATCCATAATAAACCACAAAACCCTCTAATTAATAATTCATTTACCATTTTCGTTTCATTAACATAACCAACCCATGTCATCCAAACATTAACAAGAAATTATTTATTCATTCCATAACTACCAAGGAAACTATCATGCATGCACAAATCAATCAGTGTAGAAACAGTCATTTTAGAATTTGAATATCTTTGGTAAATTAGAACACTTCACATCACCACTCCATTTAACACACATCCATTGCACATAAAATAAAAGTCCCCAAGATAGAGTTTGAAGCTTTATAATTTTTATTCATGGATAAACTCTCATTGAATTACCTATACCACCCAAAAAAATCACCAACTCATGACCACATCGAGGAAACAATTACAGCACATCTGATTTCACAACACTGTTATATAATAATAACACACCCATCATAGCCCAATTGTACAACCACATGCCATATTATTTCCCTAACTGTTCAAACCAAAAAAAAACACCCATCACATCACAAGAAAGAATTTACAGGTTCACAAGAGAATTTATCACATTCCACTAATTTCTTTGGTGAATTATCACAAAAACCCAAACTTTTGAAATTAATTCATTATACAAGAATACATGGTTGTAGAATTTTCATTTTTGTTTGATACCAAATAATCTAAATTAAATAAACAACCATATAAAATGTATCCAATGCAAATAAATCTACCAAAAACCATAATTTTTAGTGGGGAATTTTTCTTGTATAGTAAAAACATAAAAAACAATATCAATGCTACAAAAACATGCAAATCAGACCCCCATTGACCCTTTCAATTAAAATAACTGATTATTTATCTTTAATTTAAGTTTAAAAAAACATAATTCATATATAAGTAGAATTAATTACCCTCTCGCATGATGCATTATAATTATAAACAAATGGAATCATACCTCATGGAGGACTTCCAATTGATGCACATAGTAGGGTGAAAAAGATTGATCTTGAACCATAACCACACCAAAAACAATGTGGAACAACCTATACCACATAAAGGATCTATCAAAACAAAACTTTATACATACCTCAATCCAAAGAAACAAAACTGGAGTGGATCCCTGATATATCAATTGAAAAAAACAAACCAAGAAGTGGGAAAAACATACCATGGATCAACCACGGATCACTGATGAATATCCACTGAGGTCAACATATCGAAGAGGGGTGAAGAAGGGCTCAAAGGAAACCTTGGGGAACCTATGGTTTACCCAAAATAAGAGGAAAAGGGGAAAATGACCAAATGAATGGAAGTTTAGATGAAAAAAAATTTTAAAACTGTACATGATCGGGGTATTATAAGATGTGTAATCCCCTTTCACTTCATGTAATCCTTGGTGTTTATTTTCTACTAGAATATGCATCGACTATTTATTTTAATAATTTAATTAACCCCAAAACCCTCACATCTTGAAAATTTCATAGAAAAATTGTGAAATGGGATTTCTTGTCATGTAATCCTATTACATAATGTGTAACTCCTCCAGCACCTCTATTGTACCTATACCTTCCTCAAAAAAATTCTTGAACCTCACCAGAGAACCTCCAACAACAAAACCCGACAAATTAATGGACCGAGAGGGCATAGCCCATTACAAATATAATCATTGATCCTATTGTATTGGATATATTGTGGCTTATTTAAATGCAATAATGTACACACAAACTCTAGTTTACTAGGGATGGGGTCTTTAAAATTTATTTTTATAAAAAATTATTAGAAACATCTGGAATTGGATTTTTGAAAACATACATTAGGAAACATAACCCTATGAATGACCTTGATGATATGTATTATTAGATGATAGTATCATCAAATTTTTAGTGAGGTAAATGTTTTCTATCTAAACAGTAAAAGTGGATATGATAAAGGAATTTATTCATATTGGTTTAATTACCCCAAAAAGAGTTGGTTGAGTATATCTCAACTCTCACTCTGTTGTATTGTGAATGTTCCCTTACTATACCCCTAGTTTGAAACTCATGGGGTACGTACATAGGTGAACTAAAATTTTATTTATAAACCATTATCAAGGACTTGAAATCATGATAAAAATGGATTCCCTTGGATAAAACTAATGTTTCAAAGATTGAAATAAAGGATTTGTTATTTAGACATCATATTTGGGATATTCCATTGATTCATATTATATTTTCTATTCCTAAAATTATCATAATTATTTTTATTCAATGGGTGGAACTAGATGGAATCGGGGTAACTATAAATGTGATGGGGAAAATAGGGGTTAAATGAAACCAAATCAAATTATGAATGGATTTAATGTTATTTGGATTGAACATAATTATTTATCATTATATGTGATTAAAAACGTCCACCATGAAAAACTCTCATAATTAATAATGAAGAGAAGCATTGTTTTTTTTTTAGATATCAAGTGGTGGATACCATAGAGGAAGGAATGTTCATTATCCTTCCTGTGAAAAATTTGGAACAAAAAACACTAGGAAATGCATCAATAGAATAGGATAATGTATCATGTGAGAAAAAAAGGAAATGGCTAAAAAAATTATTGTGTAAAAATGAAGAGTACAATAGAAGGAAATAATTATTATTCTTATGGTTTAATTTAAATTTCAATGACTTATGTATAGGGAACACAGTGATTATACATTGGAAGGCCCTAATCCAATGGTAAACTCAATGGAAAAGGAATTACCTATTCTATTTCAATTATTAAATTAAAAGCATTAAAGTGGTTATATTTTGGGATTTGAGAATTATATTGTATAAATTTTTTACTAATTATATTTTGGTTATATTAATTATGTATCATTTATTTATTATTCTTTAGTGGTATTTTATTAATGATTTTAAAACGTACCATTCCTAGTACAAATAAAAAATAAAATTGATTTATTGTAAAAGTGATATTTTTAGAATTTCATAAATATATATCAACAAGAGTGAAACAGAATTATTATAGTGGTATAAAAGGGTGAAAATTTTTACACAATTCCAAATTGGAATTTTGTTTGGAATTAGTCCCACAATGTTAAACTGTGGTGTTTTGTTTTTTTTTTGTTACTAATCTTGATGATGAATATAGTTTGAAGTTGTATGATAATTATTGAGAATTTATGTACAAAAATATCTTAGATGTAGGTAAGTAATCTCTAGGTGTTTTATAAGATGATTAGAATATAAGTTTATGGTGTTTCCTAGTGATTGATAATTTTTTGGGGCCAAAAATTTGAAAGAGTGGACAAGTTTTTTTTAATAAAAATAAATATTTTTGTGAAAATGAAAATTATGGGATAAAAGGTGAATCAGTTTTTTGATATTACATTAACACAATAATTACAGGTCTCCTCATAGAAATACATCAATGGAAGGTGTTTCATGAATGTTCTGTACCTTTATGAATGTTATAATTTAATGATTCATATCAAGTTAAACGGACATGGGAAATACATATAGAATTTGTGTGATAGTAGTGAGGCATGCACTAGAGGTGACATAAAATAGTTGATTATCAACAAACCGAGAATGTGGCATGTATGGTGGATGGTGTATAGGATCGTTGAATGATGGGTTAGCTTTATTTATAGATAGTCTACTACCCCCACTTATTTATCACATCAACCCATAGATAATCATTATAAGGTGTAGTGAAAATAATTTTGTTGAGAGACTAGTGAGCTTTCATTATGTTACAGATAGTTAACTAGTAGTGATAATGAGTGTTTTCTGAAAATTGTAAAAAAAGTGTGTTATAGTGGATTTGGTTATTTGATATTTTTTTATTATACTGCTTGGATATAGACTAGTGATGGTTTACCCTATAATATTTTATTTTAATATTCAAGATTAAATATATAGTTATTCATTTATATTGGAAGAACATAAAATAGTGATATATTTAACAATGAATAAGTATCCTCAAAGGTGATTTGGATTTAATTCATCATATCATGATTGTCCACTCCCCAATGTTAGGGTATATAACCTAATAATTATAACAATAGAGGATTGGGTTCATTCCATTTCCCCTTACATGTCATCACATTAGAAATAATTCTTTACCAAATATAGTGGAGGGATATTTAATTTTAGTCCCGACCATACCATATTTAAATCCCATATATATTTTTTCAACATGCACATGGAATCATTCATAATAGCATCATGACATAATTAAAATATGGGAATGAAATAGGTTACATAATAATCACCATAGAGAATAAAATTAAATCATCCAAATAATGAATGTGAATTATTCTAAAAAATAATATCACCATTAAAAATAAATAATAAAGGATATTTTGATATGTAAAAAAAATTATAAGGGAATTATAATCTTATATAAAAACTGAATGAAATTTCATTTTAATTTTGAATATTATTTTAAATGGTATAATTTATATATCATATGTTTGAAAAAATTATATATATAAAAAATTTCCTTGGATAATAATGGGAAATTGTCATTTAATGATTTTAAATAAAACCATTGTAAAAGTTTGGAGAAAAGATACCATGAGAAAAACAATAAAAAATAGATTTAATGGATTCCTTTAATTTTTTTAAAAATAATGTAATAAAAAATATAAGATGACCTTAATAAATCAATGCTATTGGGATCAGTACATACAAAAATAATATTAAAATCATTATGGTGGAAGTAATTTTTTTATTTAAAATAAGATATTTGTTCTTCCCCTCTTACAGCAACTATTTTTAGTGAATTATAAACCTATTAGAGGGGAAATATTAAGAATATATATGATACATACTAATTAATAAGAGATGAGAAAATTTATGGGGACTAAGGGGGAAAGAACATACAATTTTCCTTGAGGGAAATTAATGTATTTACAATCTTTGTTTCAAAGAATGATTGGAAAGAAAGTTGATATGAATTTAAAGTTGTTTCAATTAATGTACTTTGAATGTGTGGACCTGATATGGATTGTTAAATCCATTTAATTGTATGAAAATTATGATAAATATATTAAATGATGTGGTATATACACCACAAAAACTACATCTGGTTAATATTGAGTACATCTTAATGGAGGGAAATTGAGACAATGAACCCTAACCTCATATTTCTACATTTTTGAAGGATTTATAACTCTATATATAATAAATTTAAGTTTTTTATTCATTTATATAATAAAAGTTTTAATATTTATTTAACTAAATTCCAAATATCTATAATTCATTATTACCTATATATTAACTTTCTGATGTTAAAATTTATATTCATGTGTTAATTATTTGATTTTCCCAAACATATATTTGTTTAGGGGTCATGGCCCATTATCCATCATCATTGGTCTTCACCAGTAGAATGTTCATGAAAATATAATAAATAAAATTTATGTAGTTTTTTATTTTCATGGTTATTTACTAGATTTTATAGTGATGGTTCACAAGGAATATGTAAATATAAATTTTTTTCTCATTATTATATAAATTAATTTTTAAATTTATTGGTCAATATACATTATAATATTACAATTATTTTAATAATAAAATGTATTAAATTAATTTTTATTGCAAATAATAGTAATTAAATTTCAATTTTTCATTCATGATGTAAACATTATAAGATTTTTCATGTTGGGGGTAAAATAATCCTAATAAAGAAAAGGTAATAATGTTTGAATCAGTAAGAACATTATATAACATAGTTATAATAATAATTATTTTGATGTCTAAAGATATATAATTTCTTTTTATAATGATATATATTATATTTATGATGTGATGGATAAATAATATTAAAAATAATGATTATGAAGAATATAACACTGACATTATTGTCTTGGAACTTTTAAAAAAGGTAATCATGGAATGTATAGATTTTGGACTCATTGTTATGAACATATGCTCTAAAAAGTGGGAGTTCATTTTTAAGTAAATAATTTTGTATGATACTCTTATTTAAACCTAACGGTAGGAATTAGTTCATGTTGGTAAATAAGTTCTTATTTTATTGGTGATATTGAGTGGCAATTTCGTAGATTCACATTTCTCAATGTGTAAGAAATGAATTTCCCAATGAACATAGAAAAAGGTGAAAACATAATTGAACTAGGGTGTGTATCCTTTACACACCGAATATATATATTTGTCTATATATATATATTCTTAGAGATACTTTAATACTTTACAACTTAATTTAAGCCTTTAAAACCTCAATTTACCCTTACTGTGCTAACTCATTTTTTACCTTGACAACTTATATTCATCTAAAATAATAAACTTTCCCTTTTAACTTATTTCAATATATTAATTTATAAAATTAAATATATTATATTATATTATATTATATTTCTAAAGATGAAAAAATTAATTGGAAATATTAATCACGAAGGACATAATTTTTTTGAAATAATATTTTAAGCCTAAAAGTTGTTTTATTTATATTCCTTAACATGTAATAATATTATTATTATTTTTAATTAACTTTTTTGAATATATTAAAAAAACTATATTTTATTATATAAATATGGAAAATTATACATTTAAATTAAGCCAAAATATATATTGTAAAAAAATGTGTTCCAATAAAATATTTTATGTTGATAATGAGTCATAACATTATTATTATTTATAATTACTTATTTATTTAATAAATATTATTCACTTATTTAAAAAATCATTACATTTATTTTTTGATATATTTTATTAAATGAAACATTAAATGATATAATATTAATATAAAATACATTATTTACAAAAAAATGATTTCTTTAAAATAATAGATAATTTTTAGAATGAATCAATTTTTTTGGTTTATTACAAATATATTTATGTTAATTATAGGTAAAATATTTTATTTTTTATACTTTATTAACTTCTTTCTATAAAATATTCAATATGATTATTGAATAAATATTTATATCAGGACCATTTTTTCAATGATCATAAATATAACCACTGATAATTTAATAGTTATATTATGTCCCTATTTCTAAAAATATAATCTTATTAAAAATAACTCAACCAATTAATTTATTTCTCTGTCAATTTTTTTGTTTTATTTCTAATGATTTTTGTTTTATTTTATCGTTACAATTAGTGGTATAATCATTAAGGAAAACCACCATAATAAGGAATTTTTTTACTATCTTTTTATTTACATTCATCATATTTATCTATAAATATGAATAAACATATTTCAAATTTTATTGTAATGTTATATTAATTTTTATCTTATATTGTAATTTTTTTATCTAAATTAAATATATCGCGGTTCATCTTAATTTAGTGTTGCGTGTAAAACAATCTATTAAGCATGTCAATGTGATACACATATAATTTGTTACATTTTATTGTCCTTAAAATAAATTTCCCCATATATATATTTCATTATATAGATTAAAATAGTTTAGGGTACTTTTTGTTACATTATATCTTCGAGTACCCAAAACAATTCTTCAAACATATGATTTTTATAGAGGACTTTTACCAAGGTATTGGAGTATTTCATAGTCATTATTCAATAAAACTAAATATATCTATCTAGTGTTCCTAATAAGTGATAATACGATCCAATTATACAACATCTACATAAATTACATGTGAGGAATTGGGTATATAATCTCATAAAACTGATACATGGAACAAATCATGCACTTTTGTGAGGTTCAATGGAAGTGTAGTGTAATTTGATACCATCCCCATTTTATTAATGATTTTGAATTTAAAATATTATATTAGGTCCATCATTTCCTTCCTTCTATAAGAAAAATTCTTCATATATGGTGATATTCAATGAAATAGCATATCTCTAAATTCAAACATCAAAACTCATTAATGGTTCTCAGTGAACCAATTTGTACAAATTTGTGATTCTTTGATATATAAATTAATGGTTTTGATCTTTCCCATAATTCTATGAAATATTATTCTCTCTATATATTCCTCTATATAATTTTTTCAAAATATATATTGTGTTTTTCATCTTTTTCTGTAAGTATACTCATATGGTATAGTTTTAACACTAGATTGGAAACTATTATTGTATGAGAAAAATAATTCTAGAATATTTTGATCATTACTAACAATTAAATACCTTAAACAAGATCTCACCATTTATTTAAAATTTAGAGTTGTACTTTAATAGAGATGAAAAATTTTAGGATGATCATAATCGAAAAATATATGTTCTATATGATATTATCATTGTAGAAAACATCATAATATTTCCCTAAATAGTTGTTATCTATAAAATTCAATAGAACATGATTCATGAAATTAACCCAATGCTTTATGTATATATATATTTTATTGTTAAATATATTACTATATTTAAATGAAATAAAATATCATAATAATTCAATAAATCCCAACACAAATGGATTTATTTTCATTTAAATGTCTTAGGATGTCCTAAGATTAAATTTATAGTGACTTCCTCCCATTTCCATATTTTCATGGGTAATAGTTACACATCCCAATTGACTAATAACATTTGGAAATGAAATTATACAAAACCTTGGATCATGATATATACTCTGTAATCATTCCATTTATGTTTTCTCTTTATATGTTATCCTTGAGTTATCTATAAAACTTTATGATTCAATGATGGATATTGAATGGGGAGTTAAGATAATAAAATATTTTTTCAGTTCCGGTATTTATGGACACATACTTTATTTCAAAATTTTATTCACCCATAATTTCTAATGATGATCCCTATAATATTCCATACCTTCATCTATAGCTTTATACACTACTTCTGCACCTTCATTAACATTAGGTGGATGAATTATTTTGTAGTTCCTTAGGAAAAATAATACTTCTACACTAAATAAATGATTAATTAGTATATCCAGTTAAAATCAATCATTATTGGGCCTCTATAAATCCTAATCAATGATAAATTATCATAGTCCTTCATACTCAGTGAATCAACCATATAACACCCCGACTCCAGACTATTTAGAGGGAGGTTTCATCCTCTGATGCCTAGAGCCTGTGCGTTAATAAACATGGTGTATAATTTTTTTTTCTTTTTTGAATAAAATATTGATAAATTACACATAACATCCATATAAAGGATATTTATGGTTTTGGTTCTGGAAATCCAGACACAAATGATGCAATTCTTCATAAATTAATGATAAATTCTCCTTTAAGATTCCACTATTTAGTGTAACTCAAATATACTAAACCTGTAAAAATAAATTGAAATCATAGGGTTAGAATAATAATGCCTAGTAAGGGGGTTTTAAAAATAATATTTCAAATAAATCCAATTAAAAACATAACTTTTAACATAATCATAAAACATTTTCTTGAAATAAAACTGCAATACATGAAGCACAACGTTAATAGTTTTCCAAAATTACCAATAAAAATTTAGGGAAAATTATAAGGGCTATGGATGAAACACTTTCCAATAATATGAAAACTTATACAAAATTCATGGTGTGCAGTAAAAAAATAAAGGGTAAACCATATTATTCAAAGTGTAACATGGAAGGGTGCAGGTACATAATTTACAAATGATAGTACTACATGATAAGAGTTGATAATTAAAGTTTAACATTAATTTCTTTCCTTACTAATGTCAAATCCTAAAATTCCAGGTAAATATATGGAATTTGTATTAAAGTTCAGAAATTGAGTGCTGAATAAACATGATTCAATGTGCATTTACTTCCCCTGAAACTCAAAAGTAAAATCTCTTAACCAATGATATTATACTAGTTAAAGAATCACTTGTTTGGTCATATACTAACACATAGTGAGGGAATTTATAATGCTAGATTATTTCAAGGCCTTGTGCCATGACCTAATTTATCTCTTGAGAACTACTGATGCATTGTGTGACTTTCATTAACTAACCCTTAACCTGTAGGGATTTGATTAACTAGTTCCCAACCCGTTATATACTAATTCCAATACATTCCTCATATGTCTAGTAAGGTTGTATATTCAGTGTGTCTCATACCACTTCGAATGTTTAACTTATTATCTCATATATTCAAGGTGTCCCATACCACTTGGAATATTTTAGTTCTTATTACTTTAATTATCATGATATTCCAGTTAACATTTCAAAATTGGTAGTAACTATTTTTCTCAATGATATTTATAGACTAATATATGCTCTTGCACATGTAAAAATAACTTAAGAAATAAAATAAATGATTATTCAGGAATTGTCACATAAAATGATAACCCTTAAATTATAAAATCCTTATTCCATGAAAATGAACATTTCATATTCCAAAATGCATAATTTTGAATTTAAGGTAGTTTTCATTTATATTTAAAACATATTCTGATAAATGGGAATACCAAACAAAACTAAACTTAAATAACTGAAATAATTTTAGAGTGGTAGATTCTTTATGAATTAAAGTGAAATATGATAGATGGGAAACAATTGTTTCATGTGAATCATTCATGAATAAAATTATAATTAAACATATTTCTCTACATGTGCATAATCATACACATGTATTCATGAATAATCAAAAGACTATTCCAATTTTCTAAAGAAAAATATAAATGCATGAATTTGTGTGATTTTGGTTCTCATACATATATATGTGGATTTAAAAAAAATATATATAACCATGTATATATGATGTTTATTCATGAGAATTTCATAACCAAAACAAGGTTTAATAATTTTTTATATTTATTATACAACTCAAAGACATAATTTAATTACAAATAAAATTGGTTTTATGAAAACCTAATTTGGATCTTGATTAAAAATCGTAAGTGTATACATATAATTGTATATATATATACATATATATTTTATATAATATAATTATACAAAACAAAATAGGATACATACATGATCAACATGTATATAAACGAAATATTTACAAAATTCAAAAATCACATAACAACTCTGGTTTGTTTAGAAACTAAAAAGATTTATATACATATATCCATGTGTAAAAGTATATAAATGGGTTTTATATAACAAAACCGTCGAAAACTGATGAATAACTCTTAAAATTTCTATACATTTTCAAAAAAAATATGATTTAAACATTGATAAAAAACACATAGAAGACTTAAAAAACAATTCGAAATGGAAAATATATAAACAATATGATTATATATATATATAACCACATATACAAAGTGTGTATATAGGTTTTTCACAAATAAGATAAGGTATATTAAACCCTTAAACAATTAAAATTTGACATTAACTTTTCATAAATAAATTCTTTTTATTGAAATATAAAAATCCCTATAAATTATATGCAATATAAAAAGTAGAGAAACCAATTTCAATTACATAAATAAAATTTATGATAAATAAATGTTTTAATATTAAATAGTTTCCCCTTACCAGATCACAAATAAACACCATATCTTTCAACTAATAAAATCAGAAAGTAAAATGCATAATATCCCATAAAAATAAATGACACAAATGCATATTTTTTTTATGAAAACACACAGGGAAAAAAATTTAAAACAATACAATTCCACTTAAAAATTAAAATCATAAAAAATTTGATTGTAAAAAATAGAACTTATAAAAATAATATCCCTTACACAACCTTAAATGAAACATGACTTGTAAAATTAAAATAAATCCTTACCACTGAACACAACTTTGATAAATTCTAACTCATTACTAATTTGAAAAGAAAATAACATAGTTGAAAATATAATTTTCACCCTTACATGATTTTTATATACAGAAATACTTTTGTTACTACTTTTAAGCACACAACAATTCTGGACTAGCAAAACATTTTTACCATTTTCATTTGCACAAAAGTTTAGGGATTTTATAGACATAAAAAATATGAGCATGTAACATAACAGGGTGGATAATTTGAGACAACATGATAGTATAATTTATTTTATTATAATAGAACATCCAAAGAATAAAAAATTGCATAACAATGTGGGAATAAACAATCATTGCGGTGCAAGATTGCAATCAGCCAAATCACACAATTAAAGTAATAAGACCAATCCATGAGGAAATAGAGGAATGAAAGTGACATAAACATTATAAAACATTGATAGTGAAACTAAAAATGGACAAACAACTATTCAAAAAGGCTCAAAAATAAAAAGAAAAATAATTCAAACATCATGCTGATAAATAGTCAAGACAGGGAAATCAGACGAAAATGAGTACAACTTTGAAATCGACACCCTAAAAATGTGGAAGATTCAAATGCCTAAAAAACAAAAAAAAAACTAACTTTTTAGGTTGATGAAAAACTAAATACCCTTAGATATGGGTTTTTTTATTGGCTTTGGAAACCCAAACAGCACACAGACTTGTCACCGGTGCTCGGCCCGCTTGTCCCGAACCACCGCCATGCCTCCGACTCACCCGACCTGTTCGAGATTCCCGTCTCTAGATGACTCCTGAAAGAACCCTTATCGACGCCAACCTCTTATGTGACACACCCTGCTGAAACCCTATGCTCGATTCTAGAGATCGGGACCCCCCTTACATGACTTATTTCCCATTTTTATTCAAATTCACTATTATTATCATTACATCCTTGTTATTATATCATTATTTTAAAACAATAACATATTATTATTATCATTTTTTTATTATTTAAATGAAATTTAATTACAATTAAATATTTTATAAAGTAATAATTCTATAAAAAAATAATGCAATTATTCAAAAATATCATATATTTATATATCATATCATTTAAAAATAAAAATTATATTTATTTAAAGAATCAAAATTATAATAAATCATAAATATTCAATAAATTTTTATTCAATTTTTAAAAAATATCATTCATATATGTGAAATTTTAACATTCTATTAAAACAGTTATATTATATATTTATAGTTTTATTAAACAAAATTCAAAATGTTAATAATGTTATAAAAATTAATCTAATCAAAACTTATAATCTTAAAATTATTGTGTTATATAAATATATATATATATATGTATATATATATCATATTTTTTAAATTATATAAAACCCATATAATTATTCATATAATAGATTAAATATTTGTTCACATAAATAAAAATAGTTCACTTTAAAAAATAATATCATTAAAATACTTTAAAATAATAATTTTCAATGTCATGTATAACCTCAATATAAAATTATAATTTTATAATAGTATTAGTTTTATTTCATAATTTCATACAATTAAAATCTAGTATATATATGTGTGTTTATATATATATATATATCATATTTTGAAAATCAAGCAAAAAATTAGCTCTATTCATATATTAGTATAATTATTATTTAAAATATTTTATTATATAATAATTTGATAAGAATAAATTTTTTTTAATAATAATAGTTATTTGAAATTATTCTTTAAACAAAGTGAGATAATATTTACTTTGAAAATTGTACTTATAGTAAAACAATATTAATTTTCAATTATTATTTTAAAGAAAATCTTCTTAAAAATGTTTAAATTATAAATATATTTTTTTAATAAAACAATAACGGTCACCTAATTTTAAACTCTAATGATCATAAAAATAAAACAACAGTCGTATTAAGACTCTACCAGCTATAATAACAGTCATAAGTATTTCCAGTGATCAAGAAGACCCTTATAAATACATGTTTATGGTATTTCATATCTTTAAATCATTTTGTTTTACAAATATTTTTCTATACATTCCTTTAATGCTTAGTAATTGTGCCATTCTTCTAGAGATTTCATTCTACATTACGGTCGGTCTAAGGGATGAGGGCTACATTCTTGGTCTCATCGTAGGGTTAGGAGGTCTCCCAGTGGTGCTCCTCATATTTTCCATTAGTTTCTTAGGCTATCTATGGTCTTCTAGCCTTGTTTAATTGTAATTGTTTCAGTGTTTTATTAAATAAAATATGTCTTGTTTTTATTTTGAAAATACTATTTTGAACAGTATTGAAATTATGAAAAGTAAAACAATTCAAACTATTAAGATATTATTATTATACATAAAATAGGTTTAGGGTGTCACATTATCCCCCCTTCAAGGAATTTCACCCTCACAATTCTGTTACATTCACACATTTCAACTAGCAAAATTCAGTCAGACATCACTCCTGATGTCCCTTCACCAAGTCCACCATTGTGGATAATTTTCTGATGTCCTCATGTGGATTTCCAGATTAGTTTTTAGTTCCTCAACCACTTTTTCCCATATACATCATGAGAAGTTAGGGCCAAACCAATGAATAAGACATTAGGGTTACCAGAGGGATTCTTGAGAGGTGTGGAGATCAGATATTTCCAAACGGACTTACTTCTTATAGATCTGTCAGACCACATTATGACTTAGAGTGTTGATGTCAAAGAGCTTCCCATACATACTAAAACTTAGGACATAAAACATATAGGCTGCTCGAAGGTAACCTTCCAATAGAGCTTCTCAAATATTTCCCAAAGATAGGTAGTTCTCGAACAAAGTGAAACATAGGAAGAGACCATTGTAGTACTTCTCTCCCCGCCTATACTCTACAAATTGTGCATTTTTGATATGGTAAAAGACGTAACTGCATCCTTGGTAGGAACAGAGGATATTTGGGCTGATCAACACTTAATAGAGTAGTTTTCAAGACAAAAGTAGGTTCAAAAAAGGATGGTAGGCTTCTAAACATGAATTGATAATTATAAACTCTAGTAATTCGGTAGGAAGTGATAAGAGGTTTTTTGGTGCATCCCCTTCTTCAATCTAAAAATTTTAAAGAAGAAGGTTTACTCATTCAGGAATAACCATATTAAAAAAGAGATGCTTAATATGAAAATACATATTAAAGTACCAAAACATAAAAATATAACATTATCCATTTAGTACAAATTTCATGAAACTCAGGGTGTTACATATTCATTTGTTCCCTCTTACAAACTAACTAGTACAGACTTTTTGACATCCATCATGATGTACCTTCATAGGTCTCACTAGCATTGCCAATTTCTTCAATTCAAAATTAAACGAATCCCTAAAACGGTTCCAGATTCCTCGATCTCATTGGTCTAGATGCATCATAGGCAACTTGGATCAATCATGTGCGGACATCTGAAGTTCCAAGAGAAAAATACAAGAAGTGTATGAAGCTGGGGGACATCAGCATGAACTTGATGTCTATAAAATAAACGGGAAGACTCGACCTAAAGAATTTAAAACTCCATAAGTTGACCAGAAAGACTATAGGTCTAAATTTGACAAAGGTATGATACTCGAAGGTCACCCTCTTGTGAATCCTCTCAGAAGTCCTTTAGTAATTGAAAATATCAGCTACTGTAATGAATTTAAACTTACCCTCAAAATACATTCCTTTAAGTGCATTGAACAGAAGTTGAGCATGTGTAATAAGGAAGTAGTCAAAGCCTAATCCTCGGTGCACTTGAAGTACACGGTGAGAGTTCAATACATAGTAGAGATGTTTACATGATAGAAAAAGGTTTTCAAAAGTTTCATATCCTTTTAGACATGACGTGGAAATTATAATATCTAGTATATCTGTTGGAAGAGACAAAATACTTCTTTCATATTCTATTTTAAAATTTGAATAAATAATTCTCATTCGTAATAAATAATAAAAAAATTTATTGTTCTTTAAATTTTCAAAAGTTTCCTAAACCCACCTCTGATACCAACTATAATGCCTGACTCCAGACTGTTCAGAGGGAGGTTTCGTCCTCCGATGCCCAGAGTCGGTGCATTAATAAAAATGGTGTGTAATTTTTTTATTTTTGGAATAAAATTATAATAAATTACATATCACATCCATACAGAGGATCTTTACAGTTTAGGATCTAGAAAACTAGATACAAATGCTACACTTCTTCAAAAATTAATGAGAAAGACTCCACAAAGCTGCCACCATTTCGTGTAACTAAAATCTAATAAACCTATAAAAATAAATTCTAAACCTATGGTGAGAATAAGAATGCCCCATAAGGGGGTTTAAAAAATAATATTTCAAATACAACCTTTTAAAAACATCACTTTTAAAATAATATTAAAACATTTTCTTCAAACAAAACAAAAATACATGAATCACAATGTAATAGTTTTCCAAAATTACCAGTAAACAATTAAGGGAAAATTAAAAGGGTTATAAATGAAATACTTTCCAATCATATCCACACTTATTCAAAATGCATGGTGTGCATAAAAAAAATTAATATTTAACCAAATCATTCAAAGTGTAACATGCAAGGGTGCAGGTACAAAATTTAGAAATTATAGTACTACATAATCAGAGTTGTGCATAAAAGGAAAACATTAATTTCTTTAATTACAAACTGAAAATCATAAAATGGAAATTAAATCTCTTACATTAGTGTTAATGTTCAAAAATTAAGTACTGAATAAAAATTATGGCATGTGCATTTTCTTCTTCTGATACTCATAAGTAAAATATCTTAACCAAGGATATTCTACTAGTTGAACAATCACTTAGTTGGTCATATATTAACACATAGTGAGGGAATGTATAATTCTTGACAATGTCAAGGCCTCGTTCCATGACTTAATTTGTTTCATGAGAACTACTGATGAATCGTGGGTCAATCATTAACCAGTCCCCAACCCATAGGGCTTTTATTAACTGGTCCCCAATGCTTTATATACTAAGTTCAATACATTCATCGTATGTTGAATAAGGTCATATATTCAAATTTTCCCATTCCACTTTTAATATTTAACTTATTATCTCATATATTCAAGGTGTCCCATACCACTTGGAATATTTTAGTTTTATTACTTAAATTATCATGATACTCTAGTTAACATTTCTAAATTAGTAGTAATAATTTCTCTCAATGACATGGATGGACTAATATACGTTCTTGCACATGTAATAATAACTAAATCACATAATATACATTCTTATTCAAAAATTATCACATAAAATGATAACCCATAAATTATAAAATCCTTATTCTAGGATAATGAACATTTTATATTCCATGAAAATGAACATTTCATCTATCAAAAATAACATTTCTCCCATTTGAGTGAACATAGTTATTTAATTTTATAATCTTGAGAATTTTCTCAAAAGTGATAATAGTTTCTATCCAATCCAATTAATATATAGTTCATTATTAATTTAGATAGTAAGGTACATTATTGAAACACATCCATCATTTTAGGATCCATATATATAACTTCACATATGATTATAGGACCTAATAATGTTATTTTTATATCAATGATTAACACTTTTGAAATTTAAAATATAATTTCATCTTTCATTATTATTTTAGAAGGATCCTTAAATATTTTCCATGCTCATACATTATTTTTTAATATACTATACTATAATCTATAATGAAAAAAACAAATTTATTGGAAAAATATCTAAATAATTTATTCATAAATTAATGATGATGATAGGGAATTTATATATAAAAAGGCATCACTTCAAGTACATAGTTTCCATATTATAATGACCTAGAATTTCCCTATATTTTTTTAAATATATGGAATTATTTTGAGACCAGGCACTGAGATGGCATGTGATTTCAAGGCCCATAGTTCCCAAAATGAACCGTCGAAAAATGTTAATCTTTAAATAGCACATGTGAAAAGTTTTCCTAAAAAAGTGGAATAACTCTTAAATTGGTGCCCAGATAAGAAATATGAGGGAACTATTGAATTTAAGATGGTGGTTTTACCCTAGCCATGAATTATGTTTAGTCTATGTAGGCCTCTAGTTAGAAAACTTGAAAATGGCATAACCATAAAGAAAACAATTAGATAAAATTATTTTATTTTTGAAATGATTATAAATCACGAAAGATGACTCAGATTAAAAATCAAAGATCACTGCTGAGCTGGTGAGGTTATGCTTTCCTTAGGTAGATTCTAACATTGGCTACGTGGGCCAATAGTGGAAGTTAGTTTTTTTCTGTAAATAAATTAATTAAGTAACAATTATTTTATTGTTAAATCCTTGTAACTCCTAAATGGTAACTCAGATTTGAAATCCGAGAGTACTGTTGAGCTCATGAGGGCATGTTCTCCTTAGGTGGAGCCCAACCACAACTAACGCAGGTTTATTGTGAAATTAAATTTTTGAAATTTTTTTAAGGTTCATTTAAATTAAAGTGCGAGCGGGTTTTTCTAACTTTTAAACTGGTATTCAGATCAAAAATATAAGGGCATCTTTGAATTTAGAATGTATATATTCTCCTAGAATGTACTTAACTTTGGTTGTCAAAGGCCTTAATTTTTCATATCGTTCAAGAAAAATAATAAAATAATTTAAAATAATTATTTTTTTTCTTTTCTAAACATTGAGTGGAGGACGGTGACAATGCGGTGCAGCAACGAGGCGGCGACGAGGAGCATAAATGAGGCTAATTAATGGAATGTATCATGCACCGTAATGATGTAATAAAAGAATCATAACTGCCTACCAATGAGATGTCGCAGCGTAACTAAAATGCTAAGATGTGTTTTACTTTTAATAGTTTATTGTGATTGTAGGACAAGGATTAATCAGAGAGGATCATATGAAGAACCTCCAATGGTATTCCTCTACAATGAAGAAAGACACGTCGACCGATCATCACTGGCTTTGACATGCCTCGAAGAACGGTACTGGAAGCGACATCAACATCCAGAAACCTTGACGAAAAATGCTTCGGAATCGAACATCAATGAGTTCAGGGGTTTTTTAATTTTAAAATTTCTTCCCCATTCTTTTTTTCTATAAAAGATGAACACGGATCAACTGATGAACAGGTTGATCCACAATTCGTGCATTTATACGGGAGGGTGACTTTTCTTTTGGGATGTCTTTATTCAATATTGAATTATCATTATTGGTTGAACTGAAATTCTTGGAACTCCATTGATTATAAACTTATAATATAGAGGGAACATGATGATATGAATAGGGCCCAATCCTTTCCATTGTGGTAGTTCTTCATGGCCAAACTCTTGAATTGGAGGCAAGACATATTTGAGATCATCACGGTGAAGAGGGAATTCTCCAGCGGCCACAGATGTAGGTAGTGCAAAGAACAAACCACTGGAGCACATCTGGTGGTCAGTCGAAAGTTTTTTTGTCACTCCGGTGGTGTTGGCTATGGTGGCGAGGTCATGCGGTGGCACCAGCCGCATTCTTAATGGTGGGACAGAGGGTCACTGGAAATGCTGGCGACTGGGTGGAGCGGCGCGCCCATCGACAAGCGGACGTAGCAGGTGACCATAGCTGACTAGTAGTAGTGGCATGAGCGATGTGGTGTCGACTGCCACGTGGTGGGATGACCAATGTCTAGGCCATCTGGTTACTTGCACACTGCGGTCCGTTGATCATGGTTGCAGGAGACCTTATGTCCGTAGGGCCAGTGGGGGCCGGATGCGGTGCGGTTGTCGCCTCCCAACTGGGCGACTACCCTTACGGTCAGGCATCAGGCTGGTGGGTCGTTCCCTAGATAGTAGAACGGTCCCACACCATCGGGCCCAACCCACATCGAGTGGCCAGATCTACGCCTTTTGGGTTGGGCCAAACGAGACTGTGTGGTCTAGTGACCTGGCGGGCTAGACCCTCGGCCAAACCAGGTCGGGTCTAGCAAGGCCCATTAGTCCTGGACCACTAGCCCGGTCGGACCAGACTGACCCCTACCTAGACCAGGTCAGTTCAAGTCTATATTTTTTAACTAGAGTTTGTGGGACCCCTGGTCTAGCTTCGTCAGGTCGGTCTGACTGGGTTAGACCACGCCTAGACACAACCGGCCCCTGGTTTACTAAAACATGTGTATCTCTCAAACAAGGTTTCCAATTGACGTTCCATCAATAGTGTTGGGACCGTCGCGATGAGACGGTCCCTCTTAGATAATATACGTGTGTTTTGGAAGAGGTTGGCATACGAACGGGTTGGATCAGACTCAAATCCAACTGAGCAATTTTTACAAAAAAATCCCATAACTTACAGACCAGGAGTCAGTTGGATGCACTGTCTATTACGTTGGGACCCTTATGACGAGACGGTACTTTGGGGTTACTCTATCTAGAAATTAGTGGATGTTGAGGAATGATAAAAATCTTAAGGTGAAGATCCTCCCAGAATAAAGCATGCTATGTGTGGGAATCCAATGCTTGGCTGGGACGTGAAGAATGAATAACGATCATGGGTGGGTCATCACCTAGAGATCATGTGTGGGTTAGCACCTATGTATCATGTGTGGGTCAAAAACAAGGGATCCTGTGTGGGTCATCACCCAGTAACCCTATGTGGATTAGCAGTAGATCCACTTGATAGAATAAGATGATCGATCTTTATGACTAATCATCCTTACTTTTGTACTTAAGTTTTACTTAATGTGAGCTGTGTCTTTTAGTTCTGTTATTTGATTGATATCTTTCTTGGTGGTATTAACTCTATGTTATTTTTGTTTTTGGTGTTTTACTTAATGTATTGTTGAGATAACTTCTTGGGTCTTGGGGTCCCTATTGAGTATTGTTATACTCACCCTTACACGGGCTTTGCATGAACCAATTGTGTCTTGTGCAGATGACAGACAAATTTGACTAGGACATTAGGGAACAAGGACTAGACGGTGCTTGGAGGTGGATTGATATACGTGGTGTGTTGTAGTGACATCTGACAGAGATCTTTACCTACCCTCTAGGTAGGATCCTTGGAAGAAGACCTCTGGAGCTTGTACTTATTTTTTTGTACTTTCCTTTCAGTTGGGCTTGTATTCTGGCACCTTTTACTTTCAGTTTACACACTTTTTTATAAATAGTGATACTTTTTTTGGTTGTACTACTTTATTTCCATTGTGGTTTCCTTTGTGTGGTATTCCTTGTCTGTGTGTGTACATGTTTAATGGAAATTCCTTCCCTTTTGGGATATTCCTTTCTAGTGCTAGTCACCAACCCTTGGCCTATGGAAGGTGGGCTTGGGGTAGTCACAGCCTGGGCCCCGGAAGATGGGTTGTGACAAAGTGGTATCAGAGGGAGTTCAGTTCTACCAGAAGAACTAAATGTTTTTATTTTCGCTGGGGGCTATAGTGTTATTTGTATTGAGTTCATCTTTTATTCCGAGGAGTCTAGTGTTGGTTCATTGGTCGACGTATCAATACACTAGGACCCTAAATTCTGTTTTCTGACTCGGTACATGAAAACAATGATTGTATGTGTTTTGGATTTTTTTCTCTTGATCTCTTTTTATTCAGCTCACCATGTATAACTTATTTAATGTGGTTCATCTTAATTCTCTTTCAAGATTCCTTCATGCATACAGCCTTCCAAGATTCCAATGCATGACCATGAGGATGGTCCAAATAGTGATGAGGCATCATTACAAGGATCATTTCCAGAGTTGGTACCTTCGGGCGGTGTCCCAGCAATACCACTGCATGTTGGTTAGTTGTTACTACTGGCACTATTGGTAGAGGCCACATGTAGGCATAGTGTATTACATGAGTTTCAACCACAGATACCCATTAGGTTCTGAGGAAATCCTAACTCACAGGTGGCTTAATACTGGATTGAGGTGGTGACTAAGTTTCCATCTATCCAGGGCACCATTAGATCAGATGGGGGTCATGGAAGTGAGACTTATATATGGATCAGCAGGGTGATGGAAGAGTGTAGATTACCCCGATCTTAAGATGAGGTTACTTTTCCGTGGATAGATATTGAGAACATTTCTCAGAGAAGGGTTCTATTTCCATAAAAAGTTAAGGGGTAAGTGTTCCCAAGAGCTTCTATAGCTTTGGTAGGATGACATGTGAGTATCTGAGTATTCGTCAAGGCATACTAATAATTCTAGGTACTCTATGAATACGATATGACCAGTGCTTTAGGGATCGGACCTCTAAGCGAGATGTGTTTAGGGACATCTGAGCCAGTATTATTGCTCTGTGCATTTTTTCTTTTGTTAGGGTGCTAGAGAGAAACTTTTTGGTTGATAGTTCTTTGGATGAGCAGATAATGATAGTGAATGTATGCATTGGGAAAGTAGAAAACCGATTTAATTCTCATAGACTTAGATGTGTAAAATGTTTTGTGAAGAGGAGGTGATAGGGAAAGATGAATCTTTAGGGCAGTAGATGTGGAAGAGGTGTTAGGAGAGTAGTAAGAGGTGGTATATGTTTTGACGTGTTACAACCACCACCTCAATGTGGTCCCCACCTAGATCTGGGAGCTAGAGAACATGGGAAGGGAGTATCTTCATGTGGTCAAGGAATATTACCCAAGGGCTCCAGGAATTATTTGAGGTATTTTCTATGTCTATTACTAGCTGCAGTATTAATAGACATTGGTACTAATCATTCTTTCTTGTCACAAATCTTGTTCAAGACCTAGAGTTTTTTGTTAAACCATCGACTTGATCCTTAATTATAAAGATACCTATGGGAGGAGACTAAAAATCACACTTATGATAATGGTGTGATCTGACCCTAGAAGTGATATTTTTGGTTGAAACCTCTTGGTGGAAGCATCGAGGCCTTACAACATTATTCTGGGTATAGACTAGTCATCCCTAGTTCATGGCCATATTGACTATTTTAGGTAAAAGGATGTGGTATATCTACAGAATTCAAATGGGGTTTTTCTATGAAAAATTAAACCTAAGTGGCACGGGATAAAACTCATGCATAGGAGGGTGTAGCTGATCACTCTTGAGTCATCCAACCTTACCCTAGTGGAAGCTTGTGTTTTGAGTTTTCAGTTCCCTATAGTAGTGGCCTACAATGGGAATAGCCTTTTGAAATATGTTTCCATGATTACCTCCTCATAGAGAGTGGGACTTCTGCATTGACTTGTACCCAATGACGACACCGATATCTACACCTACATATCAGATGGCTCTTGTGGGGCTCGGAGATCTGAGAGTACAGTTGGGGTACTTGTAGAGGAATGGATTAGTGAGAACCAGTGTTAGAGGTTATGTGTGGATTACTAACAGCTTAACCAAGTGTCCATAGAGAATGATTACCCACTACCAAAGGGTTGATGGGCACATCAATCAGTTAAAGGGGTAGCCTTTCATGTGTATATAAAGTTACTCATAGTATTTTCAGCAGTTGAGACAGTGGTGATCGATGGAGTTTCTCCAAGACTATGAATTTGAGATAGTCTATACTCATAGGAAGGGGGGCATGGTAGCTTACGTGCTCAGTAGGAGGTCTGGTTTGTAGCTGCTGAGTGAGGCGACGAAGTAGCTGGTCGCGATGAAGATATCCTTTGTGGATGATGATGGAGAAAATTACCTCCTGTGTATGATTTTCACTCCCCCAATCCTTTAGCGAGTGGGGGAGTCACATCTTGTGGATGTTTACTGTGAGGCCTGATGTGCTTAGAAATCCTCAGGATGGACTACAAATAGATTTTATACTAGTGGGGAGCATGTCATCCTTTTCCGAGGACGTACCATGGTACTAGTGAGGTTACATGAGTAGGTGTTGAGGGAATTCCATCAATACCCTTTGGGGGTACATCTTGGTGTGGCGAAGATCTACCAGGACCCCTGACATTAGTACTATTTTCCTAGGATAGAGAAAGTAGTGGACGAGTTAATTTTAGGATGCCTCACTTGTCAGAAAGTGAAGGTCAAGCATCAGGTCCTAACAAGCTTGGCACAACCACTCGATGTACCAAAGAGGAGATGATATGATATCTCAATGGAATTTGTGATAGAGTTACAATCCACATCTAGGGGCCATGATTCTATCTGGGTGATTGTGGACCAACTAACCAAGTTATCTCTCTTACAACCCAAAAGGGAGTAGGGATCAGTAGAGGGATTGGGGCACCTATATGTTCAGAATATAGTGTGGCTCTACAGGTTTCCTTTGAAGTTAATCTCAAACCATGATGCATCCTTTACATCCTGGTGGTGGGAGGGGTTGCAGAAGGCATTTGGGACACATCTACGCTTGAGCATAGCTTTTTAACCTCAAACAAATTGTTATATGGAGTGGACCATAAACACCATGGAGGACATGCTTCATGCTTATGTCCTGGATTTTGGTCATAGTTGGGAGGACCTCCTACCAATTGTGGAGTTTGTGTACAACAATAGTTGTCAATCCACCATTAGCATGGCACGGTTTTAGGCCTTGTACGGGTGGACATGTAGATCACATCTATGTTGGACGGACCTAAGGGAGTCAGCACTCATGCGTCCAGAGTTGGTATGGGCGATCACTAAGAAGGTGTAGATCATCCAGGAGAGGATGATGACTATATATATATTAGGTAGAAGTCTTATGCTGATATGAGATGGATACCCTTGGAGTTCGAGGAGGGACACCATGTTTTCCTTCGAGTCTCACCCCAATAGAGATTGTAGAGATTTTCCCAGGGTGTAAGCTATCTCTGAGGTTCATCGAACCATTTCAGATCCTCATCAAAGTTGTAGATTTAGTGTACTACCTAGCTCTTCCCCCACAAATTCACTGGGTGTATGATATTTTTCATGTTTCACATTTGAGTAGGTACTGCATGATCCATCGCACAACATCAATTGGGTGAGCTAGATATTGACAATGTGCTGATGTTTGTGGAGTTCTCAATGGAGATAGAGGATTAAAATGAGCGGGTCCTTTATGGATGGTCAATTCATCTAGTGTGTGTTCAGTGGTATCATAAGAATCTTCATGAGAGCATAAAGGAGTGGGAGGCTAAGATTCATGCTCAGTACCCCCTCTTGTTTGGTTATCCTTTTTTTTGTATTTTAGGGACATAAATCCTTAAGGTGGAGAGAATTTAATGTCCCATAATTTCCATATAATTTTTTTAATTATATGGAATTTTTTTGAGACCATGCACTGAGACGACATGGGATTCCAAGGGCTAAAGTGCCCTAAATGATCCGTCGAAAAATATTATGACTTAAATAGCACATGTGAGTATTTTTCCTGAAAAAATGGAATAACTCTTAAATGGGTGCTCGAATCCAAAATCTGATAGAACTATTACATTCTAGATTGTAGGTTTAGCCTAGGCGCAACTTTAGTTTAGTTGGTGTTGGCCCCCATTGAGAAAACCCGAAAATGGAATAACCATAAAGAAAAAAGTTAAATAAAATTATTTTATTTTCAAAATTCTTATAACTCATGAAAGATGACTCAGATAAAAAATATGAGACCACCTTTGAGCTCATGTGGGTATTCATTCCAAAATAAGAATAAAACATTGGTCGGCACGGGAAAATAGTGAAAGTTAGTTTATGGACATAGATAAAATAATTAAGTAATAATTATTTTATTTCTAAATCCTTATAACTCCTAAATAGTAACTTGGTTTGGAAATCCATGATTATTGTTGAGATCATGAAGGTGTCTTCCCCTTAGGTAGAGCCTAACCTCGATTGGTGCGGGTCGAGGGTGAAAGTTAAAATTTGAATGTTTTTTAAGGTTCATTTAAATGAACATGCGAGCGGGTTTTTCTAAATTTTAAACTGGTGATCAGATTAAAAATCCAAGGGCACCACTGAATTTAGAATGCCACCTAGAAAGGAATTAACTTCGATCGGAAAATTCCAAATGGAAAAGTTAATTTTTCAGACTTTTCAAGAAAAAGAAAAAAATAATATAAAGGAATTATTTAAATTATTTTCTCACCATTGAGTGGTGGATAGAGACGTTGTGGTGTAGTGAAGAGGAAACGAGGCTCACTAATGGCTCGTATCATGTAGCATAACGATGCAATAAAGGAATTGTAAGAGCATAATGATGTGACCTCACAGTGTAATGCAAACACTGTGGCATGTATTCAATTTAATTTTTTGATGTGTTGGTGGGACGAGGATTAATTCACAAGGATAATCTAAAGAACCTTCAATGATCTTCCTCTCCAATAATGAACAACACACCGACAGATTATCACTGGCTTCGACATGCCTCGAAGAACAGTGATGAAAGCAACGTCGACATCATTAAACCTCAAGGATGAATTATTTGGCATTGAATATCAATGAGGTAGGAGTTGTTTAATTTTAAAATATCTCATTCATTCTATTTTTCTAGAAACAATGAACACTGATCAACCCATGAACAGGTTGATCTGTGATTCATGCGTTTATGTGGGAGGGTAAATTTTCTTCTGGGATTTCTTTATCCAAGGATGAATTATCATTGTTCATTGAACTAAAATCCCCAGACCTTCCTTGATTATAAATATTTGATGTAGAGGGTGTGGGCTGACATGAACAAGGCTCGACCCCCTCCATCATGTGTGTTCTTTGTGTCCAAACTCTCAAATCATCGGCAAGACAGATTTGAGAACCTTTCGTTGAAGAGTACAATCTCTGGGGGGATATAGATGTAGGTGGCATGAATAATGGTCCAATGGAGTGCATTCGGTGGTCTGCTAAAAGTTTCTATACCACATCGGTAGTGGCGGATGCGGCACTGGCAGCGTGTCGGATGGTGAGATAGAGGGTCTTCGGCCATGCCGATGTTCGGGTGGAGTAGTGCGCCCGTCGGCACATCGAGGCGGTTGGAGGCCACGACAGACTGGCAGCGGTAGAAGCGTGAGATGTGGCGCCGCATGGTGGGACGACCCGTGTTCAGGCCATCCGGTGGCTGGAGATTTGTGGTCCATCGACTGTGGTTGGTGGAGGCCATGTGTCCGCATGGCTAGTGGGGTTCGGATGCGGCGCGACTACCATGTCCTAGCTGGACGGCCGTACCACAGGCCACCTGAGTGACCGGACCTCAGGTTGGCAGGCCGCACCCCATCCAGAAGGTTGGACCAGTAGCCCAGTAGGCCAGACCCACACTTTCAGGCCAAACCCATACCTTTAAGGCCTGACCGAATGAGACTGGGTCACTAGGCGGCTTAGAGGTCTGGACCCTCATCCAAACCAGGTCGAGTCCAGCGAGGCCAATATGCCTGGACCACTGGCCAGACCAGAACAAACCAACCCTGACCAAGACCAGGTATGGTCGAGTCTGTCTTTTTAAACCAGGGTGTGTGGTACCCCCTAGTCCGGGTTTTTCGGGTTGGTCCGACTAGGTCGGACTTGGCCCAGACACAATCGGCCCCCTATTTACTAAAATTCTTGTATATCTCAAACTGGGCATCCTATTGACGCACCATTAGTGGAGTGGGGACCCTCACAATGGGAAGGTCCCTCTGATATACTGTACATGATTTTTGGAGGATGTTGGAATATTTCTTGGTTAGATCGGACTCAAATCCAATCAGACACTATTTACAAAAATACCCATAACTTACAGATCAGGCATCTGTTCGACGCATCGTCTATTGCGTTGGGACCCTTACAATGATACTATACTTTGGGGTAACTCTATGTGTGACTTACAGGTTTTTGATATATGATTAAAGGCTTATGGATAGGATCCTAATGTAATAATTTGTGGTAAGTGTGGGAATCCAGTGGCTGGTTGTGTCATAAATAATGAATAACGATCCTGTGTGGGTCACCACCAATCAATCCTGTGTGGGTTTTAACCTAGTGATCCTGTGTGGGTCATCACCTAGATATCCTTTGTGGGTCATCACCTAGTGATTTTTTGTGGTTCAACACCTAGTGATCATTTGTGGGTTAGCATCCAAGCGATCTTGTGTGGGTCAGCACCCAGTGACCCCATGTGGATCAGCAGCAGAGCCTCTCGACAGAAAAAGATGATCTAGTTTTATGACTAATCATCCTTACTTATGTACTTAAGTTATACCTAGTGTGATCTGCGTCTTTTACTTTGTGTTGTGTGTTTGATATCTTTCTTGGTGGTACTGCCTCTGTGGTGTTTTTGCTTCATGAATTACTGAGTGACCTTTGGGGGCACAGGGTCCCTACTGAGAATTGTTATACTCACCCCTACACGGGCTTCACCCGCACCTATTGTTTATTGTGCAGACGACAGATAGATTTGACTGGGACATTGGGGATCCAAAACTAGATGGTGCATGAAGGTGGATTGATAGACGTGGTGTGTTGCAGCAACAACTGGTAGAGAGCTGTATCTACCCTCCAAGTAGGATCCTGGGCGGACGACCTCTAGAGCTTGTACTTCTTTTCCTATAATTTCTTTTTAGTGGTTCCTGTATTCTATCCCTTTCTTAATTTCCGTTTACACACTTTAATATCAATAGTGACACTTGTGGTGGATATAATACTTTCTTTCCTTTTTTGTTTTCTTTGTACGGTATGCCCTATCTGTTTGTTTAGAGGTTTAAAGGAAATCCCTTCCCTTTTTGGGATACGCCTTTCCGGTGCTAGTAACCGACCCCTGGCCTATGGAAGGTGGGATTGGGGTAGTCATGTCACAGGCCCTGGGGGGCTGGTCATGACACAGATCTTATACGAAACAAATTTATAGTTATATCCTTTATTTTTTTTCCAAATATCATTATATCCATATCAAAGGTCTGGCTTTGATAATAATTAATCCCCTCATAGTTTATCAAAAAGTCCTTAATATGGGATAAAAAGTTTTTTATTCATTGTATTCTTAAATAGTCCATGATAATGAATGTATAGATTCATTTATCCATCAATCCTACTAACAATGATAATTGGGGAAACCCATGGGGAATAAAATTGGAATATAAAACATAGTTTCGAATTATCTTAGAGATTATTCTTCAATTAATCAAATTAAATAGTGTCCATTCAAAATGGATTATTTGTTATCAATATAAAACCATGTATGATTTCAATAGAAAAATCAACCTCGTGATATGGGTAAACATAAAAACACTTTAAAAAATAATAATATTCATTGTATAGTTCCTAGGTATTTTTAGATAACATTGTTGGGGAGGGTTAAATCAGAAATTAAATTTTATATATATTGATTCCTATTTATTTATAACATTTTTGGCTAGTTAAATCCTCAGTCCACTATTTTTATGTCACAGAACCACATTTTAATAGTGATTAAATTTAAAGGTGTAGAACAAATTATTTAAAATTATTATACATGAAAACCTAATTCTTTTTTGGATAAGGTTGTGTTCCAAGAACTAGTTTCTCCACTATGAAAAATTGACCACATTTATTATTAGTCTAAAGAAAATATTGGTATAGAGTATCAAGAAATTCCATGTCCCTTGTTAGTCATGTGCCCTTCTCCCTATGGGTTAATTATACTATATCACTATAGGTTAATCTATCTTAGAAATATATTATGGAAACAACCTGATGAATCATTTGTGCTATCTATTAATAGTTCATCAAGGATTATTGTGAACTTATTCATAAAATATTTCTTAAATTTTATAGTCATCTAATGTTGTTTACATGAAAAACTTGTTCGTATATAATTTATAATATCCAAATATTATTAGTAAATATTACCCTTGTTCACCTATTTTCAAAACTATGAATTATAATAGATAGTAAGAATTAGTTATTGTTTCTCAACATTTTTTCAACATTAACACTATAGAAATAATGTTAGATTAATTATTCTTCTTTTTTTGATGAATATTAGTTATCCAATGTATATAGGTTCCTCATATACCTCAATAGAATATCTTCTCTCGTGTGGATCCATATATCCCCACCTATTTCTTAAATAAAATATATACCATAAAATACCATTATAGTGGTAAAATCAATAAATTTCCACCTTTAAAACACCTTACTAATTTTAATCTATCTCAATATTTGGTGGATTCATTATTTTTTCAATTTTGTCATTAATTTATATAAATTGAAATTTTTAGAAGATATATTACAAGAAAACTTAACATACAGTATTTAACTTGTAATTCTCTCTTCGATCAACATGATATTTTATATATTAATTCATTTAAATCTATTTTTATTCATTAAATAAGAGTAGTACCCTTGATTTATTTCTCTTAGTTTTTTTATTTAAATTTACCAAAAATAACATCTTTTTTTTCATCAGTCTCATGTCTCATTCTTAAAATACACATATATATATATATACATATATCCATATAAAATCATCCTATAATTTTGTATAAAATATACATGTCACATTATCATTACATGTGGGACATCTTTGAAGGCACGAGAGATTCTGTGAAAAAATAATAATAAATATTTCATGTACCAGAACTTTTAGATAGTATCTCAACTCACTCATTATAAATATAATGATTGAATAATAATAGATTTTTTGAAATTTAATATTCTAAATCTTATATCATTAATATTATGATTTTAATTTCATTAGAATATAATATTTTATAAACCTACATTTAATCTTTAGGAATGGAACCCATGTTCTTCAAGATATTATATTATTATACATTGTTTGAATATCATATTCTCATAATTTTGTAGCAAGAATCAATTTTTGTATATGATTTTTTTGATCAATATAAATTATTCCAAGAACCATAACTATATTATTCCTTTTCAAAAATTAAATTTGTAAACTAATTTTATTATTTGTAAAATTAAAGAATTTTTACAAACTATTGATGTATATAGAGACTCCAAAATAATTTTATCTAAATTATGGCTAAAATGACTATGATTATGGTGCCTCTTGAAATGATTATTTTTCATTAAGATAATTTATAGTTGACAATAAATAATTTATAAATTGATGATTCGTGTTTACCCAATAGATTTCATGTTTATTTAGATCTATATGATGAATATGCCAGGAAAAAATTTATTATACAGAATTTTGATAATTTTTACAAAGTATTAAGAGGATTCTTATACAATACTAGATTATTCATATTAATGTCCATTATCTCTAAGATGATGCATGGACATAATTAGCGACCTATAAAACATTCATCTTTAAAATCCAAAATCTGGAATTTTTGAAATGACTATAACTCCTCTTCGAAGAATCCAAATCCTATATCCAAGAGGGTTGAAATAAAAAATAAATCAAACAAAATTCTATGTACTTGAGGGTTATATATTTTAATACATCATAAATTTTTTACATTTCCTACAACACAGCTTAAATATCCCAAATAGTTACCTTCACTTAAATCACATATTAGTTTTTATAGACAACCCTCAATAACATTGGTATAGTTCTTTGACATTATGATTAATTATGAAATCATATGATGTATATTAATTTTCCATTTATTCATCCTGGTAGTTTGTTTGTTTGATATGAGTGGGAAGAATCTCAAAAAATATCCCAACACTATAAAATAAGCAATGATATTTCTACACAATATATTCAACCAAACATATTTTGGTACTTCACTCCCCCCTTTGTGTTTTTGTTTTCAAAATTAAAAACAAACAAACTCACAAGTGGATGAAAACATTTATTATATACATTATTTATAATAAATGCATACTAAATTTGGGGAATGAACCACACCAATTAAATCCTTATTCTCAGTGAGATAATTGTTAATTTATAATAACTTATTCTTCCTATATGATTTTAATTATAGCTGTATTATTTATTTAGAGAGAGGTATCACAAAACACTCACCATAAAATAGATAATATTTTTATTGTACTTTGAATTTATCAGGGGAAACTGAGTGCCAGGAAAGTATAATCATAACCATAACAAGAGTGATTTTTATAAACTCCTATGCACGAGAAAAGATTTTAAATTTATCTTTTTTTATTCAGTATTTTCTAATTAGATTTATCATATGGTGTACATATTATATAAATCTCAACAAACACATCGAAAATATCTAGTATATGGAAAGAAATTCCACCTTCATACCCATATTCTCATCCACCAATAGTGCCCCTTATAATCGTGTTTGATTAATTTTAAAAATGTAATATAGTGTTATTTCCCTTAAACAACTTCCAAATTTATAAGGTTGTAAAAAAACATGATGATTCATGAATTATAACACATTATTATTGTTCATATTCATGTTGTCTCCAACCCCAGTGATCATTCTATACATAGTTATTGAAACACCATCCAATTCCAACTAATTTATATCATCTAATTTTGTTTATGTATTTGTAGATAAAAAATAAAAGGGAATAGGGAGAGATTTTATTCTTTATTAATGATTTAATAAATATTGATTATTTTCTATCAACTAGTTTTCTATATGATTTTCTATATTTTCTCTAGAAGGGATCGTAATTACACCACCATTGAATTTATTTTTTTGATACTTAATAGCTATAATGGTGTCCTCATACTTCTTAGCTGTATTATTACATGGGTACTCAATATTATGAGTTCTAAAGGAAACAAAACATTTATATTCTTGTGTTTTTATTATCTCTAGTTTTTTAGGCTGAGATTATAGTACTAATTAATTACATTTTTAGATCTATATAACTTTCTCTAAATTTACTACTAATATGCAATGTTACTATTAATTAATAATTTTTGACAAAATTGAATCTTATTTTGATCCATTTTTAATATATTTAGAACTTGATTTCCCTGGTCACTTTTCATATTTATCATTTTATAGTTGTTAACTTGACCAACATAGACATATTTATCCTTTTATCTATGATTTTTATTCACAAAAACATATTGTAGTTTCTGTCCTGGATATTTTATCATGAAATTTTCATCATTTTCACTATTTTGGACACAACAACAATAGGACTATTTGAAATGTTATATTTATTTATGTACAAATACCTACAAATTTTTAAACATGAAAATTTTAACTATTAATTATATTTATTATCCTAAAAGATATTCTATTATCCTTTTTTCACTTATCATGATTCATTTAACCTCGTTAGGAAGGAATATTATGCCATAATTATAGGATTCATTTTTAAATGTCTGAAAACACCAATAGTTTCCTTTAAAGTGCAATTTTTCAAAATGGTAATGATTTTTTCTATTGAAATATTCTTATTGTAATGAATTATCCACCCATGATTTTTTCTCCTTAATGGGGATAATTTCTTCCATTCCTAAACTCCAATTATCCATAATGTTAAAGATAATTTCAGATATCTTCCCAAATAATAAAAATAACTCTCTTTATTCTTTATAATCTAAACTAACTGAGAAAACATATCCACAATAACATGAAAATATAGGTGTAGTCTACAAAAATATCTTAGGACTAGTATTTTCTACATCAATGGATGATTCTTATTGAATTTACACTATATTTTCCATATTTTATATTAGGTTATTTTAGTTAATTTTAGATTGATTGCATTTAAATTACACCTTACAAACATATTCTTCCTTAGTAACATGATTTATATTAAACTCTTTTAAAAACATATGATGTTTCAAAATTTTTGCATTTAAATATTTATAATGTTGATGTGATCTCTCTCATTTAAATCATCACATATTTTATATTTTTATAGAATCTTCACCACTTGTTTATGAAATTTTTATCAATGTTATATTTTAACATTAATATCAACATATAATATATATATATTTCTTTCTTCCCTCATCTTCAATGGTTGATGTGTGTTTATTCTTTATAAACATAGTTATCAAATTCATTATATGAATCTATATATAATATATCCCTCTTAATGATGATAATTTCTCTTTACTTTTTTCTTTTCTCATTAAATTTCTCATGATGTTTCATGAATGGATTTTATTTCTTCTAAAATCCCCTATTTTGAAATTTTCTGAAAATCCCCTCGAAAATTCTTCTTCCTAATCAAAACTTTCACATTAATGATATTTATATTTTTAAAAGTCAATAAAAAATGATTACTCTGAAATTGAAACATTTAATATGGAGAATCCTTTTTACTTTCTCTCCATCCTCTAACATTAATAGAGAAATAGGTTATGGATTTCTTATGCTTTACACCCCAACCATCATCAATAGTTAAAGTTCAATCGAATTTAACATTATTATCCTTATTATTTTATTTTAGAAGTTATTTTAATTCCCAATCATCCTTCACATTATTTTAAAATATGTGATTTTATTATTTCATTTTTAAGGAGGTTTTTATGTAATTCATCACGTGTGAGGTTACTTATCCCCTCTAGATCTGATACCTAGGATTAAAATCTATCAAGGAAATTCTTCATTGGGTTCTTGGTAACCATTGAATCTTCTATATTGTCAGAAAATAAATTATTATGGATAAAAATATTATTAATATTAATAATGTACTCAATTATAACCTCATCATCACACATCCATTTTTCATTAAATATTTCTCTTTAAATCTGATGTTATACTTCTTTAATATTCACATTACCATCATATATATTTTTTATCTTCTCCTAAATCTCTGTAGTGGATTTAAGACCAACTATGTTGGTGTATAAATTATTAGATAATTATAATATAAATTATTTAAATCATTCTAATCTAGTGAAAGATTCCATTTTTCAATAATATTCATCATTGAATCACTTCCAATTGAAGGAAATCTAACTATTGTAGCATCACATTCATTAATGACATATAATAGAAAATATAGAAGAATTAATTTCATTAATCCATTAAAATTATTTCAATTTAAATTGTTTACTCATTAATTTTAAAAATTATTAATATCCTCTATGATTCTCTTTTTATTTTTTAGAAGATTCCATTATTTTCATTGATACCACTAGTATTTCCCTAGGTTGTGAGATCAATGGTTGGGGAAGTGGAGAATTAATAATGTTTTTTATTTATTAAAAATTCACCATTTAATTATTTAACTATTTCAATTTAAAAAAATAATTCAACCTTCTCATGTCACACAACCTCACTCAATTAATGATAAATTATAGTGCATAGAATACAAAGGATTTACATGGTTTAGATGTAAAAGACAAATCTTATCATGGAATGGGTTATGTTCAAATACAGGGTTTGTCCATAATTAAATATCGAATACAAATACTATAATTGCCCCAAATTTATTTGTATAAAATCTCCCAAAATACCTAGTATCTAGTGATTACAGTTTCTATCTTCTAATGGGTTCATTTTATTTTATCCCACCATTTAATGAATCTCACAAATAGCTTCGGTTCACCCCTCGATGGGTTCTTTATAATACCTCAAAATAGTTCTTCGACCTTGAATGGCCCGAAGGCCTTCATTTTTATTGATTTTTCATAACCCCCCTATCAAGGGATGATGGGGAACCCTTAAAAGGCCCATAGGCTCAGATATTACATGGCCCGTAGGCTTAGGAGATTACAGGACCCGAAGGTCTTAGGGAATTCAACCAAACTATCTTCAAGGAACTGCCTCTCCCTAGTATCTGCATCATTATAGTAGCTCTCCACCTTCTCGTGGTCTTCTAGCTAGGCTTCCCATGCAAGAATAGGTTGGTCCCAATGGCATAGTCATACCCTCTCATTCTAAAAAATCTATTTGGATCTACTCTGGTGATTTCACCTACTCTGAATCCTCTTCTAGGGATGCTCATTTTTTGTAGTGTGTCTGGGGAAACTGCATGTGGCCTCAAGGCTTTGAGGTGACCCGAAGGCCTTAAAGGTGGCCCGAAATCCCTACTGACCCAAAGACCTGGGTGGCCTGAAAGCCTTAAGGAATCCAAGACCAAACCGATGGCCCAAGGTGAATAGTTCCAGCTACTACAGTTCTGAACAGTGCCTGCTACAATACCCACACAGTGTACATTTCTACTATAGTACCTGTACAGTGTATAGTTCTATTACAGTACCCGCATAGTGTATAGTACTTGCTACAGTACTGCTACAGTGACCTGGAAATATGCCTCTACCTGGTTTTGAAAATGGGTCTTGTGGATTCACTTAAGGATTCCTCACCAACTAGGTTGAGGCACATGTACTCAAAATAGTTCTTCGATGTTTCTCCGAAGCACCTCATTCAAATAGTTATTTTTCATTTTTCTATATTCTAATGTAGTGTTTATACGACAGTTTTCTCCTCTTACACCTCTCTTACATATATTAGTAGGAAGTTAGTGCCTTTATTACCTATTCTATTGATGATTTAATATCAGAGATTTTAATATGTATTTTAAGTTATTTCCTTCTTCTCAGCTAAAACACTACTATAGAAGTGTTCTTATACTTAGTCTTCTTAAATGTACATGATTTCTTATATTCAACCACATTATTCTTCTAATATTAGAGAAGAAAATCTCTCTCTTAGTTCATAAAATCTAATATTCTTTCTATAGGATATTTGATATCATGAAAAACAATCTACTATATAAATTAAAATATTCAAATGATAAAATAAAAGAGAAGTATACTTACATCATTCCAAATTTAATTCTCCCCATGATCTCTATAATCACCCATATCTTATTACATTTTCAGTTTTGTTCCCAAGATAAATGACAATAGCACCATTTCTTTATTTATCTTATTTAATTCTCTTTATCTTTAATTTATAATTTTTCAAAATTTATCGAACAGTATTATGTAACATAAATATAATTCCATAGAAAACCATCTAAAACCATTCCATTAAATATGAATAAAATATAAATATATCATTATCTTGGATTGTGGGATATAACATACAATATAAAATCTTTAAGGAAAACTGTCATAGTTTCCATAAAAAGACCTATTCATTTAGATATAATCTCATCTTAATAATCATCTATATAATGCTTTATTCAAAAATCAATTTGTGACATTTCATTGATTGAAACTTTAATATTTAAACTTTTAATTATAATTTACTAAAAATAAAAAAAATAGATACCCACATTATGGATTTTATAAACACACTCATATTTTGATTTCATTAATAGTTACCTACCTTAGATAAAGGTTATCATATTGTATTTTTTAATCATGATTATTATTTATTTTATTATTTTTTATACCATCAAAATAGGTCAATTCCTCATCTCCATGTTTTATCATCTTCAATGATTAAATCTAGAAACTTATTTTTCTATCTATAGGATTTTGAAATATTTACCATGTGTTGATTCTTAATGAGAATAAAAAATGATTCTTATGAATAATATGTATATATTTGGGATTATTATGTGTCTACATAAAATGATTTATAAAAATAATAATAATTTTTACACAATAATATATATATATATGAAGAAGATTCATGTTTATGAATTAGAGAACGTATTTATAAATATCAACATGATTGTTATGAATAACAAGATGATTTTTATAAAAACACTAGATGATGTTCACATAATAGAAAAATGATGTATAGGCGGCACTTGATCATCTATATATATATTCTTTATATATGATATGGTTCATATGAAATATTCTAAAAGATAAAATTTTGACATGGTCACCAAAATCCATAGTTTATGAAATTGGTTTTGTTCCTATTTTAATAAAATGAAACCTAAATCTAAGAGTTTCTAAACACTATATTCAATTGGAAAAATTATTTATACACCAATTATTCACTTTCCAACACTTATTATAGTTTTTTCTTTTTCCAAACACATATATCCAATCACTCCACCAAGAGGCTTCAATCAAATCACATATGAATTATTATGTACATTACAATATATTATTGTTAAATATATTTGAAATTAAAATCATTTGTGTAATCAAATGGAAACTTTTTTACTAACATGTATTTATCACTGAAGTATCTCACCTCAAAATTAGTGGGTGGAATCCTAAACTCTTACCCAACTCCAAAAAATAAAAAACTAACACTTATTAACCAAATATGCATCCAAACAAATTGGGAAACTTCACATTCAAAATAATCATATGAGCAATATTAAGAACTTTCATAACTATTTGAGCTAAATGAAACTTATAATTAGGTATGATGATTATATAAGGGATGGAATTTCTATAGATTTAATTATCACCATTGTACTGATAGATAATCATGTGTTGATTTGGGATCTAAAAACACATTTCATTTTTTCCAAAATAGATATGGGATATATTAATAGAAAGAAAAAACATACCTAATTTCATAACAAATTTTACTTGTTCTAGACATATGTGGTTTTCCAAAATATTATTCCCATGAACTATAATCATATATGAGTTAAAGTTTTGGGATAAAATCATTACACCATTTAGAAATTTCAAAAAAAAAATCAGTATCTAATCATTTAGTTGCTGAAATAATTAATTTAATAAATTATCTATATATGAAGGATCACATAAAAAACAATTCAATAATTCATTTTACCATCTTGAATGAATAATAAAATAACATGTGTTCCTTTGATCATAGTTATAATTATTTAGTTAAACAAAAATTTATAGTGTGAGTATAAAATAATTAATACTACAGTAAACAATCATATGAATAGAAAACAAATTATATTATATAATTAATCTTGAAACATTTATTTTAAACTATGAAACATCTGGTTCAACCTATATCACCATTGGTATAACCTAAACCACTTAATATTTGTTCAAGATATATTATATTTATAAAATCCGAGTTTAGTTTCATTTAATACCCATATTTATTATTATATAATAAAAAATATCTAAACACTACTTTGATACCAATCGATAATTTTATTGTATAAAAAAATCTGACATTATATATGATTATCTAATGCATCTTATAATAAATCACACAAAAAAATGTGGGTATTATAAAAAATAATCCTAGGATTCTTGAGGTCGATCCCATAACTATATAATATAATTACTTATATTAACATAAATTTCCAATGTTACTAAAATGACTAAGATCTAAGCTAACTAAAAAAGAATTTTAGGAAATTTAATGATTAGAGAGAGTGGGTAAGGAAAAATAAAAAAATGGTTCTAAAAAATTTAAAACTACATATTCATGTTTAAAAAGTAAAATCAAACATTAATATTCACCTTCCAGTAATTGAAACTAGGTCATAGTGAATAGAATGGTCAAGTTAAATACCCTTTATACCTAGAATCAATTTTCCTAAATGGAAATGGTACATTAGTTTATAATAGAATGGTATTCCAATAACCATATTTTATAATGGAATGAAACTAGTAAATTTTAATGGTTGAAGGAAATTCCCTGGAAAATACATTAAAAAAATCTCTATCAAATGAAGGTAGTGGTAATTATCGTGGGAAATATAGAGATAAAATAACACTTCCCTCCCACCTATTATAATAGCTATGAATAATTAAACAAAAAAAGATTCTATTTAACACATTTATTTCACCAACAAACATGAATTTCATTAAAAAATGAAATAAATTGGTACATATAATCCACCTTCAATATAATTTCCTAGTCATGGAGAAAAAATCCCATCATGTTATCCATGGCGGTGAATAAAAGAATAATAATTAAATTAATATTATTTAAGTTGCAACCCAAATCCCTTCTATGATATAGACCTATGAAGAAGTATTCATCCTCCTTTAATTTATTTTTTATAGTATATTGTTATGTATGTTTAGGAAAATTACCATGTTATATTAATTTAATCTTCTATTCAAAATCCTCTTATCTCCCCAACTCCTTATTCCATAAATATTTTCGTTACACATTTTCAAATTATTGTTGAATATCTTCTAAAAAATAACACTTAATTATACCTTCAAAATATATAACCATTTATCCATGAGAGAGGGGATAAAAATCATAAATATCACCCCTAGAAGATCCAAATTTGAACAATCTCTTGAATTACTCCATATATCCTATTAAATGTATCATGAACCCCATGTGGTATTAAAAAAATAAAAATTCCAAAATGTAGTGGGACTCGTGTTCATGAGAGCGGAGTATCTATCATTTAGAAATTTTGAAATATCATCACCATGGATTATATATAATAAAAAATGAAATTTTATTCTCATGATTTTTTACATACTACCAAAATTATCATTTTTTATACAACCACGACAAAGAACAGTAATGTAGAGGTTTTTTAAGGACAATTCATTACTATGGTCCACATATCAACCGTAAAAAAAAACATAGTTTGTAGAAAACCCCATTTTATACTTACACTTAATTAATCATCTCTATTGGTCTCAACTACACTTATCAGGACACCCTTTTGTGTGGAATTCTCCATTCGAGAACCTCATGTGAGTCATGGGTTTCTCTTATGATATGTTAATGTCATTCAAGCTATTTTACACTATCCATGACATGTTCTATGGATGGAAATGGAATTTTGGTTGTCATTTCCTTATCCAAGAAACCATTTCAATGACCACCATCATAGCAATGGTGTTTTGTATGACGTTACATGATACACTTAAAGAAGCGATTCATATTCATTGTTTTAAATTTTTAATGAATTAGCCATGTCTTAATGATGGTCCATGGTCTCAAAAATATTCTTTGAATTGAGATGGATCAAACTCAAGTTTCTTTGACGTTGTCCATAGTGTATCATGATTATTTGTAGTAGTATTTTAGCATTTTTTGAGTAACGAAGGTTGTAGCATATATGACTACCAAGCGGATGCATGAACTAAAACCATCATAATATCACATTGATTTTAAGTGAAAAGTACCTCAATCTCTCCATCCAACATCATATTGAGGCTTTATATGATTATTATTAATATTTTTAACAACTTTCATGGATCACAAACCTATTGTGGGAGTGTTATCTAACATAAACATGAACACTGGTCATAGACATATACCTACAGGTATGTGACTTTTCCCTCACTATGTCTACACTTTGTGCTCAAACTAAAACGAACTATGAATCCCATGGTCATAAATATCCCTTGAGTTCTTTTTTATCTTTACATGGTTTCTTAATCTTAGTACAAAAATATTATTTTTTACCTCTATAAAATATATATAATTTTTTAAAATATTTATAATATAGCACAAAAAAATATAACGTAAAATGGAATATAAATTTTTTTCCTTTTATGTTCATTTATAATAATATTCAATGTAAAAATACCCATAAAATATAAAATTAATGAATATTTTTGTAATAAAACCATATATTTCATTGAAATTTCTTATTAAAATTTTCAAATATTTTATTATTAAATGAAGATAACAAATACAACCAATCGTAATATAATGTTTTCTCTAAATCATAAAAAGAACAACATAAACTATAGAGTAAGAACATTCTTAATAATATTAAAATTTAAATGGAAATAACAAATAATTATCAATTTTTATATTAAAAGTTCATACCCCCATGAAATTCCAAATCATATTCACACTCTTCAGGTAAAAATTCGACAACATTATTTTTCTTTCTCCCATTTCAAATTAGTGGATCGTATACACTATTTAATTTATGATGTTAAATTAATCAATATCAAATGTTCTAATTTATGTTCTACATAAAAATTTAAATTTTCTCTCACCACCAAATATAAAGAATTATTGTAGAGGTATTATCATTCTATGTATATAAGTTCCTCCCATGGGCTTCCAAAGGACCTACATTTTCAATATTGGAAAGAATAAAATGAAATGAAACCATTAGTACTTTTCATTAAGTATGATACGACTCTAATTTTTGAGGTAGGTAGACCATTATGTGTATATATATATATATAATGATGATATTCCCATTAACAAAATGCATGAAAATCAAAAGTAATGTTTAATGAAAATCACTTCTCCAAGAAGAGACAACGCCCACCTTCCATGTGTAAATTAAAGTCCATAAAAATGAATTCATATTGAGTATTTTATATTCTCCGGATTTTTTTCTAAATATTTCCATTTTTATATAATTCAATGTAATTTTTAAATTTATTACTGTACTATTATTTGAGGAAAAGTCTAACATACACCACCCAAAACCAAATCATAAGAATAAATGTTCATATAACTATGATTTTTGACTCTCTAAAGAACAACCAAATTTATATAATTTATTTGATTCATTTTTTAAATGAGAGGAAACAATAAATTATAACAATTCATTACCTGGACCTTCTCCAAATACTAAATAAAACAAGAAAAACAGCTCTCCCAAAAAATCACAACCCTTTTACACCATATATAATCCCACCCTCATTTTTATAAATTTTATAATCCTGAAAAAATAGAGTATTATAAGAAGGGATATAATATTGTTCTAATGTAGACTACTCCAAACAAAGTTCCCTTAAGGATTCTATGGGCTTTAACAATATCCAATGTAATGGTGGTTCACAGGGATAAAGGAATGAATAAAAATTACTAAAAAAATTTAAATTTGTCATTTTACATTTATAGATTTGACAATCTCATATTCATTGTATTGTAAATGATATATGTAACACCCTTATATTTTAATTTATCACTATGCTTGATATCATATAAAACACGCAACATCAAGCTTAAATGAACAAAATATTGTTTTTAATTATGGACGTTATAACCTTTCCAGTAAATTATCTTGTATAAAAAGGATTATATGAATTATTAAATGTATATTTATATTTTACATAGTAAATATAAATTTATTTTTTAATTCATAGGAATTAAGAACTGAAATTATTAATAGTAATTTTATTCATCACAATAAGTTTTCTTTAAAAATTATTTTTTAATGATTAAATAATATGATTAATATAGGTAAATTTTAGAAAATAAATTTTAGTAAATATTCATCATTATATAGTTCATCATATAGAAATTAAAATTGGGTGATATTTATGGATTTTTCTAAAATGATTGGTTTTTAGTGAATAGTGAAAAACACAGATTTTCCAAATACAAACATATATTTTAATTAAATAAAGTAATTAAAATGTCACATTTAATATCTTTATTTAGTATTAATATTAAATATGATACATTTTAATTATAATAGTATAATTTTAGTTAATAGGTTTCAGGATATTGATATAAATTAATTTTATTTCAAAAAATGAATTTTCTTAATAGAGTTTTTATTTGGTTTTACACATTTATAATAATTTTAATTTATTATATTTATATAAAATGAATATAATTTTTTTTATACCTTATATGGAATTAGTATGTTCAAACTTGGTAAATTGGTTAATTTTTTTAGGCAATATGATCAATGACCATGATAAACTTTATCGCATTTGTAAAGAGTAAATTGGGTAATTAAGGTTTAAAATATAATGATACGGAATTAAAAATCAACCCAACACTAGATTTTATTTCATTTTTTGGGTGAATTATTCTATATCCATCCCAAATTTTGATATATGTTATTATGGATCCATTTGACCATGGCAGTTAAATTTATATGATTTTTAACTACAAAATTTCCAAAAAACACCCTCTTGTTTTTAATATATTGTTTTATGTTCATATACGTATTAGAATATGTTATTCAAGAGTGTAATATTTTATTTTGAAACTAATTTATTTATTTTTATCATAATATTTTATTTTTAATATTATTAATTGAATAATAAATATAAATTTCTATGCAATATTGACATAATATAAATTCATTTCATAGAAAAATAGAATAAATGATTTTAAAAATATAAAAAGTAATAAAATTAAGTTGAATTATTTTATCTTAGGACTTTATAGATAAAATTTCCATTTGAGTAATATGTTAAATAGTTATAAAATAATTACATTTTTTTTTCTTTTCCTTTAAAATTAACTAAATAAAGTAAAATATGTCGTTAATGATATTTTATGAAAATGCTATTTTATTAAAATTTTCAGAAATCATAAAAATAATTAAATAAGACTTGAGTGATAATATATGGTCTCAAAATTCATTAATTATCCATTTATTTTCCAATTACCCTATTATGGTATAATTCTTGGCCATTAAATGTTTTTAAACCTTTAAATTGAAATAATTGACAATAGTTTTAATAGGATGTAAAATTAATGGGTAAGGGAGAAAAATTAACCAAAACATATCCAAATTTTAATGGATAAGATTATTTAAAGTGAAACTGTTATTATATTCTAATTTTATCAATTTTTATCAATATTTCCATTATAATTAATTAAAATCAATTTAATACATTGAAAAATTCCTAGAGTTCCCCTCCCCTCATTTATAAATGGGAACCCCTTATCTCTTTTCTTTACACCATATTGAGAAACGAAGATTTACCACCCCTACCAAAATCTATTCTAAAATTATCTATGCATGAATATAATTTATTTTTCTTCTTAAAATACAATTTCATGGGACATTATGATGAGATCTGAAGGAAATCTACCAAAGAAGACATGATACACTTTTCTAGCACTATTAATGTTTATTTCTTATTATACTTAATATTAATGTCTTTTATCAATATGACAATAAAATTTACAGATTCATAAATATACATTGATGTTATCATTATTATTCAAAACCATATTCCACCTATTTTCCATCCTAGGAAATGTGAAAACATTACTCATGCATACATAGTGCTTAATATCTCCATAAAGATGTGTAATGTGGTTTTCATTTTCACTTTACATGGATTTCATTAAATATGAAAGAAATTGATATATTAATATATTATATTTAATAAATTATTATGGTTGTTAGATTATAATGTCACAAATACCTTCTTACATTCCAATTCAGTGGAAAATTATATTGCCGCTAGTACCGATGTGTGTAAAACCACCTCCAAGATGAAATGTAAGTCGTTTTCCATTTTTATTTTACTTTAATTGAAATAAGAATAACTTAAATGAATATATAAGACATATTTGATATAAAATTGATTTTATAAAGCTTATTTAGTAGTTACGTTTCATTTTTTCCATCCACTGAAATGTGAAAATAATGTTTATGCATACGTACGACCCACTATCTCCATTAATGGTGTAATTCATTTTTATAACTTTAATAGATGACTCTAAATATACATTTATATTTAATTTATATTATATTTATATATAGAATAACATTATGGTGATTATTTAACTATGATAAAAATAAAATGACCAAAACTACGGAATCAAACCATACATGTAAAATATTTTATTTAACTCCCAAAATAATTATAATAATAAAATATTATTATCAAATGTGTGATAAAATATTTTAAATAGATCATATATGATATTATACATATGAATTATTCCATTATATAATTAAAATATATATATATATAAATTTATTATAAATATTGTTAAAATAATTAACGAGGAAATTCCAACATAAACTAATGAGTTTCTTAAGTAAATTTCAACACATTAGGTTATACTTATACAGCATTTACATTATTATTCTATGATTATATGTGAAATTTCATTTTTTTTGTTATGATGAATTTACAATTATTTTTTCTATATTTATTTTTGTTACACATAGTCACTAGATTCATTAATTCTCACATCAATGATGTGATCTTTCTAAGATATCAATTTTCACTCCCATGAGAAATATTTTAGTATTATATGTGAATTTAATTTTATGTGGTTTATATAGTAACCATTTGATATATTTAACATGAAAAACTATTTATTAAATATGATTAAACATTTAATCCATGTTTACTCCACTATAAGGGTTAGAATTATAGAGTTACCAAATATGAAAAAATTAATTATAGATTTACCTTTTTTTTGGATTGAATTAACTCTAATTTAATGAATATTATAATCTATCCACCATAAATTCAATATATTTTTACATACTATTTATTTTTAAGGAGTTTTCATTCTTTCTTTTAAATTTTCCACTGTTTAGAACTTGAATCATCAATAGAAATTTTTAATTGAATACATATTATTATTCCTCTATTGATCAAGTATGATTTCATTCCATGTCCTTATTTTTATAAATTATTTTATAAAATCCCATTTTATTTTCTCAAAATAAATTTTATGTTATCCTTTAATTATTAAAAAAAATTGGGAAATCATTCTGTTGTTTTCCAAATGGTTTATTTCTTATTTTATTTAAGAAAATAATTAGAAGGAATTTTTTAACATGTATGGAATTAATATACTTTACCACTACTATAACCATTTTATATAGTAATCCTATTCTTGATGTTTTCATGTGTTTTTAAAAATTAAACATTATTGAATTAATATTATATAATTTCAATTACATTTTATTTTCATATCCAATGGACTCTATTTTATTAAAAAATATTTACAATGATTTGATGGACATATTTTCTATCCATTATTAATTTTTTGGTCATGAACTTTCTATCAAAACATTAACTTTTATTTTGATCGTTTGACATTATATGTGCTTCAAATATCGTATTCCTTGTGTCATGTATATGATTATTTTCTAAATTGTATACCATTTCTACAAAAATTATTCTACTTTGAAATCTATTTGATTTAATGGGGATTATTTATATTTTGTATTATTTATTCAATATAGAAATATTTTATAATCCATATTTTTTGTGAAATAAAATTTCCATCTAATATATAAGGAGTGTGTTGGACAGAAGTTACTGGGAAGAGGCTTGAATTATATAGCCCCTCAATGTAGTGACTTGAATCCTGAGAAAAAAAAATGGCTATAATTTTTAAATTGGGTTTTTTATGAATTCCTACTCATAGTTTATATTCTCTTAGAAATTGGCATCATTGGTAAATATATCCTGATTTTTGATATCATAATTTCTAATATTAATCATTTCCATCATTTATAATTTATTCATTATTATCAAGGATATTATTTCATTTTATAATATACATTGCTGCATTTCAGATCAAGTTATTAGATAACTGACAGTGTTTCTCTTATTTCCCTTTCTATATTGATTTTTATTATTTACTCATGGTTAGATATTCTATATGTATCCCTTGATAATAATGTATTCTTACCCATTATTTTTTCCCATCCCCATGAAATGAAGAATGTTATTATAAATATTCTCATGGGAGAGAAAATGTTTCTTTTTATATGTTACTTATATTTCAAATTTTATATAGGAATTATAAATATAAATAAATATATATCTCTCATAATTCAATAACATTATAATCATCGGTCATTCAATATGAGATACCTTTTATCTTATGCCAATGTAATAATATACATACTAGATCTAGTTCCTTATGGTTGGGGTATTTACAGCTCGTATTATATAAATATTAATAGAGTCATTAGGAACTAGACTCTAGAAAACATATATTATGAATCATTAAAAAATGAATAACCTTAAGGATATTTCTAAATATTGGATAATATGAAAATTATTTTATTGATATAAAGGTTATTTTATTTTCATAGAAATATATCTCTGTCTGCATAAAACAAGTGGATGTGGTTTTGGCATAAATTTATCATGGATTAATGACCCCAAAAAGAGTTGGTTAAGTATATATATACTATAATTTTGGTGCATTGTTGTTGGGAAAAAATCCCTCAAGGTAACATTGTAGTATTTTTGGGTTGATTTTTTTTGTTGACAAAGTATGTTTCCATGGTGAATTGTTAAGTTCTAGAGATATTTTTGACAATCAATATTGACAAAGAACCATGACAAAGGAATGGATGATCTGGAGGTGGTACAAAAGAGCAGTACAAGGTGGCGTTTTTTCCTAGTGTTTGCCAAATTTTTGGGGTCCAAAATTTGGAGGTTGGTGAGCATTTCCAAAAGTGGATTTCCTTGAAGATATTATTTAAAAATGGAAAAGGAATGAGTTGTGAAGATAGGATTCATGGATTGAATTTCGCGAAGACAATAAGAATGTTGACGGTTTTCTTCGCGATTATGTCAAGCTCGTGAACGACAGAGGTTGAAGTTCATCATGGCAGTAAAGGGCTTTGTGAGGGAGCTCCGCGGTGAAGGCATGAAGGGATTGACGGTGATTCTCTATGATTACATCAAGCTCTGCGATCATAAAATTGTTGTGATGCTTCGCGATTTTGAGAGAATTTCGTTGGGAACTTCAGAGCTTTGTGATTTGAGATGACATGGCATTGAATTCACGTGGAAAGTTCAAGGGTTAGTGGAATATCCTATAAATAGGACCTGACCCCTTCAAGAGAAGTATAGATATAGAGAGAGTTTTTGAAAAAAATATTTTGATCTCAGTTCACTAAGGTAATTCGCGAAGGTAGTGTTCTTTGCAAAAGAGGGGTGCTTCGCGGTGGCTAATCTAGCTCCATAAAGGAAGTGTGATTTGCGAGGCTGCATGCTCTAAAGAGTGTGCTCCACAAAGAGGTAGGAGCTTCATGATGGCCTAAGCTTTGCAAAGGATTGAGCTTCGTGAAAAGGCAGGAGATTCGTGAAGGCTTGTTTGAGCTTCGTGAAGTTGGGAGCCTTGCGAAGTAGGGTGCTTTACGAAGGTATTTCCAAAGTAATTACCCAGTGTTTCATAGGAAAAGGGGTATTCATTAGTGGATGAAAGTTGGAATTTAATAGAGCATCTATCAATAGTTTAGGGTGCATGTATTCATGAAAATGAAGAGACCTACATGTCTATAAAATGTGATTGGATCCTTTCCAGAGCAGTGAGAAAGGGAAGAGGAAGAAGGTGATCCTCTCCACCAGTAGTGGGATAGAGAGAGAGAAACAAGGAGTGACCCTTTGGAAAGCAGTGAGCTGAAACTAAACATTATAAAGGCAGTGATCATGGGAATAGAAGTGATATATCCCGAACTTTGTAAATAGCCGTGCGCTTTTAGTGGATTTGGTACATCGGCACATCACCGGTGTATGCTCCTTGAACATAGCCTAGTGAGGGTGAACCAAGTAAAAATTGATGTGTCCTGTGCATAATTTAGTTTCTTTTTATACTTTACTGTAGGAAAGAGAGAGAAGAGAGTATTTCTTAACAGTGAGACAGGATCAATAGGGGCATTTGTTTTAATCTGACATACCCTGATTAACCCCCCCCCCCCCCCTCAGTATGTCTAACCTAATGGATCTAACAATTGTGAATATTACATTACATAAAAAAAATATTTTTAAATAAATAGGGGATATAAATGGGTGAACTAAAAATTTATTAATGAACCCATATGGAATAAATTAAAGAATGATAACCATAGATAACTAATGATAACCCAAACATGTTAGATATTTAAATAATGGTTTCATGATATATACATCTTATGAATTATATTCAACGTCTTCCTAGTAGGATTTCTGTTTCTCATACTATGATAATTAGTTTTGGTCAATGACTTGACTAGAAGGAACTGTGTTAAAGATAAATAAGATGGATAATGTGGTGATTCTTTGAAAACAAATCGTATGATGAATGGATTGTTATTCATTATAATTAAACTTAATTATATATAAAGGTATATGTTTAACAAGTTTTACCTTAAAAAACTCAGAATCACTAATGAAGAGAATGATTGAGTTTTGTGAGATCTTAAGTGGTGGAAACCATAGAAGAATAAAGTTTTGAAATCTTTCATTTGAATGTTCTGGGAAGTGAAACCCTAGATAAGCCCTTAATGGATCGGTAAAATGAATTTTGTATAGAAAAAAGAGGCATATTTCATGTAACAGTATAGGAAAATTAAGAATATGATAGATGGGAATAACTTTTTTCCTATTGGAAAATTTATAGTTCCATGTCTTATGTGTGGGGAACATGGGTATTATACATGGAAATACCCTAATATAATGGTTAAATCAATATAAATTTAATTAACATTGATGTTATAATCATTAATGTAAAAGGATTTATGTTTTTATATATTGGTATTAGAGAATTATCTTGTTTAAGTGATATACTAATGATATTCTATTTATAATAATTATATATAATCAAAAGATTATTATTTAGTAATTTTTAAGGATTCAAAATCATACGGTTCCTAGTACCAATAACAAAGAATTTTGGTTTATTTGTAAGGTGGTATTTTTGGTAAACACATAATTAAGTGAATGATAACCCATAATATTCATCTCAAGTTGAATTAATAATGTTTAATTTAAATTAAGAGATGATTGAAATTAATTAAGTAAATGGGATAGTATTGGTAACCTTTAAATTGGATTTTAATTTTATACAAACTTATTTTTGGACATTTTGGATCTATTTATTTCCATTTTATATTTATTAAATATATTCAATATTTTGTGATTTTATTTTAAAAATAATTTTTGAATTGTTTTTTGGAAGCATAGATGATATTATTATTTATTTTTAGTTATTTTGATTATTTATGGTAGTGATTAACATATATTTAAGATTATATGATATAGAAAATACATTTTTGGTATATGAAATTATGAGGGACTAAAGTATTTTGTATATAATTATCAAATTGATATTAGAGAAATATATGATATAATCTTCTATATTTTTGGGTTTTTAAGTAATACAATCATATTTTTGATCATGATTAATGTTAAGTATTTATGACAAGGAATATATTGATTTTAGGGGGTTATAGTTGAGGTTTTTGAGATTAAGATATTATATTAATACATATTAGATAATGTTTCAAAACCATTTTTATTTTGTCGGATATTTAGAGAGAAAATAGAATGACTTTACATTTAATTATGGATCTTATGATCCATTAAAATATTAGTTTAGTGATATTGGAAAAGAAAATTCAAATGAAATATTCTGGGAATAGGAGACGATATAGAAATTCATTGAATAATAATCAAAGGATAAAATTGTTCATATGGAATTTAATTAAATCATGTATGTAAATTTTCTACTATAAATATCATGAAATTAAATGAATCCCACAACATTAGAAAAATTATTAAAAATAATTATGTTTTCTTATTACATTAAATCATAATGAATTGATGTTATTTTAAACACATTATAGATTTATGGTTTTGTGGTTGTTCACATTATCATCATTATTCAATTTATTTTGACCAATTTTAACTATAAATTCCCATCCTTATTTGTTATTTTGATTTTCCCCATGTCCTTATATTCAATTTCAGCTAATGTTCTCTAATTTTGAGACCTAGCAATGTGTTATTCATTAGGACCATTATTTTTCTATTTCTTTGATTAAGTGGTTGTTTTAATAACTCTATTTATGACAAGGATATTTTAAAAAGTGTTTTTAAATGATAAAACATTGATTTCCTACCAAAAGTTCAAATTGTGAGGGTATAATTAAATAATTGGTGAGAGGATATGACACCATGAGATTTTAAAATAACATTATATTTAATAAAGACTATAATATTGCAACACCAATCTTAGATGAACCAAAATTTTTATTATTTAACCTAATTCACACCAACCAATGAGTTTCAATTTATAAAAATGATTAATATATATGTGATATATAAATATATCCTTAATAAAGAAATATCAATTAATTCTAATAAAATAAGCAATATTTTTTTAATAATGGAATTTTATTCTTGAAAATACTTTTTCTTACAAAATGTTTTATATTTATTTTGGATATAATGTAATATAATAAATTTGTTACACATTTTTTAAAATATATTTGTAATAATAAACAAAATACATTAAATTAATATATCAAAATTCAGTTGTGGTGATTTTTTTTATATTTCTGAAATGATTGCTTTATCATTGAATAGTAAGAATAATATTTATTAAATATTTTATGATATTTAAATTAAATAAGGTAATTTAAAAGGTCCATCAAATTTTTTATTTATTATTCAAAATAAATATGATAAATTTTATTTTTAATAACTTAATATGAACTAATATTCTCAATAATTTTGATATATGTTAAAAAAATTCTGAAAACACAATTTTCAAAAAAAAATATTTTCATTTTCTATTGTGAATTTATATTAAAATTTATTTCTAAAACATATAGAAAATAAATTTTTTAAAATAGTTACCATGTCATTATGATACAATTTTGAGAATATATTTATTTTATTTTTTGGCATTATAAAATGTAATAGTTGTACAATTTATCGCATTTTTAAAGTGGAAATTGGGTAATTGAGGTTAAAAATAAATCAAAAGGGCATTAAAAATAATCATAAAAAATTAAATTATTAAATTTTCTTTGATTAATTCTTCCATACACATCCCAAATTCAAATATATGGAAATTTGGTTCCTTTTGACTGTGGTAATGAGATTTTTGTTTTTTTATGTGAGGAAAAATAATAAATGTACCTCTCTCCCTTTTAATTTCTATTATATGTTCAGATAAATATAAAAATATTATATTAAAAAAATATAAAAGTTTATTTTTAACTAATTTATCTATTTTATCAAGGCAATTTATTTATAATTTTTAGTATCCGAGTAATTTTCTTACCTTGTTATGAAACGCAGAAATATTATTTATTCGATTAACATAATAACAAGGTAAATGATATTAAAATTATTAAAAGTAATATAGTTTGGATGGTTAATTTTGTCCCATTGTTTTTCTAGCGAAATATAACATATTATTTATTGTTTAAAGAATCTTTTTTAAATTCACACGTTTTCTTTCTGTTTTAAAAGTAGAATTAAATGAATATTATCAAAGATAACCTTAATAATATTTTCTAAAAATAATATGTTTTTAAATTAATTACAATTCATCAAAATAACTAGCGATAAAAATTTGTAAAATATATGGTTATAAATTTTAACCCTTTTTGATTTTTAGAAAAATTGTAATTTTAGGGTTAAATTAATTACTCTTAATGTGTATAAACCTTTTATATCATGGTAATTGTCATAAGGTTTAATAGGAGGATTAAAATAAGAGATAAAGGAGATAACGTATACAAAACGTATCTAAATTTCATTTAATGAGAGGATTTACTCTCAAACTAATCTAATCTATGAATTATTTTAATTTGGGTCAACTTTTCTATGAAAACTATTTTAAATTAATTTAATACTTTGTGAAATCCCATGCGTTACCTTTCCCTCACTAATATATGGAAACCCCTTCTTTATTTTCATTACACCTTCCTGATCTACATATCTCTTCAAACCCTACAATTTTCTATTATGAAATTCTACTATTTTATGTAGAGTTTCTGGTATTCTTAGAATATGATTCCAAAGGTCCTTGAAGAGGGATCTAATTGAATTCAATCAATGAAGTTGTAATCATCCTTAATGACTATTTGAAGTATATTTTTTATTATACATGATATAAATATGTTGTATAAATACTAAAATAATAAATATATTGTCAAAAAATAATCTAGGATATCATTATTATTTATGTAAAACAAAATTTAATGATTTTTCTATCCTATAAAATGTGACAACATCACCAATTTGTACATACAACTTACCATCTCCACAAAGCGGTGTAATATATTTTTCATAACCAATTTAATTTGATGGTTATAATGATGGATATAATGGATTTATATGATATATATGAGATAATTATATTTCTTAAATTACAATTTTACATATACTTTCTTTACTTATAATTTGTTGGAAAATGATAATGTCACTCATACGAACAATTTTCCTACCACCACCATAATGTAATATGATATTTTTTTCATTTATGTTTTACATTTATGATAATAATGATAAATTTAATGAATATACAAAATATATATTATATAAAAATAATCTTTAAAAGATGAATTGTTTTTTACATTTCATTCCTTTCATCCATCAAAAAGTAAAAACATCGTTTATGAGTATGTAAGACCTACCATCTATATGAACAGTGTAATTATGTTATATACATTTTATTAATGAATATATATATATGTATGTATGTATATGTATGTATGAATATATATTAAATATATTTGATATTTATATCATGAATTACATTCTAGTGATGATTCAACCATGAGAATGATTCAAGTACCAAATCTACTTAATCAAAACATATATGAAAAATAAATCAGTGAACACCCAAAATAGTGATAATAATAAATGATTGTTAATAAATGGGTGGTACAATTTTATAAATGGATAATATATTATATTTTCCAATTTAATGGTTCTTATTTTCATGTATAATAAATTAAAATATATTATATGGTATTTTAAAATATTTAATGAGGAATGTCAAACTTGAGGTAAAGGGTAACTCAGTTTTTATTCATTAGGTTATTATTATACTTTATTGAAAATTTTATTCCATGATTATGTGTGAAATTAAATTTTATTGTACTATGTAATATTTAGAGGTCTTTTGTGGATTGAATTTTTTTATAGAAAATAAATTTATCGATTAATTCTCACTTCAAAGATATGATCTTTGTGGGGATTTCACCTCAATTTTCACATTAATGATGTATATTTAGTATTATGCACCTATTTACTTTTATACGATTCATATACATACCCCTTGATATATTTAACCTTAATACATATTTATCATGGTGATTAATGTTCTAATTTCAGTTTACTCTTCCAATGCGTTATAGATCAAAAGTTACCAATTCGGCTAGAATTTATTTTAATTTCTCATTTTTTTGGGATTACAATTATTCCATATAAGTAATAATATAATCTATCCTACTTAAAAAATATATTTTCATTTACTCTAAAAAAATTGAAATTTCCTTAATTTTTTTCTCTAAAGTTATCTTTCTTTAGAACATAAAACAATAAAAAAATATTTAAATGGAATTCAATAATATTTCTCTTCTTATGATATATATTTCTCTTCCATTAACATATTTTCAAATAATTTTTTTGAAAAATCCTCTTATTTTTTCAAAGTAAATTTTATAATATCCATTACTTTTAAAAAGGATTTAAATTAATATTTATAATGTTTTTCAAAACGGTAATTTTTTTACTTTCATTCAAAAAGTCATTATTTATGTTTTTATTAATATATACTATGTTAATGGATATTACCAATGCCATAACTATTTTATGAACATAGTTTCCTCTACATGTTTTCATGGGTTTAAGGAGAAAATTCATTAATAGAATCTTGTTTTAATATTTATCTTAAATTTTATTAATTTCTAGAGTGGGAATGATTTTATTGAAAATAATATATTTCTAATGATTTTATTGTCATCAATTATATCTTATTAAATTTGTGTTAATTGAAATTATTTTTAAATATTAACATTCTTTTTTATTTGAAATTAATTTTTTTATAAATATATTTATTTTATTCATAATGTATATGATTATTGAAAAATTAATATACCATTTATACATGTGTTTTTTACACATAATTTTATTTGAATGAATGTGGAAATATTTATATTCAGTATTCATTATTAAATATGAAATTTTTTTTCTGGAATAATGTTATTGAATTATATTGGTCATTCATTATATGTGGAATGAACTGGATATGCAGTAATGGGTGGGGCCCATAATTATTTATCCTCTGGATTCATTGATAGTTCTTATTAGACAAACCAGTTGGATAAATAAATTAAATGGTGTTTTTGTTATATTAATTCATTTAGTTTGAATTCTATTAGCATAAGGACATGTCTTTAAATATGTCATGATGTTAAGGATCATGAAATCAAATATTAGGTATTTTCTTCATTTAGAACTTAGTTATTATTATCTATTATAAAATCTAATTTTATATTATACATAGATATATATTTTTATCATTTTATTGATTTAATGGACTTTGTATCTAGTTGTTTACCTTTCCATAAAGATTATACCTCATTTACTCATAATATCTTCTAATATGTGTAACATTTAATGAGAATATAATATCACTATTTATTTTTACCTATTCCATAGGATATAAATAAAAATAATATTTTTAATAAAAAGGATGCGAGAATGTTTCTTATACAATTCATTTTATATATCTATTAAAAAAATATTAATTTTTTCTATATATCATTATTCAACAATACTAAACTGATCAGTCCTTCATGATGATATCCCTTCTATCTTGTTATAATATAGTAAAGAATACTCTAAATCTATGTTAATAAGGTTAGGTTATTTATAACATATCCCTTTATCTATTAAGAAATAAACTCAAGATAATAATTAGAAAAATTGAGACTATAAATCCTATTGGGAATAAAAACACATAATAAATTATATATTCACTCATGGAATAAATAATAATAAATAATATATCAATATGAAATTAATATTTTTAATGAAAGGTAAATGTTAGGTAAATTTCATTTGTAAGAATCGATTAGCCTCCTCATTTCATGATTCATCAAATTAATTTAAATTTCTTAATCTAGAAATTTAATTCCCTATTTTTCACATTCAATACTATCATTGAAAATAGAAACACAACATCCTGAAATTCTTAAATATTTATTTTGTCTCTAATATTAAATAGTATAATAGGATATTAAATTTTGGGGATGTAATATATTTTTAAATTTAATGAAACAGATACAAAAAACATGTAGTGAGTATAAATATAATTAATTTAAAAATAAAATCCTTTTGCAATGAAGATCAAATCATCATATTCTATTGTAATTAGTTCTACCCATTTTGTTTCTTCTAAAACCTCCATAAAATATTACTCAATCATTATAGAATCATGAAATTTTTATATAACATATAATATAATGTTAATATGTTAATATAATATCTTAAATCCATCTCCCCTTCCATCAAATAGGAAATTAAACCATTGTTCGTGTGTACGACGGACTACCGCATCACAAATAGATGAATTTGTTTTATATCCTTACCTTGAAAATATATTCATTAGAATAGATTTTTTATTTATATATTATACTCCTAAAATATTAATCATTATAAAAAATTAATAGATAATATACCTTCTTATATTACAGCCCATTGATGTTTAATAATTTTATTCATGTACACAGCGAACTATAACCTCATGAAGTAATGTGATTCAATTTTTCTTGCGAAAACACCTAGATGGTATATAAAATTGTATTTAATTAAATAATTTTATATTTATGACAAAAATACATATTTTTAAATATAAATAACATTAAAATTTCTTTCATTATGTTCATTGAAAAATTGAAATGTTACACAGCGTATGTATGACATACAATATCCATGATGGTAACATAGTTCATTTTTTATGACCATAATTAATGATTAGTAATAAAAAACTAAAATTTAGTTAATAAATGAAAATTAATTCAATATTTGATATTATGGATATGATAAAAAATATTATATTACACCCATTGCAACTTTTTAACTGGATTTTGGACATATGAGTGGAACACTGTCATGATGTCTGACTTGAAGCAAATTTATTATTTAGTAATTGAATATAACATGATAGTGAATAAAATAAAAGTAATAACAAAAATGAAAATTTTAAATAATAAAGATAATTATTATCATAATTTGATTAGTCTGTATGATAATGAATACAGGTCGCAAATTGGAATTGGGGTTGGGGATATCTCTAAACAACCCTTTCCTTTGGATTATTACAATTCTCATTATAACTCATATTATTTCTCTATTTAAAGGTATTTAATTATTATAAATTATATATATATATATCACATATTTATATACATATTATTCTCTATTCCATTTATCATATAATAAATTTCTTATGTGCATTTCCCAAATACATCCCTTATGAAATTTACATTGATTAAGATATGAGGAAATATTAGACAACCAGTATTCTTTTTATGGGTAATTATTGTGTTATGAATTATGATAAATTTATTTTTGTGGAACACATAATTCATGACAATTTTATGATTGTTCATCATAGATATTTCTCCAATTCATTGGTTAATTCTTTAGTCTCATGTGAAATCATGATTGAGATTAGATAGTAATCATAATCCATTGTAGTTCCCTTTCCACCAATAGATATTATCTAGGAAATTATCCTTTACTATTGTTTATGTTTTGTTTTTTGGTTCTAGATTTCATATGATTCTATGATATTATTATTACATGTTCCTTATTCTATTCTCCCATTAGATTACTCAAGGGAATTTTCTTTCATGGTATCATGATATGCCTTTGACTTACAACTTATGATTCCTTATCATTTTTATTTCTTTAGTGAGCTTTTATGCTCACTCAATTTTTCTTTGTATTACTAAGGTTATCCCATCATATTTTAAGATCTCAAAGGATTTTAAAATCTCATTATGTATAATAAAATATATAAGTTTTATTTTCATCTAACATTGGTGCATTGTAAAACTATTTTTCTAAAGGCACTATGCCTTTTAGATCTTTCTTTTGAATTATTGATCATTATGTTAAAAAAGAAATAATATTTTTTAAAGTTTTTATTAGCTATAATTTTTATTAGATAATGGTCTCGTTATTATTAGTGATTAGGATTATACAATAATAGTTAAAGGCTTAAGGATAAGACTAAACATAGGAAAACATTTCAAAATTTTCTAAAAACATAGAGTAAATTATTTCCTATAAAATAAATCCCTATACGGATACTATAAGTGGATGTTTATCTAGAAGATTTTTATGAATGAATAATAACTTTAAAATAGAGAATTAAGATTTTATCAATCATCACATGGTGTAGGACACCATGAATTGTTGTATAACTAGTTCAACACTCCATGGGGATATTCTTTGGTAAATTTAACGGTATATTAAGAACCATTAAAAAGGGAAAAACATTTCCTATAAGATATTATATTATGAAATAGATCATGGATAAATTATTTTTAAACCATAAATTTATAGGTTAAGAGATATAAATAATTTATCATTTATCCTTTAATGTTCATGTATTCTAATTTATGTGTCAATTATTTTAAAATTACTCATCCCTAATTTTACTATTATTCATCCAATGGATAGAAATATAGGGAATCATTCTAATAAAAAATATTATGGGAAATTTAATGATTTTACTACTAATATTACCATTGTAATTATAATGGTACTAAAACATCCTATGGTCATGAAAAATTATACATCCTAATTTAAAATTTATAACTTGAAAAAAATTAATTTATTTACACATAAAAAAATAAAATGATAACATATCAGGGATTGTTGAGGGTTAAAGATCATAATAAAAGTTGGTTTAATTTCCTATAAGAAAAATATTTGGGAAGTGTCATAATGAAACATGACATAAAGGAACTAGATGAAGATTTTTATGTGGGAAATTATTGCATGAAGTGTCTAATTTTTAAAGAAAAAAAGTGTCTAATTAAAAATATGTAGGGAAATAATGTTCAACCTAAGAAAACATTGATAGTTCAATGTCATAGATTTGTGGAACATGGTCACTATCTAATCCAATTCCCTAACACAATGATTAATTAATATGGGAATTTATTATGAAAATAATTTAAGTTTAATTATTGAATTGTTTACCTATTGGAATTAGAGAGTCATGTTGTTGATGTATTTTTATTAATGGCATCATAGTTACGAAAATCAAGAAAAATCTATAGATTCTTCTGTAAGAGTTATCATTATGTATTTTCAAGGATATACATAGTTTTACTAATGACCTAGAAAGATGATTTAATTGTATTGTAATATTTTATGGAAAAATTAATAATTATGTAAAAGAGAATATTTTATAAGTGTTTGAGGTTGGGGTAAGTATAATATATTTAAATTATTTGATTTTGTTTAAAAAATGAGTTTGATATTAACCCATAGAAGTTAAAAAATTTACCCTATGAGTGAAGGTATTTTCATTTATGTTTATCATATCCATGAAAACTTTATCAGATCAAGGTTAATTAAAAATATTATTATCAATTTGTTTTTCAATTATTTTAGTAATAGTACAAACTAAAAGTTGAGAGAAAACAATCCATAGTTGGAAGGGGTTTGCGGCTGAACCAAAAAATAAATGGTGACAAGTGTACAAGGCTTACCACTTATCTTAGTGATGTAATGGTTAGTATGAAATTATTTTTAATTAAATTATTTTTTAGTTAAACATTATATTGATTTTGGAAACATACTAGAGAACCGAATAATATTAAATTTTTAGATTTTTTAGGTGATTAAGGATGTTATTGGAAACATTTTATAGGGTTTAGATATATATTTTATATGTTAAACATAAAGGGTCATTTGGGAATAATGCTATTGTGATTTTAGAGATGTATGTTGAATAGTATAAGATTTCCTTTGAGTTTGAAAAATTATATTACGTTGAGGTTATTGAAGATATTTTTGATATAAGGTTATTTATTTAATGAATGATACATTTTAATTATTCGGTTTTATAATTGATTATTTCATATTAATATTTTCATATACATTTTTGTAATTATCCTATATTTTGATAACCATTTTGGTTTCAATAATTATAAAGTGGACATATTTTTACTCTTTTATTGATCTTATGATCTATTAAAGGTTAATTTTAATTCATAAGGTATAAAAAAAATTTACAACCATTCCATAGAATAATAGTTTATGTGGAAGGTAATATAAAGATTAATAAATTATGAAATTATGTTAAGGAAAAAAATACCAAAAAAAATATATTTTCTTGTATTCACAGTCATAATAGTGAAAGAATTCGTAAAATATAAGACTATGAATAAAACTATTTATCCTACTACCATCATATCCAGTTAATCAATTTTATTTTAACTCATTATATATTAATGGTTTTTTTTCTTTAAAATTCTTTTGATCATACACATTATTAGGATTGATGATCTCTATTAGTTACTATAATTATTTATGCCTTTATTCTTTTTCTATATAGTCACAACCCTCAAATTCTCTCCTATATAGAATCATTCTTATATATTTTTCAAAAATGACCTTTTTATTTTAAATTCCATATTCTAATAGGATGTTTTATTATCCCCTTCCACGATGTGGGTTATCTACAAAGGAATATTATAAAGTCAAACTGACAGAAAGGTCACATTTAGTAGATGTAATTTTTTTAAAGGGATATATTTTAAAACACCATTGTTACAATATAATTATATGTTTGATATAATATATAATAAAGAACACTAAGATTAAATGAATCACAATATATTATTAAAATATTAATATTTATACAATACTATTAAAAACAAGACATAAAATTTTTTGGTATACATATGAATGAGTATATTATTAAAAATATCAAAAAAGGTTTTAGATAACCTAATTTTACTGATTAATTAATAATAAATAATTTCACAAATTTGTGTAAAGTTATTCTATCCTTTAAAAAAATTATTTCTTCAAAAATTATTTTTATTCGTTTTTTGGAAAAATATTATAATTAATTTTTAATTAATTTAGTAATTTCATTTTTTAAAATAAAAATAATTTTTTAAATCATCGTATTAATTTAAAATTTGCGTGAAATATATATTTTTTTTAAAATGAATGATTTTTCAATGAATAGTTAAAAATCACATTTTCTTAAAATAATTACTTATTTTTCATTAACAAGGAAATTTAAAATTAAAATATGAATTATTTAGTTTTATTTTATATAATTATTTAAAATTAAAAAGTTTTATATTTTATTTTGTTAGAATAATATTATTTGGATTAAAAAACATTTTTTGAACATTATTTTAAAGTGCATAATGTTTCTCTATTTTAAAGAATTAAAATAAACCTTAATGAGAAATTAGTGAAATTAAATTTTTAAAATAAATACATATATGTATTTAAATAAATATAATTATGACTACTTTTAATACAGTCATTTTATGATAATCTTATACTTGTAAAAGAAATTTCTTGAACCCCCGTTTTTTGATACGTTTGCTAGTTTATTTTAATATTAAATCCCCCAAATTCTTTTAATTAAATTTGATAAAATTTTCTTTTAATTTTTAATCATAATAATTAAAAATATATAATATGATCAAAATATAATTTTAAAATAATTAGTATTAAAAACATTGAGAAATCAATTACCACTGATAATGTTAAAACCTATTTACTAGGGATTAAACTAATTGGGTAAATGGAATAACATGTTTAAATAATATTTATTTTCAAATATTGGTTGTGTGAACCATCCATAACACCCATAAATTCCATTATTTAATAATTATTGAGTCTCTTTTCTTGAGAATGTATCCCAATAATTAAATATAATTGAGGATTTACATGAATGCCACTCTACTTCCTATGTAAAAGGGAACCCACTCACCACACCACAAAACACCTTAAAATAATTACTTATATACCACTACCAACCCAAATCCCTTGTTTAAATCCATTACCACATACTAGAGTCATTGTTTTGATTTAAAATCCAATATTTGAAGGATTTAGGAATAATAAAAAATACATAGTCTGAAAAAGATATATTGTTCTTAACCGAGCATCTTTAATTTATTTCTTATTCTACCACCTTCAAATATTACCAAATAATTATTTTATAAAAAAATATATACAATATAATAATATAGTATTATTTTAATCAGGTATCTTAAATTTATCTTCACTTCTTTGAAATGCGAAAAGAATCCATCTTTCATGTGTACGATGGACTACCTCCTCGAGAGCTGATGCAATTCTTCTTTCATCATCACCTCTCGCAGACACTCAAGATGATGGATTTAGTTTTTATATATTATATAAATTATGTACTAATATTTTTATAAATTTAATATATTCAATAACTTCATAACATACCACCCATTGAGGAGTCACGATGGTGTTCATGTGTTTGGCAGATTATCTCCACTTGTAGTGATATGATTAATTTATCAACACATCACATGGATGGTATATGTAACTTTATTTAAAAAAATTAATATGATAATTATGTTAATATGAATTAATATTTAACCTCATTCAATTATGATCATTGAAAAATAAAAATGTTACATTTGAATGCATATGACCTCTTCCCAGCTCAGTACACAATTGCAGATGGCAACCATAAGAATACTCAGATCCAGAGTCTTCCCCTTGATAGTCCTCTTCTCGATCCTTCTAGATTTTTCAATGGTGTTTTTTCTACTGGTTGATGTTCAATAAGTGTTTCCTATTATTCTTGGCCTTATAGTATCATGTTCTAGAGCTCTGTCAATTTTTTCTTCAACATTTTTCATCTCCTCTAATGGTTTTATACTAGTATTGATTTACTATTTTGGCCATACTAAAGTTTATTTTGGATTCTATATGGGTCTTCATCCCCTCACCTTCCACTTCCATTATGTAACACCCTAGGTAAATAAAGAATATGACATTTTTATATTTATCCCTAATTGTGAAAACAATATTAATATTACTTTAAAGGGAACTCTATGCTCGATGGCGTACCCAATACGTGACAACGAGTTCCTTTGAAATCTTACGTTGCACTATAATAATATTATTTTAAATGTTAGTTAACGCCTAGCCATTGTAATGGAGGGAATGAACAGAACTAACTACAAAATTATTATATATGTTTTTCAAATATTTTTACTTTTTACAATAAATGTTAGAGGATTGAAAATGTGAATGAATTCAATTTTAAGCGTAAACATTCTAATACTCTTTAGAAGGTCGATTAACCGACTTTTGATGGCGAACCTCTTTTAAATCCACTTTTTGACAATTTTATGTGTTATATTTGACAAAATAAAATTCTTCTTTAGAATCGAGACATCAAAATTTACTTTGTGTAAATTTTTGGTATCATTCCGATAAAGTTCATTTTTTTAATGAATAGTGAAAAATGTTGTATTTTAATTCAAAACCTCTTTTTAATATAATTTATTTATATGATTAGATTTTGAATTGTTTTTAAAGTAAAATTAGAATATATTACCATTTAATCCAATAGTGTTCGTTGGAATTAATTTCACTTTGAAATCGGACTTAAACTAGTGTCAATCTTTTGATACATTTTGTTTCATAAAAACACGTTATTTGCTCTGACAGCGGTAATTAATTATTAAATTAATTAATGCAACTTATATGTTTTGAATTTTTTAAAATAGACATCATTTTTGAATTCAGAATATCAAATATATCTTAGGGTGAATTTTTGGTATTTTTCTGAAAAACTTCAATTTTTGATGAATACTGAAACCACTAAGTGGTACTTATAAAAACAGATTTTCTGTATAAATGAAATTTTTCCACCTTTGTGTTTTGAATTTCAAAAATCCGACATACATGGTTTTCATTAGGAAGTAAAATGTGGTTCAATGGGATTAAAATAATTTTTTGGTGAATAGTAACTTATTATGTTTTTAATCGCGATTAAAGGTAATTAGTGTAGTTTAAGGTAAAAATAATGTTTTAATAATATGACATGAGCTTGACACATATCCTACCCTCATTGGATGTGTCATGGCCGACCAAGAAAATCCATGGGTCAACTTGGGGACCCCATGGAGCCACTTTGGTTGGTAAATGACATAAATAACTTTTTATTTAATGTAAAAGTAAAAATGACACAAACATGAGTTGTTTTACTAAAACAATTTTTACACTGGGTTATACAAGTAAGATATTTGACTATAAATATTCATTAGAAAGATAAAAAGATTTCCTACATCATGATAGTTTTTTTATAATTTTTAGACATTAAATAAATTAAATTATATATGGCATCATGATGATGCAGCGATTACCTCATTAATAAAGGATTTAAATAAAATGAAAAGATAATGTAAAATCTAGGACCTACACATGTCCAAAATCTATTGGATGGGTGGATTTAGAACCATTATCTCCTTATCCTCGAAATTTATAATTGTGGGACCTTTTGTATCTGAAAATCATTTTTTAATAAATTATCCTTTTATACCTTTCCAAGAGTCCCCCTCCTCTCCTCTTATAAAAGGCCCCCACCTCTACCTCCTTAACCACACTTCCAAAGCCTTTGGCTCAGCCAACCCCTACCCATTTTGTCTCTCCACATCCCTCTATAACTCCTTGAAGCCTCACTTTGGGCAGACGTCTTCCCAAGGAAGCCTTTGAGCTCAAACCAAAGGGAGTTACTCTATTTTAAGGTAATGTCCTCACTTGAGTCCTTTTGTTTTGCTTATCCAACCCCCTAAAATCTTTTTATTCATTTATTTTGTAACAACTCCAGTATATTAAATATACTAGGAAGTTGTTATAAGATGGATTCGAGCTACACTTACACACACCTAAATCTAATGGTTAAAGAGCATACTGTTTCCGTGGATGGCGAATTTCTGCCTCACGAAATGATGATTGTTCAACACTCATATATCACCTTCAAAGTTGTCCATTAAGATGTCACTATATTTATATATTATATATAATATTTTTATGTTTTCCTTAAGCTTCTGTATTTTTCATTTATGGCATACCTTTATAGCTTCCATTATGGGTATACGAGATATCTTCATTTTAGGAAGTGCGGACTACCGCCCCCTCAAAGTGATTTGATTTGTTAATACCATATGTGGTATGTATAAAGGATATATTTAATGATATTATATATGATACCATAATGGAATTAAAATACTATTATATATCATTATGTTTAAATTCCATTGAATATGAAATAGAAATGGAAGTAGTGTTCATGCGTACTTACGGCCTACCATCTCCATGAACGGTGCTTTTTGTTTTTTATCTCCAAATGATATGGAATAGTATAAAATGAATATGTACTGGATATATATGATATTTTAATCATTAATACTATTCTGGAAATTATTTACTTATAACTACATGGGAAATCATTTTTGAAACAAGTTCATTTTTGACTCATGTACCAAACATCGGCAAAAATGTATGATAGGAACTAACATTATTAAACAATTATTATAACATTATAATATGTGATATGAACTGAATAATAATCTTTAAAGGAGGTCCTTAGGCAATTATAAATTGAACGAAGTTTATTATTCATGAATATAAAGAAATGAACAAGACAAGTTAGACTTGAGGTAAGGGATCCTACTCCTCTATTTCTTTTTAAGTACACTCTTTTATGTCATTCCTTTTAAAGCTCATATTTTTTGTTATTGGGATGTTCTTTTATATTACTCTTACTGTAATTTTTATATGATTAGAGACCCTATTATCTCTCATTAATCCATTTTTGACGTTTTGAGTGGTGCTGTTGGGTTGCCGAATTTTCATAAGAGATCTAACCTCTCTCTTTCTTTTTAAGTACTCTCCTTTATGTCACTTCTTTTAAGCTGCTCTTTGTTATTTTGGGGGATGTTATTTTATTCCTATTTCTATAAACTTTATGTTAATATGATAAGAGACCCTATTTGATCTCATCAATCCATTTTTGTAAGTTTTAAGTGGCATCGTTAGGCTGTCGAGTTTTCGTAAGGGATTTTTCATCTAACTTTTATTCCCGTGAGATTTATGCTACATTTGCCACAATTTCCTTTGAGTGGTGTATGAACTGCCCATTATTTTAAATAATTGTGTAATATACTTTCATTTATGAGTATTTACATCAATGTTGTATTGTCCTTCATTCACGGGGTGTATGTTTCGAAGGATACCCATGTCGGTAAGGGAACCTTTCACCCTCCTCTTTTTAAAAGACTTCTTTTGTTATGTCTTTTAATTCCCATACTATTGTGTTGGGATATGTTCTTCTATATCATTATTGATTTAAATTTTATGTCCATGTGATGAGATACCCTTTTTATCTCTCATCAATTCATTTTCTGAATTTTGTAGTGACGCCGTTAGGCTGTCAAATTGTTGCAAGCGAACTTCTTAACCCAAATTTGATTCTTTGGGATAAACTTGTACTCTTGAATATGTCATTCTATGAATATGTGTGAATAACCTCTGATTTTTTTACACTAAATATCGACTTATATTTGTTGTATTCGTTTTTTCACACATAATTATGTAATTGATTTATCCTTAAACCAAGGATACCATCTTTGTAAGGGACTTCGTCTCAATCTCCTTTCATTGAGTCATATTTTATTTTATACACAACCTTATTTTATACGGTGTATAAACCCCTTTTACTTTTACATTTATCCAAAAGGAATCTTTTTTATACGAAGCGTTTTACAAAACTACAAAAGGGAATGTTTTTTTCATACGTATGCGGTGACAACGACTTCTCCACCGTTGTGACCATTATTTGAGTTTTGGCTTCGTCTACAATCCATACCTTCTTTTTAAAAGAAAAATAAATACCGTGTTTTACTTTTCTTTTATTTTGATATTGAAAATGGTTTTCATAAGTTTTTTTATATCAATGTGTTATATTGATATCTAGTGATTGAAATGTGGAAATGTTATGTTTCCTTTATGCATGTATTTGTGGTACGATTATGTTATAGTTCTTGGGAATTGTTATGAAGACAGGTGGTTCCGTGATAAACTAAGGGCGGGTGAGCCTGATATAGATCTACAATGCATTTGGGTAACGCGAAGGGGTTAAACGCTAAGGTTTCTCCGAAGAGATTTAGGGAATATACTATTATGGGTATTCCAAACTTAACTAAGAGGGTTACTCCCTACGTAAGAATGTTATGAATGCCTCAAGTTACCTTTATGTCTTATGATTTCTTTGATTTATTCATGATTTGATGAGGTATTTTAAAGTGACTATGTTTTATGGGTAAAGTATGATTTCATTCTTATGTATATATGAACTCATGTTTATTTTCCATATTTTTATAACCCTTACTGAGCTTTTTATGCTCATCCCAAGTTTTTGAAATGTTTTTCACAGGTCAAGGGAAAGTTACATGATATGATGATAGTATCAAGGAAGTGTCAAGAAAGAATCCATGTTTTATTTTAAATATGTTTCTGTTGGTGGGGGAAAACGAGTACTACCTTTTATGTAACCACTTTTTTTAAATGTGGAATGTAAATCATGATTTATGATCTAATTCTCTAAAACTCTAAACCTGAAAATATCCTCAATGTAAATTATTCATTTAATTCAATATTAAGTAAGGTTTAAGGCTGGGGCCTTATAGTTGGTATCAAAGGTCGGTTTAGATAAATTTAGAGGTTAGGGTATTCTCTAAGAATAAGTGACATTACCATAATGGTTAGGATTTCAGAAAGAGTACTAGTTTTAGATAAAGTGAATGAGTAAGTATATCTTAGTGTTTACCTTCCTCATTAGTACATGATGGTTTTGTTGATATACTCACACTGACATTTCTTTTTTTAGTGAATGGATGGATCTAGCAGGCACCAAAGAGACAACAGGTTTGAAGGAAACTGTGGTGGTTCTCTGATTAAGATACTAGATAAAATGGGGTACTCAATGAGGAAACTCGTGGTTGTTCTAAACCAACTATCAAGGAGTTATGATCAACCACTTGAAACTTGGTATGATTTGTAATTCATCATGTACAAGATGACCAATCGATGTGGAAGTTCAGGTAATAATTATAAAGGTAACCATTAGAGTTTATATGATCCTTACTTTTGAGGTAATTATGGGTTATGATATGTTATGATGGAAAATGAAAGGCATGAGATAAACTTTAGGTTAAAATATGTTATGATTATTTTTGAATATTTTATCTCATTTTGGGGAATGTTTTAAGAATTATATAGTTTTGGAAAAAGGACAACAGGTAGACCGTGTGACAACCCGTCGCGTCGAACAAAGCTCCAGGAATCAAACCCACAACCAAAGTGAAACTGGTATTTATTTCCTACCACTGGACTACGTGAAGTCCCTGGTTAGTTTGACTAATTCTTTTTTGTTAGATGATTTTAGGAATAAAGAGTAAGTTTATTTTGGGTTATCTATGGAAATGATTAACCTATCATCGAGGATATGTGATTAGGTTAATTACTTTTCAATATGAGAATTTATGATCAACTGATGTTATTTGGAGGTAAAAGTTAATTTTTACCTTGGAAGACTATGTGACTAAATCCTTTAAATATTTGGGTTTCAATCTTAGTTTGGTTTACTTTGAATAATTTTATGGACAAATTGTTGATCGGATGCTCCTCGTTGAACTTTGGGTTTTGTTGGACAAATTTTGGAGATTAAGAATAGATTTTCTTTTTATAAAGGGTTATCGTTTTCTGGATTATCTGATCTTGTACTAACCATTTTGGTTTTGGTTTTGGTTAACGTCTAAAGACATGGGAAGTATATAGTTCTCTTTTGTGGATTAGGTGATTCTCTAGAAGTTGATTACAGTGAACAAGTCTTCCTAAATACTCGTCTTTTGGAGAAAATATGAGTTTGTGTAAGAAATCTAATAAAAGTTGAAAGTCAACATGATAAGTAATTATGTTTCCTTATGAATAAATTCCTCAATAAAAATTAACTTAGAACAAAAAATGTTGTCTGTTAACTTTTCCTACTGGGGAATCGAATACCGTTTAACCCATCACAAGTTTGTGATTTTCTTGTGGTTAACTTTCTCCTAAACATGTTTTATATCTTATTAGTCACTAAAAATGGCTAATATTAATTTTTAATATCTTTATATTCATTGTTCCAAAGTCCATAAACATTGTTTTTAGTGCATTACATAAATAGAACTTCATTTCTCATCAAAAATGCAATTCATGTTTAAAATGTAAATTTGGGCCCAATCATTCATTTGTTTGTTGACAATATTATATTCATTTTCTGAATTTGAAATTTTGGGATATGATTGATCACTATCATTCTCCATCAGAACATGACCCTATATTTTCTCCTCCATGTCCATGTTTTCCTACATGGAATCCTAGTATGGGTTAGCTCGGGTGAGCTCTATACTCATCTTTCTTTATTTTAAAGTGATTGCTTTACCAACTCTTGTTCCGATGCAGGACTTTTAAGGATGTTTCCAAGCTCAATTTTAAAATTACAAGGAAGAAATTACCAAAAGGGGGGAAGGATGTAACACCCCAGGTAAATAAATAATATGACATTTTTTTACTTATCCCTATTTGTGAAAACAATATTAATATTACTTTAAAGAGAACTCTATGCTCGATGGCGTACCCAATACACGATAACGAGTTCCTTTGAAATCTTACGTTGCACTATAATAATATTATTTTAAATGGTAGTTAACGCCTAGCCGTTGTAATGGAGGTAATGAACAGAACTAACTACAAAATGATTATATATTTTTGTCAAATATTTTTTCTTTTTACAATAAATGTTAGAGGATTAAAAATGTGAATGAATTCAATTTTAGGCGTAAACATTCTAATACTCTTTAGAAGGTCGATTAACCGCCTTTTGATGGTGAACCTCTTTTAAATCCACTTTTTGAAAATTTTATGTGTTATATTTGACAAAATAAAATTCTTCTTTAGAATCAAGACATCAAAATTTACTTTGTGTAAATTTTTGGTATCATTCCGATAAAGTTCATTTTTTTAATGAATAGTGAAAAATGTTGTATTTTAATTCAAAACCTCTTTTTAATCTAATTTATTTATATTATTAGATTATCTTTTGAATTGTTTTTAAAGTAAAATTTTAATATATTACCATTTAATCCAATAGTGGTCGTTGGAATTAATTTTACTTTGAAATCGTACTTAAACTAGTGTCAATCTTTTGATACATTTTGTTTCATAAAAACACGCTATTTTATCTGACAGCGGGAATTAATTATTAAATTAATTATTGAAACTTATATGTTTTGAATTTTTTAAAATAGACATCATTTTTGAATTCAGAATATCAAATATAGCTTAGGGTGAATTTTTGGTATTTTTCTCAAAAACTTCAATTTTTGATGAATAGTGAAGCCACTAAGTGGTACTTATAAAAACTGATTTTCCATTTAAATGAAATTTTGCCACCTTTGTGTTTTGAATTTCAAAAATCCGACATACATGGTTGTCATTAGGAAGTAAAATGTGGTTCAATGGGATTAAAATAATTTTTTGGTGAATAGTAACTTATTATGTTTTTTATCGCGATTAGAGGTAATTAGTGTAGTTTAAGGTAAAAATAATGTTTTAATAATTTTATATGAGCTTGAAACATATCCTAACCTCATTGGATGTGTCATGGCCGACCAAAAAAAATCCATGGGTCAACTTGGGGACCCCATGGAGCCACTTTGGTTGGGAAATGACATAAATAACTTTTTATTTAATGTAAAAGTAAAAATGACAAAAACATGAGTTGTTTTACTAAAACAATTATTACATGGGGTTATACAAGTCAGATATTTGACTATAAATATTCATTAGAAATATAAAAAGATTTCCTACATCATGATGTTTTTTTTATAATTTTTAGACATTAAATAAATTAAATTATTTATGACATCATGATGATGCAGCGATTACCTCATTAATAAAGGATTTAAATAAAATGAAAAGATAATGTAAAATCTATGACCTACACATGTCAAAAACCTATTGGATGGGTGGATTTAGAACCCTTATCTCCTTATCCTAGAAATTTATAATTGTGGTACCTTTTGTATCCGAAAATCATTTTATAATAACGTATCCTTTTATACCTTTCCAAGAGTGCCCCTCCTCTCCTCTTATAAAAGGCCCCCACATCTACCTCCTTACCCACACTTCCAAAGCCTTTGGCTCAGCCAACCCCTGCCCATTTTGTCTCTCCACATCTCTCTATAACTCCTTGAAGCCTCACTTTGGGCAGAAGTCTTCCCAAGGAAGCCTTTGAGCTCAAACCAAAGGGAGTTACCCGATTTTAAGGCAATGTCCTCACTTGAGTCCTTTTGTTTTGCTTCTCCAACCCCCTAAAATCTTTTTATTAATTTATTTTGTAACAAATAAAGTATCTTCAATATACTAGGATGTTGTTATAATATGGATTCGATCTACACTTACACACACCTACATCTAATGGTTAAATAACATACTGTTTCCGTGGATGGCGAATTTCTGCCTCATGAAACGATGATTGTTCAACACTCATATATCACCTTAAAAGGTGGACATTAAGATGTCACTATATTTATATATTATATATAATATGTTTATGTTTTCCTTAATCTTCTGTATTTTTCATTTATGGCATACCTTTATGGCTTCCATTATGGGTATACGCGATATCTTCATTTTAGGAAGTGCGGACTACCGCCCCCTCAAAGTGATTTGATTCGTTAATACCATATGTGGTACGTATAAAGGATATATTTAATTATATTATGTATTATACCATATTGGAATTAAAATACTATTATGTATCATTATGGTTTAATTCCATTAAATATGAAATAGAAATGGAAGTAGCGTTCATGCGTACGTACGGCCTACCGTCTCCATGAACGGTGCTTTTCGTTTTTTATCTCCAAATGATATGGAATAGTATAAAATGAATATGTACTGGATATATATGATATTTTAATAATTAATACTATTCTAGAAATTATTTACTTATAACTACATGGGCAATCATTTTTCAAACAAGTTCATTTTTGACTCATGTACCAAACATCGGCAAAAGCGTTTGATATGAACTAACATTTTTAAACAATTATTATAACATTATAATATGTGATATGAACTGAATAATAATATTTAAATGTGGTCCTTAGGAAATTATAAATTGACTGAAGTTTATTATTCAGGAATATAAAGAAATTAACAAGACAAGTCGGACTTGAGGTAAGGGGTCCTACTCGTCTCTTTCTTTTTAAGTACACTCTTTTATGTCATTCCTTTTAAATCTCATCTTTCTTGTTATTGGGATGTTCTTTTATATTACTATTACTGTAATTTTTATATTATGAGAGACCCTATTATATCTCATCAATCCATTTTTGACGTTTTGAGTGGCGTCGTTAGGCTGCCGAATTTTCATAAGAGATATAACCTCTCTCTTTCTTTTTAAGAACTCCCCTTTATGTCACTTCTTTTAAGCTGCTCTTTGTTATGTTGGGGGATGTTATTTTATTCCCCTTTCTATAAACTTTATTTTAATATGATGAGAGACCCTATTTGATCTCATCAATCCATTTTTGTAAGTTTTAAGTGGCGTCGTTAGGCTGCAGAGTTTTCGTAAGGGATTTTTCATCTCACTTTTATTCCCGTGAGATTTATGCTAAATTTGCCACAATTTCCTTTGAGTGGTGTATGAAATGCCCATTATTTTAAATAATTGTGTAATATACTTTCACTTATGAGTATTTACATCAATGTTGTATTTTCCTTCATTCACGGGGTGTATGTTTCGAAGGATACCCATGTCGGTAAGGGAACCTTTCACCCTCCTCTTTTTAAAAGACTTATTTTGTTATGTCTTTTAATTCCCATACTATTATGTTGGGATATGTTATTCTATATCCTTATTGATTTAAATTTTATTTCCATGTGATGAGATACCCTTTTTATCTCTCATCAACTCATTTTCTGAATTTTGTAGTGACGCAGTTAGGCTGTCAAATTTTTGCAAGGGAACTTCTTAACCCAAATTTGATTCGTTGGGATAAACTTGTACTCCTTGAATATGTCGTTCTATGAATATGTTTGAATAACCTCTGATTGTTTTACACTAAATATCCACTTATATTTGGTGTATTCTTTTTTCACACATAATTATGTAATTGATTTATCCTTAAACCAAGGATATCGTCTTTGTAAGGGACTTCGTCTCAATCTCCTTTTATTAAGGCATATTTTATTTTATACACAACCTTATTTTATACGGTGTATAAACCCCTTTGACTTTTACGTTTACCCAAAAGGAATTTTTTTATACGAAGCATTTTACAAAACAAAAAAATGGAATGTTTTTGTCATACGTATGTGGTGACAACGACTTCTCTACTGTCGTGACCATTATTTGAGTTTCGGCTTCCTCTACAAGCCATACCATCTTTTTAAAAGAAAAATAAATACCATGTTTTACTTTTCTTTTATTTTGGTATTGAAAATGGTTTTCATAAGTTTTTCTATATCAATATGTTATATTGATATCTTGTGATTATGCATGTATTTGTGGTACGATTATGTTATGATTCTTGGTCATTGTTATGAAGACGGGTGGTTCCATGATATACTAAGGGTGGGTGAGCCCGATATAGATCTCCAATGCATTGGGTAATGTGAAGGGGTTAAACGCTAAGGTTTCTCTGAAGAGATTTAGGGAATATACTGTTATTGATATTCCAAACATAACCAAGAGGGTTACTCCCTACGTAAGAATGTTATGAATGCCTCAAGTTACTTTTATATCTTATGATTTCTATGATTTATTCATGATTTGATGAGGTATGTTAAATTTCCTATGTTTTATGGGTAAAGTATGATTTCATTCTTATGTATATATGAACTCATTTTTATTTTGCATATTTTTATAACCCTTACTGAGCTTTTTATGCTCATCCCAAGTTTTTGAAATGTTTTTCATAGGTCAAGGGAAAGGTACATGATATGATGATAGTGTCAAGGAAGTGTCAAGAAAGAATCCATGTTTTATTTTAAATATGTTTCCGTTGATGGGGAAAAACGAGTACTACCTTTTATGTAACCACTTTGTTTAAATGTGGAATGTAAATCATGATTTATGATCTAATTCTCTAAAACTCTAAACCTGAAAAGATCCTCAATGTGAATTATTCATTTAATTCAATATTAAGTAAGGTTTAAGGCTGGGCCTTATACATTATGTCTTTGTCCTCCGTGTACTACCCCGCATTGGTTGGGTGTGGTGGATTATATGACATTTTGTACGTGTTTGGAGGCTATAGTTGCAGAAGATTCATTTGCAGTGCAGTTCGAGGTGTTCTAGAGGTGAACCATCATATGGGTTCCCTTCTGATGGGTTTGAGGTGGGGTGTCCTAGAGCATGGTGCAATACATGGTGCATCTACGGCGGTGATGGTTTGGGATGATACGTTGACAATGGTGTTTTCCGATGGGGTCTCCCGGTGGTGGTTGTGACACAATGTCCCAAGGCCCGACAATGGACAGGTGACATGGTTGTAGTGCAAGGTGATGATGGGGTAATTTTTTTCTAGGTCTGAGGCATCCATTGTTTTTTGTGTGGTTCTAGTACTGGGATGGTCTCCTTGAATGGCCATTTTTTTCATGCTTCTGGTCGGGTTCCCTATTTTCATTAAAGTGGATATTACTATTTTCAGTTCACACTAAACCATAATGTGTTTTTCTAATACCAAAAATGGTTTGATGGCAATGGGTATGACCTACCATCTCTATGATTAAAACATATATCATTTTTCATAACCATAATTCTTTTTTTAATTATTTAGTTATATAAATGAATGTAATTACATAATTACTATTCTATAGATGATGAAATGTTATTTCAAAGTCCTTAGTCCAAATTCCAAAGTGTGTTTGGACATATGAGCCGAATGACTTCAAAACACACATCATGAACCTAAATGATTATGTAATTGAATATAAACAAATAATAAATAAAATAAAATAAATAAAAAAATTTAAAAATTAAATTAAGAAATTAAATAATTAAATAATTTTATCATTAAGAATGATAATGAACAAACATGGAAAATTGGGCTCTAGTTGAGGGATCTCGATAAACCACCTTTTACTTTAGGTTATAATAATTCTCTCTCAAACTCTCTTGATCTCTCTCTTTAATGTTATTAAATTCTTTGAAATTATTTATATTTGAATATAAAATATATATACTTATTTTTTTATCCCTTTCATTGATGGGTTAATTCATTCCTTTTGTTTATTTCTCAAGTTCCCCCATTATGACATTTCAATTTATTATGATATATGGCATGATTATGTAGCCAATTTCCTTCCATTGTAAATTACCATGTAATTTATAATGCTTAAATTCATTTTTAATCACACATAAATCTTAAACAATTTATGATGATTGTTCCCAGATTGTGTTATAATTCATTTCTTAATGATTCAGTCTTACGAGACATCATGTGTGTTATTAGGGAGTAAACCTAATCTACTATGAGAATTTTTTCACCATGTGATATTATTAATGAAGTTAGCTTTTACTAATTTTTTTCATTCATTGTGTTTCTACCACATTTACTTTAATTCTATGATATTAGGATACTATGTTTATTTAATTTAAAGTACAATGTGATTACTCTTATTCCTTATACTTTATGATATCAGTTTATGACTTTGACTCTCAAGTTATGATTCCTTATCGTGTTTTTTCCATTACTATAAATTCTTGCTGACCCATTTTTTTATGTATTCCTTGGGATATCCAAATATGTTTTAGGATAATTATTTTATTTATGGGTCCATAATGAAGAATATAGAAATGAATATTTATTTTAGTCTCACTTTGATATATTTTTAACATTATCTTCCAAGGCTCCCATTCTATTTTGATCTATGCTTTTTATTGTTTTATATTTATGTTAAATAATACTTAATAATATGTGTAAAAGTCTTGGGTCTCTAAAAACGCCCTTAGATCAATAAATACCATTTTTAGAGTCATTATGGTACTTCATTTTATATGATAATGGTAAACCTAAAACCATATTTACTTATATGATGAAACATACCAAAATTGATTGTGGATGTTAATACCCTATAACTCCCATTAAAATGATTTATCACCCAAAAAAAGATATTATCATTATCAATATAAAGATATAGAAAAATGTCACATATAAACTCCTCTTATAATGCTCATGGAAAATGAAATAAATAATAGATTACAATAAATGGATATCTGTGACAACCAAATATGAATTATAATTAGAAACTAGAAATATCATATTACATAAATTCTTGTTTCATTTTAATTTTCTAGTATCAATAAAAATAACAACTATTTCAATCCATGAAGGCATGATGAAAAAAAATACAAAATTATAAAATAGAAGCATCCACCCCAGGTCGTTCGAAACATCAACTCTCTATTGATTTTTTTGTCCACTTTTGAGTTTTTTATACTATATTTCTCTGAAATATAGATAAATTACAATGGGTTATTTCTTCTCTATTGTATTTAAAATTATATAATATCTTATACATTTCTATAGATATTTATCTATAAAATATTAAAATTATTCTTGATGATCATATGGAATATCATCATCAAGTATCCTTTAAAATTAAAAACCTATTTAAAAAATAGATATGAGATAATAAATCTTTTATATCACCCTTAGGAAATCCCCATTCAAAATATCACTTGAATTCCCTATTATCTCCACTTGAATGAATCTTGAACTCCGTATGGTGTTAACATTTCAAATTCCCCATATATACTGGATCTCACGAGTATGAGATAGGGGTGGATGGAATTTTTTGGTTTTAAATTTCATTTCATGTCTTATAAATAATAACAACATTTGTTTTCTTCTCATGTTATTCTACACTGTACCACATTTCTCATCTTCCATGAAATTATGGCATGTACCATGCATGAACAAGGTATTATGATACCTATTTCATCACTGGTATAACACCATAATATTTTAGTGAAATATATTTTTTAAAATAGATTTAATTTTTTTTATTTTTTGTTACACACAAAACTATGTTTTGTTTTTGTTATATGCAACAATGAGTTTTTTCTTGCATTTGATATAACACAAAGATTAAAGGAAACATCACAATATTAAAATATTTTTATTTAATATGATATTTATCACCTAGTTGTTGGAATGGAGGGTATGAATATGATTATCTAAATTATGAGAATTTATTATTTAAGCATTTATAAAAAACTTAATTATTTTATGACTTGTTAATGGTAAATAAATATAAAAACTATTTGAAAATAATTGAATTTTTTTAAGGGCGGATTTTATGAAAAAAATGTTCTACCTTAATAATTCAACTAATCATTTTTTAATTTTTTTTAATATAATGTATATATTATACATTAAATAAAATTTGTAATATTCATATTATGTTTTTCTCTATAAAAATGATAAGAAAATAAAATTCCATGTTTCAAGATTATATTTATCAGAAAATTATTTTTGTCTCTTTTTACATAGTTATTCTAAAAGGAATTTTTTTAGATTTTAAAAAACTTATTTGAAATCATAATATTAATTTTTTAATTTATCATGTCAAAATTATATTAGGGTGAATTTGTTATATTTTTTATAAGATAAATTTTTTTGATTAATGGGGGAAAATATGTGTTTTTATTAATAATTATCATTTAATTTCAAATTTAAAAAAACATAAAAACTGGTTTAAGATGTTTTTTAAATAACAAATACTATAATTATATAACTATTAATACAATATTTGTCATTGGAATCATTTTATCATTTAATTTTTTTATAAATACTTCTTAAACTTTTGAACATTTTCTCTTTGAAAACCCCATTTCTAATAACGTATCCAGAATTAATTTCAAATTAAAAAATTCAACTTCATTGAATAGAATTTTGAAAAATGGATTACGCATTTAGAATAATAATAATTTATATTATATAATTTAAGCTTAATATTTTATGATAATTTATATTAAAAATACTATAAAATATTTATCATGTTTAAGGTAAAAATGGGGTTACCATGAGTTACACTAATATGGTAAGGTAAAAAAATAATACAAGTAATATTTTATGAAAATATTTCAACATTATATTATATAATATTGATAATGGTCAATTTATTAGTCTTTTTCATGTGAAAAATGTGGAAACATGATATTATTTTCAAATATTACAATTGTGCCACTCACCACACTTATAAAAGGCCACCCAATATCCTCTACTCTTCATAATTTTAAAACTCATTAGTTTAGAAAATACTAGACCATATCATTTACTAACATTCCTAAAATAATTAAAAAGGAAATTTTTTTATGAATACAACCTATATTGGTTTTGGTTAAAACCATAGGAGGTTACTCAAAGAAAAGGTAACGTTATTCAATGAGCATTTTTATTTTATTTCATCATCCACCTCTTTAGGCTCTATTTAAACAATGAATATATAATAATATCAGTGTATTACATATAGTTAGATGTTTTTATGTATTTTTAATTGTAACATCCCAGGTAAATAAAGAATAAAGAATTTTCATATTAATTAATATTTATGAATTAAATATTAATTTTAATTAAAAGGGGTTTCTACGTTCAATAGCGTACTCGGTACACAATGATGAGTTTCTTTGAAAACTTACGTTGCACACAAGTACTAAAATAATATTATTTTAAATGTTAGTTAACGAGTAGTCGTTGTACTGGTGGGAATGGATATAAATAACTAAAATATGATTATATATGTTTTTAAATGTTTTTACATTTACCCAATTAAAGATAAAGGCTTAAAATACGGAAAGAGTTCAATTTTAGGCATTTATACCCTAATTTTCACTAAGGGTTCACTTATCACCTTTTGAGGGCGAACCATCCTTAAATATAGTTTTGATCAATCTTATAAATTCTATTGGACCAAATATAACTCTTCTTTAGAATCGGGACATCAAAATTTACTTTGTGTAAAATTTTGGTACCTTTCTGATAAGTTCATTTTTTTATGAATAGTATAAAATGTTGTATTTTAATTCAAAACCTCTTTTTAATCTAATTTATTTATATGATTAGATTATCTTTTTAATTGGTTTTAAAGTGAAATTAGAAAATATTTTTACCATTAAATCCAATAGTGGTCGTTGGAATTAATTTCACTTTGAAATCAGACTTAAACTAGTGTCAATCTTTTGATACTTATTGTTCCATAAAAATACGCTATTTGCTCTGACAGTGGGAATTAATTATTAAATTAATTAATGTGACTTATATGTTTTGAATTTTGTAAAATATAATTCATTTTTGAATTCGTAATATCAAATATATCTTAGGGTGAATTTTTGGTAATTTTCTGAAAAACTTCAATTTTTGATGAATAGTGAAACCACTAAGTGGTACTTATAAAGACTGATTTTCCGTTTAAATGAAATTTTTCCATCATTGTGTTTTGAATTTCAAAAATCTGACATACATGGTTGTCATTAAGAAGTAAAATGTGGTTCAATGAGATTATAATAAATTTTTTTTTGGTGAATAGTAACTTATTAAGTTCTTAATCGCGATTAGTGGTAATTAGGGTAGTTTAAGGTATAAATAATGCTTTAACAATATTAAATGACCTAGAAACATGTCCCAACCTTATTGGTTGTGTCATGGCCGACCAAGACAATCCATGGGTCAACTTGGGGACCCCATGGAGACACTTTGGTTGGGAAATGACATAAATAACTTTTTATTTAATGTAAAAGTAAAAATGACACAAACATGATATGTTTTACTAAAACAATTTTTAAAGGGGGTTATACAAGTCATATTTTTGATTATAAATAGTAATTGGAAAGATAAAAATATTTCCTACATCATATTATTTGTTTTCTAATTTTTAGACTTTAAATAAATTAATTTATTTATGACATCATGATGATGCAGCGATGACCTCATTATTTAACGATTTAAATAAAATGGAAAGATAATGTAAAATATATAGACTAAACATGTCCAAAACCAATTGGATGAGTTTATTTAAAACCCTTATCACCTTATCCACGAATTATAACAATTTGGGAAGTTTTAAAACCGAAACACATTTTCAAATAAAGTAATATTTCTTTACTTTCCAAAAGTGCCCCTCCTCTCCTCTTATAAAAGGCCTCCACCTCTACCACCTTACACACACTCCTAAAGCCTTTGGCTCGGCCAACCCCTGCCCATTTACTCACTCCACATACCTATCCTCATCCTAGAGGATTCCCTTTGGGCAGAATCCTTTCAAAGTAAGCCTTTAGGCTCAAATCAAAAGGGGTTACACTTTTAAAGGTAATTCATTCTCTCTTGTTCATTTGTTTTATTTTGCTTTTCCAACCCTCTAAACTCTTTTTATTTACTTATTTTGTAACAACACCAGTATCTTCAATATACTAGGATGTTGTTATAAGATTTATTCGAGCTACACTCTCGCACAACTACATCAAATGGTTAAAGAACATACGGTTTCCGTGGATGGCGAAATTCTGCCTCCCGAAACGATGATTGTCCAATACTCATTTAACACCTTCAAAGGTGGCCATTATGATGTCACTATTTTTATATATGATATATAATATGTTTATTTTCTCTTTAAGATTCTGTATTTTTCATTTTGGGCATACCTTTATGGTTTCCATTATGGGTAAACACGATATCTTCATTTAAGGAAGTGCGGACTACCGCCCCCTCAAAGTGATGTGATTCGTTAATGCCATATGTGGGACGTGTAAAGGATGGATTTAAAGTTATTATATATGACGTTATACTGGAATTATAATATACCTCTATATAATTATTATTTATTTCCGTTAAATTATGAGATAGAAATGAATGTAGCGTTCATGCGTACGTATGGCTTACCGTCTCCATGAACGGTGCATTTCATTTCTTATCCCCAAATGTAATGTACTATTAAACGTACATGTATATAATGGATATATATAATTAATAGTATATCTAAATGATTAATATAATTCTGGAATCAAAATATACATACCTCTCATTTAGTTTTAATTCCATTAATATGAAAAAGAAATGAAAGTAGCATTCATGCGTACGTACGGCTTACCGTCTCCATGAACGGTGCATTTCATTTCTTACCTCTAAATCATTATGTAATATTATAAATACATGTATATGCTGGATATATATGATACATATTATATCCAAATCAGGAATTTCATTCTGGATATAAAGAACCTTTGAACACACGAACAACATATAATTGTAAGAAGTCCACTTTCGACTTAAGAACCAAATATCAACAAAACAAACATTATTAACTTAAATGGTTACATAATGTTTATAACATGGAAATAAGTGATATAAAATGAATAATGAACTTTAAAAAGGTTCTTAATCAAGTAGAAATTAACTCAAGTTTATTATTCAGGACTTTAAAGAACGATCGAGTCAAGTCGGACCCGAGGTAAGGGAACTTCTTAACCCAATTTCCATTCTTTGGGTTAATCTCCTACTTTCAAATTATGTCATGATATAATTATGTCCTATCTTGTATTTGTACTTTATTTATGTGTAATTATAGTGAATACACATAATAGATCTATTTTATTTAAAAAAATGATCTTTGTAAGGGACTTCGTCTCAATCTCCTTTCATTGAGCCATATTTCGTTTTATACACAACTTTCTTTTATACGGGGTATAAACCCCTTTGACTTTTACTTTTATACAAAAGGGATATTTTTCTATGAAGCGTTTTACTAAACAAAAAAAGGAATGTTTTTTAACGTATGCGGTGACAACGACCTTTTCCGCCGCCGCGAGTATTATTTGGTCTTTGGCTTTCTCAACAAGCCGTAATGTTTTTAGAATAAAATAAATACCATATACTCTTTTATGTATTTTGGTATTGAAAATGGTTTTGATAAAGGATTCTATTATGTCAATATATTTATGATATATTGTGATTGAAATGTGGAAATGTTATCATTCCTTTATATTGGTTTTATGTATTATGATTTTATATTGGTACTTGGACATTTTAATGGGTGGTTACGTTATAAACCATATGATGGGTGGTGCCGTGAATACCAGGATGGGTGGTTACGTCATAACCTCCAATGCATTGGGTATGGAAGTCGGTCGTATGGCTATTCCATTAAGTATGTATGGAAATTGGCCATATGGCTATTCCATTAAGTGATATGTGTGGAAGTCGACCGTATGGATATTCCACTTAAGTAAGTTTATGGCCCAAGTTACCTTTATATATGTTATGTGTTCTTTATATGGGTTTTATGGTAATCCTTTGGTTACAAAAAGGTAATTAATGATACTTTATTCAGTGAAGAGTTTTTACTACTTCATGAAGGTGAAGGTATTACTTTGATATAGTATATATGGTTTACTTGATGTTTGAAAAACTAACAGTTTTCATTCTTTCTGTATCCCTTACTGAGCTTTTTATGCTCACCCTAAGTTTTTTTTTTTGAAATGTTTTCACAGGACTTAATGTGGAATAAGGTCAAGGATGGGATCAAGGGAATGTCATCCTATATAAAACATGGAACTAGAAACGTTCCTTTTTAAGAGTTTTTGTTTTATTATGGAAACTTAGTAGAAGTGACTACTTTGTAATCTTTTGATATGTAACAGTTATGTTCTAATTCTCTAAAACTCTAAACCTGAAAAGATCCTCAACGTGAATTATTCATTTAATTCAATATTAACTAAGGTTTAAGGCCGGGGCATTATAGTTGGTATCAAAGGTCGGTTTAGACAACTTTAGGAGTTAGAAAAGTGTTAAATTATAATATGATTGAAATGATATAGCATTTACAGATTACCATGTTGCTTCGCCTAAGATATTTCTGTGTTCATAATGGTTTTCCGCAGAGGAAACAAAGCAGCTATGTTGGGACGACATCAGGAGAAAGATAACCTTCCAAATCAGCAACCTGAGATGGTCGGAATCGGAACTGAATAGTTTGTTGCAGTGATGGCACAGTTGACTCAGGCTATAAATGGTGGTGGTATCCATGCACGAGATCAGCCAGATCAACCGTAGAGGAACATGTCAGTGGTGGAACATTTCATGAGGTAACATCCCCCATCATTCAGAGGATCATCTGACCATGTGCAAGCTGAAGGGTGGATTAAAGCACTGGAGAAGATTTTTGATGTCATGGGGTGTTCAGAACATCAAAAGGTTAGTCTTGCTGTTTACCATTTTGAGGGTTAAGCAGATCAGTGGTGGTCTATGGTTAAAAATATCAGGGACGCCAATGAGATTGATTCTCTTGACTGGGATGAATTCAAAGGTATGTTTCTTGAGAAGTATTTTCCTAAGGCTGTTCGACTTAGGATGGAAAAGCAATTCTTGGAATTGAGGCAAGAAGAAGATTCAGTGGCTGCTTATGAAGAAAAGTTCATCGATTGGCAAGGTATGCTCCAAACTTCATACGAGACCTTGATAGTAAAATAAACCGTTTTTACTCAGGGTTAAAGCCAAAGTATCGAAGGGCTTTAGCTTCTCGTGAGTTCAAAAGTTATGAAAAACTTGTTCGATGTGCGGAGAAGGTGGAAATGGAGTTTGCCGATGATCAGGTGTTCTATGACAAACAACAGAATAAGAGGTCTAGTTGGCAGGAAAAGGGGAAGAATTCATCAAAGAAGCAAGAAGGTAAGAAAACCAAATATCCATCCTGTGAGAAGTGTGGTAAAATGCATCCTGGAGAATGTTTATCCAAGTCTGGTAAGTGCTTTCGGTGTGGTAAGTCTGGTCATATTGCTCGTAACTGTAAGGAAGATGATCAAGCCGGAAATGAAAAGCCAATGGTAAGATGTTTTAAGTGTAATGAAATGGGTCATTATGCAAACGAGTGTCCAACGAAGAACTAAACTGGGGGAATGCAGCCAGACTACAAGTAGAAAGGGGTGGTGAAATCCTTTGCAACAACTTCAGCAGATGTTGGGCCATCGAATGAAGTGGTATCAGCTCCAGGGAGCTCAGTATTTTTCGAAGATTGACTTGAGGTCGGGGTACCATTAGTTGAAAGTAAAATAATCAGACGTTCCGAAGAATGCGTTCCGTACTTGATATGGCCATTATGAATTTGTAGTTATGCCTTTTGGGTTAACCAATGCACCTGCTGTATTCATGGACCATATGAATAAAATTTTCCATGAGTTCTTGGATATGTTTGTGTTTGTGTTTTGAGGTTTGGGAAGAGGTTATGTGTGCCTTGTGATTCACAGTTGAAGAATGAGTTGTTATGTGAGGCTCATAGTTCCCCGTTTTCAGTTCAACCTGGCAGTACTAAGATGTATAGAGATCTGCGGGAGTATTACTGGTGGGATGGAATGAAAAGAGACATTACTGATTTTACTGTGAAGTGTTTGACATGTCAACAGGTTAAAGCAGAGCGGCAGTTACCGAAAGGGATGCTTCAGCCTTTACCAGTGCCAGAGTGGAAATGGGAAAACATATCCATGGACTTTGTTGTGGGATTACTGAGGACATCTCGAGGTAATAATGCAATCTGGGTTATTGTTGATCGCTTGACCAAATCTGATCATTTCCTTGCTATACGAGATACTTTCTCTCTAGATCAACTTTCCTGTTTGTATCTTAAAGAGATAGTCAGGTTACATGGAGTTCCTATCTCCATTGTATCTGACTGTGATCCCAGGTTTACTTCTAACTTTTGGAAAGGCCTTCAGAAGTCGTTGGGTACTGAATTAAATTTTAGTACAGCTTTTCATCCTCAATCAGATGGGAAGTCAGAACGAACAATCCAGACATTGGAGGATATGCTACGAGCTTGTTCTATGGATTATCAGGGAAGTTGGGACCAACATCTTTCTTTGGTTGAGTTTTCTTATAATAACAGTTTTCATTCCAGTATACAGATGGCGCCATTTGAGGCATTATATGGGAAGCGGTGTCGAACTCCAGCATTTTGGGATGAAGTGGGTGAAAGGAAGCTGATGGGACCAGAATTGGTAGAAGAGATGGCAGAAATGGTTCAGTTGATTCAGAATCACATGAGAACAGCTCAGAGCAGGCAGAAGAGTTATGCGGATAACCGGAGGAATGATCTATCTTTCGAGGTAGGTGATCATGTTTTTCTCAAGGTTTCTCCTTGGAAAAGTGTGATGAGATTTGGTAAGAAAGGAAAGCTGAGTCCAAGGTTTATTGGACCATATGAAATTCTGGAGAGAGTTAGATCAGTTGCATACCGGGTGGCTTTACCTCCGAGTTTATCTCAGGTACACAATGTTTTTCATGTTTCAATGTTGAGGAAGTATATGCCAGATCCATCTCATGTTTTGAGTCCAGAGGTAGTTCAGCTGGAAGAGAACCTATCTTATGAAGAACAACCGGTCCAGATTCTTGACCACAGGGAGCAGGTGTTACGGAATAAGGTGATTCATCAGGTAAAGGTTTTGTGAAAAAACCATGTGATTGAAGAGGCAACGTGGGAATCTGAAAATGCTATGAGGGATAAATACCCCCACTTATTTTGATAAGTGAATAAAATTGCGAGGATGCAATTCCCAAAAGGGGGGAAGGATGTAACATCCCAGGTAAATAAAGAATAAATAATTTTCATATTAATTAATATTTATGAATTAAATATTAATTTTAATTAAAAGGAGTTTCTACGTTCGATAGCGTACTCGGTACGCAACGATGAGTTTCTTTGAAAACTTACATTGCACACAAGTAATAAAATAATATTATTTTAAATGATAGTTAACGAGTAGCCGTTGTACTGGCGGGAATGGATAGAAATAACTAAAATATGATTATATATGTTTTTAAATGTTTTTACATTTACTTAATAAAAGATAAAGGCTTAAAATACGGAAAGAGTTCAATTTTAGGCATTTATACCCTAATTTTCACTAAGGGTTCACTTATCACCTTTTGACGGTGAACCATCATTAAATATAGTTTTGATCAATCTTATAAATTCTATTGGACCAAATATAACTCTTCTTTAGAATCGGGACATCAAAATTTACTTTGTGTAAATTTTTGGTAACTTTCTGATAAGTTCATTTTTTTTATGAATAGTGTAAAATGTTGTATTTTAATTCAAAACCTCTTTTTAATCTAATTTATTTACATGATTAGATTATCTTTTGAATTGGTTTTAAAGTGAAATTAGAAAATATTTTTACCATTAAATCCAATAGTGGTCATTGGAATTAATTTCACTTTGAAATCAGACTTAAACTAGTGTCAATCTTTTGATACTTATTGTTCCATAAAAATACGCTATTTGCTCTGACAGCGGGAATTAATTATTAAATTAATTAATGTGACTTATATGTTTTGAATTTTTTAAAATAGACTTCATTTTTGAATTCGTAATATCAAATATAGCTTAGGGAGAATTTTTGGTAATTTTCTGAAAAACTTCAATTTTTGATGAATAGTGAAACCACTAAGTGGTACTTATAAAGACTGATTTTCCGTTTAAATGAAATTTTGCCATCATTGTGTTTTGAATTTAAAAAATCCAACATACATGGTTGTCATTAAGAATTAAAATGTGGTTCAATGAGATTATAATAATTTTTTTTGGTGAATAGTAACTTATTAAGTTCTTAATCGCGATTAGTGGTAATTAGGGTAGTTTAAGGTGTAAATAATGCTTTAACAATATGAAATGACCTAGAAACATGTCCCAACCTTATTGGTTGTGTCATGGCCGACCAAGACAAGCCATGGGTCAACTTGGGGACCCCATGGAGACACATTGGTTGGGAAATGACATAAATAACTTTTTATTTAATGTAAAAGTAAAAATGACACAAACATGATATGTTTTACTAAAACAATTTTTAAAGGGGGTTATACAAGTCAGATTTTTGATTATAAATAGTAATTGGAAAGATAAAAAGATTTCATACATCATAGTATTTTTTTTATAATTTTTAGACATTAAATTAATTTATTTATTTATGACATCATGCTGATGTAGCGATGACCTCATTATTTAACGATTTAAATAAAATGGAAAGATAATGTAAACTCTATGAAATACACATGTACAAAACCAATTTTATGAGTGGATTTCAAACCCTTATCACCTTATCCACGAATTATATCAATGTGGGAAATTTTAAAACCGAAACACATTTTCAAATAAAGTAATATTTCTTTACTTTCCAAAAGTGCCCCTCCTCTCCTCTTATAAAAGGCCCCCACCTCTACCACCTTACACACACTCCTCAAGCCTTTGGCTCGGCCAACCCCTACCCATTCACTCTCTCCACATCCCTCTCCTCATCCTAGAGGATTCCCTTTGGGAAGAATCCTTTCAAAAGAAGCCTTTAGGCTCAAATCAAAAGGGGTTACACTTTTAAAGGTAATTCATTCTCTCTTGTTCATTTGTTTTATTTTGATTTTCCAACCCTCTAAACTCTTTTTATTTACTTCTTTTGTAACAACAACAGTATATTCAATATACTAGGATGTTGTTATAAGATTTATTCGAGCTACACTCTCACACAACTACATCAAATGGTTAAAGAACATACGGTTTCCGTGGATGGTGAAATTCTGCCTCCCGAAACGATGATTGTTCAATACTCATTTAACACCTTCAAAGGTGGCCATTATGATGTCACTATTTTTATATATGATATATAATATGTTTAATTTTTCTTTAATCTTCTGTATTTTTTATTTTGGGCATACTTTTATGGTTTCCATTATGGGTAAACACGATATCTTCATTTAAGGAAGTGCGGACTACCGCCCCCTCAAAGTGATGTGATTCGTTAATGCCATATGTGGGACGTGTAAAGGATGAATTTAAAGTTATTATATATGATGTTATACTGGAATTATAATATACCTCTATATAATTATTATTTCTTTCCATTAAATTACGAGATAGAAATGAAAGTAGCGTTCATGCGTACGTACGGCTTACCGTCTCCATGAACTGTGCATTTCATTTCTTATCCCCAAATGTAATGTACTATTAAAAGTACATGTATATAATAGATATATATAATGAATAGTATATCTAAATGATGAATATAATTCTGGAATTAAAATATACATACCTATCATTTAGTTTTAATTCCATTAATATGACAAAGAAATGAAAGTAGCGTTCATGCGTACGTACGGCTTACCGTCTCCATGAACGGTGCATTTCATTTCTTACCTCTAAATGATTATGTAATATTATAAATACATGTATATGCTGGATATATATGATACATATTATATCCAAATCGGGAATTTCATTCTGGATATAAAGAACCTTTGAACACACGAACAACATGTAATTGTAAGAAGTCCACTTTCGACTTAAGAACCAAATATCAACAAAACAAACATTATTAACTTAAATGGTTACATAATGTTTATAACATGGAAATAAGTGATATAAAATGAATAATGAACTTTAAAAAGGTTCTTAATCAAGTAGAAATTAACTCAAGTTTATTATTTAGGACGTTAAAGAACGATCGAGTCAAGTCGGACCCGAGGTAAGGGAACTTCTTAACCCAATTTCCATTCTTTGGGTTAATCTCCTACTTTCAAATTATGTCATGATATATTATGTCCTATCTTGTATTTGTACTTTATTTATGTGTAATTTTAGTGAATACACATAATAGATCTATTTTATTTAAAAAAATGATCTTTGTAAGGGACTTCGTCTCAATCTCCTTTCATTGAGGCATATTTCGTTTTATACACAACTTTCTTTTATACGGTGTATAAACCCCTTTGACTTTTACTTTTATACAAAAGGAATATTTTTCTACGAAGCGTTTTACTAAACGACAAAAAGGAATGTTTTTTTTAACGTATGCGGTGACAACGACCTTTTCCGCCGCCGCGATTATTATTTGGTCTTTGGCTTTCTCAACAAGCCGTAATGTTTTTAGAATAAAATAAATACCATATACTCTTGTATGTATTTTGGTATTGAAAATGGTTTTGATAAAGGATTCTATTATGTCAATATATTTATGAAATATTGTGATTGAAATGTGGAAATGTTACCATTCCTTTATATTGGTTTTATGTTTTATGATTTTATATTGGTACTTGGACATTTTAACGGGTGGTTACATTATAAACCATATGACGGGTGGTGCCGTGAATACCAGGACGGGTGGTTACGTTATAACCTCCAATGCATTGGGTATGGAAGTCGTCCGTATGGCTATTCCATTAAGTATGAATGGAAATTGTCCGTATGGATATTCCATTAAGTGATATGTGTGGAAGTCGACCGTATGGATATTCCACTTAAGTAAGTTTATGTCCCAAGTTACCTTTATATATGTTATGTGTTCTTTATATGGGTTTTATGGTAATCCTTTGGTTACAAAAAGGTAAGTAATGATACTTTATTCAGTGAAGAGTTTTTACTACTTAATGAAGGTGAAGGTATTACTTTGATAGAGTATATATGGTTCACTTGATGTTTGAAAAACTAACAGTTTTCATTCTTTCTGTATCCCTTACTGAGCTTTTTATGCTCACCCCATGTTTTTTTTGAAATGTTTTCACATTACTTAATGTGGAATAAGGTCAAGGATGGGATCAAGGGAATGTCATCCTATATAAAACATGGAACTAGACACGTTCCTTTTTAAGAGTTTTTTTTATTATGGAAACTTAGTAGAAGTGACTACTTTGTAATCTTTTGATATGTAACAGTTATGTTCTAATTCTCTAAAACTCTAAACCTGAAAAGATCCTCAACGTGAATTATTCATTTAATTCAATATTAAGTAAGTTTTAAGGCCGGGGCCATATATTAATGACCTAAAATCATATGTTTTTCATAAAATGGGTTACAAAATCGTTATTCGTGTGTACGATAGACTACTACCTCGAAATAGATGTCATTCATTTATCCATTGAAATCTCCCATGACTGAATATAATGATAGATTTAATTCTTATATATGATATATATGATATTATTATAATTATATATTAAGGTTTTCACATATTATTTTTAACATACCATTCTATAGTAATATGATAACATCGCTTGTGTATACATCAGACTACCACCTCGTAAAGTGATGTGATTTATTCATAAATTACATGATAGGTAATAAGGATATATTTAATTAAAATATGTTTAATATATTAAATAATTATAATTTTAAATGGTAATATATTATTTAACATTATTTATTATTTCCCATTATAAAAATGGAAACAATGTTTATGTGTTCATATGGCCTAGTGTCTCCATGAATGGTGTACATCATTTTTATATATACCATTTATGGACCACTAAAAATAAATTTATAATGAATATATTTGATATTTATATCTTTGTTAACATTATTTATATGATGCAGTCCTAATCAATGTAAGAGAAACAAAAATAAAAAAAACAAAACATACCAGAAAACAATGTGGTTAATTCCTAAAACATGACATTAACATAGAACAGTTAATAAACTGGTAAAAAAGGTCATAATTAAATCTAATATGGTATGATATATGTAACACCCTTAGATTTTGGGAAATACTTTTTTTAAATTAAAATAATATTTTTGGTAATTTTGATATCAAGAAACACCAAATTTATCATATGTTATATAGCACTATGTTTGAATTTTGTTTCACACAACACCGACTTGGCTTGCATTACACGCAAAATTGAGTTTTTATAAAACAAAAGTTTATTATTATAATTATTTAAATGTGATAGTTATAACCTATACATTAAAAGTAGTACTATGAATAGTAATATATTCATTTTAATATTATTTATAATGGTTTTATATAAATACAACATATTAGTAAAAAGATAAATAATTTTTGGAAAAGTCTTTTTATGTTTGAAAATACTACTTTCTCAAATGAACTTCTTTTCATGTCCTTTAATGAACAATAATAAAATTTAATTTTAGAAATATTTATAAATTTAATTTGATTAAATAAGCTTATTTTTTGAAACCATATTTTCTAAATTAGATTACGGTGAATGTTTGGGATTTTTCTGAGAAACGTCATTTTTTGGAAAATAGTGAAAAATACGGAATTTTAATTCAAAACTTGTTTTTATTATAATTTTTTAATTTAGTTAAATTATATATTAAGATCGAATTAAAACAAAAATATATCAATTATATATCTATTAATCCAATTTATGTTATTTAAATATTTTTTATATTTAATATATATATAACTATAATTAACTTGTGAACATTTCACTTTAAAAAACCTTTTTCTCACCACATCTATGGGATTAAAATTAAAATTAATTTTTCACCTTCTATGAATTGAGTTTTTTAAAATATACATTGATATTTGTAATCATAATAATATTTATATTATAATATTATCAACTTAATTTTATCCCAAAATGATTAGTGAAATTGATTAAAATTAATTATAGTGATTAATGTAAAATTAAGCTTAACAAGAGACTAATCCTTAATATTAAGAGATAAAATGACATATAAACTTGTCCAATACTTATTATATGGAATTATTTTATCCAATAAACCTATAAGGTTGTATAATGGTCCATCTATATACCTTTCGAACATGTAATACTTGGGGAACACACAATTAATTAAAAAAATACAAAGTGTGTCCTTACCCTACATTATAAAATGCCACTACATTTCCCCCTTCTTCACACCTCTAAAACCACATAGCTTCAACAATTATATACCCAATTCACATCTCAAAACCCTTTACTTCCTCTTTGAATCCTCCCTTTTGGAAGAAATCCCTCCAATGAATTCATTTTGTTCAAACTAAAAGGAGTTACATAAATAAGAGGAGGTTTCAACAAGTACGAAGAGAGTCAAGACATAAGGTAAGGGAATTTCATCTCACATTTTATTTCCATGAGATAAAAGACTTAATCACCAATAATTACTTTTTGTGGTTTGTGTAATACCCATGGATATATTATTTTATTTTTATAATTAAATTTATGGATATTTAAAAATCTATTTTATGATTTTTTTTCATGCGGATTATGTTTCAAGAGTTACCAAATCGGTAATGTAATTTTGTGTTAATTTTCCTTCTATGATACTCATGAAATTTTATGAACCCTTATACTTTTATGAGGTGTATATACTTTTATTGACATGTTATATCAGGAAAATCATTCTTTTCATGATATTTCATGTTTCATGTATTGATATTCTTCCCATTATATTATGATTCGATGTTACCAAAGTGGTAACGGTTTATTGCTATAATCTCATCATATATTTAGATTGTATATGATTATGATCCCATTTATGGGATATTACAATCTATGTCTCAAGAAATATCATTAAATTTATTAACCTATGTTCAATCATGTTATATCTAGGCAATGGTTCCATTTTACACTCTTTTGTAATTAAGATAATTATGAAAATGTTTTTATGAAAATATGAATTTATTTATCTTTTAGATCGGAGATTTGTGTTCTTTAATATTTTTTTTCTAAATTCATCTTCAAAAATATCTTACTATTATCCTGTGATGTTTAAAATACATTTTTACCCATGTATTTCTATTTAAAAAGCATTTTTAAAATGAATTTTCTCATCTTTTTCGGATCAAGACACATTTATAAACATTTAAGGTTCAACATTAATACATGACACGTACAAACTTACCCATCGTTATGAATATCATTTCTTTTTTGATTCCTTTGTATGTTTATGAAGTTATTTTTTTAAAATAAAATTATTTTCCATTTATTCGGGAAAATTGTTTATTTTCGAATGCTTTTCAATGAAAAAGGGTTGACAAAAATTGTTTAATATTTATAAATTATTTTAAATGATTTTCAAGATTTTCCATTATATGTTTTCAAAAAAAAAGTATATAAAATGATTTCAATGATTTAAAATCATAATTTATAAGTTTTCAAATTATTTTCAATGAAAATGGTTTTCAAAATTTTTTCAATCATCTTTTAGAATTTATCAAGGTAAAAGGTTTTCAAAATGCTTTCAAGCTTATTTTATAAATTTTCAAGGAAGAAAATTTTCTAAATGATTTATGTTTTAAAAACTAATTTTCAAAGTATAAATTACATTTTCCTCATGAAATTTTTTAAATCATTTTTCATGATTTATTTATATGTTTTCAAAGTGGTTTTAAGGAAAACTATTTTGAAAATGTTATATATTTTAAAAAGTAATTCTAAAAAAAAGTAATTTTCTAAGTGATCGTTCAAAATCATTATATATCTATGATGAAATCCTTGGTTGTAGTTTTTTATTTAATGGGGATATTATCTAACTATACCATTCATATTATGTCACTAAATGGTCTTTGTTTTGATGGCTTGATGTTATGAAACTCATTTCTCTTAAATGGGTTATACTATGATAAGTGCTCATCGAATACACTTCCTTTCGTGGGTTATTATACAATTAAATTATTATTAAACCTCTATTTTTTACATAGGTTATAATATGATTTAATTTTTATGATACCTATTTTATTCCATGGGTTATGATATGTTTTTATATAATCTTGTGGAAAATGTATGTATGATTTCATTATGAGATGGGTGGGGCCAATATCTCCCTCTAATACATTAGGTAATGAAAAAGGTTTTATGAGACAAAAGGTTATATGGGATGAAATTCCAAGACTGAAACAATAAGTTAAATATGAGGGAATCACAATCTAGAATCAATAGGTTACAAGGGAGGGAAACCCTAGCCCGAAACAAGATTGATCATGGTAGGGAATCCTAGTACTAAAATAAGAGGGTACACAAGAGGAGATCCCAATCCTATAACATGAGGATACAAGAGAGGGAATCACAATCCTGAAATAATAGGGTATAAAGAGGGGGAATCCCGAGCCCAAAACAAGAAGCTGCACTAGAGGAAATCCTAATCATGAAACAAGATGATACATGGGAGGACATTCCATGACCAAAACAAGTGGGCACATGGGAGGGAATACAAATCCTAAAGCAATTACATAGGTGAATTGATCAATACTAACATGTTATTAAGGTCTTGGTAGGAATCCTTGATATATGGTTTCTATATTGTTATGTGTATTACAAAAATTCTATATCTTATTCATAAGCTATTCTCTCATAGATTATGCACTTTCATCACTTTCAACTGATGTCTTATTACCTATCAATATTTATTCCACGATTCATCATTATGATCTTTGATATGTAGGGAACGATACCCTAATGATCATGATCACATTATTATACCCACATTTTCATGATTATGCTACATATCTTCCTTTTTTACCCTTACTGAGCATCATATCTCACCACCTTTTGTGTTTTCATTCCCATGTTATGAAGATATGTAATATATATTATGTTTCTAAGAAGGGTGATAGTTAGGGAGATCCTATTTGGAGACAATGTATCCCACTTATGTAATACTATTTATGTTTCGATTTTGAAAATGCACTACACTAATAACATCATTGAGAGTTTGTTTTTTAATGTATTAAGTATTCTAAAAACGTCATGTAATGTTAATATATGAAAATAGAGGGTCTCTATAATTGGTTTCAGAGAAATGGTTTAGTCAACCTTTCAAAACTAAGATGATAAAACTTAAGTGAGATCCTTAGTAATATTTCTAGGGATATGTCTAGGGATGTCTGTACGGATTAGTATAAGGATAAGTTAATGTTTATAAAAAAAATTCCTATAATTTTGATGAAGGATAAAATGAGTGGTTTCCTAGAAATACATATATATCTGGATAGTACATGTAGATATGCCTCTGTTGAAGATGTACCTAGCGGTAACAACTCTTAAATGGTGCATCATACTTGACTCGAGCGTAACTGGTTACACGACAACAGGCCTTAGTGTGCACAAGGATTGACACTCAAGGGGGATATGATTTGGGAATTCACAAACCTTGTAAAAACTATCTTTAAGGATTTATATATAATTTGGCTATGAATAACCTAAGATAAACCTATTTCTTCCAAGATTATTTAAGTTTGTGTCGTGATTTAGATATCCCATAAGTTATTTTTCATGATTATATGGTTTCTATTATGATAACTTTTTCTCGTGCTATACTTTCTAGTTTTATTCAATGGAAGGAACTAGAAGTAACATTGTTAACATTGAATGTTTAAGATGTGGAATTTATAGAAATCATAAAATATATTTCCTGAGTTAAAATAACATAAATAAAATTAGGAATGTGTTACAATTACTGGTTATACAATTGAAGATAGGGAGATTGCGAATGATATGTGAAAGGTATGGTATGTTCTTCCAATATTGTTTACATTAAATGTAAGAATCCTAATTAGATTTAAGTCGATAAACCTTAGGAAATGATTCATAATCTATATTCTAATAAATGGATATTAAGGAATAAGATGATGAATCTTGAGTAATGGTTTAAGAATAATGTTGGATGATTTAAGTGTAAATATTTTGGAATTAAAATATTATGTTATATGAATCATAAAGTATATAATTATTGTTTGTATAAGTTTTTATGTAAGTATTTTTAATAATGTGTGAAATGATACTGATGACCTAGAAAACTGATTTAATGGAAAGGTTACATTAATGGATGGTAACCCTTAAAACGTTATTGAGGATGTGAAAATGATATATTATATAGTTAAATAGATGATGACATGGATAAAGTAAATTTTATAGTATTTACGAACTAATAAATGTTAAGAAATTTTTTGAAAAATTGATCTATGTTATCATGGACAAAGTTTACAACTTCTTGGATTTATGGAATAAATCCAATAATATTTGGAATAAGGAATCATGAATGTTTTACAAAAGGAGTTATTTTTAATTAATGTTATTACCATGTTTCCACATAATATATGATGATGATAATCACATTTTTAATTTGTGACATCCAAGAGATACTTTATGATATATGGGGGATAAATGTTAAGATGATTTAGTGACTATGTTTCTATGTTTTTGTATTTTAATATATTAGAAGGGATATAAGGTTTACCATTTATGAATATTTATTTTAAACTTTGGATTATATTTGTATGATTAATGTATTGTCACACCACATGAGGATTTATAAATATTGGACAATGTTTTCTAACCACTATGTGTTGGTGGTAACTGAAGATATATGGGATGAATTATCATAGATCTCGTGATCTATTAGTACTTCATGAATGAAAAATTACCCTTCCATTTTTGTGGAAAGTGGTAATGTTTAATTTAATAAATACATTACTGAAGGGGAGATTGATATTATGAAGTGGTATTAAATCAATTAAATATATCTCATTGTGAATATTCTTGATGTTTAATAAATCAGTCCAGAAAAAATAGTTTATCCTAATACCTTATTTTTTGTTGAACCAATGTACTTTTAAATAATCATAGAATTATGAATTTTATGCCCTCAAAATTTCATTTATCATTTAACTATTTTTAATTTATGACCTTAATCACTCCCTACAAATATTTACACTTTCCCCCCCAAGTCCATATTTTCACTTGCCACTGAAGTCTCGTATGTGGGAAGCTACAAGTGTGTTACACTTGGTAGCCATTATGTTTCAAAATTTTAGTTATAAAATGATGTTTTATTATTAATTTTTATGATGTGGGTTTCTATGAATATAAATTTCAAGTATTAAACCTTTGATAACCCAGATGAATTTTGGGGGCGAAATTCATTTTAAGGTAGTTAGAATGTAACACCATGAGATTTTGTTAAATTTTTCTTTCAAATTAATTTAATATTTTAAATATTTTTCATTTAAATAGGAACCAAATATATATTATGTTATGTATAACTAAGTTTCACCTTAGTTTCATGCAACATCCACTTGTCTTGCGTTAAACGCAACAATTTGTTTCATCAAAACAAGACTTTATTATTATAATTATTTAATAATGATAGTTATAACATATCCATTAATCTTAGTATGATGAATAGTAATATATTCTTAATAATATTATTTAAAATGGTTTTCTATAAATAAAACATATTGATAATGAAATATATAATTTCTTGTAATGTCATTATATATATATGAAAATACTACATTCTCAAATGAGCTTCTCTTTATACCATTCTATGAACAATAATAAACTTAATGTCATAATATTTTTGAAATTGAATTTAATAAAATAAAACTAATTTTTGAATTTATAATGGCTAAATAAGTATACAACAAACTTTTTTAATTTTTCGGAGAAACTTCATTTTTTGTATGAATAGTGAAACATACTGAATTTTAATTCAAAAATGATTGTTTTGTCTAATTTATTTATATAGTTAAATTATATTATATATTGAATTTAGAGTCAAAATAGATCAAATACACATATATTAATCCTAATTTTTTCATTTGAATCATTTTTATATTGAATTTATATTTAAAAGATTAATGAACATGTGAACATTCTCACTTTAAAAACCCGCTTTCTCGCCATATCTACATGATTACCATTAAACATAATTTTGATGCTTCAATGAATTTAATTTTAAAAAATTTCTATACATAGATGTAATTATTATAATAGTTATACTCTAATAAGATCAACTAATTTTTTTAAAAAATGAATACTGAAAGTGATTAAAATTAATTAAAATGATTATGGTAAAATTAGTCTTAACAAGAGACTAAATCTTAATATTAAGGATGAAAATGACCTATAAACTTGTCCAAAACCTATTGGATGGACATATTTTGGCTAGTAAAGTTATAGGGTCCATAATGGTTCATTTTTACACTTCGTGAACAAGTATTACTTGGGGAAATCACAATTCTTTTGAAAATAATACCATTTATGTCTTTTCCCTCCCTTATAAAAGGCCACCACCTCTACCCTTTATTCACACCTCTCTAAACACTTAGGTTCATATGAGATATACCCAATTCACTACCCAACATCCCTAAATTCCTCCTTAAATCCTCTATTTGAGAATAAATCCATCCAATGAACCTTTGGTGCAAACCAAAAGGAGTATCCCAAATAAGAGGAGGTTTTAATGAGTATGGGGAGAGTCAATATATAAGGCAAGGGAATTTCATTTCAATTTTTTATTTCCATGAGATAAAAGACTTATTCACCACTAATTACTTTTTATTGTATTATATACTACTTATGGATGTAATCTATTTTTATTATACATAAATTTATTGGTATTCACATATCCATTTTATAATCCCTCTTTCATGGGGTTTATGCTTCAAAAGGTACCAAATCATTCAAGTAATTGGTTCATAATTTATCTTATTTGAGACTCATGTTATGTTAGGAATCATAATTTGTATATGTGGTGAATATACTTCCATTGATAGGTTATATGATGAATCTCTTTATTTTTGTGAAATTTTATGTTTCATGTAATTTTATTCTCCCCGTTATATTGTGATTCAAAGTTACCAAAGTGGTGACGATTTATTACTACAATCTTATCCGTTATCAATATTGTAGATGATTATGATCTTATTGGTGAAATATTATGATCCATGTCTCAAGAAATATCATGATTTTTATTTGACCCCACATTTATTCATATTGTATCCATGTAATGGTTCCATTTTCCACACTCTAGTACTTAATATAATTAAAAAACATTTTATGAAAATATGTCTTTATTTCTCCTTTCAATAAGAAATTTTGTTCTTTAAAAACCATGTTTTTTAAAATTGTTTTCAAAAATATCCTTATATTATCATTTGATTTTTAAATTTCAAATTCATGTTTTACAAAACGGTTTTAAAAGGACTCTTCTTGATGTTTTATGATTAAGGGAATTTTTTAAACTTTTATGGTGCAAAAAGAAATTTTTGTATGTATGGACTTATCTGCTATCATAACTATAATTTCCTTGATGATTAAATTTTATGATCCTTAGGTAATTTTATATAAATAATTTTTCCCAGATATTATAGAAATTTGTTATTTTGAAATATATTTTAATGAAAAAGGGTTCCCAAAAATTTTTTTCTATTTACAAAAGTGTTTTAAATGATTTCTCAAAGTTTCCAATATATGTTTTTAAAAGTTTTTTTTAAGAAAACAATATCAATGATATTGAGTCTTCTTATATATGTTTTCAAATTATTTTCAACGTAAAAGGTATTCAAATATTTTTCAATATTATTTTATATGTTTTCAAGGAAAAAGGTTTTTAAAATGTTTTCCATCTTCCATTATAACTTTTCAAGGAAAAGGGTTTTGAAAATGTTTAATTTTTAAAAAATAAATTGTATTTTCATAAAGGATATTTTCCTTAATAAGTGTTTTAAATGATTTTCATGATTCCTTTATATGTTTTCATAGTGTTTTCAAGGAGAAGGATTTTGAAAATTCTATATAGTTTTAAAATTGATTATCAAAGAATATTTATGTTCTAACGGATCTTTGAAAATCCCTCTCTATATAAGATAAAATCTCTGGATATAGTTTATTATTTAATAGTGATATGATATAAGTATACGATTTATATTAATACTCTGAATGGGATATGTTTTTGTTGTTTAATTTTTATGAAACACATTTCTCTTAAACTATTTATAACATGAAAATTTATTATCAAACCCCCTTCCTTTCATGGGTTATTATAGGATGAAATGATTTTGAAACTAATATATGTTACATAGGTTATGATAAGATTAAATGTTTATGATGCTCATTTCATTACATGGGTTATGATATGATTGTTAATGATCTTATAGAACATGTATGTATGATTTCATTATGATATGGGTGTGACCTATATCTCCCACCAATGCATTGGGAAACGATAAAGGATTTATGAGATCAAAGGGTATACGAGATGGAATCCCAAGCTCGAACCAAAAGGTTACATGATAGATTATCCTAATTCAATAACAGGAGGGTACATTGTATGGAATCCAAACCCCAAAATAAGAGGGTACACGTAAGGGCATCCCAATCCCGAAACAAGAGGGTACATGGGAGGGAATATCATGCCTGAAATAAGAGGGTGTATGGAAGTGCATCCCAATCCTGAAACAATATGGTGCAAAGGATGGAACCCCAATCCCAAAATAAGAGGGTACACAAGAGGACATCCCAATATTAAAACAAGAGTGTACATGGGTGGGAATCCCAAGCCCGAAACAAGATTTTACATGAGAGGGAATCCCAAGATATAAGAAGTTACTTGGGTGATTATCTCAAGCCTAACATGTTATGAAGGTCTTGGTATGAATCCTTGACAATGGGTTTTTATATTATTACGTGCATACCACAAATTATATTTCTTATTCCTATATTCTGATCTCATAGATTATGCTCTTTTTACCCTTTTTATTCATGTCTTATGAACTATTAATATTTATTCCATGATTCATGATTATAATCTTTAATATACAGGTTATGATCTTCAAATGATCACAATCACATTCTAATACCCTTATTCTCATGATTATTATTACATATCTTCCAAATTTACCATTACTAAGCATCTGACCTCCCCACCTTTTATGTTTTATTTCCTAAGTTTCTAAGATATGTAGTATATATGGTTTTTATAATAAGGGTTATAGTCATGAATATCCTAGTGGGGGATAATGTAGATCACTTATATAGTAGTTTTATGTTTACACATTTACAAAGACACTAATCAAATACGATCATTGGGTGTTTATTTTGTAATGTATTAGGTATTCGTTAAAAGTGATGTAATGTTAATATATTAAAAGTGAGGGTCTATTTAATATATATATATAAATATATGGTTTCTTAATAGATTTATAATAAACTTATATTTAATATTCATGAGTTATGAATATCAATTAGGGAAGTTGATATATACGGTAAATGATTTCCATCTCACTTTTTAAATTTGTGAGACACATGTTATACCAAACACAAATTTATTTTATATGGAGTTTATAATTCCCATGAATGAATTTATGATTCATAGCTTTAAAATTATAGGTATTTTTATATCTAGTTGAGTATAAAAATTTCATGGGGTTTATGGTTCAAATGTTATGAAAGCAGTAAGGGATTTTTGTCCCAAATTTCCTTCTTGGAGACCAATATTATATTATAGAATGATCATATTCTATGAGTTTTATACAATTCCACATTAAAATATTATATCAAGAATCAACATATTTTTATAATATTTAAAATATCATTTAATGATATTATTTCAAGGGGATTAATTTTCAAAGTTTCCAAAGTGGTAAGAGATTAATGTTATAATCTCAACATTTTTTGGGATTGTTTGTTATTATGCATAAAATGATGAAAAATTATGGTCTATATGTCAATATAATCTTTACTTTTTTATAATCTGGGTATTTTTACAAAATACATATTAACCCTTCATTTTTCTCTTTTTATGTATAAAATATTTCAATATGATGCTATTATGAAAAATCATATTTATTTCCCTCTTCAATAAATTTTTTTATCTAGAACCGTGTTTTCTAAAAATGTTTCCTAAAATATTTTTAACATTAATAAAATGATTTATTAGATAAATTTTTACCAATGTTTTTATTTTTATGAAATATTTTCAAGGAATATGCATGTTGTTTCCCAAAAATGCTCATTTTTCTTTTACCAAAAATGTAAAAGGAATATTTTTCAATATGTAAGGCCTGAAAATAATTTATTAGAGTCATTAAAAGTTTTTTCTATGAATATTCCTTTGTATCGTTTAAAGTTTTTTTCAATTCAATTTATTTTCATAATATTTTTTTGAATTTTTAGATTTAAAAAATTATTTTTCATTGAATTAGTATTTTCCTCATGAAACATTCCACGTGATTTTTCTTTGAAAATAATTTTCCATCTAAGATGAAAACATATATATTTCTTATTAATTAATAGGGATATTAACCAATGATTATATTATTAATCTTTCGTCGGAAGGTTTATGTTTATGATGAAAGGATTTGTATGAATCCTACTTCTCTCCCATGATTTATAACATTATGAAATCATTTTTGAAACCCTGCTTGTTTTCTCACAGGTAATGTATTGTGTCAATGATGAAATTATTATGAAACTAGTTTCTTTTCATGGGTTCTAGTATGATGATTGTCTTATGATCTTGTAGAGAATGTATATATATGATTTTAATCACTTGAGGGTGGGACCTATATATATCTTTAATGTATTTGGTGGTGCTTATTAATATTTAAGTTAAAATGGTACAAGAGATGTTATCCGAATCCAATAGAACGACATGATATGTTATCCCATTCCCAAAAGGGGGTACACAAGAGGATATCCCAAGACCAATTTTGGTATATGATTGGTTATCCCAATTCTAATATGTTATGAATGACATGGTGGATATCATTAATATATGAATTTGAATGATTTTTCATATTCTACCAATCTATGACTTATAACAATGTTATACTCTCATGCCTCACATTCATTTATTTAACTGTGATTCTTGTCTTATGAACATCAATTATTTATTATGTTACCCATTTTTATGATCTATTATATGACGTAAATAGTTCTCATTCAATATTACTATGTCATTATTCCTATATTTTCATATTGTATAGATATCTCCCTTGATTTACCATACTGGGGTTTTTATGTCACCATTTCTAATATTTTATTTACAAAGGATATAAAGAACCACTACTAAAAAACATACCTTTAACAGCGTTGTTATTTATCAGCACTAGAAGAAAACACTGATAAATGGTATATTTATCTAGGCTAAAGAAAGTGGTAATAAATTTAACTTTTTTTCACCACTTTAATTTTATTGCTGATAAATGGTATCCTCTATCAGTTTTTAATTTTTATTGATGATAAAGGGTACACTTTATAAGTTCTTTATGTTTAGCACTGATAAATATTTCTTTCATCAACACATTTTTAGCACTGATAAATGAAATAATGAAATAAATAAAAAATGTGTTTATTAAAAAAATATTGCAAATTTTATTAATTAAATAATTATTAATAAACATGAATAGATTTATTATACATTATTTAATATTAAACATTTTATTCTTAGATAATTTTGATAATTAATTTTACAAAATTTTATATGTTAAATATATGGATATATATTAATGTACATAAATATGATTTATATATTACAGAATATTTATGTGCTTTATATTAAATTTTCTTATTTTTCTTTAATAATGATATATAATTAAAAAATAATAAGAATTAACAATATTGATTAATTTCATATTACTTGACATATAATTGAATGTCGTTTGATTTTTTCAATTTAATATAGATAAAATGTGTGTCATATTGATTTCACATATACATAATTAATGCATTTTTATATAAAATATGAACGCACAAAAAACTTATCAATTTTTTTAAATATTGTTAAAGTATACTTATATTCTTAATTTATTCAATTTCATTCATTTTTTACACATATGCATGCACTCAAAAATTAAATATTCATTAATAATATTAAAAACAAATTTATAAAAATTTCAAAAAAATATATTTATAAATGTTCATTCACTATATTTAAAAAAATTTATATTTATAAATATAAATAAATAAATATTTTTTTAAAGTATTTATATAATTATAAATAAATAATTATGTATATCTAAATAATTATTAAATTTATAAAAAATTTACTTAAGTAATGAATATTTTTAATTTATTTATATTTATTAATATTTATTAAATATATATAAGTATAATTATATAAATATATATAATTATATAAATAATTTTTTAAAAAATATTTCTATAATTATAAGTAAATAATTATAAAATTTTAATAAATATATTTTGAAATGAATATATTTATATTTATATATATTTATTAAGTATTTATAAATATTTTTTATATTTTATTTTTAATTATAATTATAAATCTATTAACAGTGCTTCAGTAATAATCGAATCTTTATCAGCATTTTTTTCGTGATAATAAAGATGAGTATTTATCTGCGGTAAACAAAGCACCGATAAAATAAACATTTATCAATGTTATAAGTTTAGTGCTGATAAGAATGATGTTTTTTAGTGCTTATATAATAAGCGCTGATTATGGGGCACCTTATCAATGTTTATTGGTAATCACTGATAAAAGTGCTCTAATCTATTTTAAAAATGGTAACTATTTGCAAACTAGTCATGATATAGAAGCTTTCTGTGGAAGCCAGCCACTGTTAGTGTTGCTTCACGGTGAATCAAAGGTTGCATCACACCACAGGACTACCTATGAATATCTCATCTGACTTTTGAAGAGGGTCTCAAAAAAATTTCAACCTATCAAGGTATGCCTTTAAATTTTCATTTTGTATCTTTGTTTTTGTTTTTGATTTCTTATTTTATGATTTTTTTATGATTCGTTGTTTATGATCCTTTGTTTATGATTTTTTTGTGATCTATTGTTTAGGTAATGATTTTTGGTCCATTATTTGTATTGACTATCAATGTATGATCTGTTTTTTATTTCTGATATTGAACTCTGTATTTATTCGTTATTCTTTTGCTTCTAATTTTTATATCTTCTTACTAAATAAGATATTCACATATATATATATATATAAATGTTTAAACAATTTCATGTATATTATTTTTTATTGACTATTGATTTGAGAAACAATGGAGGTTCCCTAATGATTATATATATGTGGACACATTTCATGGACACCTCAGTGGACATGCAACTTTAGATTCCATTTTTTAGGAACCATGTTAGTGGAGTGATGTATGTTCCTATATTGGTTTTGGTGCCTCTAGTTACCATTATGTTTGAATATCATTTTTTTATCTATTTGATATTTATTATAGACTATATGTGAGAGAGTTTTTATACAGGTGTGTCTATACATCTATTTCATTATTTATTTATATAGTTGTTTTTCTAATAGGTATACCTAAATCAGGTAATGATGATTTTGTGTCTGTATGCCCATTAACCCCAAGGGTCTTACTATAATTTTATTCAAAAGATTATATAATGGAACATTGATTTAATTTTCATTATTCCTAGTATAGTTGGTTTATTTTAGAATATTTTTTTATATGTCACGCCTTCTTAAGAAGAGAAACAACATTGTATATGCTCAATCATAGAGGTAATATTGATTTTTGGATAGTAAAATCATTATCCATAGAATTAATGTATTATTTCATATTTAGATTTAATTTATTTCTTTGTAGTATTACTGAAATATTATTTTTTTCTCTTATTCAGGTGGATTATTTTGTTCGAGTAGGGGTGCTCTGTCCAACTTTCATGCTCCTTCTCCATTAAAACATTTTCACCCTTAAAGTGGTGCATTTATCACTATCTTTAAAGTACCTCAAATACCTTTGTAGAAAAATTAATGAAGCTAACTCTACTCAATCACAGAGGTAAAAATATTGATTTCACAATAAAATATTGTACATAAAATTAATATATTATTTCATATGTATGTTTAATTTTTTTTAGAATTACTCACATTATAATTATTTTCCTAAACAGGTGGATTATTTTGTTCGAGTTGGGGTACTCTATCCAACTTTCATGCTCCTTCTCCCTTAAAATATTTTCACCCCATACAGTGGTTCATTTATCACTTTATTTCATGATACCTCCATTGCCTTTTTTGGATAAGAAACAAAGTTTCCTTTACTCAATCACAGAGGAAAACTTTTTTTTTTCACAGTAAAATCAATTTCCATAGAATTAATGTATTATTTCATATGTATGTTTAATTTATTTATTTTTAGTATTACTCGCATAATAATTGTTTTCTCATATATATGTATTATTTTGTTTGAGTTGGGGTGCTCTGTCCAAATTTCATGCTCCTTCTTCTTTAAAAAAATTTCACCCCTACAGTGGTGCATTTTCACTTTGTTTCTAGTTACCTCCACTGCCTTTGTAGGAACAGAAACGATACTACCTATGCTCAATCATAGAGGTAAACTTTTTGTTTTCTTATTAAAATATGTGTCTATATAATTAATGTATTGTTTCATAGGTATGTTTAATTTTTTTTATTTTTAGTATAATTTACATAATAATTGGTTTCTTATATAGATGGATTATTTTGTTTGAGTTGCAGTTCATTGTCCAACATTCATGCTCCTTCTCCCTTAAAAAGTTTTCACTAAATACAGTAGTGTATTTATCACTTTCATTCAAGTTACCTTCACTGCCTCTTTTAGAAAATCAATGACATTACATATACTAAACCAAAGAGGTAAAGTTTTTGTTTTCACAGTAAAATAATTATCCATAAAATCAATTTATTATTTCATATTTATATTTAATTTATTTATTTTTAGTATTACTAAAAAATAATTTTTTTCTTCTACAGGTGGATTATTATTTTTAGTTGAGTTGGTTTGTTTGAAACTGCTCATGAAATGTTGGCCATTTGATAAAGAAATTCAATGGAAATCAAGGAAACATTGACAGTTATGATTTTTTTTGAATGTATGTAATAATTTTTATTTATGTAATTTTATAAAACAATTTTTGAAATGTCTATAATATAGTGTTTTTTAGTATTTGTGTTGTAAATTTAATTTCATTTAAATTCTATATTGGGACTCATTTTTGTTGATATATGATGTGTTTCTGGTACTTTAGTGTACTGTTATAGCATATTGCAGTGCTACTGAAGTGTGTTGTAACAACATACATTAGTATGGAACTTTATTAGTGCTTTTAAAAGCACTGATATATATAACCTTTTTTATAACTTTTAAAAATGCTAATCAAAAACACATTTATTAGCACTTCTAAAATCCCTAAATTAAAGTGCTGATAAAGGGTTCATTTATAAGCACTTATGAAATCACTAGTAATGGGGTCATTTATCTACACTTTTAAAAGCACTGACAAGGGTCCGATTTATCAGTTCTTTTTTAGTACTAATAAATTAACCATTTATCAGTTCTTTCTCAGTGATGATAAAATTCCCCATATTTTAACATTTATCACATTGGAAATGATTTTATAGAACTGATGAAGTCCATTTCTAGCACTGTTAAAGGAAAGTTTTATAATATTGAATGGTATTAAATATAATTTTTCAAAAAATTATTCTAGTCAGAAAACATATTGGGAGATAATGTATCTTTATATGTCTATGTATCCAAATTCAATATACCATTACAATCCTCAGTTATGTGTTGGTGTTATATAATGAATATTCATCCAAAATGATGTAATATATATGTATGAAATGTCTAGGTCACTATTATTGGTATCATATGATATGTTTAGTTAACATTTGGAAGCTCAGATGATAAAAATTTAGTGATAACTCTGTAGATATGTTTTATGATAAGTCTATATATGATTCTAAGTAAAAGAAAATTTCTTAAAATTGTGGTAAAGGGTAGAGTGATTAGTTTCAATGAAATTGAATCCCTTTCTAGATATTTTTTTGGAAAAAAGGATGGTCTTCACTATAAATGGAGCATGCTTTCTAGTTTTTTTCAATCCTCATGTGTAATATTAGGGATTTTTTCAGGAAAGGTATCTTACAGTTCAAGAATACAACAATAATAAAGGTGGAGTTGTTTCCTAATGTTTGATATGTTTTTGGGTCCAAAAATTGGAAAATGGAGAAAAGATTTTTTGAAAAGGAAGTTTCACACCAGTGTAAAGGAGGATAGAAACGTTTCACACTAAGAATTTTTCAAGATCAGTTCATCAAAGTATGGAAAAGGAACTAAGTACATCCAAGTTATAGTTTGGAATGCATGGTGAGTTGCACAATTAAGTCTTGGGTGAATGGGCTTACAAGGTATGGGGAAGGTTGCGCGATGTGCACTCAAGGCCACCAAAATTACTATACATAGGTGAGTACCTACACTCAAGACTTAAGAAGTTTTTTAATTGAATATATGTTGTCCTGACATGCAAGGTAGTTTCACAGGAATAAATTTCATAGATTAAAACTTATGTGAAAATGTTAACTTGGTCTCTAAAAGATGAAGTGAAACATATGGTATAGTTGTGTGATAGATAAGGGTTTCACTGTAGATAAGGGTTTCGTAAAAATTATGGGTTGTGAAAAAGTTATCTTGTGGCCAATTCCCATAAATGCATGCAATAAGTTCTACTCCACACAAGTGCAGTGTTGAGATTCTAAAAAGCTTCATTTATCTAGTGTGTTCGTTCAGTGATTTCAAGTGAATCTATAAAGGAGTTCGATGTGAGAAGAGTCTTTTATAGAAGTAGAAAAATAATTCAATAAAAATATATTAAATATACCATTATGTTGATAAAATATGGGAGACTTCACCCAAGGTAGTGACCAAGGGGGAGTCGACATAAGTGCTTCAAAGGATGTAGTGTTCTATCCCTAAAATAATGTAAAGGAAGTGTTCCTAGAAAATATTGAATGTGTATAAACTTTTTTACTCTACTACTTATAAAACTAAGTAGATTTTAGTATGAATGACACACTGTCTGTGTATACTCCTTGGACTATCCCTTAGTGGTTAAATAAGTTAAATTGTTGTTTTATCTCTTTCATGTGATTTTTTTTCTGCGCACTCACTTTAGGAAGATTTAACAGGTTATTACCAATTTTGAAACATGTATCATAATTTTAGACAAAAATTTTGACACCCTAATTCACCCCTCCCCTATTAGGGTGTTTCGGGGTCCTTCAAGTGGTATCAGATAGTAAATGTCTTTGATGTTCAATTGTTCCCTCTTTGCTATCATGTAAATTGTAGTTAATGCCAGGGGAGTCCCCCACATTTATGGAAGTAAATTTCATTTATGGAAGAATAGTATGAGATCTAATCTATTTTATAATATAATGGAAGTAATCATTTTAAATTTACAAGGAATACAATTCACTGATCCAATAGGGATGTCTATGACTGATACAGATTGGAAAATGCTTGATGTAGATGCTAAAGAACAAAATTCCTTCAATGAATCCCTTTATTATAAAATTTATCTAATGGAGATGAGTTTTACCTTTTAAAAGTCTATGTGGGAAAAACTAGATAACATATATGAAGGTGAAAATAATGTGAAGGAGGAGAAACACTCTGTTACAATAGGTTTTATGATCTAAATATGCATCCTGATGAAATTAAAGATACCATTTTCAATTGAATTTCTGAATTTATAATATAAATTCACAATCTTGGTGAAGAAATCAAATACATTGACATTGTGATGAAAATATTGAGAATACTTCCACTTATTTAAAATCCAATAGTGTCAGCACTTGAGGAAAGGTATTTGTCAAAACTTTCCCTATATGGTTTTTTAAGAACTTTGGTGTCTTACGAAATGAGATTCAAGAAAGAATACAGAACGACACGTGTGATCAATGAAATGGAATTCAAATCCATTGAGAAACATGAAATTTTAGAATATAGTGATAAAGAAGGTATCAAGGAAGAATAACTCCTTTAACTCTTTTCCAAAAAATTGAAGAGATTAAAAGGAATATGTGAAGTAAAGCTACCCTTGGCATGTTTTCATTGTGGTAGAGTTGGTCACATTGACTCCCAGTGCTCAAGGAAGTTCTATGATGATAAAGGTGAATTTGGAAACTCCTAAAATCCTCAGAAAAGGATTCCTCAAATGGCAGACTTCAAATATTAAAAGAAAGTATAGAAAAATGATTTTGTATTTGAAGAAGATGATGATAATAATGAATTACTTGAGGAAGAAGAACCAGAGTTCAAATATGGAACCCAAGCATCTATGATGGCTACACTTGAAAAGTAAGAACTATCAAAAGATAAAGCTAGAGATAATTGGTTGATTACTAATGCTGATATCATGTTTCTACTTGGGGATTCTCTAAGTGAGCTAGGTAATCAAAGTCATAGATGCAAAAAGTGGAGAGAAGTTGTGGAAGAATCATCAAAATATATTTATCATCATGAAACTGAAAATTGAATGAATAGAATAATTTGTTAAAGAACATTAAAAACCCTATGAAAGCAAAGAAGTTGTAGTGGAACTGAATCTAATAATTGAAGAATAGGAAATAGTCATCAATGACCCTAAATTTAAACTAGAAGAGAATTTAAATATTATTGAGTGTCTTGAAGAAGAAGTTATTACACTTAAGAGTAAAATTGAAAGTGAATCAAATTTAAAAGAAACAATGAAGAAAATTATGTTTGTAAGATTATCCAATACTGATTTGATAGATAGCATGAAGCATGGTTCCAAAGGAGTAGATAAGGATTTGTATAATAAAATATCCATATGAATGGGAAAAGGATGAATTGTTTGTGATGCTGAATCATCAAAGACTGGAAATAAGATGATCCCAAATAAAGGGAAGTTGAAAGTTGGACATATCGTAAGGTATCCTGAAGTCTTCATAAAGAAATATTCAAATAAATTTGAATAGAGAACTAAATAATCTCCACAATTTTCCTAAAATGATAGAAATTGAAAATATTTTCCTATGGAAGGATACAAGAGGAGGAACATAAGTGAAAAGGCATTTCCTCTTATGAAATGTCAATTGTGTCATATTGTGAAGAGGGAAGGATCTATTTGAATGGGGAAGATCTAGGAAGTCAACAAATGGGAAAAAATCATATCCTTATTCTAATAGAAGATTTAATTTATATCTATATTGTTTCATTATTCTAAATTTTTCTATAAATAAGTTTATTATAGGTAGAGGAAAGGAATAAAAAATACATACAAAAATACAAGACAGGTCAACACTCTCCAACTAGACGGTGTTGCTCTTACAAACAAGTTTTCTCCTCTGGAAGAAGAGTGTGATTATGAAGAACCTTTTCACATGAAATAGAGACTTTAAATTCCATATTTATCATTTACTCAATCTAATGTTTCTTGTAAGGAAAAGGAGAAAACTGAGAAATATAAACATGCACAAGTAGACCTCAAAGCTACAAAGAATAGAATCACCTGGATTTTTGATAGTGGATACTCAACCCATAAGATGGGAAATGTATACCTATTAATGAATGTTCAAAAAACAATATATAGAATAGTATGGTTTGGTAATTATGATTCTTTAAAGATCAAAGTAAGTGGAAGTACTGAACTGGATAACAGTGAGATGAAGAAAACTATAGTTATTTATGTGGAGAGTTTTAGTCACAATCTTATTAGTGTGAGTCACCTATATAACTCCGGAATTATGGGGACATGTAATCAAATGGGATGCATTATAAAAGGAAAGACATGAAATTCAATCATGAAAGGTTTCATAACAGATAAAACTTAACAATAGTAAAGAAAATATTTTCTACTTAACTATTGATAAAGAAAATGACTTTTGGTAACAGAGATTGAGGAACATTAATCAACATGACACAAAAAAGATATTTAAGCTGAATATATTTATGGATATCCCCAATCTGAAGCGTGAATAGGAAAAGACTTGTGATTTATGATTACAAGTGAAGGTGTTCTACAGTTCATATTAGCCAAAGAAAAAAAGGGTATCAAATCTTCTTGATCGCATCCATATAGACATATATGGTCTGATAAATATTACAAGAACATATAGAGAAAGGCACTTCATCCTTTTCATTGATGATTATAGTAGAATGGTATATGTGATGGTTATACACAGGAAATGAAAAGTGCTTAATTTCATGAAAAATTATCACTGAATCACTAAGAATGATATTGAATGGACAATCAATGTTTTGATGTCTAATTATGGAGGGGAATTCACATCTATTGAGTTTGAAAATTAACTATAGAAATATATAATACAAGATGAGGTGCCTACTATAAGAACTCTACAACATAATAAAGTTGTTGAATGTATGAATTGGTAGGTGAACAATATGGAAAGAACTATACTAATTGATATTCATATATCTCTATTACTATAAATATTTTTTTTAATCTTTAGTTTAAATTGAAAATCAAATGAGGCTTTATATTGGAGAAACAAAGACACCATAAGAGTTGTGGCATGGAAGGAATACATACTTAAAGTATTTTCATGTTTTCATAAGTAAAATTTTCATTCAAAACAAGGAAGAAAATCAAGGGAACTATGGTAATTTTATAGATGAAGGAATATTCCTCAGTTATTAAATGAAAATAAAAGCCTATAAATGTTTCAATAATCATCTTGGAATAATTATGGAAAGTAGTGATGTTAAGATCATTGAAGGTAGGACCAAAAATACCTTAAAGGGATATTATGTTGATGTAATTGAATATATAAAATATAGTGGATATGGAAAAAATTAAAATTTATAAGTATAGGAAGGTGTGAAAAACATTAAGAGATCAAAAAATGATATTGATTCATAAGAAGAATTAGAGAGGAAATCGTGGTTGAAGAAAATTCTTTTGAGCCTCACAAGAGAAATCAAATAGATGAAATTGATCAATCCATTATCATTGAGTATTGGAAAACACCCACACCTCTAAGTATAAGGATGAATAATTCAAAATCTACCTTCCTATAAGTTGTAGAACCATCCCCATTTAAAGTAGCTGAAAAAGATGAATCATGGGTTAAATCCATGAATTGACAGTTGGATTATATTGATATAAACCAAACATGGGAACTAGTTAAGAGTCCCAAAAATCACAATGTGATTGGTATGAAATGTTTTTAAAAAAAAATAAATTTGACGAGCAAAGAAATGTGGTCATAAATAAGGCTCAATTGGTGTATAAATGTTGTGCACAGAATGAAGAAGTTGATATCAAAGAAAAATTTTCTTCAGTGGCATAACTGGTTTCAATCATAATTTTACTAGCTATAGTAATTCAAATAGAATATTAAGTTCATCAAATGGATGTAAAAACCACATTCTAAAATGGTTTTCTTGAATAATATGTCTATATCGAACAACTGGTGGGCATTATAGTTGGAAATGATGAAATGAAGGTTTATAGATTGAAAAAAGCTATTTATGATCTAAATTAGGAACCATGACCTTGGTATTCTCATCTGGATTCTTATATTAAGAAGATAAAATTTAAAATAGGAGGTGTTTACTATAACATTTATGAGAATAATACAAAGGAAGATCAATTTATAGTGTTGGTGTATGTGGATGATATTATATTTAACAAAAGTTGGCATAGATTGGTGGAAGAATTTTCAAATTAGATGAAATAGGAATTTGAAATGTCCATGATTGGTGAACTCAAATACTTCTTAGGGCTGCAAGTGATTCAGAATAAATACAACACTTATAATTCCCAAGAAAAATATTCAAGTGAGTTTCTGAAGAAATTCAATATGAATTATTCTAATACAATTTTGACTCTAATTAAGGTTGGAAAAAAACTTAGAAAGAATGAGGATATGAATTCTGTGGATCGTACCATTTATAGGATAATCCTGGGAAGCCTATTGTACTTGACTACAACACAACCAGATATCATTTTTTCTATATGCTTAGTGGACCGACTTCAAAGTAATCTGAAGAAAGAACATATGGAGGCAGCTAAAATAATCATGAGGTACATTAAAAGTACTGATAATTATTGATTATACTTTTATACATGAAGATATAATGAATTATTATCATTTTCTGATGTTTACTGGGATATAGATGTGGTGGATATAAAGTCCAAAAGTGGTGGATCATTCTTTATTGAAATGAAATTTGTGGGTTGGTTGAGTAAGAAATAGTAAAACACTTCCCTCAGTGCTGCTAAGTCCTATTATATCTCAGTTACAAAAGATTTCACTCAGATATTGTGGATAAAGCAACATCTAACTAATATTGGTGATGAAGTGTAATACCCAATGGTGATTCATAGTGATAACAAGAGAAAAATGATCTTAGTAAGAATCATGTTCATCATTCTCAAACAAAACACATTGAAATTATATATCACTTTATCAAGGAAATTTATGAATAATGAATTATTAAACTGGATCATGATGGAATTAATGATCAAGTGGCTGACATAATGACCAAGCCATTGTTAGGAAATGTGTTCTAAAAGCATCGGTTGAAACTTCGTGTTCAACCACCTCCCAAAGCATTAGGAGGTTTTTGAGTGGTCATCTCTACCCATTTGAGGTAATTGTTTTAATTTGTTAGTGGAATTGTTGCAGTTATATGGGAGAGATGTGATCTAGGGGCAGTGTTTTTGAGCTCTATATGTCAAACTCGGGTTCTTTGGGTTTATTTCCAATGGGGGAGAGTGGAGAAATTCAATGGTTCAAAGTAGAAGAATGAAAAAAAAATCAGGATACTGGAAAATGGAAAATAAATAAATTAAAACAATGTTATAGTGGAAGAGAATGATTGGTTAAAAATAGTTAGAGATTATCTTGGACATATTTATGAATTCCAAAACATGAGAAACCAATTAATGCTTCCCCTCTTGTTTTCGACATAGAGCAAAGCTCACATAGAATTAGTGTTTCCAATGAGTTTTTTCTTCCATATAAGGTTTTTGTTACATCTGGTGCTTCTTTGAATTTATTTGTAGTTTGCAAAAAAAACCCAAAGGGGGAGACTATTGGAACCATGGATGGTCTTTTCTATAAATGGATCACGGTTTGTGTTTGTTGTAATCCCCACATGTAAGGGTTCACAAGTTATGGTTCGGTGCATAAGGTGAGTTTCACAATATAGGATAGGGATAATAGACATGCAAGGTAGGGGAAGTTTATCAACATGCACTTAGGGTCACCAAAATTCCTATTAATAGGTGAGTACCCCCACTCAGACTTAAGATGTTTTTACAAAGAATATTTTTTGTCTCTGTTCCCAAGGGAGTTGTACACAAAAAACTTACATGATGTAGAACTTGTGCACAAGTTTACCTTTTGTCTCTAAAATACCAAGTGAATATTATGCTGTAATTTCATGATAGATAAGGGTTACATAACAGAGATGGGTTTTAGGAAAAGTAAGGGTCATGTGAAAGTTATCTTGCACGACCATCCCCTTACTTGCGCAACAGAAGTGGTGCTCCATGAAAATGAAGTGTTAATATTCTGACAGGATTATTTTATCTGGTTTTTTCATTCAATGGTATCAAGTTCATTTATTATGGACTTTGATGTGAGTATAATCTTGTGCTAGACAGAGACAAAGACTTTAATTCAAATTTACTAAAGAGACCTCCAAGTCAATAAACTGAGTGAGAGTTCACCCAAGGTAGTGAGCAAGGGGAAGTTGAAAGAACTGCTCTGAGGTACATAGTATGATATCCCTAAAATATTGTAAAGGAAGTGTTCCTGGAAAAGAGTAACTAGGTATAAACTTTTTTACTCTTAAAAATAGTGAAGATTAGTAGATTTTAGTATGACTGACACACTGTCAAAGTATGCTCCTTGAACTATCCCTTAGTGGTGAACCATGTTAAATTGTTGTGTCATATCTTTGCATGTGATTTTTTAGTTTCTACAATTTCTATTCAAAAAGGTTTAATAGGTTCTTACCTACGTGGGAACAAGATCCTTAATTTTAGAATAAAATATCTGTCACCCTGATTCACCCATACTATCTTAGCGTGTTTTGGGGTCCTTCATAATGATTTTGGATTTGGCACTGGAACAGAGTTACCTAGTGGTAAAAACATTGAAAAGGGTGCATTGAGATACACTTGATTGTCACCTGGTGCATAAAAATGGGTCTTACTATACACCTCATTTGACAATTATAGGAGGTATTCTTTGAAAATTCCAAAAATATTTATGAACCATAATGAATGATAGAATAAATGGTGACTATAAATTTACTTGGATAAAACTTTGTTTCCATATATTAAAAAGAGGTTGTCATGTTTTAGACACATTATATGTGAGTTTATTGATTTTTTGGTTTCCTACAATGATTAGTCTTTCTCAAACTATGATTTTTGTTTTATTAAATGGTTGGAAACTGGATAAATCATGTTACTGTTGAATGTGATGGACACAAAAAATATTTTCCTCTTGAGAAATTGAATGTTATGGTATCTGGAATAAAAATTATCGATGTTGTGATAAAAAAACATTCTCAATCTTGGAATCAAGTTGGAAGTAAAAATTAGAAATGAGGGAATAAAATTATATTGAGTCTTTTATGAGTTAACATACATCTTCATTCATTGGGACCTCAAATGCTCTAGTTTATGAGAAATTGATTAACATCACTAAAAATATATTTTTTATATACCATTTTTTATAGCATGATAAATGCATTCTGGTTGTGTACCATTTGAGAGGTGAAGCAAATCGATGGTGGAAACTTAAAAAAAAAAGATAAAATTGACTCCATGGATTGGTAATAGTTCAATAACATGTTTTTCAAAAATTAAATTCCTTGTAATATTAATTTGAATATGGATAATGAGTTCCTTGAGCTAAAGGAAAAGGATTAATAATATGTTGGTATCAATGAGAAAATTTTTATAAGCCTTTCAAGGTAATCCTTTGGTATTATTATCCAAACTAAATGTAATGTTGATCAATTCATTGGTGGATTATAACAAATCCAGCAAAGGGAGTTTTCCATATGATAAATCAATATCAATAAAGAGATTGTTTGATGTTCTATCAAGGTATAAATGGATGTTTGAGTTACGAAATCAATACCTTCTTTCTAATATAATTAGAAAACTATAATTTAACAGAAAATCTTAAAAACATGGAGAAATAAAGATGAGATTTACATTATGTTCAACATGTGGGATGAAACATGGAAAAAATTTCATAAGGATACTAGTAAATTTACTATTTATTGAAGGGAATTTCTTTTGGTGATGGAATGCCCATGCGATGGGAAGAACTGAACAATTGATGAAAATAGAGAGAAAAATGTGTAGAATTCGACACCTTCACTCTCATGTTTCCAAATCTTGGAGTATGGTCATTATGAAAATCAATGCCCCATTATGAGGGATAATGAGTATTAAAATACCCAACATCCTTTGAATACAAAGGATAAAAGGGAATGATTTTGAAATCATGATTATAAAAGTCAATTTGTATTACTAGGGAAAACTTTTTGTCCATTCCCTTGTAGGGAATTTCATTTTTGATTTTACATGAAAGATACCTATAAAAAATTATTGTTCATCAATTACTGAAATTTCATTTGATTTTGAGAATTTATTGTATCCCTCTATATAGATTATGGAATATTGTAATTGCATTTGATATTCTAATGATACATTATTGAACCTAATCATCTAATGGAAATGTTTTTTTTATATAATAAGAAATTATTTATGGAATAAAGGGTGGATTATATTTGAAATCATATATGTATCCTTGTAATATTAACATAAGAATTATGTATTCCTTTAGGGGTTCATAATTCTAAGGTTGATCATAAGTTTAAAGTCTAAGACACCCCTCTTGAGGTTTTACATGATAGGATTTTATCAATATTAAGTTAATTTAGGTATCAATTTATGGTAACACGACCCCATTAGTTTTGTATATATTTTTCAAAAATGTAATTTTAGGATGAATGCCTCTATATTTTATGTACATATGATTAAAGGAACTAGTATTCTTTATCATTTATCTTATCTTTGATATTGAGGTATTTAGGGATTGTAGTTGATCACCTTATGAAGGCAGCATAATTTTTTTCTTATCAAGAAAAATATATATCTGTATATAATCTATAAAATAACATTAATTAATTGGTAAGATGTCATATGCACCACATTAAATTGTATTAGATCAAGATCCAATTTTTACCATTATTTTTAGAAAAAAACTTCTTAATCTCTTGTTAAGAAATTATGTTTCAGCACTATGTATTATCCTCAGCCTTATGGTCATTCAGGTAGAAAAATTCATACCCCTTAGGATATTCTAAGATATTTTTCAAGAGAATTAAATGGTTTTTGGGATCTGAACATTCCACTGGATGAAATTTCTTACAAAAATATCTTTATATTGAGCATTCAGTTGACTCTTTATGAAGTCCTATTTTGAAACACATGCAGAAATACAATATACTAGAAATATTTTGCGAAAAGAAATATTTTCCACCTTATCTAGATGATAAAATAGAGAAGATGGTTATAAAATATAAAAAAATAAAGGATAAAAAAAGTTAATAGATAGGTAATTATTATAATCATTTATATGATCTAGAATTTGAAGTTAGTGAGAAGGTGTTTCTAAGAATTTATCTATGAAAGAAAAAAGGAAAAATTATGGCCTTGGTAGACGAGCCTATTTGAAATACATGATCATATCATGATATTATTTTATCATTTGGTACATCCAAAAAAACACTCCCAATATCATGATGTGTTCCATGTATCTTTAAAAATTATTGTGTATACATGATCCATTACATTTAGTGAACTCAGAGGTCATATAACTAGATCATGATCATTGTTGTAAGGAACAACTGGTGGTTATTCTATATCATATAGAGAATGTGTTACAAAAAAACCACTAAAATGGACTATGATTTTTTAGGAAAACTATAGCATGAGGATGCTACATGATAATCTATGGATGTAATGAGATAGATTTATCCTCAGTTTTTGGTAACAATGTGAAAAATTATAATGGAGAAATTCATTTTAAAGGAATAGAATGTACCACCCTGAGATTTTTATGGTTTTTCTCCAAATAAATTTATACATTTTTTATTTTTTATCTTACATGAAACACGGAATTTAGTTTTTTTTATACACAATACTTAGTTTTCATTATGTTACAAGTAACATGGTGTTTAAATGAAATGTGAGATAGTATTAAAATAGAATTATTTAGTATGATAATTATTACATAGACATTGGAATTGAGGGTTTGAATATAATTAAAAAAATTATGAAAAAATAAGGTTTATAAATTTATTTAAAATGAACTCTTTGGTGACCTATTAATTATAAATGAAATAATAACAATTTTAAAATAAAATATATCATTTTATGAAAATATATTTTTATGTAGACAAAAAACTTACATTAATAATTGAACATCCTAATTATGGTGATTTATTTTAATTAAATTTAAATATTATATATTCTATAAAAATTTAATAACAAACTTATTTAGTTTCAAGAATAAAGAAAATAATAAATACAATTAAATGCTTAAAACATTTAATTTTATAAAATGTAGTTTTTTCTCCTAAGTAATTATTTTAAAAATAATATTGAAAGTTTTAAACAATTTATTTGAAAAAAAATAATTTTTGAAATCATTATATTAATATTTCCCTATGACAACATTTTTGGAATTTTTTTAGGAGACAAATTTTTTGATCAATAGTGAAAAATATAGTTTTTTATTATGAATTTTTATTTGTTTTATACCATTAAAAACATCAAAAAATCAGTTTTTTTTAAATAAATCTTAGTACTATTATTATATATTAATCCAATTTATGTCCCTGTAATCCTTTTCATCTTGAACTTCAATATAACTTTTTTTAATCTTTAAACTTTTTTCTTTGTAATGTTGCTTTCTTGTCACATCAGCAGGATTTTTTTAAAAGTTACATTTTACACTTCAGTTAATGGAATTTATAAAATTAAATTAGTTATTTGTAATCATCATAATTCAAATTATATAATAAGTTTTACATTATTTTTTACCATAATTAATAATAAAAATAGTAAAACTTATTTTTAATGGTTAAGATAATAATGGGTTTATCAGGGGTTAAATGAAAATATATAAGGGATAAAAATGACACAAAATATATCAAAACTACATTTTGTGGAAAAATGTAGACCACATATCTTATTTTATACTGATTGGTCCACTTTAAATTCTTTTTTTCCATGTGAAAAATGCGGTAACACGTTTTTTTTTAAAAAACTACATGTGTGTCACTCACATCACTTATAAAATCCCACCCAATATCCACTACTCTTCATACTTTTAAAAACTGTTATTTTCTACATTAAATACCAAGATTAATTCCTTATATCCCTATAATCATCATAGAATCCTTCATTTTTTCTATAATCCATCCTAGGAATAATTTTTATGTAAACCTAAGGAGGTTACTCGAAGAAGATGTAATGTTCTTCAACTAGAGTTTTTATTTTATTCATTCATCAACTTCAATCAATTATTATTAAAATTTGATGCTATAATATCATAATTATATTACATATAATTATATGTTGTTATGATACTATCATGAAATAAAATAATCTCCTCTTCCATCAAATGGGTTATGAAATCATCATCATATGTATGGTGGAGTGTCGTTTCATGAACTGATGTCATTCATTTGTCCATTACAACATCCCAAGTCCAGATATAAGGATGAATTTATTGTTTATATATGATATATTTTATATTATTATGCTTCTTTATTCCTGATATAATATATTTCCTCCTAATTTCCATTCTATTGGAATATGATAATGTTGCTCGTGTGTACGGTGGACTATCCTCTCGTAAAGCGATTTAAATTATTAATTCTTTACATTGAATTTAATATGTATGGGTTTAAAAAATATATGTTATATATATGAAAAAATATTTATTTTATAAATTTACTATATAATTTAATTTATTCTTTATTTCCTTTAGAAATACGAAAACAACATTCTTGTGTATGTAAGACCTTCCATCTCCATGAAAACTGTATTTAATTTTCCATATCCAAAAATTATGGATCACTATAAATTTATGAATAATGAAAAAATTTGATATTTTTACCATTTTTAGATTTTCTTATATGATTTATCCATGATCATATAAAGAGGCAAAAAATAACAATTCAAAACATACCTGAAAAACAAACCAATTATTACCTAAAACATGACATTACCATTAAATTGTTAACAAACCGGAATAAAAATGGAATTAGTAAATCATATATGGTAGGATTTATATAATAAAAGTTATATAAAATATTTATTGTAAACATATATTTATTATAAATTATGTTTTAACAAGTACAATGGAAGTCTATACTTATAGTAAGCAATATCTATCTCACTTTTTTACTTCCATAAGACAAATATCATATTCACTACTTATTTTATTTATAGGGAGTATATACTAACCCTGAATTTATTTTATGATTATTATCCTTTAAATTATTTATATTAAATATCAATTTTAGGATATTTATTTCATTTTATTTAGAGTTCTAAAGTTAACATTGTGGTAAGGGATTGTTGTCTCAAATTGCTTTCTTGGAGGCCTAATTTATATTATGAACCTATCTTATTTTATGACGTGTATATAGTAATACTTTTAAATTTTATCATTAATATCATTATTTTAATGATATCTTATGTTTTATTTAATTTTTATCTTTTATTGGGAAAATGATACAATGTCACCAATGTGGTAAGAGTTTTATGATACAATGTCATTGCTTATTGGGATTGTTTATGATTATAATTCCATTGAGGAAATATTATGATCCAAATCTCAATAAAATATTGAATTTTATTATCATATTTTTATTTTAGGAGAATAAAATTTTTCCATTCATTTTCCTCTCTTTACATAATCTAGAGTTCAAAATGATATTTTTCTAAAAAATTGTAATTTATTCTCTCTATAATCAAACAACCATTTTCAACAAAAACCATGTTTTCTAAAACTATTTTCAAAAATGTTTTTAACTTCATTAAAGTTATTTATTAAAATATTTTCCAACAATATTTTAATTTTATTTAAAATTTAAATGGATCTTCATGGTGTTTTTAAAATAATGCACATTTGGCTTTTACTAAAAATGTGAATGGAATTTTAGTTTTAATGTGTATAACATAAGAATAATTTACTACCCTAATGAGAAATGTTTTCATTGAAGATTCCTTTATATGTAATAAATGGTATTGTAAAATAAGATTATTTCCAAAATATTGTATGTATTTTTATATTTATAAGGTTTATATTCAAATAAAGGATATTTTCTTCATGAAAGCTTCCAAATGATTTTTCTTTCAAAATAATTTTCTATCTGATTTAAAATACTATGATTTAACATTTTTTTTCTGGGTATATGAACCAATGATACCATTATTACTCTTTATCTTGATGATTTATGTATTTAATGGAAATATTTTTATTAAACCCATTCATCCTCCATGAATTGTAACATAATAAAATACTTACGAAGTCTGTTTCCTTTCCCATGGGATATACTTTGTGGAAATAATGAAATGATAATGAAACCCATTTATTTTCATGTGTTATGATATTATGAATATTTTAATATCTAGATGAAAATTTAATTATTATTTTCATTATGTCATTGGTGTTACCTATATCACCCTCCAATACATTGGGTAATTATTAATGTTATATGAGGTCAAATGGTATATGGGAGGTGATTCCAGGCCCGAATTAGGGTACATGGGAGGTCATCCCAAGCCTATAAGAGGGTAAATCAAAGGTTATATCAATATCATAGTAGGTACATGGGAATATATACTAGTTATATTATGTTATTAATGTTTGGGTGGGAAGCCTTGACATAATATTTTCTATGATTAAATATATTTAAAAAATCTATGTCTTCTACAAATATTATGATATCATGAATCATGTTCTCTAATTACATTATAATGAATATACTATGAACTACTATGATTTATTCCATAACTCTTTTTTATGATCTATTATATTCAGGGTATGTTTTTAACATGTTATTCTCATGTTTTCATACCCATCTGATCTTGTTATATTGATATCTACCTAATTTATATGTACTGAGCTCACCATATATTATATTTTATTTTCCTTGTATATGAAGAAAGGTATTATATTAAATTTTTCTATTAAGTATTCTACTTATGAATAACATAGTGGGATATGATGTATCTCACTTGTGGACATGTTTTTTATGTGTACAATTTTATAAAGGATCTAAACCATTACGACACTCAACTATGTGTTTGTGTAATGTAATGAATTTTCATATAAAAATATGTAATATCTATTTATGAAATTCAAGGTTCATTATAGAATAATTAATATATTTAACCACAAAATCAAAATAGATGATGTATCTAACTCTATTTTATCCTCATATTTCATTTATTATTCATGTAGGGATTGGATGCACCCATCAGCACACCCATTTCCATGGAATTTTGCATTAAGCTCCTCTTGTGAGCCACAACATCTTATTATAGCATGTTAGAATAATTTTATACATTTAAACCTATCTATTTTATGTAACATGACATAACTTGGTGTTTTGGGGGTTTTTCCTCATTGAAGAGCCCCTGTCAGCCATTAAGTTCCAACACAAGTGCGACATACCGATTCATCGGGTCGGTCAGTTATGTGACCTCAAGAGTCCCTCCCCATTTTCCAGAGTCTCATAAATAGTAGTGAGATTATAATATATGTAACATGGGTAGATAAAACCCTCTTTATCAAAGTATCACAGCAAAAAAAGTAAACGAGAATTAAAAAAAGACAAGAACCAAAAACTAGAATGATACAATAACACGATCAACTAGTATCTTTTAATGAACCAAAAATAAAAAACAATATTTGTAACACAGATGGTGATATGGCATGAAAAATATTTTGTAAGTTTCAAAATGGATATCCAAAAAATAAATAGAATAATCCCCCATTCATGTCCAAAAACATGTTTAGTTAACTTATCCATGATTTATCCCAACTTAGCCATCTAATATACGGTTGTTGCCATTATATTGTCCTATAAACATGAAGTCTATTCGGGTACCGATTTGGAAGCCTAAGTAGAGTGTGAGTATAACATAGTATACCATCACCAACATTGTATAAAATGACATAAATTTAATAAAAGTGTATATAGTTGTATAAATTATAAGTGACCCTTCAAAAATCAAATAGTTATCAAATTTATTTATTCCTAAATTAAACAAAAAAAATTCTCCATGTACAAGAAGACACCCAACCCATAAATATCAACTTAATCCCTTTCTAGACACTGAACCATATCACATAGAGATTTACAATAAATTAACACATGACATTTCATTATCCATTCAATTTCAAATCATATAATGAATAATTAGAACCACATTCCAATTCCAAAACTTTTGGGCTTAGAACATCATGTCTAGAACCCCGTGAGTATTTGGTACATCAATCCATATCTCGCACCCTATTTATTAGTTAGTCATGTTTTAGTATTTGGAGAATTATTTTGGGTCCCATAATTATATATCATTCAATCACATATGGGTATTTGGAGCATCAGTTCATGTCTCATATTCATATATTAATCAATCACACATATATCACATATATCACATTGATCAAGGTTAATCAACATTAACCCCCCTTTTATCAATTCAAATCATGTATACAATTTATGTTATCGAAATAATCATGTTTCAACACTATAATCACATGAAATAATATAATAAATTCACCATTAAACCATTTTTTGCATACTTGAAATCATATAACCCATTAACCCATTAACTTTAAGAAAACCATCTCATAATTATCATTGTAAAATATTTCACAATCACATTAATTGACCATTTACCCAAAACCATTTATTAAAAAAATTAAAAATAAATTAATCAATAAATTCCATAATCCCATCAATTTATCAATTACATAACCCCATTATCCAATTAATTTCATAATCATGAATTAACCAATTTCAATTTCCCCCATTCAATCCCAAAATATTATAACATAAAAATTTAATTTAATCAAATATATTTTATATGAAATTAAAAAATAATGGAAATAGAAATTTCATAATTATGTATAATAAATTTAAATAAAGACTATGGGATTTTCAATTTATACTGTCTAATTCAAGATCGTTGATGGATGCTTGCCAACGAAAATACCAAATTGAATATAAATATCTAAGATCATGATAGTGAATGGGATCTAGATCCAAAACCAAGATTAAAGATCAAGCAGAGTTAGATCTTTCATAACCTTGATCTAATACCTTCCCGATGAGAAAAAAACTCCTCTTCTTCTATAAAGAGATATGAGAGAGAGAGAGAGGAAACCACACATGATGAGACTCCTACAGGGATAGATGAAGATTAATTAATATGGTATTCTATTCACCACAAACATGGATTGGATTCCCTTTAATCTTCTAAAATCTATATAAAATGTTTATAGTCATGTTAGGTTGAATTAGGGTGATGTTTGAGGGATTTGGGAATTTTAAAACTAATTTTTGAGGGTTTAATATCCCCCCTCATAGTTTCTTGTATGGGTTTCATGGTATCCCCTAACAGTATTCCTAAAAATTAAACTCCTCCCAGGGGGTCACACAGTTACTACTCATCCTCGATCTATACTCATAAGAAATAAAAAGATTATATGGTAAAAAGTTCTGGAAACAAAGCCTATATATCAGCTTCTCTTTCGCATGTTTCATCTTGAACACACCCATGTTAACATAATAGCTTTACTATCAGTACCATCATTTCCCATTAAATTTTTTTTCAATGATCCAATACACATATCAGATGATCCACAAAGGATGTATCGATCTCAAGCTCAACATCGTCCACATCGATCACATGAGAAGGGTCAGTGTGGTAGCAGTGAATTTGTGACATAAGAAAAACATCGTGCATATAACTATTCAACTATTGAAGAGATAATCAGTATGTCATTGGCATAATTTTCTATATAGCTTGAAATGGTCTAACAAATCTACACACCAACATTCCTTACCTCTGAATCCTACAGTGACCCAATCTTGGAGACACCCAAAAAAAATACACGATAACCCTCTCTAAACTCAAGGGGTCATCGATGTCTATCAACATATGGATTATACCTACTCTGAACCATATCCATACTTTTCTAAATCAGTTGAATCTTCTCTGTATTCTCCTACACAAGACTTAGTCCCAATATCTCTTACTCACATGTCTCCACCAAACATAGAGTTTTTCTCCATGGCCTTCCTTAAAGATCCTCATATGGTTCCATCATTTTATTTTCCTGATAACATTTGATATAAGGGAAGTCCATCAATTCTATGTCATTATCCCATGATCCACTAAAATATAGAACACAATTCCAAATCATATCCTCAAAAACCTATATAGTACATTCCTACTTCCCATATATCTATGGTTAGAATGTCATAACAAATAATACCTATGTACCAAGAGCCTTCTATAATAACTTCCATAAGCACGATGTAAATTGTGAGTAAAATTATGAAACTATACTATGTGGCACCCCATGCATTAGAACTATTTCCTAAACATACATACATCCTAACTGATCCAATGATAAATTATCCAATATAAACAATAAATATGATACCTTAGTTTACCATTCCATAATCACACAAATATAACCATTCATCCAAGTTTTCCTTGGGAGACCAACCAAAAAAATATGGAAATGTCATCCCACCTACATTATAGGATGGGAAATGGATGTTTTAAAACTCCATGTCATTGATGCTCGACCTTTACCTATTTATAGGTACAACATCATATTTAGATCCCTACTATCTCCTTTTACATGCCTGACCACCAATACTTCCATAGTTGGTCACAATATGTAACACCCACATTGAGGCATGTAATTCATTCATCAAAACCACCTACATTAAAGTATCAACACAAACTTGAATGATAAAAAAATTATTTCATCCTCATCTATGGTCCACCAGAAGGTGAATCCCCCCATCAAGGCTTTCCCTCAAGGCCAAACATTCTATATCCAGATACTGCCTCTCTATAACTCGTCTCAAAAGTGTAGACTCTACAAAAATTGATGTGAGTGTCATCTCTCATGAATCTCATGAACCATAACATGCATCTCATCTATAAAAGGAATCATCTTACACTCATAACTATACTCTTGAACTTCTTGAGTTTTAGTTTTACTTCTTAGATAATTATTAGTGGTGGTTCCATTTCTAGGAATATTATAGCTCAAAATCAAATGACTAAATATACTCAACCCACATACACTATATAAGATTCAACTTTTTGGGCATTATTTTCATGATTCTTATAGTAAAAAAATATTTCATCCATAAATAAAAAAAACAATAATCTATGTATATGTGGAAGATTCAGTTCCTAAAGTCAACAAACATTTTTTAGTGTGTTTTTCATCCTGAATGACATCATGAATAAGTCATAAAGGCCATACATTATTCTGAAAGTAGTACAAGGTATATTATAAGGTATGAATCTCAATGTATGATACCTTATTCACAAGTAGATATTGGAGAAAACAAAATCTCATCTCAACCAGTCAAATAGATCATTGATATGCATAATAAGATAGCATTTCTTCACAATCATCTACTTCAACTTCTGGTAATAAAAAAATATGCACTATGTTTTTTAATAATTGATAGAAAAAAATACTTGAAAACCCTATGGAGACGTACCAAGATAGATAAATACCTTATCCATATGTTCTTCCAGTTGAGTCTTGAGATCTTGAAGCTTTGATGGTGGCATTATTAGAGGTGAAATTGAAGTAGGATCTTCCCCTGACATTAGCTCAATCAAAAACTCAATGTATCTCTTAGGATGAAGCCCTATTAAGTCCTTAAGAAACACATCCTAGATAATTTCTTGTATGTTTGGAATGAAATAATTCTTTACACCCCCATCATCTAGTATTAGACTAGAATCCTTGGTAGTGATCTTCCCTGGTTTCTGATGGACTTTCCATGCAGGACCCACCTAGATTTCTCACTCTCCATAATGAGAACATTTCTCACCTACATTAGAAAAAAAATTTGACTCTACCTTGGAAAAAATATAGGTGGCCTCATTACAGCACTAAAAAATCCATACCCATAATTAGTTCAAATTCTGACTTATCTATAATGTAAAGATCCCATAGAAAATGATACTCCCCAACCTCAAGAGAACCCATCTAGTATAAATTAATATCACTCACATGTACTCCAAATAATGCATCGATCATCATAACCCACTCACAAACTCTAATACCAGACTCCACCCTTTCACATGTTGTGAAATTATAGAGGAATGAGATCCACCCTTATAAAATAACGCCCTAGAAAGAATAGAAACTAGAAGAATAAAACCTATAACTATCGATGGTCTAGCCTCACTATCCACTAGTGTAAGATGAAAAAAATGTAACCATCCTACCCATATTCCCTATAAATTAGTTTTAGTCCCTAGATCTACACCGTTATTTTGATACGATATCTCATTCCCATAAGTACCTTATCCACTACCTCGATAAACACAGCTAGTGGAACTCCATATACTAGACTGATATTGTGTATAAGACTCCCTTTCCGTACTCTATTTCTTTATAGCCACCAATTAACTACCCATTTATATTGGGTTCCCACATAACTATTGTAGAAGTTCTATATTTACATCAGATCATCCCTATACTAGTGTCTAGGGAAACTATCTACTAATGATGCATGACCTAACACACTAATGACATATCACTAGGGTAAGACCCTGAGTAAATGATCCCTCCCCTAACTACACTATATAACACTATTCTGACCAACATTCTCCTAAAGAAACTTCATGTTCTTAGTATTCATACATCTTAATCATCCATAAGAAGCTACATTTCCTTCCCAAGAAGACTCCTTCGGGTTCCCCTTTGAAATGAGATCCTGATTCACTACTTTAGACAACATTTTCAGCCGAATGATATTCACCTAAGACATAATTTTACATTTAATCCCATCTTGAAGTTGTTTCTCCAAGGTCACCTCATCTCTCTCCAATTCTTGAGAGAATTGTGTAAAATCCATGAAGTGTCTAGCATAGTAAATCACATAAATTCTACCCTGAGTAAACCTTATAAACTATGCTTCCCTTTTCTACCACAATATCTCAGGGTAAAAGTGCTCCAATAACTTCTCCTAAAGTTTCTTCTACTCCTTGTTGTCTGGATTCCCATCCTGATTCTAGTTTTACCATAAATTATTCAATGTTCTATATAACATATATGTAACCAACATTAATATATTTTCAATATGAAATGGTCACAAATGGATTGAATGGACTCAATCTAGAACTCGTCTCCCTCGTGTCCACCATCTCAGGTAAACGTCAGAGGGTGTTGTAACTAAAACTTTGGTGTTAGTTAAGACATAAAATTCACAATATTCTCTAGTTATTTCCCTATAAATTACATTAAGTTAGAAAATATCTCACATAACTACTCTCTGGATCCTTCACCTAGCACTATCGGTGCCACAAGTTCCACTACTAGAGGATCATTTTTAGTCATATACTCCTATCATCCTGTCAACAAGAGTCATAATAGAGGTAGATCTCTAAAATTACAAAATCATATCTTAGGACACATAAAACAACATTAAAACATTTTACAATAGGGGTTCACATAATGTCATAACAATTCATCCCCCTTTTCCCACGACACGGTCATAACTGAGGATCTATCACAACCTTATACCATCCCACCACTGGGTCACGGTTGAAAAAGGTAAACACATTCTCTTAAACCCATTTTCTCATTATAAACACATTTATAATGATTTACATCATTTTAAAATTTTCAACTCATCCTAGAAACATTTTTCAGTCCAATTTCCCAAGAAAATAATAACATTTCAATTCCAGTAACTTACACAAAAACCAATTTTTACCATGTGTTCCTAAAATGATTCATGCTTCAATAATTTTTAAGTGCCTATAATTATGAGTGATTACTCATATATTATATCATACTAATCCATGAGTCAATTCTCTAAAAATTTCAGGAAAAATAATCACATCACATATTAGGTGAATCACTTTAGGTGAAATAACATTCAACTGTAATATCAACCATAAGTAACATTAATCCCATCCTGGGTATTTGGATTTTACCCCCATATATGGGTTAGGTAGTCCCATACACAAGACCTTGAAAAAGTTCTGACTCATCATAATCTCATGTCTACCTTTACCAAATAGTAATAAAAAATAAAATAAAATAAAATAAAACATGACTTTGATACCACTTTATAATATTCCAACCCGGGTGACACATATTTGTGCCCCATGATGGTTGGTTATGTGACCTTAAGCATGCATCCACATACACTAAATGCTAGTGAAAAGCAGCGATGGTATAATACATGTAACATGGGGATAATATACCATATTTTTTATTGTATCCCAAAAGTGGAAATAACAAAGAAACAAACAAAAGACAATAACCAAAAACCAGAATAATAAAATAAACAGACCAACCAGTATCACATGATGAACCAAAAGTAAAAAACAATATTCACAACTATGTAGAAGAAATGTCATACAAAATAAGTGCCATGTGTCGAAATTAAAACCCAAAATAAATACACTAAAATCTCCCCTAATATAGTCCCAACACCATGCCGGGTTCCCTCATCCATGATCCATCTGAACTCGTCCATATAACATAGGGATATTTCCCTATACTATCCTGAAAAATATGATGTCTATTTGGGTACATATTAGAAATCTAGATTAGTGTGGGAGTAAAACTTAGTAGGTCACCACAAACAGTATCTAAAATGATATCTAGTAAATAATAGTGTATACAGTTGTATAATGAATAAAGTGCAAATAAATAAGTAAATAGTTATCACATTTCACTATTTTTTAATTAACCATGATATTTTCCTCAGTTTATGACGAAACCCAACCCATAAATACCTAATTCATACTATAATGAAGTCTGAACTATATCACATAGAGATTTACATTTCATTATAACATGACCATTCATTACCAATTCAATTATGATTCATGTCATGTATAATTCAAACCATTTTCAAATGCTAAACATTTTGGCACTTGAACACTATTTATAGAACCACGTGAGTATTTAGATCATTAGTACTCATCACACACCCCATTTTTTAGCTAATAACATATGGGTATTTGGAGAATCAGTCTGTTTCCCACATTCGTATATCAGTCAATCACATATGGGTATTTAGAGTATTAGTCTGTGTACAACACTCGCATTTCAATAAACACACAGATATCAAATAAGTCAAATGAATCTAGGTTAATCAATATTAACCCACTATTTATCATCTCACACCATGGATAACATTTCAATTATTACAACAATAATGGTTAAAAAATTTAATCACATGAAATAATATGATTAATTAAACATTAAAAAAATTCCATATTTAAAATCGTATAACCCATTAAACCATTAGGGTTAATCCAAAAATCTCCTAATTAATATTTTTAATTATTTAAAAATCATATTAATTTAACAATTACCAAAACCCATTAATTAACCAAATAAACAATCAATTAATCAATCAATTAAATATCTAAATCTATTAACAAATTACATAACCCCATTATACCATCAATTTCATAATCATGAGTCAACCAAATATAATTACTCGAATTCAACCAAAATCATCATTAGATGGGAATTTAATTTAATTGATTCAATTTTAGGTGAAATTTCATAGTTCTGTATATTTAAATTTCACAATTATATACACATAATGAAATTGAAACTATGGAATTTTCAATTTATACCACCAACCTCATGATGGTTGATAGATTCTCACTAACAAAAAAAACCCCAATTGTAGTGGAACAACCAAGTTCAAGACAAATAATTTGATCTAGATCAAAAACATGGATCTAAGATCGAATGAAGTTTGATCTATCATAACCTAGGTATAATACCTTTACAATGTAAAACAAACCACTCCCCTTTACCTAGAAAGAGAGATGAGAGAGAGAGAGGAATCCATATGGGATGAGAATCTCTTAGTAGAAGAGGTACAGATTCATCAATATGTCTTTTGATTTTCCAAGAACAGAGTTCATAAGACCTTATAATCTATCCATAAGCCTCACAAAAATGAGAAAAAATGTTTATGGTTGATTTGGGTTTAATTAGGGTGAATTCCTAGGGGTTTGTGAATTCTAAAACTAATTTTCTTGGGTACAATTTTCCACCCACATGGATTCTTGTACGATGTACACAATTTTCCCTAACCATGAAACAAACCATGGTCCTTCTCCCAACAAGTCACATGGTTACTTATAAGAGGTTGTACTCATTGAAAACAATTCACCAATAATGAAATCCCCCTGTACCTGGGGTTACATAGTTTTATGGGGAAGGGCGCACTATTTGGGAAAATTATGTGCCAACCATGAACTACCCAAAACCCCTCAAGAAACTTATAAATTTCACCCAGAAGAACCCAAGATAAAACCCAAAAAAGATATTATATAAATAAGAAAAAAATAGTACCTAAAAATAGGTTTGATAAATCTATAGAAAATGTTGGGATCTTACAACCATTGGTACCTTAACTATGTCCTTTTGTAAGATATTTCAAGATCATACTAAAATAGATCTTTTAACTTCATTGATTTGTTTCATCAAGGAATAAATTGATCTCAAGAATTTGTTATATTGTGATCCCACAATTAATAGTGTAGGGGTTCTATGACCCTGAGTTTTTCTTGTTGTGGATATGGAATTTCTTGGAATCATACATCAGTTTTCTAATGATTTCAACCACCATAGGTGGTCAAAAGTGTTTCTGAGGTGGGTGATACTTGACCTAAAACTGTGACAACATCAATTTGAGTTTAAGTAGATTATTCTATGATTTATCCATCCCACACCACATTTACCATCATTATTTAACTTCTTATTTTATGAGGTCACTACTTCCTCAACTCTGAAGCCTCCTATAAAGATGGTATCCCCCATTCAAACACACAATCATCATAGAATCATTACTACTCTCAAGGTCCCAAATGGCATTGGACCAATATTTAAATGTGATTAATATTCCAAAATCATGTCTTGTGCTTCCCCATTCTTTGGTAAGACCATAAATACTTGTTTTTATATTGATATAGTTATTTATACATTATAAAAAATGTATCCTTTAATCATGAATACATGAAAAGTAAAATTTTAAAATATTACTAATAATGTATAAAAAAAATTAAAAAAATAGTCTAATTTTTTTTTCTTTTCCAAACGTATTATAAATAAAAGTTACACACAAACTATATAATCAATGAAGAAGTATTCAAAAAAATAAAAAATAAAAATATTATATAATTTTGAAACACACTAAAGTATAAAATATAGGTATCAAACATTTGATGAACTTGTGGGTTTTAGAACATAATAATTGTACATTATAATAAGTAAATCATACTAAAAAACATAAAGTATAGAAACTGAATTAGGAAATGACACATCTAATTACTATACAAATTTATATTTGGAATACTGAAACATAAAACAATAATCATGATACAAAGTAAATAAAATGATATTATGGCCTAAAAATGATTCACTGGCATAAACATAATAAATCATATCCTATTTTAAGGACCAGCAGACTTAATGGAGTCTCATAACATAGTGGATTGGGTTCACTGCCAATTCTTGTGATGTCTTGGACCCAGATTCCACTTAATAGGTACCCTGATCTTGGTGGGACACATGGCCTCAATGGCATCTCCTCAAATTCCAAAGTATTCTGACTAGTAGCAAGTGATTAGGTTGTTTCCAAGGGGAGACTATTCCCTCATTACCAGAGTGTAGCACAATGGATAAATATAAACAAAGATAAATAGTGGAAGTAATATAAGTAAATAGAAGGGACAAATAAAATAGGGAAAATGGTAACAATAACTAAAATAACTAGAATAAGATACAACAACTGATGAATATATGTCATGTATCTAGAAAACTAGAAAACATGGATACAATGCATGAATCATAACATGCTACACAAAAGTATAAATGAAATCAAAGACTATCCCAATCATTCTGATCATTGGCCCAATCATCTACTATCAAGCTCCATCCTAAATAGAAAGGAATAAAGTGTTTGAAGTTGTATTATTCCTTTTATCAACACCTACATTCATGTAATATACTTCAAGTACCAAACGACACCTATAGAGGGTGTGAGATAAATCTCAGTGGGCCACCACCAACAGTTTCTATAACATCCAGCTTGTGTAATGAAATATAACAGTGAACAATAATTCATATATAACGTAAATTAGTACAATCTAACTAAATACCTAAGCACATGATTCATACCTCAACTGGTGTCTGAACTTATAACTAATTCATTATTTGATTATTACTAGTTTCTAAATAAGTCACATGTTAGTAATAGTGAATGTTTCAAGATTTAACAAGGCAACCTATAATTATGTTTAATAATGAATTTATGAAGTAATAACCAAAGGGAACTTAGACCTCATGGGTCACCAACTCAGTAATAAATATAGCCTTATATTCGTGGTAAGAGTGTAATATAATAAACATAGTCCAAGGGATTCCACAATGAGATGCCTACCAAATCCAAGGTGATCATCAAAGGTAAAATAAGGCTTAGAAGTTACTAGGCCCTATGGTATTAAACCAAGGAATCTTATTATCAATGATAAATACAAGGAGTGTATGCAATGAATCCTTTAAAACTCTATGGGGGTCCTATGGTGTCATACCAAACATCCAATAATAGGAAAGGATCATGATCTTGGAGGGTCTCACCTTAAGAAAGCCACATCCTTCAATCAAAATGGGGTTCCTGAGTGCTCAAGGAATTCCCCTATAAGAATCCAAGGTGAGCTTGAGTCAGACCACTCGTATCTGCTAATGAAGTCATATAATATTTCATTTGTTTCAAGACTTTCCTTTCATTAGTTTGATAAATCTATATAGTATGAAACCTTTATTAAATCCATTTAGGGTGCATTCAAAAATTATGGCTCACTCTGGTACCTTCCATCAATATGGTAAGGGGTGTTCCGATCATGCAACCTATTATTCGTTCACATTTAGTCTAGTCAAGTCATATACTTAGTATACCTGACAATTTCCATTTCACATTTAATTATCAAATTTGAAGAACTTACCTGCAGCAGGTCAAGTGGATGTGACATGGTACAACCATTCTCCATTTCATGATTCATAAATAATTTATTATAAATAGTCCTTCCATTAGTGAGGTCAAGCTCGAGCACATCCAAACAATATCTCAAAATTGTCAAAACACAAAAACTCAACAATGTATCATCCTACATGGTATGTTGGGAATTGTGGGAGTAACCACCAAAAAGTAATCATAGATTTGAAATTATTATAACCATATGGTTCTAATGATTATAAGCATGTCATACAAATTATATAAATTTCACCCAATGAAATCTATGGGCCCCACAAAATAATTCAAAAATCAAAAAACTTTAGGGATGAGTTATAGACCACCCACATTAGGCTTGTATGACTCTCCTCCTCTAGTATCAGCCATTGATTTGGCACAGTTGGAGTAGACCTAAGAAAAAAAGGAAAATGCTCACACATCGACAACTAGGTCAAGAGAAAGAGAGAATAAGAAAGGCTCAAACAGAATTTATGACTTACCATTGCACATCCAACGTGATCAATGGAATCTCAATTAGATCCTAGATGAATGAGATTTTCAATCCCTAGTTTATTCTTTCAAAAATATCTAATGGGGAGAAAAATAGGATAATCCCTTAAGAATTTTGATTAGGAGGAAGGAGGACTCTTAATTAGATCATTAAGTAAAATGTGCTCATTTTACACTGAAATTATCATGTTCATGGTTTGGCCACACGGTTTTCCAAACCACGCACAAACCATGCACCGGTACCTGGGAAAAAGGGGAACTCGAATGGTTATTCCACATGGTTAGGGAAACCATGCACCAACCGTGTGGTAAGGAAATTCCCAAAAAGGAACCACCTGTACGGTTTACTACAAACCGTGTGGCATGCCTAGTTTTCCTAAAAATCTTTGTTCTGGGATCTAAAAAAATCCTTGGACACCCTCAGACCCATCACTAACTCTCTAAGAAACCATATTAGGTCTAAAATAAATAATTATAATGAAATTTAAAGGATACATACATTAGTGAAAAATTGGGTTCTTATAGTCTTCCCCTTTAAAATAACTCGCCCCTAAGTTCACCTTCAAAGGGTGGAGGGACACTGTTTGAGAACAACTTTGGCCACTGGGTATATATGTTGGCTTTCTTGTCCCATGTCTCACCTCTCACATGTCCATGCTGCCATATCACCTGTACTAGAGGGATATACTATCCTTAGTGGTCCTTCATGCTCTGTTCAATGATGTGTATTGGATACTCCTCAAAGGTACCATCAACATCAAACTCAACTTCCTTGGGACCAAAATTATGTGAATGGTCAAAATCATACTTGAAATGATTTGAAATGTGTAAGACATCGTTCATGGCATGGTACATTTGAGGTAGTAGAAACTCATAGGCTACCGGTCCAACTCTCTCTAAAATCTCAAATGACCCTATATAATGAGGCGAAAACTTCCCTTTCTTTTAAAAATGTCTATTTCCTAGCCTTGGTGATACCAGTATGAAAACATAGTCCCCAACCTAAAACTCTAGAGGTTCTTGATGTCGATTGACATAAGCTTTCAGTCTAGACTGAGTAGTAGTAATTTTTTTTCTAATCAACTAAACTTACTCGAAAGTCTCCAGAACGAGATGAGGAAATGGTACTAATTCCTCACCTACCTATAGATTACATAGGGCTGAATGACATGACCTACTATTGAAGGCCTCAAAAGGATCAATCTAAATCATCACCTAGAATCTATAATTATTAGAAAACTCAATGAGAGGAATATTATTCCCATAAGAACCTCTAAAATCAAGGACACATGCTCAGAGCATATCCTCTAGAGCCAATATTGTTTGTTTCAATTGTACTTCAGCATTAGGGTGAAAATTTTTTCTTAGAAGATTCTATATTCCCATAGCCTTCAAAAATACCTTCTAGAACCATGATGTGAAACGATCATCCCTATTTGAAATGATAGTATAAGGGACCCCATGTAGTCGTGTGATTTCATATATATATAGTCATACCAGTTTATCAATTGAAAAATTATCCAAAATATGAAACAAGTGGGAATATTTTGTTAGTCATTTAATAAATAACCATAAAATATAGCTACTCCTTACAGACAAAGGTAATCCGGCTACAAAATCCAATGCAACATCTTCCCATTTTCATTTAGGGACTTGAAGTGTCTACAATAAGACTGTAGGTCTATGGTGCTCTTCCTTGACCTCTAACAGGTGGAACACCTATTGATAAATCCTACTATCTAACATTCCATCCTAGGCCACAAATACTAGTGATGCATATTTTTGTACCCCTATCTCTTGGATTTTAATGATCACAATCACTCTCATCGTGTTCTAACTTGTTTTCAAGTGTTTTGATGCTAGGAAAAAGGTTGCCCAGGAGTTGGCCCAAGAAGGCTGATAGTGGACTCTCTGAGTCCACCGACCAACCGGTGGATTTCCACTGGCCAGCCGGTGGTCTCTGGTAGAAGCATTGCTTTCTGCCAGATCCACCGGTCAGCCGGTGTTAGCGCACCGGTCAGCCGGTATGGGCACCGGCCAACCGGTTCTTGCCCACCGGCCAGCCGGAGGACCCAGGCAGTAGACTTTCCCACTGCCTGGTGACACCGGCCAACCGGTGGATGACCACCGGCCAGCCGATGGAACCCAGACAGAAAGTCTGCTCTGTCTGGACCACCGGCCAGCCGGGAGCTCAGCACCGGCCAGCCGGTGGACCACCAGCCAGCCGGTGTGCCCAGTCAAACTAGTCGTTGGGCTTTGACCAGACTTGTACTTTTGACCCCCAACGGCTCCAGAAGCCCTCCAACGGCCATATTGAAGTTTTTATGGGTATTTCTCCTATAAATAAGATACCATGGATGCCGGGAACACACCCGAAATATATTTTGATGTTTTGACGCTCTAACGAAAAATCTCCAAGGCCTCTTGTGATCCATTGCCATCATTGAAGCTTGAGCTCCCTCTCCATCAGCTGCTCTCACACTTTTGGCGCTCAAGGCTTCCGTGTGTTTGTATTATTTTATTTGTTTAGTTCTTCATTGGGTTTGGATTAAAACAAACCTCTCATTTCCATTCTTTCATTCAATTGGGTTTCTTGCTACAACCATAATAAAAAAGCAAGTTGTACGAAGGTGTTCTAGCCTACCTTAAAACGGCTAGTGGGTTTCTTGCGACAACCATTAAAAAGCAAGCTGACGTAATTAATCTCTCAATGGTTCTTGTTGGGAGCGGAGACGTAGGCTTTGGAATTAAGCCGAACTTCGTTATCAAATTGTGTCTTGCCTTTTTTATTTCCGCTGCATTGATAATTGTTTTAAATTGTTAATTATTTTTGAAAAGGAAATTCACCCCCCTCTTGCCATCCTCTACGACCCAACATTTGGTATCAAAGGAAGCGTTTGTGTAATACCTTAACCGGTTACAAACTTAAGATCCTTAGTGATGGCTAATTCCTCACATGCTCCCGAAGGGTATTCTATGACTCGGGCTCCATTCTTTGATGGAACCGATTACACTTATTGGAAAACTCGCATGATTACTTTTCTTAGAAGCATTGGTTATCCTATCTATAGGATTTTAATGCAAGGCTATACTTTATCTAACAAGGATGAGTCCAAATAGACCCCTGAAGACATTTCCAATTTTGAGCTTGATGGCAAAGCCATGAATGCTCTTCATTGTGGGCTAGACCGTAATGAATTCAACTGTGTTTCTACTTTCTCCTCTTCTTATGAAATTTGGAAACTTTTAGAAGTAACCCATGAGGGCACTAACAAAGTCAAAGACACTAGATTAGACATGTATCACCAAGATTTTGAAAGTTTCACCATGCACCCACACGAATCAATTAATGAAATGTTTACTCGTTTTACTGACGTTTTCAATGGAAGAAAATCTCTTGGTGAGGATGTTTCTGCAGAAATGATGGTCAAGAATATTCTTTGGGTCCTACCAAGCTCATGGGCACCAAAGGTGACCGCAATTCAAGAAGAAAAAGATGTCAAGAAAATGCCGGTTGAAGAGCTCATTGGATCACTCATGACCTACGAGATCACCATGAAGAGGCAAGCCGATAAAGAAGGTAAAACCTTCAAGGAGAAAAAGAACATTACTTTCAAAGCAAAGGAAGAAAGCTCCTCCGCTGATAGCGAATCCGAGATTGCTCAACTAGCAAGAAAAATGAGCAAATTCCTGAAGAAAAAGAAGAACTTTTGAAGGGCATGAAAGGAAGATCCCAAAGCGGATAATGAAGTTACATGCTTTGAATGTGGAAAGAAAGGCCACATCAAACCGGAGTGCTCCATTTTCAAGAAAAGGGTAAAAGAAAAGAAAAACAAGAAGGCTTTCAAAGCATCCACATGGAGTGCAAGTGATGACTCCATGTCTTCAAGCGACTCAAGCGATGAAGGTGAACAATGCCTAATGGCATTTGATGAGGTATCTTCTTCCGACTCCTCTTCCTCATCTTCCTCTTTCAATAATGACATGTCCTATGAAGATCTTCAAAATGCGAGAGATCAATTAGAGGAAGGTTTTCACGAACTTACCTCTAAATTTATGGCTTTGAAAAAGAAAAATAAAATTCTCATTTCTGAAAAAGAACAACTTCTCAAAAAGAATGAGGAACTTACCCTTAAGATCCAAGATATTCCAAATGTTGATTCTTTGAATTCAACCATTAAAGATCTAAGGGAGTCTCTTGCCAAGTTCACCCAAGGTGAACAAAATTTTACCAAATTACTAGGTTCTCAGCGTTCAGCTAGAACAACACATGGACTTGGCTTTAACAAACAAGCCACTTCTTCTAGAGAACCCACTACTTTTGTAAGGGGGAGCTCTCAATATAAATTTTTTAATTATTGTAAAAAGACCGGGCACATGATTTATGAGTGTGATTGTAAAAATGAAAGGTATGGAAGCCCCAAAACCATTACCTACTCGGATGAGTATTTTAGATGGCAACCCTCTAAAACAATATGGGTTCAAAAGTCTCTTTTAGCTAATCTTTCCAGACCCAAACTTATATGGGTACCAAGATCTATTCTCTCTTGATTTTGTAGGATAAACACCAAAGAAGAAGGACTTCGAAAGGATCGTGGTATCTCGACAGCGGATGCTCGAGGCACATGTGTGGCGATCCCTCCGAGTTCAACTCCCTTGAAGAATTCGATGGAGGATACGTCACCTTCGGTGACAATTCAAAAAGCAAGATCGTCGGAATAGGTACCATTGGATTTGGTTTCACCTCTTTAATTAAAGATGTTTTATTTGTTAAAGGTTTAAAACATAATCTAATTAGCATTAGTCAACTTTGTGATAGTGGTTTTTCGGTGAATTTTCAAAATGATTTATGCAATGTATTTGATTTTCAAAACAAATTGATATTTTCTGCTTCCCGTTTTCAAAATGTTTAAATTATTGATTTAAAGTCTTTAGCTAGCCAAAATGTTAAATGTTTAAGTTCTCTTGACAATGAGTCTTGGCTTTGGCATAGAAGGTTGGGGTATTGTAGCTCTCATTCACTTATAAAGCTTAATAAGAACAAGCTCATCTGTGAACTTCCTAAACTTAAGTTTAAGAAAGATTTGATTTGTGAGCCATGCCAACTTGGCATGCAACACAAGTCTTCTTTCAAATCTAAGAAGGAAGTGTCTACTTCAAAATCTCTTGAGCTCCTACATCTTGATCTTTTTGGTCCTACCCGTGTAGCAAGTCTAGGTGGAAAATCCTATACCTTTGTCCTAGTAGATGACTTTTCTCGTTTCACTTGGGTTTTCTTTTTAGCTCATAAAAATGATTCTTGTAGAACCTTTTTGAAATTCTCTAGGAAAGTAGAAAACGAAAAAGGATATAAAATTATATCGCTCCGTAGTGACCATGGAGGAGAATTCGAGAACAAAGAATTCGATGAATTGTGTTCCTCTCAAGGATACAATCACACCTTCTCTGCCCCTAGGACTCCACAACAAAATGGAGTGGTTGAAAGGAGAAACCGAACTCTCCAAGAAATTGCTCGAACTCTCCTTAGTGAATTCAACCTCCCTCAATTTTTCTGGGCCGAGGCAGTTAACACTGCTTGTTATACTATCAATAGAGTCCTTGTAAGACCCCTTCTTAAGAAAACCCCCTATGAACTTTGGAAAGGCAAATTGCCCAAAGATGGTTATTTTAAAGTGTTTGGTTGTTAATGCTTTATCCTTAACACAAAAGATAACCTTGGGAAATTTGATGTCAAATCTGATGAAGGTATTTTTCTTGGGTACTCCAACTCAAGCAAAGCCTATCGTGTCTTCAACAGACGTTCAAAAACCATCGAAGAATCATCTCATGTCAAGTTTCATGAAAATATTCCAAAACCCAATCCGGTCATTGAAGATGTTGAAGATAAGCTTGATAAACTTGAATTAAATGATTCCTCTTCTCCTCTCAAGGAGGATGATGATCATGAACCTTTTTCACCTTATTTGCCTTCCACCTTGCCTAAGGTTTGGAAACCTTCTAGAGACCATCCTTTAGAAAATGTTATAGGTGATCTTCAAGCCGGTACTCAAACTAGAAGATCAATCCTCAACGAGGTTGAACATCAAGCCTTCATTTCTCACCTAGAGCCTCAAACCATTAATGATGCCATTAATGATGAGAATTGGGTTCTTGCAATGCAAGATGAACAAAATCAATTCTCTAGAAATTATGTTTGGACTCTTGTTGAAAGACCCAATTATCATCCAATTATTGGCACTAAATGGGTTTTTAGGAACAAACTTGATGATCAAGGAAATATAACCCGGAACAAGGCTCGCCTAGTAGCTAAGGGCTATAATCAAGAAGAAGGAATTGATTATGGTGAAACCTTTGCCCCCGTTGCTAGATTGGAATCCATTAAGATCTTGTTGGCTTTCGCTACCCACTTAAATTTCAAACTTTTTCAAATGGATGTTAAAAGCACCTTTTTAAATGGTTTTATTTCAGAAAAAATCTTTGTTGAACAACCTCCCGGTTTTGAAGATCCAAAATTTCCAAATCATGTTTTTAAATTAACCAAGGCTCTATATGGCTTAAAGCAAGCCCCTCGGGCCTTGGTATGAGCGGTTAACAAAATTAATTTTAGAAAATGATTTTAAAATGGGTCAAGCTGATTGTACCCTCTTTTTAAAACACACTTCAAAAGATCTTTTAATCATCCAAATCTACGTCGATGACGTTATCTTTGGTTCTACCAAAGAATCACTTTGTACTGATTTTTCAGATTTAATGAGAAAAGAATTTGAAATGAGCTTTATGGGGGAATTGAAATTTTTTCTCGGTTTTCAAATCTTTCAAAATTCAAAAGGTATTTTTCCAAGCCAAGGAAAATACACAAACGAGCTCCTAAGTCATTTTGGTATGGATCAAGTAAAGGAAATTAGTACCCCCATGAGTACTTCCTATAAGCTTACGTTAGATGAAGTCGGGAAACCGGTTGATAACAAGCTTTATATGAGTATGATCGGGAGTCTACTTTACCTAACTGCGACCCGTCCTGACATCATGTTCAGTGTTTGCCTTTGTGCTCGTTTTCAAGACAATCCCAAAGAATCTCATTTTAAATCGGTCAAAAGGATTTTTAGGTATTTAAGAGGATCCAAAAACATTGGTTTATTTTATCCTTCTAATAATTCTTTCGAACATTCTTCATATTCGGATGCTGATTTTGGCGGATGTCAATTAGATCGAAAGAGTACTAGTGGAACCTGTCATCTGCTAGGCAAGTCCCTTGTATCGTGGAGTAGCAAGAAGCAAAACTGTGTTGCTCTTTCTAATGCCGAGGCCGAGTACGTAGCCGCTGGGAATTGTTGTGCCCAAATTATTTGGATGCAGCACACTCTCTTGGATTATGTCCTTTCCTACGATCATGTCCCTATTCGGTGTGACAACACTAGTGCCACTAGTATTTCTAAGAATCCAATACAACACTCTAGAACAAAGCATATAGACTTAAGGCATCATTTCCTTCGTGACCATTTTCAAAAAGGGGATATCACTTTGGACTTCATTTCTACTGATTTCCAATTAGCTGATATTTTTACCAAACCGCTCCCGGTTGAACGTTTTGATTTTATTAAGGGGGAGTTAGGAATGATTCGTCAATAAGCACTATTAAATATTTTACATTTTTTTGTTTTTTATCTAATTTATTCTCATTTTTTTTCTCTTTCCCTCCTATTTTGATAATCCCAAAGGGGGAGAAATTTCTCTATTTACTAGTTTCATATTTCAATTGATTAAAGTGCTCTTTTTAAAAGTTCAATTTTTTTTAAAAACCGGTAAGTTATTGATTCTGTTCCTTTTTACAAAAAAACAAAAAATGACCTATGCTGACAATTTCAAAATGACTCATTCTCTTAAGATTAAGATCATTTTCAATACATGGTATATCTCTTCAATTTATTTATTTATTTTTTTTTTGAAATGATCTCTAATATATTTTCATGTCCAAAATTGTTTATTTAAGTTTTCAATTGGCATATCCTTTTTAAAGCTTTCTCTTTTGTGATTGTGATCATAAAAATAGGGGAAGATTGTTGTACCCCTCTCTCTTGGATTTTAATGATCACAATCACTCTCATCGTGTTCTAACTTTTCTTCAAGTGTTTTGATGCTAGGAAAAAGGTTGCCCAGGAGTTGGCCCGAGAAGGCTGATAGTGGACTCTCTGAGTCCACCGGCCAACCGGTGGATTTCCACCGGCCAGCCGGTGGTCTCTGGTAGAATCATTGCTTTCTGCCAGATCCACCGGTCAGCCGGTGTTAGCGCACCGGCCAGCCGGTATGGGCACCGGCCAACCGGTTCTTGCCCACTGGCCAGCCGGAGGACCCAGGCAGTAGACTTGCCCACTGCCTGGTGACACCGGCCAACCGGTGGATGACCACCGGCCAGCCGGTGGAACCCAGACAGAAAGCATGCTCTGTCTGGACCACCGGCCAGCCGGGAGCTCAGCACCGGCCAGCCAGTGGACCACCAGCCAGCCGGTGAGACACCACCGGCCAGCCGGTGTGCCCAGTCAAACTATCTATTGGGCTTTGACCAGACTTGTACTTTTGACCCCCAATGGCTCCGGAAGTCCTCCAACGGCCATATTCAAGTGTTTATGGGTATTTCTACTATAAATAAGATACCATGGATGCCGGGAACACACCCGAAATATATTTTGATGTTTTGACGCTCTAACGACAAATCTCCAAGGCCTCTTGTGGTCCATTGCCATCCTTGAAGCTTGACCTCCCTCTCCATCAGCTGCTCTCACACTTTTGGCGCTCAAGGCTTTCGTGTGTTTTTATTATTTTATTTGTTTAGTTCTTCATTGGGTTTGGATTAAAACAAACCTCTCATTTCCATTCTTTCTTTCAATTGGGTTTCTTGCTACAACCATAATAAAAAAGCAAGCTGTACGAAGGTGTTCTAGCCTACCTTAAAACGGCTAGTGGGTTTCTTGCTACAACCATAATAAAAAAGCAAGTTGTATGAAGGTGTTCTAGCCTACCTTAAAACGGTTAGTGGGTTTCTTGATACAACCATTAAAAAGCAAGCTGACGTAATTAATCTCTCAACGGTTCTTGTTGGGAGCGGAGACGTAGGCTTGGTAATTAAGCCGAACTTCGTTATCAAATTGTGTCTTGCCTTTTTTATTTCCGTTGCATTGATAATTGTTTTAAATTGTTAATTATTTTTGAAAAGGCAATTCACCCCCCCCCCTCTTGCCATCCTCTACTACCCAACACATATCTCAATACATTTTGGAGATTCATGAATGAACTGCCCACTGAGAAGTATAGGACTATTGCATCAACTCCTCTCTCATATCTGTAGGAACCCAGACATGTCCATGAATACAAAGTATGTCGTCTCTGTCCAGAGACCAATTCAGAGGCGGGTTGTCTCTAGATATACTCTGATAGATAACCAAGCCCTCAGAATCTGAAAATTTCCTACCCTTCACCCTTTTAAGGAGGGTAGAGGTGACTGTTAATGATGATAGCTAAGACTTATAATGGTTTTCGTGAAACTCTGAAATCATCTCATAGAATAAGGACATTAACATATAATCATTCTTGGCTTCTCATATGACCTATGTTTGAGTTTTCCGACTCAATGTATCTGCAACCACATTTCATTTCCCATACATATAAGAAATCTCAAAATCAAAGTATTATAGATATTCAACCCATATTCACTGTTTGTGGTCCAATCCATGCTATGAAAACATATATGTAAGTCTCTTGTACTCCTTTTACACCCCAAAGTGATTGCGCCAAAAATAATGCCTCTAGTAATATAAGGAATTGAGAACAGCTACTAGACCATTGTGGTTCATTGGGTAGTTTCTCTCATGAGGTCTGAACTTCCTAGATCCATATACAATGACTTTTTCCTCATGTATTGTAACTTCTCCAAGGATGACGCCTGATTCATCATAAAATATGACATATCCTATGCTAGGATCTGGTAGAATCATAATAGGTTCATAGATAAGCCTCCATTTCTTCTCATGAAAGGCTTTATCACACTCTTCTAACCAAATGAACTGACACTCTTCATTCTAATACCAGTAAGAGGAGAAGAAACGTGTGAGAAGTCTTGTATTAAACTCCTGTAATATCTTTCTATCCCTGAGAAACTCTATATATCAAACATGTTCTTGGGATTCTCCAATTAAAATATAACATTAACCATTTCTAGGTCAATAGATACTCCTGATTCTAATATGATGTGACCTAATAAGTGAAAGTTTATTATCCAGAAGTGGCAATTAGAAATATTATTATAAAATTGATTCTCTCTCAATATACTTTAAATGATCTCAATGTGTTTTTCATTATTGATATGAGTATGAAAATACCCCATGATATCATCCAAAAAGACCATGACAATAGAATAAAAATAGGGATAGAAAACCCTATTCATAGAAGCCATAAAAATGGAGGGTACATTCTTAGGACTGAATGACATAACTAGATACTCATAAATACCATAACCATTATGGAAAGTTGTAAGATGTATGTTGTATGGTCTAACTCACACATGACAATATCCCGATCTCAGTTCAATCTTAGAGAAGACCCTAGATTCTTAGATCTGGTCGAAGAGATCGTCTATTCAAGGTAGCAGATACTAGTTTTTTATCATAATAGGGTTCAACCATATGAAATTCATGGATAGACTTAAGTTTCCATCCTACTTCTTTGTGTAAATAATGGGTGAACTCCAAGAGTATGTATTGGGACATATAAAGACTTTGGACTCTAAATCTTCTAACTATCACTTGAGCCCCTGATGCTCAATAGGTTCCATATTGTATGGAGGAATGGAAATTTGTGTTTCTCCTGGATTAAGATAAATTGAAAACTCTACCTATCTCTCAGGTGGTTAGCTAAAAAAATCATTGGGAAAATGTCCCTAAAATGATCCACTATTTGAGGGAAATTATATTGATGTTAACCATGATCATACATGAAGATTTTTTCAATCTATTCACTCACTCAACCTATCCCATGATTCTTTGGTCCATCTCTACCTTCCTGGACATCCCATTCACCCTTATATAGATAAATTTTACCATCTGGTGATGTAAATGAAACCATTTGATGATAGTAGTCTACAAATTCATGATATTGAACTAACCAATCCATCCCAAGAATGATATCAAATCCTGCCATCTCAAGAATGAAGAGGTTTTATAAGAATGGGTAACTACCTACCTCAAGGGGATAGTCCCTACATAGGTGTATGTCCTCTAACTGTATCCTTAATGGTGTATCTAGGGTCATTACACCACAGTAATACTATATAAAAAGTTTGAGACATTCCAAGATAGATACATAGATAAAATATTTTGATGAATCTTTATCAAATAAAGTAGATAGTATAGTGGATGCCACTACAATAGTACCTCGTACTATAGATGGTCATGTATCCCTATCATTGGGTATTGGTTTTAGTGTATAAAATTTTCTTGATCCATGACCCTATGAAATAGATGGACTAACACGATCATAATAGCTATGTTAGAACTATCTGTAATCGCGAAGTCTGGATACCATGACCACAACCTCCTCCTCGTCCATTCCTATTGGTGCTATTCGATATCCCCACCTGATGTGGTGTAAATGAACCAACTCCTAAATGTGGAGCTGTCACATATCCTTTTCCACTCAAAGATAGCAGAAAGGTCCTGTATAATCTTTGATGATGCTAAATTTGGCCACAATCCTAACACTCCATTACGCCTCTATCACAATTAGGCCTCAGGATCCCCTATCATCCACACTGATTACACAACATGATGCTATTAAAATGTGTACTCTAGTTCTCACTACCCTGACAATAAACCTCGAGGGAATGTTTCCTACCACTGAGAAAACTAATGGCTTACTGTAACACCGATCCTCTATACTCGATACTATTAACGCCCCTCGGGTTATGCTCAGTGATAAGAGCTTGATTGAATATTTCAAAAAAATTAGATAGGAAAAATACATTCACCTACATACAGATGGAATACTAGAGCCTGTCCTTGAATCATCTAGCATGTGAAATCTCATCACCAGATATAAGTTGTGAAAAGCGCTACAACTCCATGAAAAGCACTGAATACTCCATTACTGACAAAGAACCCTACTCGAGATGCATAAACTCCCTAGTTATGTCAGCTCTCAATATCTATGGAATGAACTTTTCATATAAATTATTCTATAAATCAACCCATAACATGCCTTGATAATGAAAATCATGTATAATCAAATCTCACCAAATCTTGGACGAATCACACAACATGTAAGTAGAATGTTTGATCGTCTACTTTGGGGGGGGAATCTCAATATTCTCAATGATAGATAGGGTGGCCTCTAGACAAGACTTAGAAGCCTATGGACTTCCATACCTTTATAAAGAAGGAGGATTCTTCTGCCAAAACTCGTGAGTCAGATCATCTATTGTTAGTGTAATCCATGGAGTGCCATGTATGGACCTCATCATATGTTGAAAACTATAACTAACTTGGGTGCATGTTCCCAAAATAGGTACAGCAGGTGGTTCCTCAAGTGTCACTCCTAGAGGTAATATTGACAGCTTAGGGCCCACCATATCTAGATCATGATCGTCTCCACCTTCCAAGCATATTATATGAGGACATCATGGCAGCATTGGTCTACAAATTTCAAGCACACACCTGAGAACAAGCTTTAGGAAGATCAATAGAAACACTTATAGAATCCAAATAAGGAAAAAATAACTTCCCAAGGAATACTACCCCAACTACCTGCTTATACATACATGTACTGGTAAGTTCTTAAGTATAAGTTTCATTTCATTTTACATTAAATTAATAGGTTCACACCTTTAACTTTCATAAACATGTCAAGGTGGAATAAGGTCGTACATCCGTTTAATTTTATATTTCTTGATTCACTTTAAAATAGATATTCATTCCCATTGAATCAGTTAACACACACATTATCATAGAAAAAAACACCCAATTATTTATATCATAATGGCTTGGATAAGTAATTTACTCACCCTAACCCATTAGATACTATAAAAAAATCATGAATTGAGACATGCAATCATTAAACCACAACCAAGAATAGTACAATCCTAAGATAACTATCACAACATGATTCAACAGTCACAATCATATCATGAAATTAAAATAAGTGAAACTCACTTTTATGGAATGACAGTATGCATGACACGTGAATTATAGTCACCTACTATGATGCATGCAATAGTGATCCTTTCACTCATATCCTTAGGCCAAGGATAAAATATAATATTAGTTAAAACAATAATAAATAACAACATATGACATATGCATCACCCAATAGTAAAATAATATTTACTATAATAGGAAAAACAAAGCAAAATTATATTTTGGGTAACTTGGATTTTACCCCGAACATGGGTTCGAGATGCCCAAGCATGAATTATGACCAAGTACCAAGAATTTCTAGTCTCCTGAATATTGGCTCCAAATTGTAAAGAGAAAATGGAAATCCACTCTATTACCACTTTGTGATGACCAAGACTCAGATTCCACTTAATAGGTGCCTCGATCCTGGTGGGCCACATATCCTCAAGGGCATCTCCCCAAATGCTAGAGGTTTCCAACTACCAGCAAGGGCCTAGGGTGTGTCCATGGGGAAAATATGACCTAATCACCAAATTGTAGCACAATAGATAAATATAAAAAAATATAAATAGTTTAAGTAATATAAGTATACAAAATACACAACAGAAATATGGATAACAGTAACAATAACTGAGATAACTGGAATAACATACAACAACTGATGATGATTTGTCATGTACCTAGAAAATTGGAAAACATGGAAAAAAGGAAGTTGGAATAACATGTTCTAAAAAATTATAAATGTAATAAAATACTATACCAAGAATCAAAAGCTTCGTCTCAGTCATCTAATATCAAGATCCTTAAACTGTAAGCAATCAAGTGTTTGAAGCTATAAGCTTCCCTTTATCAACACCTACATTCATGTAATCTACTTAGGGTACCAAACAACACCTGGAGAGGGTGTGAGATAAATCTCATTAGGCCACCACCAATAGTTTCTATAACATTCATCTCGTGTAATAGATTATAACAATTTGAAAGCATGCATATATAATGTAAATAAGAACAACGTAACTGAATACCCAAGTACCTGCTTTAGCCCCTGGCTGGTGTCTGAACCTATAACCAATTCATTATTTTATTGTTAAAATTTTATAAATAATTCACATGTTAATAATAGTGAAAGTCCCATTATGTAATAGGGTAACCTATAATTATGTTTAATAATTTTGTTCCAAGGTAATAATCAAGGCAACGTAGTCCTTAAGGGTATCCAACTCGGTAATAACTATATCCTATCGTGGGGGTAAGAGTGTAATCCAAGGAGCATAGTCCAAGGAATTCCACAATGATATGCTTATCAAATCCAAGGTGATCATCAAGGTAAAACAAGTCTATTAAGTGATTGGTCCCTATGGGATTTAACCATGGAACCTAATTTTTAAGGTTGGATACAAGGAGTGTATCCAAGGAATCCTTTAATACTATGTGGGGGATCCTACGGTGTAATAACGGGCATCCAAGAATAGGAAAAGATCAAGATCTTGGTGGGTCTCAACCTAATAAATCCACATATTTGAATTAGAATGGGTTCTCGAGTTCTAAAGGCATTCCCCGATAAGAATCCAAGGTGATCTTGAGTTGGGACACTCTTATTTGATAATGAAGTCATATTATATTTCATTTAGTTCAATCCTTTCCTTTCATTAGTGTGATAAGACAAAGTAGCATGAAACATTAATTAAATACATTTATGGAATATTCAATAATTAAGGTTCATTCCACTGCCTTCCATCAACATGGAAAGGGGTGCTACAGATATGCAACCTATTATTCATTCACATTTAATATGGTCAAGTCATATACTTAGTATACTTTGCAATTTCCCGTTCACATTTAATTGTCAAATTTGAAGAACTTACCTTAGGTGGGTTAAGTAGAAGTGAAATTGTACTACCATTCTATATTTCATGATACAAAAATAATTTATTATAAGGAGGCCTATAATTAGTGCGGTCAAGATCGAGCACATCCAAACGATGGCTCAAAATTCTCAAAACACTAAAAACTCAACAATGGAATATCATCCTACATGGGATGTTCGGAGTTTTGGGGGGTAACCACCAATAATAAATCACATATTTGGAAAGAATATAACCATACGATTCTAATTATTATAATCATGGAACATAAATTCTATAAATTGCATCTGATGAAATTGGTGGGCCCCACACGATAATTCCAAAATCAATGAACATGAGGGATGAGTTATAGACCACAAGTATTAGGTTTGTATGAATCTAATCCTCTGGAATCTTCCCTTTATTTGGATCAGATCGATGTAGATCTATGAAATATGTAAATACAATCACACGTTGATAACTAGGTCGTGAACGAGAGAGAAGAAGAAATGCTGAAATAGAATCGATTACTTATCGTTGTGCATCCAACCTGATGAAAGGAATCTCAAATAGATCATTCATGAAGGAGCTATTTCAAGCCCCATCTTAGGCCATCAAAAATCTCTAAATGGGGAGAAAAGGAAGATAATCATATAGGAATTCCTATTAGAAGGAAGGAGGAGGTTTAATTAGATCATTAAGGAAAATATGGTCATTTTAACTAGAAATTATCTGGTTCATGGTTTGACTGCACTGTTTTCAAAACCTTGGGAAATCCATATATGGGTACCTTGGAAAAAGGTGCACTCACATAGTTAGGCTGCATGGTTAGGGAAATCATGCACCAACCGTGCAGTAAAGTTATGTCCAAAAATGTACCACCTATACGGTTTGATCTAATCATGCAACCTTCCAACTATATTTACTACAAACTATGTTTGATGCCTAGTTTACCCAAAAACCTATGTTATAGTCTCCAAAAAAGCCTCAGACACCCTCAGAAACTTAACTAACTCATTAGGCATCCATATTAGGTCCAAAATAAATAATTACACTGAAATTTAAAGAATCCATACCTGAGTGAAAAATAGGGTTCTTATAATTCCCAAAATGATAGTGGGTAAGGATAACTCCCATTTCCATTATAATTCATCAAATGATATATAAATGTATATGCAATTCATTATATAGATATATAATTCTTGTATCTACCATCATATAATGAAAAACCATATATATTTGTTCTTTATGGACATAAAAAAATCAATAATTCCATCATAGTACAATTTACCCATGATAATAAACAATGTTTCATTAGAATAAACACATTGTATAAAAATGGATCATCTAAATAAATAAAGTGTATGATTACATTGAATCAAATCCCCGATGAATAATTAAAAACATTGAAGGATATTTTCATACATAAAAAACATTAAATGGGTATTAAAATGTCTCTTAAAAACATAAAATAAATTTATTTTAAAAAAATAAATAAATTGTAATTAAATTTTAAAAAAGTATTATGGTTGTAAATAAAAATTACACTTAATAATATTGATGTCACAAAATGAAATATTTATAATGAAATGTGATGAAAGTTGTTGGAGAATAAGATAGTGTGAAAATATTTAAAAAAATGTTAAAATAATAATTTAACAATATTGTAAAAGAAACTAAAATTGAGCAGAATGTTACCTTTTACAATCATCAGATTAGGGTTATAAACATCGGTAAATAATATGAAAAATAAATACATAGATGAATAAAAGTATAAATAATGAATAATTTATATTGTCTATTCTACTAATAGGCATTATTCAAGTTGAATTATAAATCGATTGGAGGGTAAATGGAATGAAAGAACGTGGACATAAAATTAATTATAGGAAAATAATATAGAGGTTTTTTAGATATAATAACCACAAAATTTCCAATATTATTAATTTATTCATCGATAATTTCAATTTTAATATGAGATTGAAAAAAATCCCTTATAACAATGGTGAATTTTCAATTAAATTCAATTAATAGAGAGAACCTGAGATATATTTGTATATACATTGAATTTTTAGAAAATTAGGATAAATTAATTCCATTTCATTGAGTTTACACTAAAAATATAAAATAAGAGGTTAATATGGATAGGAATAGAAACTGAGATGAGGATAATTTATCATAGATTTTCGTTTAGTCATACATGCTCAAAATCCATGAATAATAAATATACATTTAGTATTAATATATATATATATAAGAAAATAATTCATATTTATTTTAGATAAAAAATTATTTCATATTTCATTATAACTCAAATATCAATCTTTTATCTTTTAAATCAATATTAAGTTTTTTATTGTTTCATTTTTTCATACATGGTTCTATTTTTCTTTTTCGGTCCTCTCTCACTAATTATGGGATCATTACCTCCTGACTGTTCATGAAGATTTAATAGATGATATTTATAAAATTCTAAAGTCCCATGGTCATTTAATGGATATTATTTTGATGTTTCATAAATAAATATTTAAAATATACATTTGATTATAATTTAAATAAATAATTAATTAAGTTTTTTGGTGAATATATATTGAAGTATTAAAATTAAATAAGTATAAAATCATTTTAAATTAATTATTAACAAAATTAAATAATTCAATATACATTTTTATTATTAATTTATTATTAATATGTGACATCATTGTTCATATAAGTTGTAAAACTGACCTAATCAAGAAAATGTGATAATGATTCATTAGGAAAGAACATATTGTTGTATGTTAATAATATAAATTTTATAGAATTTTAATGATTTAAAAAATATGTTATTTAACTGATAATTTATACAAATTAATATATTAATTAATGTGATAAAGAAGAATTATTAAAGAGGAGATAATAGTTATGTTGAATTCTTGAATCATCATATAGGGAGCCTCTTACTAGTGAAGGATTTGAGGCACCATCATGTGACCATAGATTCCTAAAAGTGGAATAATTTTTTTATGAACATAATCTATGAATGTAATCTTAGGAAAACTAAAGAGAAGGTGTGGGATGAAGTAACTATGGGAAGGGTCCTTTTGTTAGTAAGTTTTAGTGGCATTTTTGCGTACACAAATTCTTATATGTGAAGTGATTTTTATTTCCTAGTGAATTTTGGATTCAAAGTAATAATATAATGGATCCATTTTAATAATAAACCCATTCAAGAAATATTTGGATATGTTTAGAGATATTTTAGGACATTATGACTACATTTAACCCTTTTTAATTCATTTTAAGCTTATTTTTGTAACATAATTTTTATATCAGAAAAATATTTCATCCAAAAAAATAAATTATTAATATTACATAATTTTAATACTATGATTCCAAAAAATGAAATAAATTGTCTTAAATTCAATTCATAAAGTGGTTATTTTTTTAAATCAAAAATACAAAACAAATAATTTTTTTATAAAAAATTTTTAAAAAATAAACTATAATTTATTCTTATGTATTATCAAGTAACAGTCATTAGATGAATGTTAATTAATTTGATAAAATATATAAATAATACATTTCATAAAATTGTATATTCCAAATACAAGAAATATATGTTTAAAATTAATTCATATACTATATGAAATTAAATAATTTTTAGTTAAACATTTATTATTGATCATAAATCATTAAATTATTATTTTTTATAAATATGTAAATATATATGTGATATCATTTACTTATTTTACAAATAATATCATGATATTTTAAATATATTTTTAAAAATAATTCTTTTAATGAATTGAAATTAATTTAATATGCATTATGTACCAAAAATACCTTTAAAATAAAAGATATTTTAAAAAATTAATTATTATTATTTTATTCAGACATTATTTATGTTAATTACATTTTAAATATTCTCTGATTAAAAAATTATTTAGTTCTAAATTTGAAATCTTCAATATACATATTGGATACATGTATATCCAATGACTACATATCAAATTAAAATATTTCTAAGAACTATATTTAAAACTATCATATTACATTATTATCATATAGTTATCATGTATTCTTAATGCACTTAATGTGCCTCTTCTAAAATTACCTATGCTAAAAATAATGTAAATAATATAATAATTTCTCAATTTAAGCAATATGTTGCTAAAAATGTCGCACAAATAGAGGACATAAATGGTCAGTGTCTCGGAGATTAGCTGCATAAACATCTCATTTTACAACACCTGAAAGCATTACTATATATTTTTACTCCAATATACCCTTTTAAATACATCTCACTTGATATAATAATTCTCATAACAAGTATATTTTAACCATAACAAATAAGGGATCATAAATTCTCTATAACGGAAAAACATATCATAATATGTCACATCATAATCATGAACTATATCATGATAAAAAGAGAAATATATAATTAAAAGAATAAGAGACTATATATGATAAACATAAAACATGTTAAATCAACATAATATCATAAAATGATCCTTTAGTAAGCTTAAAAATTATTATATGCCTCAAAATACTTCTCAATAATCATAAGACATGTCAACATGATATAAAAGTGCATAATACTTCAAAGATACTTTTTAATCAGGAAAAGCATGGTATTTTATGGAAAAATGCATCTTGGTAATGTGTGTTATCTTGATAAATAAGTAAATATTTAAAAAAAATCATGAAAAAAAATTGTGACAAAAACTCAAAATGCACATTCCTATGTGAACAAGCTCATTATATATATAACTAACAATTTTAATAAAATCATTATGTGAATGACTATGTGAAAAAAAACATTATGTCCATGCATGAATATGTAATAAGATATAAATGTAGACCAATGAATATGAGGGTGATATAGGACCCCTCACAATATCATCCACACATATGTGTGACATATAAAATTATCCACCATTATATATTACAAAAATGATGGAAAAAGATAATTTTTTATAATATTTTCAAGATAAAATCACTTAAAATAAACATTAGAAATCATAGGATATCAAAAATATCATTTTCCAAGATGAATAATATAATAATAAAATAAATTTATTTATATAAACTTCACATCATTAGATATAATATTTTGAGGAAAAGTATAACAAAAATGTCATGACCCGCCCCCTGGGGCTCATGCTGTGACAACCCCAAGCTTGCCTTCTATGGGCTAGGGGCTGGTGACTAGAACCGAAAAAGGCATATCCCAAAAAGGGAAGGAATTACCTTAAAACCTGTACACACACATGGCCAGCCACATCCCAACACACTAAAAGGGGAAAATCGGTATACAACAAAAACAAGTTAGAGTACAAAATACAACTAAAATCTAGTGTGCTAGAATACAAACCCAACAAAAGAAATGAAACAGCAAAGTAAAAAAAAGAGATATGATTTCCATCTGCAAAAAACCCCACCTGATCATAAGATTTGTGAAGATACTAGAATCTGAAATAGTATTTCATGTCCTCCTGGTACTACTGGGTCCCCACCTAGTCCTAGGCAACCAAATTTGATGTCATAGCATCGGTCAGTCTCATCCCCCCTTAGCACCTCAATCAAAATGTTAATCATTTTCACCAGACACAATGTGTGTGGGAGAAACCCGTTTATGGGTGAGTATAACAATATTTAGTAGGGACCCCAAAACAAAATTAAATACCACACAAAAATCCTTAGAGTGAAGCACGAAGTACAAGACATCTCACACTGGGTATATATTTAGGGTAGTGATAGTAGCATCATCAGTCATATCGTCAAACTCCTTAGTTGCAGGATAAATCCTCTTCTGTTGAGTATAGTGGGTCTCCCAGGCCACATAGAGCTACTTCCCACTAACCTTGGAATGTTGTGGTACTCATCCCTGATGAGTACCATGGGTATGTTGGGTCACACAGAGCTTCTCCCCACCGTGGGCCTACCCGGTCATACAGAGCTTCTTCCCACCTAGGCTGAACTGAGGTAATCCTCCTGTTGAGTACCATGGGTCTTCTGGGTCATAAATAATCATTCCCCGCCATGGGAATGATGGGTCACATAGAGCCGCTTCCCACTGGGTTGTCATTGACCAGTCATCAGGTCTCAGCCAAACGTAGGGTTCTGTACGAAGCGTGCTTCGGAGAACCGCTCCTCAAGGAATTAATCACATATTGATGTCCCTTAATGTCACCACAAATCATGACAAAAAGATATTCCTCATAAAGAGGGTCCCAACTCCATAAACGGTTCACCAATCAGATGTACGGTTTTCAAGAAACTGGCGTTTTAGTAACTAGGGGGCCAGGTGCGATAGGGCCCTGTCCAACCTTCTCAGACCAACCTAACCAACCTGGTACGGGGGTCCCACATACCCCGGTTTAATTAGAAGAGCTCGATCTAACCTTGTTCAGGTTAGGTTCAGTCTGTTCCGGCCTGGTCAGTGGGTCAGGCCCAATAGCCCTTGCTATACCTGGCCCAGTTTGACCGGGGGTCAAGCCTGGCATCCCGGTCTAGTCCGGCCCAGCCCGAAGGGTGCACGTCCAGCCTTCCCACGTGGGTCTGGCCTTCTGGGAATAGGTCTAGCCTGTTGGGCATGGGTCTGGCCTACTGGGCATGGGCCAGCCCACCAGTGTGGGTCCAGCCAGCTATGTCGTGGGATAGGCACGCTAGGCCGCAAGACTGGCCCAGCCCACTTGCCTAGGGGCGCGGCCTGCTAGGATAGGGACACGGCCCACTGGGCTGGGGAAACGGCCCACTATCCTTAGCCTCATCTATTAGGGGGCGGATCAGTGATGTGCTGCTCAGCCGAGATGTGTAATCTAAGCCACATCTGGCTCCAGCTGGCCCCATGGATGGGGTTCCCTGCAGCCACGGTCGACGGACCGCAGCCCACACTACCCGGGTGGCCCAGACGCGAGCCACCCCCTCCACATGGTGCCCTCCTGGCGCTGTGACTTCCGTGGTCGCGTCCATTTGGCCATGGCCTTCTACCTCTACAGTGCATCTCCATCCTCTGGTTTAGCCGGTGAGGTTCAACTTCCTTCTCTACTGTCACGGCGCCAGTTGGTGCCTCCCCCATCATGTGATTGGTGTGGGCCGGCTACTGCCACGTCAGGCATGCCTCGCCAGTGGTTCCACGCTGTAGGAACCTTCCACAGGCCACCAGAGTTGCTCTGATGGTCCGTTTTCTTATTTGTCTATGCCTACGGGACTCTTAGGTAGCCTCGATCCCTTCTCGGGCCCCAGAATCAAATTGCCACCAGTTCGAGAATGTGGCCACCAAGAACACACAAGCAGAGGTGCTCGGCCCCTATTCGTGTTTTCTTAGTCCCTCCGTGTTAGAGGTTTAATTCAAAGGGGAGGTTCAGGTATTTAAGTTCAATAATTTCATGCAAGTTTTGCATCCTAAATAATAAATCCCCAATAAAAGTCACCCTCCCACATAAACAGACAAATTACAGATCAACTTATTCTTGGGTTTATTCTTGTTCGTTATTTATAAAAAAAATAAGAGCAGGGAAGAACATTAAAATAAAAATCAAACTCTTACCTCTTTTATTTTTGATGCTGAAGCACTCATCCTTAAGAGTTCAAGGTGTTGATGTCATCACTTCTAGCTCTGTTCTTCAAGGGTGTGTCGAAGAAGATGAAGACTTTCTGGGATTCTTCTTCATTCTTAGTTGGAGAGGAATTTCATCAGGGATTCTTCAGAGAGTCGCCAAAGTTTAATTCTATCATCTCCAATGTGTCAAATAATTAAACAAAACATGTCGCAGTATTTCATTTACGCTGCGATTTTACGTTGTCACGTTGTTTCATTTATGAAAGAGGTTTGTGGTTATGCTCCCTTTATTGTGTTGTAATGTTGTGTGATACAAGTCGTTAATGAGATACATTAATAGGCCTCGTCACCACACCGCAGCTTCGCCATCTGCTGCTCAACAGATAAGAAATAATTTAAAATAACGTTTTACATTATTTTATTATTTTTCTTGAAAATTCTGAAAATAAAATTTTTTGTTTTTCCCTTTCCTGCAAATATTAAGTCCATTCAAGGTGAATAATTGTGTTCTAAGTTTAACGTTGCCCTCATATTGAAGATTTGAGCACCTGTTCAAAATATAAAAAAACACGCTCACACGTTTAATAAACATACCTTAAAAAAAGTTAAAATATTTATTCCAGGCTCTCAAAGACTCATAATCATGTGTCGTTGAATTTCATGTTCTTTAAATAATTCCATATAATTAAAAACAAATACACATAATTTCCAAGACATTACATTCTCCCCACCTTAGGTATTTATGTTCCCAAAAGGCAAAACAAAACAAAACCAAAAAATGGGGGTACTGAGCAAGAATTTGAGCCTCCCTCTCCCATGTTCTCTCTTGGAGACTCCCATGATGTCACCAAAAATGCACCAGTGGAATTGACCATCCTCATAGGACCTGCTCCTATTGATCCTCTATCCCTGATGGGAACTTCGGAAATGTCGCCCCACTGTCAATGTCCATATCGCCCCAGTCGATGACGTGCGATGGGTCATACACGTACCTCCTCATCTACAGAATGTGGAAAACATCATTCACTCAGTGAATCTATGGGGTAAAGGATAGGTGGTATTCCACCTCACCAACTCTGCTCAGGATTTGAAAAGGTTCGACGAACCTCAGAGATAGCTTGTCACCCCAGAAAAATCTATGTAATCCTTGTTGGGGTGAGACCCGAAAAAACTCATTTTCTCCCTCCTTAAACTCCAAGGGTATCTATATCCTATTGGCATAAGACTTATTCCTACTCATTGCAGTCCTCATCCACTCCTAGATGATCTTCACCTTCTTAGTGGTAGACCGTACCAACTCCGAACCCATGAGTGTCAACTCCCCTAGGTCTGTCTAGCATATGGGTGATCTTCAAGGCTGCCCGTACAAGGCCTCAAATATTTACATGACAATGGTGGAGTGATAGGTGTTGTTGTATGAAAACTCCACCAGTGGAAGGTGGTCCTCCCAACTATGACGAATGTCTAGGATGAAAATATGTAGCATGTCCTGTAGGGTTTGTATGGTCTGCTCCATGTAACCATCTATCTAGGGATGAAGAACTGTGCTCAAGCACATCTGAGTCCCAAATGCCTCTTATAATCCCTTCCATATTAGTTATGTAAATCATGTATCACGGTCTAATATGATCTTCGAAGTCACCCTGTGGAGCCACACTATCTCTCGGACGTAGAGGCCTCCCAATCCCTCTACCGGTCCCTACCCCCAGATGGGTGGGAAATGAGCCAACTTGGGGAGTCGTTCAACGATCACCCAAATATAATCATGGCCTCTAGATTTATGTGGTAACCCCTTCCAAAATTCCATAGATATATCGTCCCACTTCCACTCTGGTACCTCAAGTGGCTAGGCCAATCCTGCTTGAACCTGATGCTCGGCCTTCACTTGCTGACAAGTGAGGCATCATGAAACAAAATCTTCCACTGCTTTCTTCATCCATAGCCACTATTAATAACATTGGAGGTCCTGGTACATCTTCTCCACTCCAAGATATACCGCCAAAGGGGGTGTATGGAAATCCCTCGATACCTCCCCCCACAACGTCACTGGTACTACAGTGCACCCTATGAAAAAGATGATGTTCTCCTCACCTATCAAAAATCCATCAAGAGTACTTCTTAAGGATATCTAAGCATGTTGGGCCTTGCAGTAAACATCCATAAGATATTCCTCCCTAACTCAGTGTAAGAGTGGGGGAGTGATAGTCATAGACTCGAGGTAAACTGCTCCATCACTATCCACAAAGGATATCTATATCACTACTAGCTAATCAGTCGCCACACTCAGCAGTTGTAAACCAGACCTCTAACTGGGTGTGTCTGCCACCATGTTACCCTTACCAAGGGTAAAGACTATCCCAAATTCATAGTTCTAGAGTAACTCCATCCATCACTGTTGTCTCACGTTCAGGTCATTCTGTGAGAAGATATACCTGAGACTCTTGTGGTCAGAGTAGACGGTAAATTGTTCACCCATCAAGTAGTTCTACCACTTATTTAGGGTAAAGACCACTACTGCTAACTACAAGTCATGGGTCACGTAGTTATTCTCATGTTGTCTCAACTTTTTTGAGCTATAGTAGATCACATCTCACTCCTACATCAAGACACAACCTAGTTCGGCCCCTGGTGCATCACAAAAAACTACGTACTCAACGCCCTCCTCTAGAAGTCTCAAGATGGGGGAACTAGTCAGTCTCTTCCTCAGCTCCTAGAAACTATGCTATCATTTCTTCGTCTACGTGAATGGATGTCCCTTCTGTGTCAAAGATGATAAGGGTGATACTACTTTGGAAAAGTTAGGTACGAAACTCCGATAGTAAGCAACCAACCCCAAGAACCTCAGCACCTCAATCATGCTCCTAGGTGGCTCCCCAACAAGCATTTCCTCTATCTTCACTGGATCTACCACAACTCCTGCCTCTGGAATGATGTGTCCCAGAAATTGGACCTCTCGAATCCAAAACTGGTACTTTGAGATATTACCATTAATTTGGTGCTCTCATAGTGTATCCAAGACTATCCGCAAGTGTGTAGCGTGCTCCTCCTCTGACGTTGAGTACACCAAGATGTCATCATTGATGAACATTATAAACTGGTCAAGATAAGGTTGGAATATCCTATTCATGAGGCCCATGAACACTGCTGCGGAATTGGTCACACCGAAATGCATCACCAGGAACTCATAGTGGTCATACCAGCACCTAAAGTCTGTCTTCTGTACATTCGCATCCCGCACCCAAAGCTGGTGATAGCCTAATCTAAGGTCTATCTTTGAGAACAACTTTTCTCCCTTTAGTTGTTCAAAGAGGTCATCAATTCTCAGTAGTGAATAGTTGTTCTTCATGATCACCTGGTTCAGGTGCTAGAAGTATATAAACAACCTCAAACTCCCATCTACTTTCTTGGAAAAAAGCACTGGGGCTGTCCATGGTGAAACGATGTGCCTTACGAACCACTTCTCCTAAAATTCCTCTAGTTGTGCCCTCAGTTCTCGAAGCTCTATGGGAGCCATCTGATATACTGAAGTGGATATCGGTGTCGTCCTAGGGTACAGGTCAATGAAAAATTCTACCTCCTTGCAAGGAGGTAGTCTCGAATCATCCTTAGAAAAAACATCCTCATACTCATCCACCACTATAGGGAAACTTGGAATCCTCACATCCACTGCACCAAGGGTGAGGCTAGACAACTGTTGAGTGACCAGAAGAACCCTCCTCTGATAGAGTCTATCCTATCCTAAAAGGGTTTCCTTCTCCCCAGTGAAGGAAATCCTAGTCCCATATTTGTGGACACACCGCATTGTATGGCTCAAACAGTCGATCTGAGCATGGACTATGGATAGCCATTCCATAACCAAGATGTCATCCTAAGGTCTTGACACCGCTACTAGAAGATCCCAGCCAAATTTATCACCTCCTAGAGTAAGATTAGACAACTTTCACTAGTGTGTAATCGTCGAATCCACTCTCGTAGGAGTCTCTAGCAGTAATGATCGAGCCAACGGCTCCACCAGAATCTCCGAACTCCAAATGAGGGCCATGGAAAGAAAGGAGTGGTGAGAACCAATGTAGATAAGAGTAAAAGTTATGGTAGAGAAGAAATAGATCATACCTTAGATCATCTCTGGATCACTGTGGTCATAAGCCTCTACTGCTTGGAGCTAAGCCCAACCTTGTCCACCTGCTCCCTAAGGTCAGGGTGGACCACCTGGGGGTGTTGGTGATAACACCTCAAACTATCACCCACCACCTGCCACTTGACCACCTCCCCTGCCACGTTCACCACCCGACAGACCTCCTCTCTTGAACCACTATTGCTGCCTCGACGGCCCCTCGACCATTTACTGGTCATCTTTATGGAAGGTCAGGCAATTACGTGTCATGTGTCCCATCCCGCCACATGTAAAGCACTACCTGACTCCTTACTGACTCCCCCTCTATTAGGAGACCTACACTACCGACCCTGAGTCATGGGGTCTTACTCTAAAAGACCTGGCCTTCTTGAGCCCCCATATCTATGGTCTTCTGCCTTCTAAAGACTCTACCGTCTGGGGTCTGCTAGAGGCTTGATCTATCAGGTCCTTCTCCACCAAGAAGATCTCCATAATAAGGGCTCTCTCTAGAACCCCAGCATAGGTAGGGATGCTGAGATACAACATCAATGACCTTATCTCCCACCTGAGTCCCTAATCAATGGCTTGAGCCCTGAAGAAAGGGTCTCACACCATGTTTGTGGAGTAGCGAGATTTCTCAGTGAACCTCATTGAGTACTCTTCCCCCATCATGTTTCCCTACTATAGGTGAAGGAGTTCCTAAATGCGCACAAATCACAAGATTTTGGGGAAAAACACCTCTGAGAAAAGCCGCTCGAAGTCTACCCAGGTAAGGGTCACCTCATCGTGCATCTGGGTTGTCATGATCCATCATCTCCATGCCAAGGCCTACAAGAAGGCTCAATTCCAAGATCTCCATTTGATCAGGCGGTTTCCTCACTAAGTGGAATAACTACATCATAGCCTCCAACCAGTCCTTAGTGACCTGAGGATCTATCTCTACCCTGAACCGGGGAGTTCTTTGTCTCTGAAACTCATATAAGGCACTAAGCCTACGAACATCCTCTGTCGAAACTCTTTAGATGCTAGAGAAATCCTCCTCTATTGAGTACACTGGGTCTGCCGAGTCACACAGAGCCACTTCCTACTAACCTTGGACGGTTTTGGTACTCATACCTAATAAGTACCATGGGTATGTTGGGTCACATAGAGTCGCTCCCCACCGTAGGCCTGTCGGGTCACACAAAGTTGCTTCCCACCTTGGTCGAACTAAGGTACTTCTCTTATCGAGTATCGTGGGTCTTCTAGGTCACACAAATCCACTCCCCACCATGGGCCTTCCAGTTCACACAAATCCACTTCCCACGGCACCGTCGTCGAGCTGTCATCAGGGCTCATCCAACCGTAGGGTGCCATATACAGTATGCTTGGTGGAACCACTTCTCTATCCATTATTTGTATATCGATGTCCATAAAAGTCACCAAAAATAATTCCAAAATATCTTCCTTATATAGAGGGTCCTAACGCCGCAAACGGCTCACCAATCAGACATATGGTTTGCAAGATACATGCATTTCAATAACCAGGGGGCTGGTTGTGATGTGACCCAATCCGACCCAGTCGGGTCGACCCGACCCACCCAGCCTGGGGGTCCCAAATACCGTGATTTAATTATATGGGACCATCTTGACCTAGTTCGGGTCGAGGTCGGTCTCGTCTGGTCTGGCCAGTGGGCCAGACCTAATAGGCCTCGCTAGACCTGGCCCAGTTTGACCAAGGTTCCAGCCCACCGGGTCACCTGGCAGCTCGGTCTAGTTCAACCCGGCCCGAATGGCGTGGGTTTTCCCTGTTAGTGCTGGTCCGGCTTGTTGGGGATGGTTTTGACCCTCCGGTGTGGGTCTGGTCTGATGGGTGTGGGACTGGCTTAGCCCTCTTGGCTGGGGGTGCGGACCACTGGGCTGGGGGAGCGGCCCGCCAGCCTTTTCCTGCTCTGCTAGGGGGAGGACCAACAATGTTCCGACTGGCTCGGATGCAACAACCAAGCTGCATCTAGATCCAGCTAGCCCCATGAACGTGGGGCCCCTCCAACCACGGTCGATGGACCACATCTCGGACACGGGCCATCGCCATCCACGCGGTGCCCACTAGGCACCTCAGCTGATGAGGTATGGCTGCCTCCACTGCTACCGCGATGCTGGTTAGCACCGCCCCCTTCATGCGACCATCTTAGGCCGGCGGTTCCATGCCGACGACACTCTTTGTGGCCACCGAAGTTACTCTGGTTGTCCATTTTCCAATCTGTCTGCACCTACGAGCCTCTTAGGTCATTGTCATCCCTACTCAGGTCCCAGAATAAAACTGCAACCACTTTGAGAATGAGGCCACCAAGAACGCATGAACGGAGGTGCTTGGGCCTTTTTCGTGTCGGCCCAGGCCCTCCCCGTTAGAGGTTTAAATCAAAGGGGAGGTCTGGGTAATGAAGTTAAATCATTTCATACAAGGTTTGAATCACTAATAATAAATCCCCAAGAAAAGTCACCCTCCCATATAAACACACAAATCGACGATCAAATTGTTCATGGGTTGATCCATGTTCGTTGTTTCTAAAAAAAGAAGAACATGGAAGAACATTGAAATAAAAATAAAACCCTTAACTCGTTGACATTCAATCCTGAATTACTCTTATCGAGAGTTTAAGGCATCGACGTTGTCATGTCCAGCTTCATTCATCGAGGGTGTGTCGAAGACGATGAAGTCTCACCGGCATTCTTCATCATTCTTGGTTGGAGAATAATTCTATTAGGGATTTGTCAAAGAGTCGCCAAGGATTAATTCTGTCATATTTAACATGCCAAATAATTAAAGGAAACATATTGTAGTGTTTTAGTTATACTGCGATGTTTCGTCGTCACACTGCTTCATTTATGAAACAACATCACTGTTATGCTCCCTTTATTGCATCGTTATGTTGTGTGATATGGTCCATTAATGAGCCTCACTAATATGTCTTGTTGCTGCTTTGTCACCGCACTGTAGAGTATTCATCCGCTGCTCAAAGGATGAGAAAGAATATAGAATAAATTTTTAAGTTATTTTATTATTTTTCTCAAAAAGTCCAAAAATAAACTTTTCCGTTCGGTCATTGCCTGCCGAAGTTAAGTCCATTCTAGGAAAATGCTGGTATTATGAGTTTAATGGTTCCCTCTAATTTACGATCTGAGCAACAAATAAAAATATAGAAAAACCCGCTCACACGTTTACTGAACGTTCCTTAAAAAAAGTTCAAAAATTCATTTTGGGATCTCCGGGCCTTAGAATCATGTGATGTCAAATTTTGTAGACTTTAAATAATTCCATATAATTAAAAAAATTACACAAAATTTCCAAGATATTACAAAAAAATATTTTTTTTAAAAAATTAATTTAAAATTTTTTTTAAAAGTTGTAGTGAAAATTAATTTCAAAATAAATTTTGAGGGAAAAAGAAGTATTTTAAAAACCTTATTATTAAGTGTAAAAAATAAAATATCCTTTAAACTAAACCTAAATAGGTATAATTTATTTAGAGTGGTAAATAATTAAAATTAATTTTTTTATCAATATTTCTAGGTTATTTGTTTTTAAAAAAACCAATTCTGGGTATCATTGAAAGTATTTTACTTCATAAAATATGTAATGGAATATATAAATAATAAAAAAATATAATTTTAATTACTTGGTGAAATAAATTTTTATAGAAAAAACATGGGCTCGAATGAAAAATATACATTGGTGAGAATTACAGTTATTCTTACCGGCATCATACCTTTATTTTGACAATAATTTTATTAAAGAAGTGTAAATTGATGATACAAATTAATTTAATCAGATAATATGAAGAAAGTACATAGAAATTTGGGGAAATTTAATTTTCAAATAATTCATGAAATAGTTTTTTATGTATGAAATACTAAGACCCAATGAATCTGAAATTGAGTTGATAAAACCCATATCATTAATTATACCTTAATTGATTTCAATCTATCATAATCTATATATAACATATAAATATCAATCAAAACTATATAATACTATTAATTTCAAAAATATTTTATAATCTTCATTAATATTTATCCTCTAAAACTATATTTGTTAGTTATTGTAAAATTTATATTGTAATTGATAGTAATCTTTATCGATTATGACTATATTCACAATTATTAGGGTTGTTATTAATTTTCCTAAAAATGTAAATCAATACCAAATAAAACAGGGTACTGAAATTTATTTATTATTATTATTATTAATTATTTAATTTCATTTTATGAGAGTTTTTATTATAGTTCATGTAGACAAAATATGTGACAATAATGTTTCGATGATTTTTAGAAAATGAATAGCGGTAAAACAATTAATGGTTTAAATGTTTTTATTACAGGTATTAAACCAAATAAATCATTAATTAATTATTAATAAAAAATATTGTGTTTAAAATTTCATATAGAATATAAATTAATATCATTTTTAATGTATGTGGTTAAACCAACCCAATAATAAATTATATCAATATATTTCTGAGTATGCCCACAGATGAGATAGTTCTATTTTAATGTCACTATAAAAATATTATAATCAAATTATATTGATTCAATTGAGGTGATGAATCATATTTGGTATGATTAATAATAATTAAGTGGATGAAAAATAAGTTTTCACTTATAAATAAACTAATTTTCCACTTTGTGTATTCGTTTTATGTGTTTTTTATAAAGATAATTAATTTATAATATTACATATAAAATTACTAATATATATATAAATAATATAAATAATTCCATAAATAATAGACCTATTCACTAACCACATTTATAGAACATCCCTTTAAATGGTGGTAATGAAAACTGGAATTGTCATTCATTGAGGCGATGGTCTACAAATAAAAATAAACAACATTTTTCATTTTTGATTGAATGATAGTGGAATATGTTGAAGGACCCCAGAATACCCTGAGAGAGGATGGGTGAATCAGGGTGTCAAATTTTTCTTTTAAACTGATAGATCTTCTTCCCACATTGGTTGGAACTTGTTAAACTTATCTGAAGAAGAAGTTTATAAAATAAACAATCACATGCAATTCAATGACACAAGAATTTTAATTGGTTCACCACTAAGGGATATGCCCAAGAAGTATATGCCGATAGTATGTTTGGCATAAAAAAAACATATAATAATCACATGTTGTGGATTACAATAGTTCAGCATAGTCACTATGTGCCAGGTGCACTGCTTTACAAGCTTTTAGGGATAGCACACTGCGTCCTTCGGATCACTTCCACTAAATCCCCCTTACTCACTGTGTTGGAAGAATCTTCACTCAATTTATCGACTTGATGGTTGATTCAATGTTTTAGTATTAAATCATTCATCCTCAACTATAAATGGATAATCTTTTGAAGTCCCGTTATCAACCAAAAATGTATTTTTCTTTCCCGTACACATTTCACCTCCTCTACGTAATGAGTAGCGGGTATGGTTTGCAGATCACCTCCTTTACATAACAATGATATTTATGTGTACCGTCTAGCTCCTTTTTGAAATTACCTGCTCTTCATACTTCCTTACACCACATACTTATCAACTCCTCCATGTATTGTCCTACTCCTCATACTACCTAGCTCTGCCACATATTGCAATATCTTCATCTTCCAACCACACTCTCTTCTGTGGACTATTTTCCTTACGCGAATGATTCTCTCTGTATATAGTCTTATCTTCTACAAAACACTTTGAAATTAACCAGATTTCTTCCCAAAATTTTAATCTCCAATCCAGCTGCTTAACAAATGGGATTATTACTCCTTAAATAGTCACATAACTCTGCAAATTTAGATAATATGATTTACCCAAATTTTCAATGTGGGACAATCTTCACTATGTACTAAACTCCATCTAAATACTGTTAGCCTCCACCACATATCATTACTTAATCACCCATTAGAATATTTAAAACAAACACAAACCATACACTATTTATGTCAAAGAACAACCTTGGTTCCAATAGTCTCCCCCTTTGGGATTGTTTTCAATCTGCAGATAAATTCAATAGATCACCAGACACAATCAAAACCTAAGATGCAAGAACCAACTCTGCCAACACTCTAAGCCTACATGATCAATTCTCATTGTATAAAACAAGAGAGAAGATTTGAATCATGTTCTTTTTTGTTATAAATAATTCTCTAACTACTTCCTCATGAAACCAAATTGTTTTCTCCCTTCTTATTATCTCTATTGAAATTATCTATTTTCTTGCAACCAGCCTAAAACCATAAAAACATTTAATTTTTATCATCCACATTTTCACATTGAATTTATCCACCCATTTCTCTCCCATTGTACGTAAACCCAAATATCGAAGTTTGAACATTGTAGAAATCAGAAGAAAAAAAACCCCTTGGATCATATCTCCCCCATAAACCTGCATCACTTCCTCAAAAATAATAACATAGTTAAAAAAATTGGGGAGAGAGGAATTTCATAACCTTATCATTCATGGGGAGGTGGATGAACACCGAGTTTCAATCAATGATTATAAAACACAGCCACTGATAGTGGCTTGGTCATAATGTTAGGCATTTTCTCATCGGTTCCCACATGGTCTATTTTGATCACTCCTTGTTCAAATTTTTCCACGATGAAGTGATGTATGATTTTAATATGTTTTATAGTATAATGATGAAAAAAATTATTTTTAAGATCAATTGTGCTCTAGTTATTACAATAAATCACTATTGGTTGTTTAACCTCATCACCTATGTCAGTCAGTTGTTGCTTCATCCAAAGTAACTAAGTTCACGCCTTAGTAGAATATATATATTCGGCTTCGGTAGTAATAAGAGAAGTACTTTCCTATTTTTTTCTTAACCATCCCACACATTTCTTCCCAATATATAATTCTCCACTACTAGTCGAATTTCTATCCACTACATCTCCAGCCTAAATAGTATCAGAAAAGTGGATAGTTCACTATCTCTTCCTGCAGCAAAGTATAGCCCATAATTATGTGTACCTTGAAAGTATCTCATGATTCTTTTCATGGCCTCCATTAATCTTCCATCATATTAATCTGAAAGTGGGATGTAAATAAAGTTGAAAAGAAAATATCTGGCTATGTCACTGTCAGGTACAATATGCTTTCTATGATTCTTCTATACATGGTGGGATCCACAGAAGTCCCTTCCTCATGCTTTCTGAGCTTTTCTCCAACTGAAATTAGAGTCAACATTGGTTTATATTCATGAATATTGGATTTCTTCAATATCTCTCTTACATACTTTTCCTGAGAAATGAATGTTTAATCCTTTTTCGGAAGTACCAATAACCCAAAAAAGTATGTGAGTTCTCCAATCATGAACATTTCAAATTCTGATTTCATGTGATTGGAAAATTTATCCACTGATCCATGTCTACTTCCTCTGAAAATAATATCATCCATGTATACCAATGCCATGAACTGATCCTTTTGAGAATTCTTTACATAGATAATGTGATCCACTCCTCCTCTTTTAAACTCAATATTTCTCATATAAGAGTCCAACTGATATTACCATGCTCGTGGTTCCTATTTTAGGCCATAAAGATCTTTATTTAATTTGAAAACCTTAAGTTTTTCATTGCCAAGAAAGAACCTCATGGGTTGTTCAGTGTAGAATTATTCTTACAATAATACATTTAAGATTGTTTTTTTTTAACTTCCATTTGATACACTTTATAACCTCTTTGTATTTCCATGGAAAGAAACAACATGATTGACTCCAGTCTCGCTACTAGTGAAAATGTCTCCTCATCATCAACACCTTCTATTTGTGAATATCCTTTACAGACAAAGTGCATTTTATTTATGATCACATTTTCATGTTCGTAAAATTTGTTCTTGAAAATCCACTTAGTATCAATCACATTATGATCTTCAAGTCTTTTAACAATATCACATGTCTAATTTTTGTCAATATTATCTAACTCTTCATTCATTTCTTTCAGCCATGACTCATACTTTATAGCCACTTTAAATGAGGATGGTTCCACAACTGATAGAAATACATATTTTTCATTATTACCCATTATCCTTGTCTGTGTAGGTGCATTCTGATCACTGATAGTGTTGGAATGGTCAATCTCAGCTCTTTGATTTATCCTTTGGGGTTCGACTAAATTCTCTTTAGATTTCGATTCCTCTTTTGATTATTCTTCAGAGCCAACATCATGATATTATTCCTAAGAGTTTTGTACACCTTCCTCTACCTATGTATTAGAATTTGTTCCATGTTCACATTCATCCTCATCTTCTATCACATAAGCATAATTATTCCTTGAAGCATTCGTGTTTTCCTCTTCAATGATCTTAACATCACTGTTTTCCGCAATTCTTCTAAAGAACATATTGAAAAAATTGTAAGCTTTTCTATTAATTGAGTATCCAAGAAATATTTTTTTGTCTTCATTGTCTCCATACTTCCCTTGATTTCCTTATTTGTTTTAGATGAAACTTTTTCTTCTGAAAACATGAAAATATTTTAAAGAGGGATTCCTTCTATTCCACAACTCAGATGGTGTCTTTGTATCACCCATATGTAGCCTTATTCAATTTTGAATATACACTATATCTTGTATTAACTTTTTCAGTAATGTCAAGGAATACGACTCTCAATTAGCATAGTTCTGGCCATATTGTTTACCTGTCGATTCCTATGCTCAATAACTCCATTTTGTTGTGGAATTCTCACAGCTACCACCTAATATTGTATCCCATACTTCTCTAGATAATTTTTAAATTCAATGGATGTGTATCCCCCTCCATTTTTAGACCATAGGACTTTGATCTTCCATCCAATATCATTCTCAGCGATTTTTCAATAGGTTTTCATGCAATAAAGAACTTGTCTCTTCTTGTATATAACGATCACACATTGAATTCTATTGTATAATCTATGAAAGGAACAAATTTCCTTTCTCCATGTGTTCCATCAACATTTATCTCCCCGCATACATCTATATGGATGAGGTTAAAAAGATATTATACTCTTTTCTTCTTTGGCTGGTAGGAACTGCAGACCGGTTTCCCTCGCTTGCAAGCATTATAGGTATTTTCTCATTCATGCTTCAGATTATGGATATCCATGACTATTTTCAGCTTAGATATCTTTTCAATGTCTCTCTGATTGATGTTCTCTAATATTCTATTTCGTAAGTTGTTTTCCTCTTCAACAGTTATGTAGCAAATATTCTCTTTACTATCAACTTGATATAAGTTACCATCTATTCTACATCCTTTCATGAGATAATTCCCAAACCTTCCTCTTATAGTACATCCATTCTCATTGAATGTAACAATAAGACCTGAGTTACAGAGTTGAATCAAACTAAGAAGATTTTTATGTAGACCATCCACATAAAGGACTTCAGTTTTATTCAGATCTCCATTTTCTAGCTCAGTACTTCCACTACCTCTGATCTGAAAAGAACCATCATTACCGAGCCTCACTATTCTATCAACCTTTTTCTTGAAATTCATTAATATGTCTACATTTACCATCATATGTGATGAACATACACTATCAATAATCCAAGTGTTTTTTTCTTGGTAGCTTTGAGAGATACTTCTACAAAGTTAGATTTCTCAATTTTCTTCTTTTCTTTCCATGAGATATTGGATTGTGTGTAGTACACCAAGGGCCTTCATTTCACTATTCCAGGTACACAGGTTCTTCATATTCATAATATTCATCCAAAGGAGAAAATATATTATATATAGAAACACTTTCTAGTTGATGAGTGTTGACCTGTATCTGAGTATTGTAATAATTTCTCTAATCATACCTCTGCCTAAAATACAAAGATTTATAACCAAAGTTAGAACAGTGAAAACAATAACCCTAGAAATTCTTTATTATTTAAGAATTAGGATATGAAAATTTTCTCCATTTTTGAACTATTATATCTTCCCCATTCATATAGATCCTTGAATCTTTTCAATATGACATGGTATGGTCCAGATAGCCACATAATTGAGATTTTATAAGTGGAAATGACTTCTCATTACGATTCATTCTCATGTCTCTTTCCATGGGCACAAAGTTTGTCTATGTATCATTTATGGATTCCTAAGGATAGTCTTCAGATTTTATTTCATATTTAATTAAAGGTTTCTTTTTTAGCACTTCAGGTGATTTTTCAGCATGACTCACTTTTAACTTGCCTTTATTTTGGCCACCTTTATTTATAGAATTTGATGTTTCGACATCACATCTGATTCCACTATTTCCTATACATGTGGGTCTTTGGCCATTCAAAATTTTTTTAAATCCATCAGAACCATACAAATCTCTTTCTAGAAACTCAACATCTGATAATTTTCTAAATTGTATTTTCTTCTTTGCGTCTTTTCAAATTGATTCACTTTCAATATTACTTCTCAAAGTAACAACTTATTCTTCTATACCCTCAATAGTCTTCGATTTCTCTTCTAGTCTAGTGGTAAGGTCATTTATGACCATTCCCTATTCTTAAATTTTGAGTTTTAGTTCCACAAAATCTTCTATGATTTCAAGGATTGATAACTACACTTTCAAAAATTCCTCCAGTCGTTCAATTTCCACTTCAAGCTGATAAACATATTCTGATGACACTTCCACAATTCCTTTCCACTCATTTCATCTCTTACATTTATTCTTAATATTAACAAAATCATATTTAAGTTACAACTTGGTATTCTCATATGTGTTCAAATGATTATCACCAAACATATCTTTTGATGGTTTTGATTTTCCAATTGTAGCCATCATAGAAGCATGGTTCCTAGATTTGAATTCTACTTCATCTTCCTCAAAGATTTCATTATCATCATCTTCTTCTTCTCAAAAAAAACTCTTTTGTTGAAATTTATTTTCAAATTTGAAGTCTTTATTTTTGAAAAGGCTTTTCTTAGGATTTGGAATGTTTCCATCTTTTCTTTCATTTTCATTGATATTTCTTTGGCAATGAGAGGGAATGTTCCCAACTCCTCCATAGTGAAAATAAGCCAGAGGTATCTTTCTTTCAAATTTTCTTGTTCTCTCCTTGAGTTTCTTGGAAATAAGAGAAAGAAATTATTTTTCCTCATCATTATTATCAACACAATCTACTGAAATTTCTAGTTTTTCTATGGATTTGAATGCAATTTCCTTTTTTACATGAGTGGTTGCATCTTCTAATTTGACTATCATATCATATGCCACCAGACTGCTCAGAAGATCATCAAGTGAATGTTTGGAAAGATCCATTTATTAAAGAGATAAAACCTTTGAATTATAAAGGGTGGAAGTATTTTTAAGATTTTCTTTACAATATCAATATCTTTGATATCTTCACCAAGCCCTTCAATTTCTCGTACAACTTTAGCAATTCAATTGAAGAAAGAATCTGAATTTTCATTAGGGAGCATCTTCATATCATGAAACCTGTTTTTTAAAAATTTAAGTTTACCCTCCTTCACTTTTCTATATCCTTTAGAAATGTTCTCAAGTTTATCCCGCATTGACTTGGCAGATGTGAAACTCATTTCCTTTAGGTAAATCTGATCAAAAAGAGCTATAGTGAGAGCATTATGTGCTTTTGCATCATCATCAAGTAATTTCCTATTTGTATCAGTCATTGATAGTCTTATAGGATCAGTGACTATAAGTCCCTATGCAGTAGAAAAGAATATATCCATTCCAAGAGATATTAGGTGAGATATCATCCTATTTTTTCATATCTTAAAATTACTTCCATCGAAGAGGGGAACTCCCCTAACATTGATTAGATTCTACATAATAGTAGAACACATATTCAACACCAACAACCCTTAACATATGATACCACTTGAAAGAACCTGGAACACCCTGAGAGGGGAGGGGTGAATCAGGGTGTTATCTTTTTCTTTTAAAATGATGGATCTTGTTCCTACGTTGGTAGGAACTAGTTAAACCTATCTGAAGAGAAAGTGCATAAAATAAACAATCACATGCAAAGCAATGACACAAGAATTTTACTTGGTTGCCACTAAGGTCTATGTCAAAGGAGAATATGGTTATAGTGTGTTGGTCGTACCAAAAATCACTAATCTTCACAAGTTTTGAATTACAAGAGTTTAGCATAGTCACATTGTGCTAGATGCATTGCCTTTACATGGTTTTAGGGATAGCTCACTATGTCCCTTAGATCACTTCTACTAACTCTCCATTTCTCACTACGTTGGAATAATATTCACTCAGTTTATCAACTTGATGGTCTCTTCAATGTCTTATCATTAAATCATGCATCCTAAACTATAAATGGATGCTCTATTGAAGTCATGTTATCACTTATATATGTAATTTTCTTTCCCACACACATTTCACCTCCTCCATGTACCGAGTAGTGGGTATGGTTTATGGATCACCTCCTCCACATACCACTGATCTTTCTGTGTACCGTCCATCTCCTCTGGAAATTTCCATACTGTGCATACTACCTTACTATGTGTACTTATTATATCCTCTATGTACCATCCTACTGTATGTATTTCCTTGATCCACCGTATATTGTGAGATCTTTATTTACCAACCTCACTCTCTTCTGAGGGTTTTTTTCCTTACGCAGATCATTTTCTTTGCGTAAAGTATTCTCCTCTATGAACCACTTCTAACTTCACCAGATTTCTTATAGAAATTTTAATCTCCAATCTTGCTTCTTAACAATGGGGAATATTACTCCTTAAATAGGCATATAACTCCACAAATTTTGCTAATCCAATTTACCCAAATCTTTAATGTGGGAAAATCTTCAATGTGTACTGAACTCCATCCACGTACTGTTATCCTCCACCATGTACTGATCTAATTTTGTGAACTGCAGTAATCCTGTGAACCTTCATCATTCCATGTACCACACGCCTTCACCATGAATCATCACTGCAAATCATTTTCGATTTCATGCACCACTCCACGTACCATTCCCATATCTAGGTATGCAACTGCGAACCATTCCTGAAACATGGTATGTTGTCCATGTTCCGAGGTATGTGGTTCCATTAATTTTACCAACTTTATTTGTCTTTTCTCATACCATTCACTCCTATGTGAAAAACCTTCATTTTCCAACATCAAACTCCTAATTTTGAGGCCCAAAAATTCGCAAACACAAAGAAATTGTGCCACCTTCAATACTGCTTACGGATTGAACTGTATGATCCATTTCTTTTTAATATTACTGATTATCCATTAGAGGATTGACAATAAACACAAACCATACTCCATTTATAGCAAATAACAGCCTTGGTTCTAACATATATAATGGTTATAGAATTAATATTTAACATTTAAATACTTTTTTTATACTCATGAAATTATATAAATTTGGTTAGAATGGTTTTTTGATGATATTGGATGAGTAATATTATGAATTGAAATAAAAGGGTATGTAATACATACAATTGATATTCAGAGATAAATTTAATGAATCCTTAAGAAATTAAGGACTTTTGGGAATTTATTGAGGACATGGGATAAAAGAAATTTAGTGGGTATGTAGATTATTTTAATTGGTTATAGTTTCACATGAATTTAAAACTAGAGCTAAATTATTTAAATTTTTCAAGTGATTTCCTTTTATAGGTGAAAAGAGGGTAAATCATTAGAACAGAATGATATGTAAGTTTCATGAATAGAATTTCATGGGTTTAAGTTGAGTCAGGTGATGAAATGTTTTAGAAACATTTATTTATTAGTTTATATTATAAAATGTTATTATATAAGTACTATAATTCTAATTGGTTATGTAAAACTCATTGTACAATAGATTTCCAATTTTAACACCTATTAATTATGATTAAAACATAACCATTATAATTAATTCATCATTGAATAAATAAAATTACCCATTATATAATTTTTAAATGATTAATCCAAATTTTCAATCCATGTAATGTAATTTAATGTCTAAATATTATAATGTTAATTTTTAAGTCAAAACATATTTCTTAAAAAACTATTTTTGTAGAAAAATCTTCATTTAATCATTATGTTTTTCTATTTTTAATTTAACATTGATTACATATTAAATGACTATAAATTAAGTTGTCTATATATTTAAAAAATAATATTAGGGACATAATTTAAAATAGAACCACAAATTTTATATAAAAAATTCATGATATTTAAAAATAATTTTTTTTTAAAAACACATTTTTTTGTCATGATAGGTAATATTTAACATAGTAAATTATTTTTATGATTTAAAATGAAAGTGAAAAAATTAATTTTTTTTATTAGGATGATTAAAAATATTAATAATATTTTATCTGACCCAATTCCTAAAATTGGGAGAAGTTTATTTTAAGATAAGTGCACAATATATATAATTTTTTTAAGAAACATATATCTTCTAATCATAAAATCACCATTGTTTTATTATACCCATTTATATATTTTTTAGAAAGTGGAAAATTATGAAGATGCCAAACTTTTTTAAGGATATCATATTATAGTAATACTTAATAATATTATAATATAATATTTCTTCATTATTGTGGTCAGGAGAATTGGGATTACTAGTGTCGATATAGGTTATGAATTTTGGATAGAATATTATTTATTAATCAAGATGATGAATCAGTTGGATATATAGATGTAAAAAATGTGATTCATTTGTAATAATATTTTATATGTATTTTTATAATTGAAAATAATCTTAGTAGAAACTTAGTGATTGGGATAAAGTTATTGGGATATCCAAGGCCAACAGGCCTATAGTAGAAGCACCATCAAGAAGGTGGTCTTGGAAGTATAAATGGGGTCATTCCAGTTTCATTTCAAAATAATGATCCCATAGAATTTGGATGTAGTGATATTGTTTAGTTGGTTTCCCTCTAGTGACTAGCATGTGTGTTGTGCTGGGAATATTTATCAAATTGTCTTTGGTCTTATTAAAGATTAATTCCTTATCAAATTTAAGATGAACAATCCAAATTTTAGAGAGGAATTCAGGTAGTATATCCTCCTCTACTACCTCAATGATACTTCTTGATCAATTATAGATTATATATCTATTTTTTTAATCAATATTTTATCCTTTATTCTCCTACAATCATGGATTCCTCTTCCCCATTTAGAGGTGGATTATTGAGAAATTATTCATGGATTATTCATTATGGTATGTCTTAGACTTTTAATTTTATTAATATGTAATTGGTATTTCAATTATCTCCCTACTTGGTCAAATTTATCAATAAATGATATATTAACATATTCAGATGGGGTAATTTTATGACAATTAAACCTAATCATGATCAAATAATTTACTAAATATGGGGATTTTGATAGCTGTTTCTAGGGGATTTTCCATGTTAAAAAATTCATAATATTTATTCAAGTTTTATTTTTTATGTTTCTCTTTGTGTTTTATGTTTTTATATTTGGTCAAATTGAGAAGAACTAGACGGAATATCATGGATTTAAATTTCAGATTTTGCACGCCTTAGCTTTTGAAGTGTGCAGAAAGTGGATCAAACTCTATTGGATGATGTTTGGAATAATGTACATTACCCAGTTCATTTATCTTAGATATTATAATGTAATTATTATTAATTTGACTTTTTATTCTTATCTTATGCTAGGAATTTTCCTATAATGATTTCGGGATAGTGTTTCAGAACATCCAAGGATGGTTATTACTGGCTTGAGAAATTCTTTGATACCTAGTATGTAGTTCAATAAGTATTCCTTTAACTTAATATTTTGTATTTTCTTGTAATTTTTTTCTTTATTATAACGTAGTTATAATTAATTAATCTTTAATTTATGGTAATATGTTAATAAATTTTTATAATTTATGGTGTTGAATCAACATTCATGGATTCACACAAACATATAGGTCCTTTCATGAATAGTAGTTGAACTCTTCTAGAGATTGGTTGTTCTGAGTAATCAAAATTATTGTATTATCAATGGTTTATTTCCATGTGATGTGTGGTTTTCAACCTTGGGTGAATGGACCTTAATTAATAAATATTTTATGAACTTCATGAATTCTTAATTTCCTTAATGATATTAAAAATTCATTAATAATTAAAATAAATATGCCCAATGAAACTGAGAAATGGGTTGTGATCCATGATATACCATTATGCACTTTCCTATTATTGGCCACTAATGGTGGATATATTATCACTAATGTGTCCATTTCATCACATGTATTTTCATTTTTATCCCATAAGACCAATGTTTGATATTGATAGCACGTATGTGTGTCTGTAGAACATGATACCCCAATTTGAAATTAATCCCATATATGTGTGTCAATATCTTGTGAGATCCTTGTTTTATATTGATCATATGTATGATTTTGTTTAGACTATGAGACACATGTATAATATTAAACACATGTATGTTTGTGAGTATCCCTTGAGTACCATTTTTGATATTGATCACATGTTTGTGCTTAAGTATCCTATGAATCCCATGTTTTTTTTAATGATATATGTGTGTTTGTATCCTATGATACCATGTTTGATATTGATCACATGTGTGTTCATGGGTATCATATGAGACCCATGTTTCATATAGATGGCATGTGTGTGTGGATTCTAATAATAGTACATGATATGTTTGATTGGTTATAGATTGTTTTCTTTTTGATATTTCATTTATTGCCTATGTACTATTTTATAGAAATTGTAATTTCTTATTGTGATATATTGATTCTTTATATAATATACCTAATATGTCATTTTTTACATACCTGGTGGAACCTCATTTCAATGTTTAGGTTTGCAGGTGGTCCTAATGGACTTAGTCGACTCCTTATATGGGGAGCTTGTATAACATGACTTTTTAATAATGAATCTATATCAGACAGTTAGTACCTTAGAATGTAATATCCCTAGGTAAATTATATATTCTATTGGAATAGAGTACAAATATTTGGTTGTGATCTACTAATTGGGATAATTATTGTGTATGATCTATAATCCATTGAAAGGGTGTACATATATATTAATGTGATCTATTAATAAAGAATATCCTTCAATATGAGAGAGATTATATTTTTCATGAATTCCATGTATATATACCATTATAATTTAGTAGATATCCATGAGTAATTGGTAATTATTTCCTAAAAATATAGGTTTGGGGTTATTCCATAAAGGTGTCATGCTCTTTTTTTTAAATGATATCTTGGCCAAAGGGACAAGATGATTTATTATAAATAAACTAATAAGATTAACAAAAGATGGAAAGATGGGATTTTATTACAGTCTTTCTCCAAAAGGGTAATCAAATCAAGAGTAATACTGTCAACCCAAGTAAGCTCTGTGTTGACCCCTTTGTTAGCAAGCTTGTCTACCACCGTGTTGGCTTCTCGATATATATGTGTGACGATGAAGTTTCAACTTGATAGGAACTCGAGGCAGTCCATCCATATCGCGGTGAGTTCCCATGCAATGTGAATTACACCATTTCTAATTTCTTGCACCATGGTGGGGGAGTCACTTTCGAGCCAGATGTTTCTCATACCTTTGTGTTGTGAAAAGAAAGATGCATGAATAACACTAATCATTTCATCTTCAAGGGTGGAAGAAATTCAACACTTACTGAAAAAACACCCAAGGACTTTTCCATTGTGATCCCTAAAGACAGTACCGTAGCATGCAGGACCAGGGTTCCCTTTTGATGCTCCATCAAAATTGACTTTGATTCAGCCTTGTATGGGAGCCTACTAGAAAACTTCAAAGATACCCTACTGCTTCATATAGTTTCCATGCACACCAATTCTCTTTATAACAGTGAAATCGTGAATAGTATTGTATCAATGACTTGTTTGTAACAAATTAGCTTCCTTGGTAATTTTAAATAGTCCTACTAAGGCCAACTGTAGATAGAATCTTGAGAATTTATGCATGATGTCATTCTTTCTAGTCCAAAAGAATGTGAGAAAGCTCTGAAAAGGTGTCCAAAAAGAGTGTTTGAGTTGTGTAGAGGCTTGAGTTGTGGCGCAGTATTGTAGACGAGATGTAATATCATGGATTTCCAGGATATAAATTTCAAAAATGTCTTTTATTGAATTCCATAGAGTAGAAGCAGTGGTGAATGATAAGAATAGGTGGGAAATGTTCCCCCTGTACTGATTTAAAAAACTGCATCTAGAACATATAACAATTCCATGAGATTATAAGCAGTCATCAGTAGGTAATTTGTGATAATCAATACGTCAAGTCAAGGTCTTTCTGGAGGTTCTGATCTAGGACTTGTCGTGTTTTCTAATCCAAGAAAAAACACTATCATTCCCAAAATTAGAGTGGTAGTAAGATTTGGAGTCAAGAGTTCCATTCCGAGTATGTTCCCATATAAGAGTGTCCTTATCTGGTGAGAAGACGTAGTTACTAAAGAGTTAACTATGATTCATGTACATATATGTATTAGAGAGGGTCAATAAGTCTTGAATTGAGACATTCATGCCAATAGGATCATGTTGTGGATCCAAATTGGATATGAGAGGGGATCCTGTCTAGTTTTCAAGCCAGAAGTTCAAAGAGGATTCCCTACAAGCAATCCATCTTGCATGAGACATAATATTATCATTAGAGGATTTGATGGTAGTCCAAATATAGGATCTTATATGTGATTTGTGTCCCCTCTTAAATTTGTCAATGAATCTATTTCTGAGAAATCCAAGAGCCATCGAGTCACTTTTGATAAGATTCTAAGTGAACTTGGCAAGGAGTGACTCATTAAAGAGCTTGATTTTTTTATTCCCAAGCCCCCCTTATCAAGAGGTTTGTAGCATTTACTCTAAGAAACCATGACTAATTTATTTTACAAAATGTTTTTACTCCAAATAAAGTTCATGATACATATGTTAAGAATATTTTTTAGTGAGACAGTCCATTTATAAATCATAAATGAGTGAACACGTTTATCTACAATGATATGTTTAACCAAGAAGATTCTTCCCACCATTGATATAGAGACTTCCCTTTCCATGTAGATAGATGATTTTTTATATGATCCACAATTTTTATGAAGTAATTATTCTTATTTCTTCCCAAAAAGAGAGTAACACCCAGATAATGAATTGGAAATGATCTTTCCTTAATCCCAAGGTCTAGGAGGATTTTTTATCTTCTCCTAGTGGGAAAATTTTTACCAAAGTATATCAATGATTTACTCCAGTTGATAGTTTTCCTGAAACCTACACATAGTGTGAGAGGGATTACATCAGGTTCTGAATATTTATTTTGGTACCTTGAGAAAATATAATAATGTCATCAGCATACAAGAGGTGAGTGGGGGAAACTACATTCCTAGCGGCATGGATAGAATTGAGCTTGCCTTGATCCACCAAGCAGGTGAGAAGTCTACTTATATAGTCCTCCACTATAGAGAAAAGAATGGTGGAGAGAGGATCTCCTTGTACAACACCTTTTGAGCAATTAAAATATCCTTTAGGGGATCCATTAATAAGCACATAGATATGAGTAGACTGGAAGAGAATTTTAACCCAATCAGCAATCATGTCACTGAAGTTGAAATTGTGAATAAGTTTGAAAATGAAGCTCCAATAAATGGTGTTGAAATATTTCCTGATGTCCAACTTGAGAGCAATATGGCCACCTCTGCTAGATTTGTTAAGAATGTTGATACATTCAGAGGCCGTACTAATACACTCTTATATAGATCTTCATTTTACAAAGCCAAAATGGTTCCATGTAATTATTTTCCCAGTAATTATGGTGATACAATTGTCAAGAATCTTGGTAATGATTTTTTTATAAGTGTTGATGAGAGAAATGGGTCTGAATTGATGTATTTTTGAAGAATTATAAACTTTTGGAATCAGGGCAAGGAATTGAGCATTGATGCCCAGCGGTAGCACCACTGTAGAGAAGAAATAATTAACAACTCTACAAACTTCGGGTTATATAACCTCCCTGTTGGTTTGAAATAAGGAGTTGGTAAAGCCATCTAGACCCAGAGCACTATCTTGTTTAAGGCTGAAAATCGCCTCATGAATTTCAAGATAATTTGGACAATAAGTGAGATTGTTATTATCTTTATCACTAACAATTTGCGGGATGATTCTATCTTGGAGGTCCTTGTATGGAGTTACGTAACATGATTTGAGAAATAAGAATAACTACATATGAAATTCTTCTATCATGTCCCTGAAGAATGTACAATAATGGTTTTCTGTTTCTTGGTTAGTGAACATCCACTCAGTATATGATATATGTTATCTTAATTTTTAATTAGTGTTTTTTTTATTATTGTGTTTATGTATCTTCTATTTTGTATTTATAGTTAGTTTTTCACTTACAAAAAATCTATGTTTTACTTTTTAGGTATAGAACCACATTTGCGCCACCCTACTGAGTTATACTCACACTGTACTCAGGTGACTAGGGTATTTGGGTACACATTCATCCCTCACTTATTGAATTTATATGTAGGGATGTGCCATGGGAATTATCATTGAGTGGGATTGCTCATAATTCTATTAGAGGAAAGGAGGAAGAGAGTATATGATGTGGGTAAAGAGCATGTTTTGATTTTTTTTATTTTTTATTTCATATATATGATTGGAATGTATGGAAGTGAATATATTTATATTCAAACATGATGGTTTATGTTTATTTTTTTTGTTCAAATTTGTGAGAAATAATATATTTTTTTCTTCCATGTACTTGAATTGTAATTATTACATGATTTTTTATATAACTACTATTATGATCATTGATTGAGGGTACATTCTCCCCAAAATGAAATTTATTCCCTCAATGCTATTTGGTATCCTTTGAAATAAGTGGAGTCACTCATGAGGTCATATAGAACTTTATCTCATACATAGTGATAAAAGTAAAGGTGTTACAAAATGTTATCAAATATGTCTTATTTTACATGATTTTAGAGGTTTGTAGGTACAAACTACAAGAATGTATTAGAGATTCTGATGAAACCCTTTCTTTTTCTTCATTAACAACTTTATCAAGGGAATTCTAGCCTACCGAGGGATGGAATTAATGTTCCTGGTTAACACTATTATTATTTTATGATTTTCTCTTCAGGAGACACACATAGATATTAAGGGTTCTTAATTTCCTACTGAGTTAAAAATTTGAAGAATCATAAAAGGTTTTCATGTTGATTATATATTATATATATGATTTACATGAAATATATGAGGAATGTGTGTGATTTTATTAACAATTTTGGACTCAAATATTTTTGTTTCAACTACTTGTATTTTATTTCCAAATATAAATTTGTGGTAATATTTTTTTAGGATGAAAACAAATACATTACTACTTCTGATGTTAGGTCATGTTGGTCTATCTTGTGGTGTACCTAATAAAATATGATAACAACAATGAATCAGATGATTTTGTAGTCCCTCTAGACTTAGAGTGTGTAGTTACCTGTATATGTTTTTTGTAAAACATTAATTTCCATTGTAAACATTTTTTATGAGTGTCCATTAGATGTGTTGGATTAATTTATATTTCAAAAATATTCTCTATGGATACATAAACTTAGCTTTTTGTGGCGATATGATAAGTCGAACTAATAAATTATGGGCCCTCGGTGTGGATGTTCTTGTGATAGGATATTGTGGTATATATCTAGAGTTGTTTCTAATTGACATAACATGAGATATGATCCCTAGGAACTTATATAGTTTTACCTATTTACATGTGATTCAGAACCTCATTCATTTTTTGGGTATGTTTTAGAACAATTATATAAAAATTATATGAGTTTCCTTATAACCTTCAAGTATTGAGAAATTAAAGTCCTACTTTTCATTATATGATATTTAGGTTGAATGAAAAGATCATTAAATTACTTAACTATATTAATTCTACATTTAACATCATATGGAAGTGTAATTTTGGCTAGATCAAGGATTCATTATGATTAATAGAGCACCGAGGGTATGTGAAATTGGGAGAGTTGGGTCAATTTTTAGTGTAGATAGCTAAATGTGTATGTTTTTCTATGCCTAGAGGTTTATAAATTGTGCCGAATAACACTATTTAAATTAAATAATGGTTTTATCATTCCTTACTATATATATCTTAATATTTTTGTGTTAATTTACTAAGTTATGTAAAAATTTAGTATGTTCGATAGAAATAGTTTGGTGAGGTGATTGTTGATAAAGATTCAGTCTCTATAGATGAACTCAGATGAGGTATAGATGGTAGGCTATGATTAATTTGGTTTAGAGTCACCCTTATTATTAGAAACTAGTTTGTTATCTATAAATATATAATGAATTTATATCCTATAGGATTTCTTATGGTGATTTATAAATATAAGTAGGTAATATCTATAACATATATGGGTAAAAATGAACAGTAAACTTGAATTTCACATTGATTGAGTAGTCATGATTTTTTGAAGTGGATTTAATGATGGGAAAATAATTTATAGTTCATGGGTCTTATTCCATTCATATGATTGTGGAGTACTTCACTCACATAATGAGTTTTTTATTGAATAAAATGAAGAGAATTCTGGGTAATCCATGTGTCTATAGTGCACATTCTACCACTTAAAAATCATGTATGAATATATGATCATGAATAGTCAAGTATTCATTGATGAAATATACATGGTATATATAAACCAATTTATTCATTTTAATTTGACAATAAAAATTATCCTATGGTTGAGAGGATCAATTTAGTTTCATGTAAAGAGAATTCTCATAGAGGGGCAAGTGGTTCTATGTATGACTGACCAAACATGGGAATCATACTCAGGGTGATAATATAATTATATTAGAGTGAGTCTAATTGTTTATACAATTGAGCATAACTACAATCTTTGTGGTTGGTGAGGTTGTTTGGTGAACTAACTATAAAATATCCCCCAAATTCATTTCTTTTTTCAATAAGGATATGATATTAATTTATAATTTTCTCCAAATATTAATGAATTGATATCATCATATTTTTGGGGGTTGATTGTTTTAGTTTGGTACATTTATAGAATTTAAACTAGAGGATTATTGATTATTGTTTCCGCTATAACCTAAATGCAGTGGGTTGGAATGACATCAATCACTTTATATTGAGTATAAGAATGTTGAATAAAGATTGGATAGTTCCATCTATGAATGGTCAGTGTGGTCAGGTTATGTTTTCTCATAGAGACTCGTTACTTCAATTTTCAATTAGGAATGACGTATTAGTATATACCTTTAACTTGTGTTGTGAATCTGATCAGTTGTTATGGAACTAAACTAAATCTAGTATGTCATTGTACAGTTATAATCTTCTTTCATGTAAAGATTCCTATAGTGGTAAAAACCAAGATGTCTTAGGTGGAATTAGTTGAAGAGACAATTGTATTTTGAGTTATAATAGAGTTTTGATTGTAGTTTCAATGTTCAATGGAAGTAAACATATGGAGTGGTTTCCTATAGTACCTTCTAGGTGATGAGCTGAAACAACTTCACCGGAGTTCAGGAATAAACATGTCCTTGGAGTAGTGTGTCAGAATTTGAGTATGGAGTATAGAGAACTCTGATTTCATTGGCTGATGAGGATTAAGATTCATGATTCACATGATAAAAAAAAATTCAATATCAATAAGCACTATGGTGGGGATTTTTATAATAATAAAAATTGGTATGAGTTATTAATTTTTTATGGAAATTATGTTTTTTTCCAACTGGATAGAGTTTTTCAAGAACCAAGTGTTGAAAAAATATCTTCATGTTTTAATATCTTCCAATTGAATATGGTTTTCCCTATGTGCAATTATAAGAAAAGGATCTAACTATATTATATATAGATTTCACCAATATGTCATTCCATCTAGGCTCCCCCTTTAATGATTTTGCTAAGTCTATTAGGTCTATATCAATACCTGAACATTGAACAGTGTTTCTAGAAAATATTCACAGAACAATATTCAAGTCATAACATAAAATGGAATAAAATATCACAACATATAATTATAAATTTAATGAAACAAAAAAAGTAATAAATGAGATAGTAAGGAACACACAATCCATTCCTAAGAAAAGTGATCAATAAATGTTATCAATAGTGACACACACAAACACATGTGATCAACATCAAAAATGGGTATCATGGGATACACATGCACTCAGATGTGATCAATATCAATCAATTTATTAAAAATTCCCTTAATTGGGAGTATATCCTACAATTTTTTTATCAAGTAAAAATATTGTTATCCATCAAGGAATGAATTCTAGATCATGTTCTTTCACCAACACTCACTAGAGAAGGACCCAATATATTATATTTGAGTCTCTATATTTATAATGTGTTTAGGTCTTCATTCCATGATATTAAATTTACATAAACTTACCAAAATGGTTTTTCCATTTGTGGTATATCTTGGATTGATCAAAGAGGGGACACCAAATACAATTATCTAACATTGATAGATCAATAAATATTAAATTTTCTAATTTTTAATGGGTAAATAAATAGATATATATAGTATGAAGTAGATATTTGGTCAATTTTTTAAGGGAGGGAGAATTAGTATCAGAGTTTATGGATGAATCCCCAATTGACATTGTAGGTAGATCAAAACATCAACTTTTCTATAGGAATGGAAGAGGAAACCTAGAGCACCAAGGGGGTATATATGTGAGGATCTAATCACAATGGTGTATTCTTTTGTTGGTTATAATGATAATTATATTAAATGAAAATAGTGTAAAAAAATATTAATTAATCCCATATATAGGTGCCACCGGCTGGACAATGCTTAGAAATCCATGAGTTGGTGCACCTAGATAAAATCCATCCATTCATTCTCTACCACCAGCTCATTGGTGCCCAAACACAATACAATCACTAGTCTATTTAGTAGCCCATGTCCCCTTTTTGGATCACCAGTAAAATGGTGAGACCTTGGAACCTTTTTAGTAACCCTTGAGTTGAAAGATAGTGTGGAGTTTTATGAGAATTTAACAAGGAGTTTAGACTTTGATCCAGCCTTTTCTATAACATAAATAGATTTAATTTTAGAGAGACACTCAACAGTACCCTCCACCAATCCTTTCTCCATGAGTCCCAAATAATTTAACATGGGTTTTTTTATGAAATCATTTGGTGAATTTTGGACTAAGTCATCTATTATTATTTTTCAGGGATCCCTTATCCATATTTTATAGTAGATCATTGAGAAATTCAACATGGATGATTCCTCTTAGATTGTATTGATAATTGTGTCTCCAAGATGCCTATTATATATATGAAATCTCTATCACATTAGTCATTGTGATAAATTACTATTTATTATAATGATTCTAATTAGATAATTGGTACATAATTTCCCTATATCATAGAAAAATTATCTTAGAATGGTGGATCCTTTGATTAGATTGGAGAGAATATTTACCATAAATATAAAAACATGTGATGTATTAGTGTTTCACTAAAGGTTAATCCCTTGGTGTTTTTTTTTGAATTGGGATGAACATTCCATTATATCACATAATTGAATTAATGATTTTTCAATACTATGATCCAAGAGTATTCCTGAAGATTAACAGTATATATTTGATAATGTTGTTACTAAAATATTATGATTGGTAGATTTTTCCTAGATATTATTTTATTGTTATATTAAATTATTCTTTCTATTATTACCACTTGATGGGAATTTTCCTAGAATGATTTTCGGTGAGTGTTACAGAGATTTAATCAGTGTTTGGTTCTAGTTTGAGTTATGCGGTGATACTTTATGAATATTTTATTAAGTGTTCATTTCACCATTGGTTGTGAATTTTAATTTTGATGTCTAATTAAATATTATATAATTAAAATTAAATAAATTGTAATCCTCATATATAAGTTAGGACCTTATAGATAATGATGGAGGTTGAATGTACTTGTATAGATATAAACAGAGTAGTTGGAATTTTCTTGAATAGAAGATGACTTCTCTTTGAGGTAAGTGTTTCCATGTAGTCTACATTATGATATTATTCATGGTTTATTGGAATGTGATTTAAGGATTTCCAACTTTGTTTAAAGAAAGTTATTTATTAAATAAATTATTAACTACATGAATGATATATTAGTTTTATGATATTTAAATATCTTAACTAATCAATGGAACTATTACCAATTAAACTAAATAATATTTAAAGGGTCACAACAGACCCTTCAATAATAACATTATATCATCCACTGATGATCGATGGCACATCCCTAATGTGTGACTATGATCAAATTTATGTGGTTTCATTGCCCGTAAGACCCATGTTTGATATTGATCACATGTATGCGTGTGTGAACCGTATGAGACCCATGGTTGATATTAATAACATGTATTTTTTATCCTTTAAAGCCTGTTATTAAAATTGATCCCATGTGTGTGTATTCATATCATGTGATACCCATGTTTGTTATTGATCACATGTGTGTGCATTTATGTTATGTTAGACCAATGATTCATATTGATCATTTGTATAATCATGTGTAGACTATGAGATCTGTGTTTGATATTGACCAATTGTATGTGTTTCTGTGGATAATAATATCTATGATTAATATGTTTTCATTATAAAACCTTGATATTTTAAAATATATTTATTTTAAAATATATTTAATTTCTTAGATAGATTGAGTTATAGGAAGATAGAGTTTAACCAAACTTATATCTACAATTAAAATATAATTTAAATGTGATTGTTATAAACCTGAATTTAAAATTTTTGGTTATGAATATGACTAAATAATTTTTCAAAACATTTTTTTTAATACATGTATAATATAAATACATTAGTTATCAACCGAGTATAAATAAAAATAAATAAAAATTGAAGGTAAGTGAGGTGTTTTCTGAAAAAAAATATTATTCTGTGTGTGATGTGTTTTTTATAATAATAAATTAAATTAATCACTACTTGTGAATTATTTTTATTATTATTTTATATTATATATTCGGGAAAGTTTATAAAATTATTCTAATATTGTTTCTACACATTATATAAAAAAGAATCTCATTTTCTTCATAAAAAGGTATTTATTTAAAGATCGGTTTTCATCTCATTTTTATAAATTATTTTATAATTAATTTTTTCCTCTCATACAAATTGTCTCATAAAAATGGATTCAATATTAGGAAACATGAGGATAATATTTTTTAAATAATTTAATTTTCGTTTTTCTCATTATGAATAGTAACCCTATAAAGCATTGTGATAAGGCATTAAAATTACTCTAAACCATTACTTTATCTTATTATATCATAAGATTTAGTCCATTCCAATATATGTCTTTAATTAAATATATTTTATTCTATTTTCCTTTAATGTTGACCCATAAATCAATTTCAAAAAATTTACAAAATTTCTTGATCTAGACATTAAAATTAACTATTATGTTAAAATATGTATAAGAATATGTTTTTAATAAATAATCTTGGTCATTTTCATGAAAAATGAATATTTTTTTATAATGGTAATTAAAATATAATATTAAATGTTATTATAATTACAGCAAAAACTTCTAGAACACTAACACAATATTTATTAAATAAAATGAAAAATAAAATATGTGATATTAAAAAAATTAAAAATAATGTAATTAAGTTGAATTATTATGATCCATGAATTTTATAAATTTATATGTCATATTATTTATGATTTAAAGTATATTATTATAAGTATGTTTTCTTTATTATGTCATTAATGTCAAATTATATAAATACTGTCAAAAATGAATGGAATGATATTTTATTTAAAAATTATTTAATTAAATTATTTAGAAACAATATAAGTCATCAAATAGGGTATTAGGTACAATATATATGGGATAATTTTTCATCACATGGAAGATTATGAACAAATTTTTCCATTATATGAAAATTTATTACCCACTATGATTGAAAAATTGGTTATTATTATTGAGATTTAAATTGATTAACTAATGGGTTAAACCTGGTTTAAAATAAAATCAAAACCTATATAAATTTAATAATATTATGATATTTAGACCTTAGAATATTTTTATTTGAATATATCTCCATTTATAATAATTTATATTTAAAAATACTTGATTATATTTTACTCTTTTTGGTATTTCTAATTGTGTATTATCCCTCCCTTATAAAAGGACACCCCATATATCTTTTATTTACAATAAATTTATCCATATAGATTGAAAAATATATTATAATTTTCTTATAAAAATATACGGACATGTTTAAGGGGTATTTTTATTCCCATATGAAAACCAAACAGTCTGTAAGAGGAAATCTAATGGGGTTCTTTCGAAGAATAGGTAATTAATTTAGCCAATCACTTTTTAACACCTTTAGTAATCTCCTACAAATATATGGTATTTATAAATAAATAATAAAATAATTGTCCTCAATATACTGAAAACTTATTATGATTTTAAAACCACCATAATCTACACACTCTTCAATCAAATGGGAAGCATAAGTATCACTCTAGGTTATATAAGGCTTACCATCTCCATATAGTGATATAATTCATTTTTCATCACCATATTTTATGAATGGGTATTATGATTATTTTACTATTTATATATTAAATTTTTTAAATAAATTTTCTTCTATAATTATAATTTCATATCTACCTTCTTTCCTTCCAATTTGTTTAAAAAAAAATAACGTCGCTCATGCATACGTGTGGACTACCACCTCTATGGAGCAACATAATATATTTTACATTTCATATTTAAATGGACGATGACAAGGATATATTTAAAGAATATATAATATATATATAATACATCATTGATCCTATAAATGGGATTTTTTACCTTTATTTCATTCCATTAGTTGAAGAGTGAACATAATGTTCATGCGTACGTATGACCAACTATCTCCTTGAATACTATAACTCATTTTTCTATCTATATCATTAATGGGTTATAATAATTATTTTTATAATAAATATAAAATATATTTATATAATTATTAAAACTTATGATATTTTGGAAACATGATCAAGGGAACATACCACTAGTACTATACAAAAACATACATTAATAAGAAGTAGTTATCACCCTGAATAGTGATATTAATTAAGAATTGTTAAAAAATGGTAATAAAATATTATAAGTAAATAATATATGATATGATATATACTAGTATGGTTATTTAATAGATTTATAATAATTATATATTTATTTTATAGGTTTCTTGAACATAAATGAAGTGTTTCAGTCTTGAGATAAGGTTTTATTTTACAATCTCAAATTTATTCTGGACTGATTTTCTTGAAGTATACACCGGGGTAATTATTTGATCCTTCTTTCATAAAAAAATATTATTTATTGTTATTTTTTAAATTTATATAATTTAAAATATTTTCCTTTAATTTTCATCTATTTATGTAATAAGTATACTAAACAAATTATTTTACAAAAAAACCTACCTTGTTTTTCTACTTTGGTAAGAGTAATTTTCATTCATTTCCATATTATCGTTATAAAATTTTAAATAATGTTTTTAATATTATAAAATGAGATATAAAATAAAAGTTTATAAACTAGTTAATTTTAAAAATTTATTTAAAATGAATATTTATGTAAATTTCCGAATGAGGTACATTTTTTTCCTTTATTATAACAATGTTAAATGATTGTGTTTTTAACTTGTATGACATGAACTAAATTTAAAATTTAATTACTAATGGATAAATTCATGATTTAATTACATTAATTCAATGTTATATCAAAATAAAATATTTTCCTCAAAATTTAGGAAAAAATTATATTTTTCTTAAGTGATATCAATGTTAAAGGGTTATTTTCCTGAAAAAATAATCCATTGGTATTTCTAAATTATTTTCTTATTTTTTAACATAGATTTTTTATTATTATGATTTAATATGGTTATAATCAAAATATAACATCCACCATACTATTATATGTGGCTCATGATAATTTTTTGGGTGAAATTATTGACATTATGAATGATTGGTCTTCTAAAATGGGTTGTTATTGATTTTTTAAGGAAGGTTGATTAAGTTATAATTTCCATTAATATGATGAGTACTTATTATGGTATATATAGGGATAGTAAATTAAAAATACACATAATGTATTGATAGGTACAATTCGAAATAATAGATTAGGTATTTGGATGTGGAAATACCCATTTATCTAGATATAATAGCATGAGGCTTTGCCTTTATTTTTTCATATATTAGAACAAGGTCACAATGTTATTTTTATGGTGTCCAAAATTATGCATTTCATCATTATTAAATCGGTTATTAATGTCCATGTGATTATTTCAAAAGTTATGATATTTGTTGTTTTGTTTAAAACTCATATGATTATTTATATGTCATTATTTGTGTATCATTTATTCCTACCATATTATTCATGATTATTTTTATATTTTATGAATTAACTTTTTGAGTATCGGATCTTACCAATTTCATATGATTCATCTCGCTAAGATTTAATGTAAGTACATTATGATTGGTTTGTAGGAATATTCTAAAGGGAAAAATGATGTTATCAATGAATATAAAAGTTTTTTTTACCAAAATTGTTGTTATATTCAATTATGTATCTAGTTTTCCAAAAAAAATAAACTATTACATAAATTCATATTAGATATCATATATATGGTGAAAATATAAAAAAAAATTCCTCTTGAGTTGGGGTCTTTAAATATGTTAGTTGTTGTAGTTTAGAACTAACCTTGGGAACAAGATTTATAAAAACATAGATTAGAGAACATAACTATATAAATTAGTTTAATGATAAGTAAAATTATATGATAGCATCTTAATTTTTTGGTAAGTTATTAATTGTATGGTTTTATTAACAATACAACCCTATTTGGATACAAAAACTATATGTGGTATTGTAACAAATTCATTTAGGAGTAAAACCCCCAAAAAGATTTTTTAATGTATATCATGGAAATTATTTTGGATAATGGACAATTTCCCCACACTAATCACCTTGTTTTACACTCATAGGGGATGTTATTGGGTTTTCTTTACAATTTTTTTGAAATATTTCAATGTATCATTTTATTATTTTAGAATAGTTCCAATGGAACCAATTTTATGATCTTGAGATTAGTTCTATATATATTTTCAATTTATTTCATGTGTTTATCTATTTTTGAAATTCTATATTATGTTATATAATGTTATGATCTAATATAGTGTAAGAAATTATTTAGAAATTGAGTATATAGGAAGGAATAATAACCATATAAATACATGTAATTCATGTAGAAATTTTTCTTCTAGGAAAGATAATAAAGCAGGATATAGATATGTAGCTGGATATAAACAAATTAAAACAATATTATGGTAGCGAACTCATTGTATGAAAAATAACCTTCCCTATATGGATAATCCTTCTCATCCATAAAGTGGGGTAACAAAGTTAGACCACTTCATTCATTATAAACCTCCATCATTACATGGGAATAAAAATCTATTTGTAGCTGAATAATGTATAAGATCCTTATAGAATACAATTCCCAATTTGGAAATTAGTGAAGGGATAAAGTGTTCATGGTAGTATATAATATTAATAGAGGTGTATATAAATGGTGATCATTGGTTTAAATCATTTAGGATAAGGAGGAAATATATAGAATAGAATTTAATCATTACAATATACTTTTTTAGGATAAATGTTATCTACATCAATTATGAGGTAATATGGGGGGAAATTACTAAGGATGAGAAAAAAAGGAGAAAATGATCCTATGAATGATGGAATCTCTACAAGAAAAGAATATAATTATATGGACTACATACTTAATCCAAAGAGTTTAAATGATTGTTTTATTTATGGTATTAATAAAATATTTTGAAGGGTACTATTCCCCTAAAAATTCTCATCATATGAGGACATATTATCATTTTTCTATCATGATAGAAAATTAATTCCCCATTTCCCATTAATTCTAAGTAAATAAATAGATGAATATGATGGAATAGTAAAAAATGGTTAAAGGGACTAAGATAAATAGAAATTTCCCAAAATTTGATACTTGTGGAAGGAAACACCATGGAACATGCTTAAATGGAAAATGAGTTTTCTTCATGTTTGGAGAAAAAGTGTGTCATTCTAATGAATTAATGGGTAAGAGAGAATAAATATATTTTTATTTCATTAACTATTAGGATATGGGGAATTATTCTTGGAAATTATAAAAATTTGAAGGGAACATACCATAAAAGAATCCAAGGGGAGAAGGTCATGATTATGAAATAAATACATTTAAAGTTAAAGAAACTTATAAATTAAAGAAAAATACACTTATCTTCTAATAAATATTTTTATATTTTTTATTTTATTTTATATGTAAAACCTCTATTACATATAAATAATATTAAAAGGTTATGAAATTATAACCTGATTGATTAGATTTTTTGTTATCAATGAAAATTATTAAAGGTGTGATGGAAACGTCTATTTTTATAGCTCATATCCTATAAATATCTATTAGAATAAACTTACTTCCATTATTGTTATTCTTCATCTAGTTGAGTATGATCAAATTCTAGTTATGGGTTGTCTCTATTAATATATATCCCATATGATTTTTTCATGGAAGGTAAATTCAATTTGATATTTTTAATCAACTATCAATCATCAATCAATGTGATGATTAACCAAAACACGCAATTGAATTTACTTATATCAAATTTATTTTTATACATATTCAAGAGGGATATTTAACATTAATGGTTATGGAGAAAAGAAATATTTTAAATGATATTATTATGTAGGAATATGTTGATGTATTTCTTTAACTCATACATATACATCCCATGAATCATGAAGTTGAGTTTTTATTAGAAGTCATATCTAATTCTAGAACTTTTTGAAATTCTTCATATATAAAAGCCAATATTGAGTTAAATGAATTAAATAATCAACTCTAGGATAATAATGATAAGGGATTTATTTATTTTAGTTCTTCACCATAGGGTTCTCATATTATTTATATTAAGAAGAATGATTGGCCATTCTATCTTTTCATTTATTATCAAGAGCATAAAATACCACTAATACTAATTTTTATCCTCTAACTCATATCAATTATCTTTTTGATCATTTATGTAGAGATTTATATTTTTCCAAGATTGGTCTTCAATTTGAATATTTTAACCTATCGAAAAAGGTGGAAATACCTATGAAGTCCTTATGTATGAGGTATGTACATTATGAGTTTATGGTAATGATATTTGGAGAAATTAATTATCTTATTTTCTTGATGTATTTAATGATTTCTATATTTATATAAAAACATGAATAATTTTTTGAAGAATTTATATATAATGTTATAAAATATATAATGTTCAAGGAAGAGCATGAATAATAGTTTATAACTATGCTAAAGCCCCACAAACAAAATAAGTTTAATGATAAATTTATAATGATTCAATTATAGCATTAGAATATTTCATTTGTATGCCATATAATATCATGTGATGGTATTTAAGTATATCCTTCAAATATATATATTATTTAACAATGACTTAGACTAACCATGGTAATAGAGATTCCTTGTTTCGTTTAGTTGTTTGGTTGCTACTGATTATTTTTGAAGGATTTATAATAACTATCTATCCCAAAAATGGGATTAATCAGAAGGTTATTATGAATTTATGGATAGATTAATGAAATGTGAGGTTAAAAGAACTAAAGAGAAGGTCATTCAGTTCACATATCCTTATAATACCATATAATGCAGAAGGGTTTTTGATCTACAGTGATTCCTAAAACATGGGACTTAGATTTCCCCCATGTAGAATGACATGGTGATAGAATATAGTTCTAAAATTATAAATTCATGGGAAAAACTACCTAACTCATGATTTGGATATGAAAATTATAGATTTTTCATTGAAAATAAGAGGCACTATCTATATGGTGAAATTTATGATAATATAATAATCATAAAATCTCAAAATAAATATAGAATTAAAAGTTTTCAATATGTGATATAGAAGATGGTTAGAGTTAAAAAAATATTACTATATTTCAATAAGTTACCACCCAGGCAAGGAAAACAATGTGGGTGATTCTCTAAGAGATAAGTATTATGTTAGCTTATCAATGACAAGGATAAAAAAAGATCAAATATTTATATATTTTTAGTGAATGAATATGGAAATATTGATAAAAGGTTAGAATTATTATCTTAATAAAATAGGTATCCAACCATCTATCCAAATGAAGATTGAGGTGGAATATAAGGATGATGAAGATATTTAGAATAAAATATAAAATGTTCTAGAGTTAAATATTTATTATGAGGGAATTATAATTTTTAGAAACATAGTATCCTTCTAATCCATATAAAACATGAAGGAGTTATTGGATGAATCTCATCATGCATCATTCTCTATTCATCTTGGATGTCAAAATGAAATATAAAGATATTAATGAATATTTATAATGGGAAAACATGAATAGAGATATTACAAAGTATATACGATTGGTCTTGATAAATAATAAAGTTAAAATGGATAGATTTATAGCTAAGGATCTGTTGCAAAAATTACCCATAAGAGAGTAGAAATGGGAAAAATGTCATTGATTTTTTAATCGGACTCCCCAAAACATAAGAAAGATAAAACACTATTTGAGTTGTAATTGGTTACCTTAAAAGTTGGAAAAATAATTTTTTTAGAGAATATTTTTATCTTGATCATATTTCTAGAATATAATTTGTGGATGTGTCAATGTTTCAAGGTACACAACATTCAACTGTATCTGATTGGGATCCTAGTTTTAACTCAATGTTCTGGTGAATACTTCAGAAATATCTAGATAAAGATATGACATTAGTCAATTCTTATCATCCTAGATGGATGGTAAATCCATGAAGATTATCCAAATTATATAAGACATTTTTAGATCCACCTCTATGGATTTAAATGGATATTTGAATTATCACATTCATTTTATGGAATTTTCATATAAGAATTCCATTCACTAGACCATTCAAATAGATAATTATGAACACATAATGGAAAGATGTATAGAACTCTAACAGATTGGATGTGGGTGGATAAATTAATACATTGGGACCAAATATAGATTAGTAAATCACATAGAACTTTAGATCCATTCAACAACACATAAGGTCATCTTATATCAAAAAATGTTATGATAATAATAATCGATGATATCTTGAGTTCTATGTTGATTACAAGTTATTATTATAAATATATCATTGGAATAATGTTATTGGACTTAAAAATAAGGGGGAACATAACCCAAAATTTTTCATTCCCTTATAAATTCATCATCATTTCGTGATAATATTTTAATAATTAGATATTCTTCCAAATATCTCCCATGATAATGATTTATTTGATGTATATTAATTATGTAATATATGATCATTCATGTTTAATGAAATCCTAAGTTGTACCATGAGAGAAATATCATTATTAAAAGTGATAACTATTGAAGATCATTGATTATATTGAGAATTTTCTACCTAACAATAAAACTCTATTTGTCAATGTTTTGGGGAGAAATCATAAAATTGAATAATCCACTTGAGAACCCAAGGATGTAGTGAGGAAGAATTATCCTCTATTGTTTATAATATGGTGATAAAATTTAGAATGATAAATTTAATTTATGGGGGGGTTAATTTAACATAAAAGGAAATTAATATATGATTATTTTTAATTATATTTAAATTATTTTATAGATTATGTTACACAAAAACCCATGTTTGAGCAAACTATGATTTTCTTTTGAAATATTATTTAATTGTGACCAGTATAACCATTTTGTTAAAATTGAAATTTATGAATTATACTACCAAATTATTCAAAATATATGGTTTTACATGTATAAAATGAAGTCATTAGTTATTAATTGAGTATAAATTAATATAAAAGACATTTGGAGGTAAGAGAGATGTTTTTAAAAAAAGTTTTGATGTGATGAATTTATCAATAGTTTTGAAGTATTTTAAGGGAATATATATAATATATTTAATATTATTTTTTACCATTCACCTAATATTTTTTATAGGGATTGGATAATAATAAATTCATTTTAATTCTAAAAAATTTTACTTTTCAAAAAACAGATGTCATAAAAATTTCTCGCTCTAATTTCACAAATCACTTATACCATAACTATAAATTGAATATTTTAAAAGGTACTCTATATTTAAAATAATTAGGGAAATTTTTTTAATTAGGACTGTTTTATTTTGGTAATTATAAATAGTAACCATAGTAAATTTTTTCACCTTGAAAAGAGTAAAATAAGTAAAATAATGATTAACCATGGTGGAAAGGATTTTAAATTTCACAAAAACATTTCATTATTATTTTTCATGAGAGTAGTTCAGCCATTTCCATCCATTTCCTGAAAATAGGGACACTTTGTGCCATTTTTTGATATTTATATTTATATTACATTAATTTTTTAAAAATAAAAAATTACATTATCTTAACTTTAAAGTACATATTTATATTCATATAGGGATACAAAAAGTCGAGAATTAATCATAATGGTTTCCTTTTTAAAGATGAAATTTTTGTTGTAATGATAATTTGTTCATAATTAATAGTGATTAAATAATTACCATAAATTCTTGAACAATGCTAATACAGTATTTATTTTATTAATAGAAAGATAAAATAAATAACTTAATATATATTTATAAATTAATACAATATTATTTAATTAGACTGTTAAAAAATTATAGATGAATATTTCGTATAATGCATATGTGAAGGGATTAAACTCTAATTTCATCATTTTTTATCTCATTAATGATAAATAAATGTAATAATGTCAAAAATTAAAATAAATATATTTTAGGGTAATATTATTTTATAAAATTATCAAAATATCATAAAAATACTGAAAGATAAAAAGAGTATATCATATTTTCTAACATTTAATCCCTTTTCCATTTATGAGATAATTGTTTCCTTATTTGTAAAATTATTAACCCTTTTAGTCAATTTCTTTACCATGGTTAAGATTACAATTGGTAAATCAATGGGTTTAACCAAAAGATAATCTTAAAAGAAAAAACATATATAAATTTCATTATATAACAATATTTGAACCTTATCCATATTTTATTCTAACCTAATTTTATTTAGAAGCCTTTTTTATTGAGAATGATAAATTTTATTTTAATAATTTTTGTTATTGAAAGCATTTTTATTCAATACCTTAAAAAGGAAACAAAATCCATCATTATATGAAAATTATTTAATTTTTACGATTTGATGATTGAGTTTTATATAGTATTCATATAATGAATTAATTGATCATATTAAGTTATGGTTTGGGCCCTAAATTACATATTCCCTCAATCCATTAGTATATATCATGATAAAAAGTAATGAAGGTATTTTTATAAGGCCTTACACATGTATTTTTATGTATTAGTATGCAGATTTGAAGGTTTTTTTTTGATGTCTTGGTATAAGGCATAGACGGTGTTTCATAGATGTAAAATATTATGAAATCCATCATTATTAAATCAGTTAGTTTTTCCCATTTTTTTATTTTAATAGTTATGTTATTCATTGATATGTTTCTATATCATTTGATTTTTTATATGGGATTATCTAACTATCATTTATTCCTTCCATATTATCCATCTCTTATTTAGTTTTTACAATGTTTATTTCCTTATATAGAATACGAGATCAACTATTTATTATAATTCCTTTCCCTTGGATTCCAACTATTATGTTATGGTTTATAAATAGGGATATTCTGAAGGTAATAAATATATTCTGAAATAAAAATACTATGTTGTATTTTATGATACCCATGAAATGTCATATATAATAATTTATCTAGTTTCTCAATACTGCTAAACTATTTAGTACATTGGTATATAATCTCTTGTAAATAGTTCCAAAATAATAAACTAATAGTTATGTGCTATTGGTGTTGTTGTATTTATATTATTTATTATGGTTTATGTGTCTCATTCTAGGTTATTTATTACTTGTGTAATATTTCGTGGCCCGTGGAGTTAATTGATTAAACATATTTTTCTATGCTAGGTTATGCAGTATATATGGGTTATTTAATATATAATGAATCTTTGACATAATTCCCAATTTTATAGGTGGACTTAAAGGATATAAAATAATCCTTGGAGGGGAAGGGTGGATGACATCGCTCATTGGTGATGGATCTACATATGATAGTTAGCATCTTAGCTTAGTATAGACTACAGGGAATGTCATAAAGAATTTAAACATTGTTTATACATGTTCTTATGATGTAGAAATGGTGAAAATCCTTATTTATGAGAGTGAACCCATTTTTTAGGCATTCTAATCATGTGTACCATCTTAGGTGATCTAGTATTAATGGTCCATGGGAAAGAATCACCCTTAATGGTGGTTTTTGTGTTGTTCCTTAATAGTGGAATATATGTGGTTGTTAATGGTGGGTGGTGTGATATATCTTAACTGGGGTAATGTAATTGACTAGATATGACATTATTACAACAGTGTGTCAAATATGGTTTCACTGAGGGTTCATTACTACTTGATTATAACATAGTTAGTCATTATATGGTTTATTGTTACATACTTGAGAATTAGTGGTTCTTTATTATGATTGAATTTTCTATGTATCAAATGTTTATTTATTCACATAATCTTATCACATGTACCTTTAATATGTTTCACTAGATAGGTATAGAACCACATTTTTAGTCCCCAAGAGAGATGTTCTCACACCCTCATATGTTGTCAAATACCCTAGGGTTACATAAGAAAGCCTCACATATTGTACGTATAGGTTGGTATGAGGCCTATGTTTGATATTTCAATGGAATAGATGATTATTACTCCACAGATTGGTATGAGGCCAGACTGGGAGTTGTCAATAGATCCATTTTTCAAATATTTATCTTTTTTCTACCTTGTATATGTGATCGACCATATGGTTGATTGGTTTATACATTTACGAATGATTGTTTTAGTGCGTTATTTTGGTATAGATTCATTAAAATTAGTATTTTTATTGGATTATGTGTACTTTAATTGTTATTTTTACATGATTTGTTATTTATATGTTATTTTTCACTCTTATTGTTGGTGTAGTCTCCCTATGTCTATAACAAACCTCTCTTGCTAATCAAAAACCTCTTATATATTGTGAGGTTCACTTGAGGTCATGTGAAACAAAGGCTCAAGTCTGATGATATGGGTTGAGGTGTAACAACAATCTACTCAAATGGAATTTAAAAACAAATTTTAATTAATTAATATTTGGATTTTTACATTCAACCACCCTTCAAAACAATTAATTTGTTGATATTTCTATCAAGGAGGAGAAAAATTGAGGGCTCTTTTAACTCATCACATCCTAGTAATCCCTTATATCAACCTCAAATTTATGATTATTCCTATGATACCAGACTAGATGGGTGACCTTGTTTCTCATAACTATGTCCCTTTAACCCAATATTTTCCTTGTTTTTTCTTTATATGAATGATCATGTTCCAATTATATAGCTTACGATGATTTTATATTTGATAGATATGGTAAATACATCCCCAAAAGTGATACATAGAACACATTTTTCACTTGAGATGGGTGTGGAGGGAGTAATAATAAATAGTTTATGATGATGAAAACATAAAAGATATCAATGGATACGAATTACCATGGGATTAAATTCCCATTAATCTCAAATATCATAACCCTCTTCCAAATATATATCTAAAGGAACACATTTTCATAAACATAAAACTCTATATATCATCCATGATTATCTTTAAAACTCTACTTCTGATATTATTCCACATTCATATTTCACTAAATGGTTAGAAAGTTCCCAATAATTTAATTTAAAAGGTTATTATTTATCATCTTTTCTCTCTAAGATCAACTGAACATGTTAATGTTTTAATCATATTCCCATAAAGAGACCCATATGGTTCTATATGTATGATAGAATCTAATTTTTTGTTATATTAGAACTATAAAGGGGGTGGTTTTGAATTTAATATCCTTGGAAATATATTGAATAAGATATCATCATATCCATTGTTGTTTCAATGGTCCTCTTAGACTGAACATTTGTATGGGGATGATAAGTACTTCGAAAACACAACTCTTCCTCTAATTATTTTTTAATTTTTCTCTAGAACCTCATGGTAATACTCAGAAACTAATGAGATATAATGGATAGTGGTACTCCATTCATACATACAAAATCTCTAATATATGTCAAAGTAAGTTGGTTATGAGATAAATCCAATTTGATGGAAATAAAAATGTACAGCATCTATAAGATAATGGACTACACCCCAAATAATATTATGAACATTAGACTTATAAGAGAGTCCTATATTGAAATAATGGTTGAAATTTTACCATTTCCATACTTGTATGGGTATTGTTTGGGACATACCATTAGTCTTTTCCATTCATATTAAACTTTTTAGTATACCATGTATCAAGATATGTATTCCACAAATTCTATCTTCATGTTATCCCCCCTGAATATTTGTATTAGATTACCATACAGATTTCTATTTTCCATGTGCATAATTATGGATGAGATATGCATTTCATCCAAAAGTTCAATAATCAACTACATATTCTAGGGGACAAATATTTATGTTCTAATCATTTTTTTCATTATTATGAAATTATCACTAAAAAATATTAGATTAGGTTTGTATATATCTAGGTTATAATTATAGGATTATTTTATCATTATCTGGATTAATGTAAGAGTAGTCAGTTGGAAAAGATAATATTTCTCTCCTCATATGATGGAATATTAATCCATGATTATTAGTGTAAAACTAAAAGATTCTACGATTTTTTTTATTTCAACCTATTTAATTTCACTAATTTCTTACGATACATGAAACTCTTAGCCTAAATGCACCAAAATAATATTATAACATTATAACATATTTTTTACATTTTCAGGTATCGATTAGATTTAATACATTATGAAATTTATCTGATTCTCACATTTATAAAATAAAATAATTTTTCATCAATTAATTAGATGTGAAAGTAAACATCATTTGATATTAAAGGAATTTTTTTTCTAAAAAACGGTTTATAATATCATATGGAGTTTTTATATTAAAAAATTAAATCAATCACTACATATGAATTATGTTATGTATCATTATATATTATATTAATTAAAATGATTTTTCCTTTATCTAATAATATTTTCTTGACATGGGATAATAATAAAAAAATTATTCTTAAAAAGTATAATATTTCTTAAAAACGGTTTCTTCGTGTTTTACAAACATATATTAATTTTTATTTCTTCCTCTTTTATAAATATTAATTTAAAAAATTAACTAAAATATCTGAATAAAATACTCAAAATTATGTAAAATATAAATTTTAATTTTTTTGGAAAAGATTAGCTTTTGGTGATTAATGAAAAATATTGATATTAATTGAAAAACGTATTTTAGTTTAATGCATTTAAAAAGTCACTTTTTGATTTACAATAGTTTCAAATGTAATATTAGTTTAATTATATTATTATTAATCTAATTTTTTTAATTTTAATTATTATTATTTTCAACTATGATACAAAAAAATTTATACATAAGAAACCTTTTTCTTTGAAAAAATTAATTTTTATCACCCATGCATATTTGATTTGAAATTAAAATTTTCCAATAAAATTAATTGAATTTTGTAAAATTTATTAAATATTTTAAATCAATAAAATTAATATTAGTTAATAATTTCAACTAAATTTTTTTCATATATGATTAGAAAAAAAAATACATTATCGTTGTTATATTTAAAATGGAGTTTTTTTAGGGGAGTTATTAACAAAATGATAAGGGTATGTTTGAAAATTATACATTTCTAAATACTATTGGATAGAATTATTTTTACCATTTACTATCCTACCATATAATATATGTTCATTTCAAAACATCTTTCTTTGAATTTCTTTAATATATTTTATTCATTTAGGAAATCTCTAAATAGTTTCTTAATGGGTCATCTTCCCCACTTATAAAATTACACATCCTGTCATATCCAATACAAAAAAATGTTAATTGTTTTATCCATTACCTAAAAAAATCTCTCATTAAATCCCTCTTCTTGACCAATATCCCTAAGGTTGATTCAAAAATGACCCTTGGAAGGCATTAGTTGAAAACCAAAAGTGCTTTTCTGAAAAAGATGTAAAGTTCTTAACCATGAATTTTAATTTTTTTTCTTATACCTAATTAAAATATTATCAAAAAATGATGATATAATAATATAAATAAATAAAAAATAAATATATTTTATTATTTTAATGGAATATATTTCATCCAACTCTTATTCATTCAAATTGGAAAATGGAATTTCGATCATGTGTACGTTGGACTACCGCCCCATGAACAAGGGTAACTCGTTTTCCATCACCACATCTCATGGATGGATATAATAATGGATTTTAAAAATTTATATTTTATTTATGAATATTTATAATTAATTAATTATAATTAAATATTTTTCTTCTTACCTTCCAATCCATTACAAAATGATAACGTTTCTCGCTCGTATGTGTGGATGAACACCTCCAAAAAGCGATGTGAAATTGTTTTCCTTTTATTTTACATTGATGGTAAATAAGATAGAATAAATTAATTAATATGATATTTATGATATATAAAATATTATTTAAATGTGAATTAATATTTACCTTTATTTCATTCCAACCTTCTAGAAAATAGAAACAACATCCATACATATGTAGAACATGCTATCTCCATGAACATTATAATTAATTTTTCTATATAAAAAATTGATGGATGAATCTAAGAATATATTTAATAATAACATATTATATTTATATAGTGATTATAATTATAAATATTATAGAACCATGATAAACTTAAAAGAACCAAATTTATCAGAAAAAACATACAAGAAAAACAAGGCAATTAATTCTAATAACCATTCTTTTAAAAATGAATTGATAAAAAATGGGGGCTAAAAGACTATAAGTAAATCAGATATTGTTTGATATATTAGATTATTTTTCAATAATATATTTATAATAAACCATATTTTTTATATATTATGTTTGAACATGTATGAATAAATTCAAGAGTTGAGGTAATTTCTTTTTTCTCACTTTTACTTCTCGGAGACATATGTCGCATTCACCATTAATTTATTTTGATTAGTTTATATAATAACATTTGATAGTTTATATCCTGAATATAATTATTATAATGATATTAATAGTTTTAATTTTAGTTATTCCTTCATGTGGATTACATTTTCTAAGTTACCAATATGGAATGGGTTTTTTGCAATCTCATTATTTATTAAGATTAAATATGATTATACTTCTGATAATAGAATCTTATGATATATCTATCAATGAAATAAATAAATGTTTTACCCTTTGGATATTTCTATAAATTAAAATTTTTTTGTTTCATTTTACTCCATTTATCTACTCATGAGTCCAGAAGAATAGTTTTTATTAAAAATAGAATATATTTCTCTTTTAAGTAAAAAATCATTCACTTTCATGCCCATGTATTCTAAAATAGATTCAAAGAATATTTTTACTATTACATAATGATATTTTAATTTCACTTTTAAAATATTTTAATTTTTTCAAAAAAATATAAAAAGCGAACTAATTTCATTTTTTGAATTATGTCTGTTTCAATTTTTATGAAAAATGTAAAAGAAATGTTTATTTTAACATGCAAGACATTAACATTATTTTATGACATTATGGATGTTAAATGGTTTAAAGAATATATTAAATTCATTAATGGTTATTTTAAAATATAATAATTTCTTTGATGTTTTGGATATTTTTAGATATTGAAATGTTAATTTTAATGTTTAAATATTACCTTCATCATGAATGATTTTAATGATCTTGTAAGGGTATTTAACTTAATAAATGTCATAAAAACAATATTATACATATACTCTTATGGGGATATGATCAAAATAAACAATTATTATTATTTCTCTAGATGTTTAATGATTATGATAAATAGAATATTATGAAACCCATTCTTTTTTAAGGTATATGCTATGATGAATTCATGAAATTATTATGAAACCCATTTATTTTTCATAGGTTATGCTATGATGAAATATTAATGAAATATATATCCATTTAAGTGGTTACGATATTATTAATGTTTATTATTTTGGGTGTATAACTATATGATTTTATTTAGGTGATTTGTGGGACCATAATTATATATCCCTCCAATTTATTTTGTAATGATTGATATCTCATGAGATAAATAGGAAAATAATGGGAAGTGAACCTAGTTATGTAAGTGAATTTTCTATAATTATAGTCTTAGGAGTTTACGAAGACTAAAAATATTGTTTTTGGAAAGAAATGTTTTCACAATAATAGCTTTGTTCCCATGATTACTGATGATTTTGTTTTCTATTCTTATGTTTGTACCACATATATATGTCTTATGCCATATATATTCTCTCATTGATGATTTTATTTGATTCTTTTATGATTAATGTATTATAAACTAAAATAATTTATTATATATATTATTAGAATGATATATTCTTTTACATAGTATGGTTTTAAAATATTTTTCTCATGTTTTCATACACTTATTCTCATGTCATATTTATGTGATCATTGATATCTCCATTTTTTACCCTTACTGATATTCTTAGCTTACTATTTCTTATTTTCCCCTACCTTAGGTTATGAAGAATTTTATTATTTATTATATGTCTTTAAAGGGTTATAGTTATTAATAATATAGTTTCATATTATTTGTTTCACTTATGACTTAGTTGTTGATGTATGTATGTTTCTAAATACACTAAAACTTTATTTTCCACATGTGTATTTTTCTAAATATAAATTAATATTCATTAATAAATATGTAATATCTATGTATAAAAAGTATGGGTCATAATATTTGGTGTTAGAAGATAGGTTTATTTATCCTTTCTAACTAGGAAGAGAGAAAAAAATTATTGAGAATACAAGGTATAAGTCATTGGATTAGTATACGTATCAGAAAATATCTTATAATTTTCATGATAGATAGAGTCATTAGTTTACATGTAATTATATCCATTTTCGATGAAACAAGTGGATGTTGGTATATAATTGTTTCACCTAGTGGAAATAACACTAAAAGTGTAAATTGTACTTTCACTCGGTCGTTAGCTCGTGCAAGAAAACAATCCTTCTTTCACACATAGTTTGACACTACCATGGTATTGGTTTTATAAATTCCAAGACTTTGTATAAACCATAATGAATTATTTTAATAATTATCATGGATTACCTAGGTAATACCTAAGTTATATTAAATTTAAAATAAAAAATATGACTTAATCACCCTATAAATAATTATTCTTGATTATGTGGTTTTGTAATATGATTCTTGTGTATTACACTACGTTTTTGCATTATAATCAATGGTTAGAACCATAAATAACCATTTTAATGTAGAATATTATGGGAAATTTAATGATTATCATCATGAACAAACAAATTATATGGGAGATATAGTATAAAATGTACTTTATTTTCTCTAAACACTTTCCCAATCTATGAATCATGATAAACTTATAAATGAGAAAAGTAGATAAAGATATTCTATTAAAACCTTCTAGAGGAGAACTCCACCATCATTTATAGGTTCTATTGATCCACTAGTATATGATAATTGTATTATTACTATTAAAAGGGTATTTTTTATTATTAATTATTTAGATCAAGAACAATTTATTTTGTCTATCTATCCTTTTAATGGAGAGGAAGATCAATTATAGAATCTTATCATTAATAATGGTAAATAGGATGAAATTTAATCCAAGGAGTGGTATGAGTTCAAGGGATTGATTTTTAAAAAATGAATTCCTTGTTTTCATCATATAAAAATAAAGAGGGAATTAATTGAGCTAAATTAGATGGATGATGAATCCATTGATATATATAATGAATATCTTACAAAACATGATATATATGATTCTACAATTATCATAAAAATAATAATATAAGGTTTATAAATTATTAATTGGCTTAAAAATACTATGAATGTTATTTTCCATGAGATACTTCAATGGATATGATGAAATCATTCAAGGTTCTATTAAGATGGAATTGGATATTAGAGTTACCCATCAATATCATGGTTTTTATAAGGAATTAAATACATAATTTGAATAAAATAATAAAAACCATTGAGGTAAGATGATGAGATTCCCTTCATACTCATAGTGTAGAAGAAAAAATGGAGGAAATTTATTTAGGGTACTAGTAAACCGTTTATGTGTGTAATTGAACGTCATTGAGATGATTAATGCTAAAGTTATGGGATAAAGTTATCTAATTATGTAAATCAAGGGAATAAAATACATAATGTTCCATCCCCACACATATATTTCAAATGAAAGGAGTATAGTCATTATACTGAAATGTGATAAAATATAATGGTTAATGATGATTATTGGGGTCTAAAATCTTTTATGTTGAAAGATAATTTGAAATATCAATAGATCAAAATTTCTAATAAGAGGTATGATAACAGTGTGATAATTTGAGGTTTGCCGAAGGGGACTTCCTCCACGGTTGAGGGAGGTCAACTGTAAAGTGAAGTCTATCCCTTTGCGCATGGATGTGGAATCTTGTTTAGAAGCAAAGTTGGATTCTAAACCGAGGAATATGGAGTCTCCTGTCAAAGGAAGGTGCTCTGAGGTGGCTGGCTCGGCTTTGGATGGTAATGCAGCTAAGGTTTGTAAGGTTACTTTTGAGAGTAATATTGGTTCTGAAGCTTTAGTTGAGAAGAAACATGAGGCTAGCTCGAACATGGATAGTTCTAAGGAGTCCATGGGTTTGGATCCTAGGGCTCAGCCTTTTCTGTCATTGAGTAATAGATTCGACTACATTTTGGATGCTGTGATGACTGAGTGCCTGGAAGAGGGGGGTATTTCAGGATAGGTGAATAGTGAGAAATTCTCAGAGGATCAGCCGGTTGGTTGTTTGGAGATCGAAGTTGTGGAGGCTCTTCAGGAGGGAGACAAAGTTCAAGGTTCCACTGGCTTCCCCTTGACTGACAATTTCCCTGATGCCAGGAGCTCCACTCTGGTGGAAGCTAATAGAAGTCAGAAGGAGCAGGCTGATGGTGGCTGGAAGGAGTTTCCTGTGGCGACTGTGGATAATGTTGTCTTAGTGGGGGTGTTACTGCCTTTGTTGGAGAACTCAGTTCCTGATTCAGGTTTGAGGGACCAGGCTAGAAAAGGTAGGGAGAACCCCGGGGGAGGGAAATAGAATGTGAGTGGACCAACTGGTCGTTCTTTCAGCGATGTGGTCCAGAGTGGGAAGCAGACTCTTGTTACTGTTTAAGGGCATATTCCTTCAACTCCAAGACATCGGCCAAGGAAAGACTACTCATATCTCACATGGCCAATGATGACCCATTCCACCTATAAGTGGAAAGATAAGGTGACTCTGTCCTTTGAAAATAATATCGTGATCGAGAGGGCATCACCGGACCCAGTTCTGGAGCAGCTCAGGAACCGGGTTCAAAGTGCTTACTACTGGAGGCCAACAGATTGGGAGACGGCCTCACCGACTAGTGAAGATGAGTCTGGTTGGGGATGCATAGAGGAGTCCTTCTTTAATGACATGTAATCTGTGTTTGTAAGTTGTTTTTGTCTGCATCTTGTTTGGTTTTGTGATTTTTATTTGGGTACCGGTACCCGCTAAACCGGCTTTTTGAAATCAAAAAAAAAAGTATTTCCAGGAGGCTATATACCAGGGAATTTATTTCTAAAAAATATCCTTTGGGTATTTAAATTACACCCAAATGATTAGATGTTGAAATAGTAGTGAAAATGTTTAATTTTATGATAATAACATATCTTGTATATGATTCTTCTCTAATAGAAGTTTTTGAGAATATGTTTCTTGAAAATCATGTAATTATTACTCTATTTGAATTTGAATTTATATTAGGAATGGATTCAATTTCACTATTCCACCCAACACCTTTTTTAGGGGTCATGATAAGAAGGAATGTTTATAATCCCCATGAAATTTATATTGGTTGTGATACGATGATTGTATTATGATTTTTGTGGAACACATCTATATGATTTTCACTATGTTTCTAGTGTGTCAATAATTTTATTTCCCTCCAATTAAATTTGTAATGAATGATATATTGTGAGTTAAAAAGGACTATAATAAGAAGAGAACCCAGTTCACTATGCGATTTTCTAACATTATAGTATTGGGTTTGAACCATGAAAACTATCATGGGTTTGGAATTTATTCCACTCAATAATGATAATCATATAAAATAGATTTTACTATTAAGGAAATGATTTTCCCAATTTATGTGAGTGCTACAAACCTAAACCTTATTCCAAAGTTATTATCTCATGGATCAAGATATTTGATTCCTTTAATATTTATGTTCTATTAACTACCATGATTTAATTCATGTCCCAAGATAATTAACTATGTTATACAGTGTATTTTTATTAGATTTTATTCTCATGTTTTCATAACCTTATCCACATAATATGATTAGGTAATCATTTTTATCACCCTTTTTAAACTTACTAAGCATCTGAGATCACCCTTTATTATGTTTATCGTTCCCATGTTTTGAAGAAAAATATTATTTATGATATTTCTTAGAAGGATTATTGTTATGAGGAATATAGTGGGAGATGTGGAAGATCACTTATGAACAAGTTATTTATGTATCATTGTCCTTGAATATACTAAACCATTACGATCATCATTCATATTTTTTGTAAAAAAATGAATATTCATCAGTTAATTTGAAAGATATATTTATGCAAAATATGATTCAGTATAATTAGATCTTTTGGAATCCTTATCATTGATAAAGTATCAAAGTATTTCCCATATAGAACATTGGAAACATTATTTGTCTACCATGATTGGTATTGTAATGAGAATTCATAAAATATTTTAAATTGCAACCATATCCATTGGAGAATATTAATCTCTATATTTAATGTTATATATTTCATTCTATAGTGATTAATATATATATAACACATTTCTCCTAAGAGTCATTTCTTTTGAATGATTATTTATAATATCACTATAGCCTATATAAAATATTGTGATGAGTAATTTTTCTATTAGATCGTTAATTCATATGAAGAATATATAATTACCTTACCATTATTTATGACGATATGGCCCAATCCCTTTTTAACAAATTACATTATATTAAACACCCTTCCCAATTAAAGGGTAATGTAACTATAAGAGAAATAAATGACTTCATTTTTAGTTCCTTAAGTTATTATTCACATTACTATATCGAAATGAACATCAATCCATTATATTATAACATGGATATTGGTCTCTATAGGCACAAAAAATTTCTCGAAAATAATTCTTAATATCCGTCAAACCCATGATAACAGGGAATTTAAATTACAATGGCCATTTTTTAACATTGATTGATAACTTCTCTCCTTGAGGATTCTACTGGTATTCCTATTTCACTATTTACATACTTAAGAAATATAATTTTCCCTACCATAATTTAAATATTAATATTTTAGTATACAATTTCACTTTTATCAAGGAATTTAACCCAAATAAAAATTCATCTTCATACTCTTCTATTTTTTGTGAATATATATAAATATCATTCATAAATAAAACCACAAATTGATCAAGGTAGTCTTAAAAACTATTCATTATTACATAATGATATCATGATAATTCATATATCCAAAGGATATTTAGATAAATACCAAATGTATATGCATCAAATAAATAGTTTTCTTCAAAATATCCCCCTTGTGAACATTAACTGATGAAATCCAGATCTATGTCAATATATGAGGTCTATTAAGATCCTTAGAGTTGATAAAATAGATCATCTATACATGTATATGATAATCTTTTTAGATCATTATTTTATTATATTCATGAGAATCAATTTAGAGACACAATGATCCATCCTTATTTTTGAAAAGGGGTATTGGTTCATCCCAATATGAACTTGTCCAGAGTTCAAAACCATTGTCTATATTTTTTGAAGCTGCCAATTTATTTCAAACAATTTCAATGGAAACCATTACACAAGTTTTTGTTATGATAGGCATGTATCCACATATGATTATTATAGAAAAATAATCCCAATTATATGGGATAATTTTAAATATTTTTTATAGATAAAATAAACATACTCTTATATACAATAGGAATTTCATCAATGCTGACTTCCGACCAAAACAATTGAGTAATGATTCCCTTAATGTCAAGTGTCATAAATTATATCATAGAAATTACATTAATTGGTATTTAATAACCATTAAAGAATTGATACAATAAAATAGGATTATTTGGGATATGAAATGATATTTTCATATCCTAATAGTTGATTTTTGGTTAATGTGTAGAAAGTTAATCAACACCCAATATTAAGATAAATTAATCTAAAGGAATATGAATCATATTTTCAAGTAATATATTCTTAAAAATTCAAAATGATGATGATTTTAATATCTTAGATGTGATCATTATTCCTCCAAGGGTTTTCATAGATAATTTATTATCAATTTATTAGGGTAGTGATTTAGACGTATTAAAAAAATTATGATATAAAAGAATGGATATGAACATGAATCAAATAATGTAGTTACATATTTCGAATATAGATCTTGTGTTCCTCACATCACTTAATTATGCTAATATAACTCTACAATAGTGAACATGAATGCCCTTATATGTTACCTTAGTTTGGGGTTCACAGTTAATCCAAAGATGGCCTAAGGTTTGAAAAAACATGTTCCATTTATGTGAATCCCATCTATCTAGGGTTTCTAGGTTTTATGGGATGGGTGAATAGTTTGGGAAAACGGTGCACCAATCGTGTAGTACCCCTCTTCCAAAATTTTATAATCTCACACAAATATTACACAATGTAAAGGCTGAACAAGATACACTCAAAAAAGGAAACATAGTAACTGAAAATGAGCATGAGACATCTCCAGCAAAGGTCAAGATCTTACAATCTCCCCACATTGTAACAGATCATCCTCAATCTATACTCCCAATAATAAATATTATTATGTGGTAAAATGATCAGTCCATTGAACCCACATATCACCTTATATCTCCCAAGTTTCCTCCTAAACACACCCATGTTTCCACATCACATGAACTATAGGGACTTTCTTAGCTAGCATCACCTTTTCACTATGATCCAACTCACGTATCAGATGATCCTCAAAGGATGCATTGATCTTAAGATCAACACCATCCACATCAATCAAATGAGAAGGTTCAAGGTGATTCTTATGATATTGTGACACATGAAAATCATCATTCATAGCACTAGACATCTATTTAAAATCCAATCGATATTCCACCAGCCTCAATTCTCTCCACAACCTCAAACGGTGCTGAAAACTGTGGTAACAACTTTCCCTATCTCTATGTCCAATGGTGACCCAATATAAGCATCACTTAAAGGAACAATAAATTATACTATGTAAAATCTAGTGGTCTTCAATGTCTATTAACATATGAATTATGTCTTCTCTAATCCATCTCCAAACATTTTTGAATCATCTGAACCTTCTGTAACATCCTCTATATGAGAATTGGTCTCAACATCTCTTACTCACCAACCTTTATCCAACATAGAGGTGATCTTCGTGGCCTACCATTAAGGTAATATTATGGTTCCATTTGTATATTTTCTTGATAAATGTTATTATAGAATAACTCAATGAGAACTAAGTTATTATTTCAAGACCCACTAATGTCAAATAAACACGCTCGAATAATATCATCAAGAACATATATATGTTGTTACAACTTCACATCTACTTGTGGGTGGAAAGTTGTACTCAGTAATAAATTTTTACCTAGTTCCTTATGCAAGACCTTCTATTAGTTCAAAATAAATAATGATTATTATTATGAAACTATTGTATGTGGAACCCCATGCATATGGACTATCTATAAATAATATATGTCTCTCAACTGTTCCACTAAGAAAGTATCTTATATAGGTAAGAAATGTGATACTTTCATCATTCTATCCACAACCACCCAAATAAAATCATTATTCTGAGGAATCCTAGAGAGACCAACCAAAAATTACATGGTAACATTATTATATTTCTATTATGGAATGGGAAATAGTTGTACTAAACCACCAGATCATTGATGTTCAGTCTTCACTTTTCGATAGGTGTAACATAGTTTCATAAACCCTTCTATCCCCTTTTTCATACCCTACCACCAAAAATGTCATTGTAGGTCAAGGTACATTTTGGTCACACCTTGAGAAACATTCCACTTAGATGCAGGACATTCATGAAGCAAATCACCCTACTTGATCATATTCATAACAACTCAATTCCAGACATAGATGATCACATCCTCTACTATAGACCTATTTGAAGGTGACTCCCCACCTTCAAGGATTTACCTCAAGGGAAAACATTCTGGATCCTCATACTTATTTTATTTAATCATGATAAAAAGTGTATACTCCAATGAAATTGATATGAGAGTCATATACATATTACCCTCTTGAACCAAAACATGTATCTTAGCCAGTAAAGTCATAATTTTTCACTCTTCACTAGACTCTTAATCTCCATGAGTATGAGTAGTCCAACTTGAATCATCAACTACATTATTTTTTATTAGGAATATATGTTAGACCAATGTCTAATGAATACATATACTCAACCCACCACCACTATCTAAAAATAAAATATCATTGTGAAATAATATACATTAATCTCTTATGATTAGTGTACACAATTAACTTCTCGCACAACAGATAATGACTCAAACACATTAAGTAATGAACAACTATTTTCACCTCGAGGTCACGCGTAGGTTAGTTTTATTCCTATGGACTTAACATTGGAGAACTATATTCCAAAACATGATCTACCTAAATTAATATTACTCTATGTATGATCCAAGAATCATCACAAAGCACCACATACTCTGTGCCTGGATCAGGTAGGATCAATATTGGTATCACTATGAGACACTTATTCAACCCCTGGAAAAAATTATCACATGATCTAGACAATCCAAACTTCACCCCATTATTTTTCAAGCCTGAAATTTGTTGTACCAATTGGGAAAATTCCTAGAAGAAATTATGATAATAACATGAAAACTGAAGAATTATGTCAATATTGAATATGTTCTTGTACTTCTCCCAAGAAAAAACTTCTCAAACCTTAACTAGGTCCACTGAAATACCTTACTCTAATATAATGTGACCCAATAAGTGCACCTAAAAATCCAAAAGTTACACTTAAAAAGCATTACATATAGAAGATTCTCTCTTAGTGTACTCAGGATGATGTCAATATGTTGGTAATGATTTTAGTGAGTCTTAGAGTACAGTAAGATGTCATCCATTATCACAACCACAAAACGATCCACATATGGTTGGAAGATTCTGTTCACCATTCACATAAACATTTTTGGTGCATTCATCGGCCCGAATGAAATAATGAAGATCTCATAATGGTCATAGATAATTTTGAAAGTAATCCAAGGTATATCAGATGGCCTAACTATCAACTGATAATACCCTGATCTCAAGTCTATCTTGGAGAAAACACAAGTTCCACTAAAATATTCAAAAAATATCATCGATAAGCAGAAGATAATATCTGTTTCTCATTGTCAACCAGTTCAACTTCAGGTAATCAATACATAAGTGTAGAGTTCTATTATCCTTCTTAGACAACAATACTTGAGAGCCCCATGGAAATATACATGGATTGATAAACCCCATATCTGTCAACTCTTCAAACTATGTATTTATCTCTTGAAGTCCTATTAGTTTCATTCTTTATAGTGGAATAGAAACTAGTTCATCCCTTGGAAGGAGCTCAATTTTCAATTCTATTTCTCTCTTAGGTGGAAGCCCTGAGATGTCTTAAAGAAATAACTCCTGAAACTGGTCCACTATGGGTGGGAATATATTCTTATTTACACCTCTGTTATCCAGTAATATACTAGAAACTTTTTTGGTGATCTCCCATAATTTTTGGTGTATTGGACTTGCATGACCAAGAATTATATCCCACTCCCTAGGGTGAAAATATTTTTTACCCATAGGATATGTATACATCACCCTCTAGTGGTAACAATCAATGTGGTATTGGTATGCTATTAACAAATCCATATCCATAATTAGGTCAAAGCCTCACATATCAAGGATGTAAATATCCAAACTAAAAATATACTCACGTGCCTTGAGAGAACACCCCTTACATGAAATTTTGTCTCTTGGCCATACTCCAAAAGGTGTACCTATCATTATAACCCCACTCCACAACTCCACCACCATGATCAGAGAATTAAAAATTTTGGAAAATATAAAATAATGAGAGTAAATGGTATCAAATAAGGAACTAGAAAGTGTATAATATATAATATTAGTACCTATAACTATCGATGGTCGAGACACAACATCCAAAAGTATAGTCAAAACTACATGAAACTATTCTACACCACTCTACAATTATATACACTCTTTCCCATAGGCATCATTTTCACTAACTCTACTTCCATGGTGAGTAGAAATCTAGATACCAAACTGATACGGTGTATAATATCCCCTTAAAACACTATGATTCTTCCATGATATTCTATGATACCGATTTATCATGTGTTCCAAAATAACTTATATATATGTCCCATATTTATGCAAGCTCGAAACTCTACCAGTGGTCAGGGTAAATGTCTATGAAAGTGAACCGACCCACCTCACTAGTGGAAAATAAATTCTATATATCTCAACTAACTAATCGTTCACCTACCCACCCTTCTTTATAAATCTCTGGTTATCATTCTTATAATGACACTTACTACCATCATAAGACATACAACTAAATCTTCTAGAATAAACCACATGCCCTCCACTCGAAGCATCCTTCTCATTCCCATATGCTATGAGAGCCTAATACATCACCTCATAAATCATTTTTAACTAAGGAATTAATCTCAAATTTAAATCCATCCTTGAAATCCATTCTGTAGTTTTCTTTTTCCCTACTAGTGCTAGAGCAAAGTGCTAGATGTCAGTAAAATAACAAGCATAGTCCATCACGGTCATACCCCCCTGAGTCAACCACATGAACTCAAATTCCCTCTCATATCTAAGTGTCTCTAGATAAAATTTCCCCAAATAATTCTCCAGAAATTCCTTCCACACCATACCATCTACTTTCCCAGTCTGATATTGAATATCCCACTAGAACTTCACTGATCCTTATAACATATATGCATCAAACTTGACTCTATTCTCATATGAAGTCTCCAAATGGTCATTTATAGTCTGTATAGACTCAATCTATAACTCTTCATCCTTAGTTCCATCGTATTTGGTGAAATTTGAAGGGTTCTATAACTAAAAATCATGTTCTATGTAAGAAATACTCTTCACAACTCACTATGGGTCTCTATCATTAAACTGCATGAAGTGAGAAAAGTTCTAACAGAAATTCCCTCTAGATCCACCACCCAGCACTGTCAGTGCCTCAAGTTCAACAACTGTGTGATGATTTATAGACATAATCTCATGATGATATATCAAAAAACATCATCATAAAGTCATATATCTATAGTGACAAACACACGTCCTAAGACATGTAACACAACTTTCATCAATTTAAAATAGTCTCTTCATATTAGAAAAATTTTTAATTTCAATTACACAAGTTGGGAAAAACATTTCAATTTCAATAACTTACCCAAAACCTATTTCTCGTGTGTGCCTAAAATGATACATTTCACACAAATAATTATGAGATCCTATAATGATGAATGCATACTCAACTATTATGGTCTTAGTAAATATCATGAAAAATATTTCTATCACACAACAAGTGCATCATTTGTGATGAAATAACATCCAATTATAACAACATATAATAATATTAATAATAGTAATAATAATAATCACACCATGGGTACCTATATTTTACCCTTGTACGTGGGTTATCAACTCGCTTCCATGATCTATCAACCAGGCCTGACTCATCCTATTATTCTATCTACCCTTCTCAAATAGTAAGATAAAATAAAATGAAAATAAAACCCCTATGATACCACTTTGTAATGTCCCAACATGGGTTCCAAACAGTATTTCCCTAAGTCAGTCATTTATATGAACTTAGGTGCACCTCCATGTACGTGAGAGTCTACTAACTAGAAGTGAGGGTCTAGTATCGATCATGGGGAGACTATACACTCCTTATCAAAGTATTACAAAAATATAAATACAAAAAAATTCCCAAATGATATAAATACAAAATAATCATATCAATATCAATTTATAGAAAAAATAGGAATAAAATATTCAAAACTAAAGCAGAAGATATGTCATGAAAAGTATGCGTCTAGTACCAACTACAAATCCTAAAATAAAGACATTGGCAACTCCAAAGAGGGTCTCGATACCGAGTCTAGTTCCCTCATCCATTATCTATCCTGACTTATCCATTTAACATAATCCATTTTTCCTTATACTACTTTATAAACATGAAGTATATCAGGGTACTGATCAGGCAGCTCGAGTTGAGTGTGGGTACATCTCTACAGGACACCATCAATGAAGTCTAGACAATATCTATTCAATAATAGTGTATAAATTTTTATAAAGAATAATTTAAAATGAATAATGTAATAATTTATGATATTTCATTATTATTTAATTAACCACATATACCCTTGGGATCTGAAGGATATCAAACCATCAATACCTTCTTCAAAACATGAAAGATTCTAAACTATATCACAATACAATGTTTATCATTTATCATTTCATTTAAAATAATATCATGACTAATTGGTGTAATATACTGACATTTTATGGAGATGTATTAAGTTAATTTATAGATACTCTTTTCCCTTATTTTCACTATATCTTTTTTTGATTTTACCTTGGGTAGTTTTTGGGGGAAATTGTAGAATTTTTAAAGGAAGAGGGTTAGTGCACAATTGGGGCATAGTTTTTCGTAACTGTGAGCCCAGATAAGAAATTCATGTGAACCTAAAGAGAGGGGATTCACATGGCTAGTGCATAATTTTTAAAATTGTGTCCTCTCTTATGAGTAACATTTAAACTCCCTAGAATATGCGCAGGGTTAAGGAACACCATTTGAAAAACTATGCACCACTTACTAGGACACCGTGCAAACTGTTTTTGCTAACCTGAAAATTGGTTTTTAAAATCCCAAACCCCTCGTCCTTCAGTCTAACTCATCCCAATTCTAACCTAAATGATTTATCTCATTTCTGGAGGATCTCATATGGATTATAAGGCCTTCAGTCCTCTATTCATGGTGAATTGAAACCCAGATTGAAGATATATACAACTCTCAGTAAGAGATCCTTATCCAGTATGGTTCATCTGGCTCTCTTATATTTCTCTGATTATTTTAAGGTATATTTTCCTCTATTTGTAATGGATCTATGTCTTGGTTTTTTGGATCCTGATTAATATGATCCTGGATCTATGTTTGGATCTAGATATCTTTATTCACCATGATCATCATTTTTAGGATTCAATTGGGGATTTCAATTTGTGAGTATTCATCATCAATCATGAGGTAGGTAGTCTAAATTCAAATCCCATATCCTTGAATTCAAATTTCATGTATGTGTTGTGAGATTTAAATTGGTACTTTTAAAAATTGACTCTCGAATTGAATAAATTAATTGATTAATTAATTTATGGAATCATGGAACTGATTAATGGGATATTGGGTTTATTGGATTGGAATAATTAATTGGTTAACTAATTAATGGGATATTGGGATTTTGGAAATTAGATTTATTAATTGGTTATTTAATTAATGGAACTTTGTTATTATGGAATTGATGGGAAATTGGAATTGTGTAAGTGGTCAATTAATGTGTGAATGAATTAATTGACCATGAGAATTATGATATGTTTGACTTAGAATTAAATGGTTAAAGGGGTTATAATTTAAATAATCTAAATGATTTAATGTTTTATTTTTTCATATTATTTCATGTGATTGAAGTATTGAATCATGAATTGTTGTGATAAATTGTAATTGTACCATGATGTGAAATGTTGGAAAAAGGATTAGTGTTTATTAATCTATAAGATGTGATATAGGTGAATTGTTTGATTGATTGATAAATTTGTATGGGTCATGGAATACTGATTCAAAAGGGCGTAGTGATAAATTGATATATAAGAGTGGGACAAATATATCTAATTCAACCCCACACTTGTGTGATTTATTTGATATACGATTGTGGTACACAGACTGTTTTTTCAAAATCCAACTTGTTTGATTTATTTGATATGAGAGTGTGGTACATAGACTACTAATTCAAAATCCCAATTGTGTGATTGATTTTATAATTGAGTTGTGGGATATGTATTGTTGTATCCAATACCCATAGGGTCCTGAGCATGGTGATCTAGTCCCAAAATTTTGGTAATGGAATATGGTTCCAATTGTACATAATATGAATTGAAATGAAATTATAATTGATAAACATTGTATAGTGATTCGTGATATCCCATGAGTATAATACAGAATTCATCATGGTCCAAAGATGGTATTGTGGTTCAGGTTTCCTTAGGAACCCAAGGGTTTATGTGGATAAATAATGAATAATTTAACATTTTCAAACTCTTTAATTTATTGTTTATATTTTATTCTTTATACAACTTCATACACTATTATTCACTAAATATTGAGTTATTCATCATTGATGGTGGGCTACAAAGTTGTAATCACACCCTAATCTGGGTTCCTTATTAGTACATAAATGGACTACATGTTTTCATAATAGGATAAGGGGAAGTGTCCTATGTAAGAGGGATGGTTGGGATGGAGCATAGATGATAGAACCAAACATGATTTGGAACTACCTTTTGAGTTGTTTGTGTATTTATTCATTTTGGGTTTTTTCATATTGACACATAACCCATATTTGAGAATGAAATATCTACTATATTATTTTTGATATTATAACCCATATGTGACACTTTTTTGGATTGGATTTTTGTTATATCATTTTTTTTTATCCTTATTTATTTCCTCTAATGTGATAATTTGATAGAGGGTATAATATACCAATGATCGATATTAGACCCTAACTGCTAGTTGGTATCCTTTGGTATACAAAGAGGTTCACTAGAGGTTATGTGACAGACTAGCTCAGGGAATGAGTGTGTGGCACTCAGTTCAGAACGTTAAAATGTGGTATCAAAGGATTTAATTTAATTTTTTGTTATCCTACAATTTGGGAAAGGTAGATAGGAGAATAGGATGAGTTAGGCCTTAGTTAAGAGCTCATTAATAGGGGTACCAAACAAATGTATGATGGTAAAAATCGTGTCCCTAGGGAGGGATTGTTGTTATTAATGTGTTCTATTACATTTGGATGTTATTTCAACTCGAGTGATGCACTTGTCGTGTGATGTGATTCTTGTTTCTGATATATTCTTAGATTTTACTCATGTCCCATTATGGAATGAGAGTTAATTATTCATGGATCATTCTAGTTACTCAATATTATCATTTTACTTGCATCATTTTTAGGCACCCATGGGAAAATGGGTTTTAGGTAAGTTGTTGAAACAGAATGGGGTTTTCCTTGATTGATCAATTGAAATGAAAATAGTTCCTAATATGAAATTAAAATATGTAAAATGATGGAAAATGTGAATAAATGGTTATCTAATATCAATATTTTGTATTAGAATGACTTTACCCTTTTTTATCCATAGCTTAGATGTAATATAGTTAAGGGTAGTGATAGAGCCTCTAATTTGAACATTTAGAGGTATTTGGGGGAATGCATTCTGACATCTTTTTTGAATCCCTCATATATAAATGTGTTCATGTTGTTTTATGAATCCAATAACATGTGATTGGAATTATATATACATGCCTCTACAATGACACTTGTTGAGAAGATGAAAATAAGTTATGGATGGAAATTATTCACACCCAGTGGAACTTGAGGAACAAATAGTGTTGTTTGAGGAATTATAAGATAATATACAAGATAGCATTGCTCACTTCAGGCAGTTTATGGAAAGAGACCCAGTTTGGGTTTTGAAGAGTATGTATGATCTGAACTAGGAGTTCCAATTGTAGCACATTATGACATTTATCAGAGGGGATGGACCTGAGGTAGCTGAGTTCTGGATAGAGTCCACCCAGACTATACTTCACCACATGGAGACTCCTGTTGAGAAGAAAGTAAAATTGGATACCTATATGTTACATGGTTTGGTGAAGTGTTGGTGGTATCTCTATACTTAATAGGGATAACTAGACAATATGGAGTGGAAGGAGTTTTAGGAGAAGTTCATGGAGAATTTTTGTCATAAGATGATTTGGTAGGGGAGAGAAGCATAGTTTCTGAGTTTGACTCTAGGGAGTATGACCATGATGGACTATAATGGTCACTTTATAGGTTTGTATTTCTATATTCCATCAGTGTATGGAGATGATTCTACTGCCAAAAAGTGGGTTTAGGATGGCATTAAATGTGAAATTAAGTCATAGGTGAATACCTTCAGGCTAAAGAAGTTTTCAAAAGTGGTTAATTAGGATCTCATTTCTGAGGGTTACCTGGAAGAGGCTTCTAGTGGATGATAGGGTGTTTTAGTTGGACATTATGGAGGTATGACATCAGATTGAATGAATCTTTTTTATGAGAATATTGACAAGATAATTTGAATGAATTTTGGCCAAGTGGAATGGTCAGTCACACATGACCTTTCTCAAGTGACCTGTCACCAATGTGGTAGTTTGGGTCAATTTTGTAGACTGTTCCCCCAACCAATGGTAGAATTTATAGCTTTTGGAAATATTGAATATCCATAGTGGTTTTTTAGGAACCTGGCTATATTATTAGTGATAGAGAATATAGGAAGAATCATAGTGAGGTAAAGGGATATTCTATACTGTATCAGTCTGCCGGTTAGAGTTCTACAGGTATTGGAAATCGAGGCAATAAATGAGGTGTTTATGGGTAATAGTGATTATATTAGTAGATTGTTGCATCTTAGGGGACTTAGATTTAATAACAAGGAAGAATTTTAGGATAGTTTCATTCCACTTATCCTACATTAGTGGATAGTGGGGCTGGCCCATTAATAGTTATTACTACTATTCTTGTAGCTTCTATTCTATAAAGTGACTTATTTGATATTGTTGCATCCCATTCATTTATATCTTCACAACATGTGAATGGTTTGATACTAGTGGTGGAGTTCATGATCATGGTTAAGATAATAGATGCACATTTGAGAGTACAATTGAGAGATATTTGTTTGTATAAAGTTTGTTCTCTCGAGGTTGTGGAGTATCATATCAGTGTTGATCTTTACATCATTTACATGTTAGGATTTGACCTAGTTATGGGTATGTAATTGTTATTAGTATACTAATCATATATAGATTTTTACCACAAGAAACTATCGTTTACAACTCATGAGGGTCACAAATATGTTACCCATTGAGAGTGGGGTATCTAGGCAGTCCAAGTAGGGAAAATTGATCAGAAACTTAGGCAGATCACCGCCCAGGTTTCTAGACTTTTACTGGATTAAAGGGTTGTAATGAATTATTTATTTCCTACTATAGTGGATAGGGTTTATGATGTGTTTCTTGAGTATTTCCCATGGATTCCACTTTAAATAGATGTGTAGTTTATGATTGATATCCTTCTAATAGGTGATCAAGTTTTAATTCCACCATAAATAGTATAACTAATAGAGATTAAATTGTTAAAGACTCAATTAGAAGATTTGATGGATAATGGGTTTATCCATCTGAGTACACCTCCTTTGGGTTCTCTAATTTTGTCTATTATAAAGGTTGATGATACTCTATACTTATGTGTTGATTATAGAAATTTAAACTAGATGAATATGAGGAATTGATATCCTTTTCCATATATCAATGATCTATTTTATAAGTTGAAGGGACCTTGTGTCTTTTCTAAGATCGACATGAGATCAAGGTATAATTATTTGAGAGTCTAACTTTTTGATATACTAAGAACTAAATTTAGAAACATGTATTTCATTTATGAGTTTTTTGTAATGTCGTTCGGGTTGATGAACACACTAGCAGTGTTTATGGCCTTGATGAAAAAAATTTCCCATCAATACCTAAATTTGTTTGTGGTAGTATTTGTTGATGTCATCTTAGTGTACTCCAAGAATCATGAGGATCATTCACAAAATTTTAAGATTATCCTAAGTATGTTGATAGGTAATAGGTCGTACATAAAGATATGTAAGTATCAATTTTGGATTAATAAGGTACACTTCTTGGGCCACATACTCTCGGAAGAAGGTGTGTCAGTGGACCCACAGAATGTTCAAAAAGTGGTTTCATGGGAGCATCCTAAGAATGTTTTCTCTATACATATATTTTTGGGGTTAGAAAGATGTTATTGGCGGTTCATCTAGGACTTTTCCCATTTATCAGTACCACATTTGGGCTTGAACAAAAATTTAATAATGTTTGAATGGTTTGGATCATGTGATAATTCCTTCCAAGAGCTGATGAAGCATTTGAGTATGGAATTATTCTTGATCCTACCTGAGCCTTGTGAGGAGTACACAATGTTTTGAAATGCCTCTAGAATCAATAGTGGAGCATTATTTATTTAACTAGATCATATTTTGAAGTATGGGTCATAGAAGCTGAGGTCACATGAATGGTACTACCCTACACATGACCTTGATTTAGCTACAATGGTTTATGATTTGAAGTGTTGTAAGAATTATTTATTGGAATAAATGTTTAATGTGTATATGGTTCACAAGAGCTTAAAGTAAATATTTTCCCAATGATATTTGACTCACCAATATGGGAGAGGTTTTGATTATACGAATTCATTCGACATTGATCTAGAATATGTTCCCTAAAAAGAAAATAGTATTATAGAAGATTTAAGTAGGACAACTCAGACTCAAGAAGTTTGGACGGCTAGTCCTATGTGGAATATAATGAATTCACTGGCTGATATACATGTTTTAGTTTTGGAGGGATAGGATTAGTTGACACTTGTATTAGTTTTATTCGAATCAACTCTTTTGGGAAGGATCAGGGACAGATAGTATGAGGATCTATAGTGTTTTTACTTGAGGTAAAGCCTTAAAGGTGGGGAGTCCCCTTACGAATGTACAATATATGAGGATGAGATCATCTATGTCTTGTGTCATGTTGTTTTGACTAAGATTATATGGGAGGATTTGATGCATGGTTTTCATTCCTCTATGTGGGTAGTACATCTAGGTTTTACCAAAATATTTTCTTATCTACAATGTCAGTATTAGTGGTCAATCATGAAAAAGGGAATAAAAGGGTTCATGGCATAATGATATACCTATCAATAAGAGAGGTATAAACATAAATTACCTAGAGGTTTACTAAAACTGTTTCCCATTCCATAATGAATGTTGGATTTTGTTACCATGGGATTTTTGGTGGGTCTCACATTGACTCCTCAGAAGAGTGATTATTTTTGGGTGATTTTGGAGCAGTTGAGTATGTTAGCAAATTTATTTCCTATACTAGAGACTTTCCTAGTGGATTAGTTGTGATATATTTACATTTGGTAGATAATCCATCTACATAGTGTTTTATGGATTATTTTTTCATACCATGAATCATGTTTTTCTTTTCTCTTATTAAAGGTATTTCAGAAGGCACTTGGTACACATGTTTTAATTATTACAGAATTCAACCCACTGATAGGTGGGTAGTTGGAACATACTATAAAAGTGCTTAAGGATATTCTATTAGTGTGTATTATTGATTATTTTGGTCTTTGGAGAATCAATTAGTAGTTCTTGATTTTTCCTATAATAATAGGTTTTGAAAAACTATATCAATGGAACCATATGAGGCTATTTATGGTAAGCTATATAGATCACCTCTATGTAGGATTGAGGTAGGTGAGTGAGATTTTCTAGGAAGGATACTCAAGAAGGAGATGTTAGATCAAGATTAGTTGATTTAGAAACTTATGGAAACAACTCAGAGAAGAAGAAAAAAGTTTTATGCTGATAGACATCAATGAACCTTAGAGTTTATAGTGGGTGATCATGTATTCCTTTTGATGTCTCAAAGATTGGGTCACTGTAGGACACTTAGACAGGGAAAGTTGGCACCTAGGCTTGTCAGACTGTTTGAGGTTGTAGATAGAATCAAGATAGAAACATAATGATTGGATCTTATACAGAGTTATAGTGAAATGAATGATGTTTTTTATGTATCATAATATTGATGGTATCACCCCGACCCTTCTCATGTGATCGATGTGTTTGATGTTGAGCTTGAGAATGATGCACCCTTTGAGGAGCATCTGTTATGTGTATTAGATTGAAGTTAATATGTGTTGTGGGGAAATTCCATGATGATAGTTCATGTAGTGTGTAAAAATTAACATGTTCAAGAGGAAACATGGGAGATAGAATCAAATATGTATGATTAGTGTTCTGATCATTTTACCTCGAAATTTTAGATATGTTTGGGAGTACAGATTGAGGATGAGCTGTTATACGGTGGGGTAGATTGTATGATCTCGAACATTTATGGAGTTTTATCAAACTTGTTAATTGGTACTCTATTTTTTTATTTTGAGTAAATATTTTTTGGGTTTTACCATGGGAATTATTTGGGGGATGTTGTAGAATTTTGGGAGGAAGAGGGGAAATACAGGGTTGGAACATGGTTTCCCAAACCATTCACCCAGTCTAACAAACCATGTGATCCCATATAGTGGGTATTAGAATGGTTGGTTAATAGTTTTTCAAATGATGCACCATCATAGTAGAGATCATGCACCCCCTAGAAGTGGTGCAAAATTAAGGAACACTATTTAGAAACTTGTGTGCCCCTGCCTAGCAAACCATTAAAGTATGTTTAAATTAAATAAAAATTGGTTTTGAAAATTTTGAAACCCCGGGTCCTCCCCCTAATGTGACCACATTCATCCCTAAATAATTTCTATCATTTTTTGAGGCTCCCAAATGGATTTCAAGACCTTCAGTCCTCCATTCTTGGGGAACTGAAACCCTTATTAAATATTTTCACTTCTCTCAGTAAGAGATTCTAATATTTTATTGTTTCCTCTTTCTCTCTCATATTTATATCTCCTTTTAAGGTATGTTTTCTTCTATTTGTGATGGATCTATATATTTGTTTTTTTATCGTGATTTATATGATTTTGGATCTAAGTTTTAGATTTAAATATTATTCTTCATCATGATCTTATTTTTTCTTCTTTAATTGGGGAATTATGGTTGTGGGCATTCATCATCAATATTGAGGTAGGTGGGGTAAATTAAATTCCCATAGTCTTAAATTTCAATTTCATATATGTGTTGTGATATTTCAATTGTTACTTATAGAAATTTAATCTTTAATTGAATAAATTAATTTATTAATTTATTTATCGAATCATAGAATTGATTGATGGGATATTGGGATTGTGTAATTGTATTAATTAATTACTAGAATATTAAGATTATGGAAAATGGATTAATTAATTTTTTAATTATTTAATGGAATGTTGTGATTTTCTAATTGATGGGAAATTGGAATTGTGTAAGTGGTCAATTGATGTGTTTATAAATTTATTGACCATGAGAATTATGATTGATTAAAATAACCTTAAATGGTTAATGGGTTTATTATTTAAATAATGTAAATTATTTAATGGTTAATTTCATAATATTATTTCATGTGATTAAATTATTGAATCATGAATTTTTGTGATAAATTTTTATAATACCATGATGCGAAATGTTGGTAAAAGGAATATTGTTGATTAATCATATATGATGTGATATATATGAGTTTTTTGATTTATTGATAAACATTTGTGGCATAAGGGATGGTTATTCAAAATAATGTAGTGATAAATTGACATATGAGTGTGGTAAAAAGACTGATTCTTCAAAATCCCACTTGTGTGATTGATTTGATATATGAGTTTGGAACATGAACTACTTCTTTGAAATCTAATATGTGTGATTGGTTTGATAAATGAGTGTGGGACATAAAGTGATGCTTCAAAATCCCACTAGTGTGATTGATTTGATAAGTGAGTTGTAGGACATAGATTGCTACTTCAAATACCCATGGGGTCCTAGGAATAATGATCTAGGCCCAAAATGATGGAATTGGACTATGGTTCAAATTTTCCATAATATGCATTTAAATGAAATGATAATTGATAAACATTTTATTTAGATATGTGATATCTCTTGGGGATATTTTAGATTCTAAAATGGGATGAAGAAGGTATTGTGGTTTAGGTGTCCTTTGGAACTCAGGGGTTTATGTAGAAATATAAAGAATAATTTAATATGTGTAAATTATTTACATTATTGTTTTTATTTTATTCTTTATACAACTACATACAGTGTTATTGAATGAATATTGGTTTGTACACCATTTTTTGTGGCCTATTGAGTTATACTAACACCCTACTCGGGCATCCTGATTGGTACCCGAATACACTTCATGTTTGCAATACATGATATGGGAATGAGTTCTATGATAGAGTGTGCATTGGGATGGAGCATGGATGAGGTAAGTAGACATAATTTTTTACCCCCTTTTTATTTTTCATTGTATTTAATTATTTTGGGTTTTTTCATATTGACACTTGAAACATATTTTAGCATGACATGTCTACTATTTAGTTTGGGATATTGTACTCCTTTTTTTTCATCATGTGATACTCTGTTTTTTTGGATTTTGGTTATATTATTTGGTTATTTTTACTTATTTATGCTATTTTGGTACTTTGTTAAAGAAGGTAAGGTATAACTATGATTGATTTTAAACTCTTGCTTCTAGTGGGAAGCCTCTGGCATACGAGGAGGAGCGCTTGAGGTCATGTAATTGACCAGCTCAGGGCACAGGTCTGTGGCACCCGGGTCGGGATATTAAAATTGGAACCATATTCCAATTCCAATTCATAGTCATAGAACATCGTGTCTAGAACCCTCTTGGGTATTTGGATCTATAATCCTTGTCCTACACCTCAATGTCGCATGTATGTTTGGATCCTCACTCCCTATCCTATACTCACTATATCATATGCGTATATGGAACATTGGTCCTTATCCTATATATTGTATATTGAATATGGGTATTTGGAGCATCATCCAGTATCCCACACCTCGGTTATCACATATGGTTATTTGGTGAACCATTCCCTATCCCACACCTCATTTATCAAATATGCATATTTAGATCCAGAATCCATTTCCCACACTCATATATCAATAAATCACGCATATATCACATGTATCACATCATTGAAGGTTATCCAATATTAAATATTTTTATGAAAATCACACATCATCGAATACCATTTTAATTTATCATGATAAATATTGTTCCTCAATTTAATCACATGGAATAATATGAACAACAAACTATTAATCCATTTATCATCATTTAACCATATAACCCATTAAACCATTATGGTCCATTCAAATCATCTCTTAATTCCAATTTTTAATTAATTCTTAATCAAATTAATTGAAAATTTTCAAAATTATTATTTCCAACAATTACATAGTCATAATAACCCATCAATTAATTAACCAATTAATTAATCTAATTCAACCAATTTCCAATTCCCAAAAAAACCCAATTTATTATCACATGGAAATTAAATTAAATTGATTCCATATTCAATGCAATTGAATAGTTACACAAATCAATCTATTGATTAATTTCATTATTCCATTAATAAATCAATTCCACAACCCATTAATTAATTATTTAACCAATATTAATTAATTCAATTCAAGAATCAATTGATAATCATGAAATATTGATTTTACAATTATATACATGTAATTGAAATCAAGAATTTGGGAATTGAATAATATACCACATGGATCATGATAAAAGATGAACTCTCACCAATGGAAATCCAAAATTTAAGTGGAACGATGAAGATCATGATGAAGAACGAGATCCAGATCCAAAATCAGAGGAGGCTCAGATCTTCAATATGAGATTTGAATCATAAAGATCATAGGATGTAAGGAATTAGAATCCATATGGAACCCTCCAAAAATTATATAAAACATTTAGGGTTGATTTTAGGTTGAGTTAGGTTCAATTTAAGGGGTTTTTCAATTTTTAAGATCAATTTTCTGAATATTAAAACTCACACACATGGCTTCCTGGATAGGGGAAAACGATTTTCCAAACTTTTCACTATAACTATTAACCTCTTCTGGGGGGTTCAAGGTTTTTACTTAATAAGGTGAAAGGTTATACAAATTGTGCACCATTTGTGTGAATCCCATATATTGGGGTTCGAACAGTTTGGGAAAATTATGCTTCAACAGTACACATCCCCTCTTCCTTCCAAAATTATTCAATTTCACCCCAAAAATCTGCATGTTTAAACCCAAAAGATACACTTAAAACAAACCAAAGGAGTACCTAAAAATGATCTTGAGACATATTCATAAATTTTCATGATCTTACAGATAGTTATAAAAATAATTTACTAGATATATGGTTCTAAGATAGATAAAAACCTTGGATCTGAGTAGAATGGGGAAGAGCTGGTAATTATTGTTGAATACATAAATATAACACACTTTGATTCACATAAGTATCACTCTTGGATTGAATGGGATCATCTCTCAATCCTATGGATAAAAATGAATTTGATAACATATTAGTTTAGTTGAACAATTAGGGTTAAAGGGGTTAATTAGTCTTAGATCCACAACAAAAAAAGGTCTGTTTGTATGTCACATGGTTTGGCACATAGATTTTGAAAAAAAAATTAACATTGTGGTGATACTATCTTAAGGCCACACTTCACCCAGTTATATCACATGATTATAAAAACCATATATTTCCATATGTTTCAAGAATCAAGGCTCTCTTATGAATTCACACTATTTTACCAGACGATGCACTAAAAATTTTCCATTTTTTCCCATTGTCTCCCCTTAAATGGTTTTATATAGATTCATTATTCTTACTACTAACCATTCACAGACCATGAACCACAAAAAAGCCACCAAAACATGAAAAATTCCTCAAAACATCCAGAAACATAACCTAATATTTATATAGACTAAAAATAAATTAATAAAGGTTCATGTGCTTGAAATAGTGGGTTTTATATTACCCCCACCATTGGCCTTTATATCCAAAAAATATAAAAAACCTCCATTGACAATGATGATTTTAGGCCCCATATTTAATATTTCCTTCTCACACTCCTTGGTTTATTCACGAATCCAACCATGCTTCTACAAAACCCACACATGTCTTGTTATTATCCCATGAAATGTATTCTTTTACTTATTTATAATTTGTATCAGTACATGAAACAACATAGAATATAAATATAGTTACACATAATAAAATTAAATCACACGGTCAATATCAAGTATATACTTCTTCAAATGAGATACATGAAACACATTTGTGTTAAAAATAACCCTTTTTTTAATACAAACTTGTATTCCCCCTCCCTAACTTGTTCAAGAATCTCAAAAGGTCATATGTATTATGAAGTTAACTTTCCCTACTTACCAAAATAATGATGACCAAGACTTAGAAATATTATCAAGAAGATATGATCAATAAATTCTAATAAAAATGGTTAGGGAAAATGATTTGAATATGATTTCTAACAACTCATATCCATATCTATTCACTATAAGATCAAATTAATCTTCTATGTTGTTTCTTATGTAAGGATAGAAACAATTAGTGAAGTATCGCCTGTTTCTCCCCAATAGAGTTTATATTCTCCTCACATGACCCTCCAAAATCCAATAAAAACACCCTAATCATGCCATCCAATATTCAAAGTGTTTTTTTTTCAGATTTTCCATTCATTTGTGGATAATAATCCAAACTCATAGTAAATTTTGTTCAAAGAGATTACTAGTAGGATTTCTAAAAAATGTAAACCTAAGGTCTCTCTCTAATAAAATCATAACTATAACTTCATGAATCATTAAAATTTACAGAATATAGATTTTGGAAAATCCTTCCTCTAAATTAGTTTCATGAATACAGATTATGTGAGATTACATTGGCAGTATAACCAAAATTACCTATATGGTATTACTTTTTCAAAACATCCATAGAAGAAATGTTACAAATTACATGGATATCTACTCCCATTTCCACAGGTGAATTGTTAAATTATACATCATACCCACATTCAACTGATTCTTAACCTAGACCTATTAAAAGGTGAGCCATCTCAAGATGTACTATGATACATCTCTTTTCATGCTAACCCACCAAAACAATGCTCTCATACCATTATACATCTTCGGAATCCTGGGGTATAAACTACATAATGCTTGATTTTATACACTAAGATTCTATATCTAATAAGACAATGGTATGAACATCTATTATCTGAACTGAAACACTAAACTATCATCCATCTTCCAACCCCTAATGTTCTCCCCACCATTGAGCTTTCACCTAATTGAATAACCATTAGGACCAAATGTCTGAGAAACTATAACCTACTAAAAAATAATAGTTTTAATAGAAACTTGTAATAAAATGTCTAAATAACCTTGGTTTTAGAAATCTAGGTGCATATTTATTATAAATAACATTATTTTCCACTAGTCTAGAACCACTTTAGAAAACTGAGCATATGAAATTCCATTTAATGCATCTACTAAAGATATCCCTTTAATTGATGTATAAATCAAGTCTAAGTAAAATATATATATATACTCCATCCATGTATGATTCAATAAATTCAAATATCTTTATAAGAAAATGTGTTTCAAATTATTATGATCCCCAAACACCCTGAATTTTAAAAAAAATAAGTAATGATTCCAAGTATTCATTTAATTTACTACATCAATAAATTCCAAATAATGTAATGTGTATTTATTCTCAAGAAACCATAAAATTCAAGAAACACAAACAACAGCATGATCCAACTGGAAGATAAAACATCCCAACCAAGATCCCAATGTATCAAAATATACATCATTTCTGTATCCATACTCTATTAATTTCATGATAGAAGATGATTTAAGTGTAGCCTTATGTTCTTGAAAGGATATATACAATTAATCATTCCATTTAAATGGAATTCCTTACTATGTCAAATCATTCATCAATAATTCCAAACATGAAAAATATTGTATGAAATATATTATTGATCAAAATAAGATAGTTGAAATAAATATCTTGAAGACATTCCTGGGTGGTCCCCAAAGAGGAAACAACTTTTATCTTTCTAGAATCTATATAATATACTTTTTTAGATGTGACATGGTGAAGGAAACATACCACATGTATCCAGAAATCACACATTGATAATTTGGAATAAACACAATGTTCCCACAAGATATGAAACACTATAACAAGTTTTTTATCATAATATGATTTTTTCAAGGAGTTCTCTAGTATATCATCAACAATACCCACAATAATGGAATACATATATCACTAATAGATTTGATTCATAAGTTCTATAAAGGTAGATGGATAATTCATAAGAACAAAAGGAATAACAAAATCTTCCTAATGGCCATATCTACTTCTAAAATCTATTGTTGGGATATACTCTTCAAAACTCACAGATTATTATACCCTGAATGGATTTAAATTTTATAGAACCAATGGGAACCACTAAATTTATTAAATTTACCATAAATGTGTATAATTGTATATAGATTCTTTATCATAAATTAGTTAAGATTATTATAATCCACAAGAATCCTAAGAGTTAAATTCACATTATTGACAATTAAAGTTGGTTCTTCCCATCGAGGCATACTCAGATGAAGTAAACCATTACATTTCAATTCATATAAAATATATTTTAAATCTCTCAATTATTTTGGGGTTATCATGTAATATCAAAATAAGATTAAATTGGTCCTTGGAAGAAAATCAATTATAAACTCAGCTTCTATTTTCTATGGAAACCGTATGTAATATTCTAGAAATAATAGGAATGTGGTTAAAATATATATAAATTCTCCACTTCAAATTCACTCTAAAAATTCTAACATTAGTTATAATAATGGTTACATGATAGTTCCAACCATCACTACAAAAAGTCCTTCCCTTTTGGAATTTACATCAATAACTTATCTAACATGATGCTCGACACTATCTAATGTTTTTAAACTAAACATTGGATAACCAAAGTTGATATAGGCACTGAAATATATATACTATTCTATAACAAAAATCAATTCATACTTATCTAGATCAAGAAAAGAGAAAAACCAAAGAAACTTATCCCCATTGATTATTATAAAACATGATTTACACATGAAGCCAAAAACTGTCTTCGAATAAGGATAGTCTAAATCTTCTAAATAGTTGGTAACCTCTCAACATGTATACTCATATGATAAAAAATATGAGAAGAAATAAATTAATGGGATGTTCTCATCTCAAAAAAATCATAAATAATGACAAAATATAATAGAATCCTAAATCCCACCATTAAAGTATTATATTTATCTTTAATTATCATTTTCCTAGATCCATTAAATTTCTTACTTACTACACTTTACTCTTTGTTACCTTATTGATATTTCACTGGTTGATGAGTCATAGTATTCCTAGAATCACCTTGGGTTAGTCAGTTCTGATGAAGAGAGTTATTCAACTACACTTATCCCGTTGAACCATAAGATTCCTGATAAAAAACTGGATTTGTCGCTAAGTCTTGACCATGTAGAAATATAACAATTAAGATGATGATTTCCCATATTTTTCCATTGTGATATGATCTAGGTGGTACCGTACAATCTCACTTATTGTGATCAAGAAAAACACACTGATAAAATATCAAAAAAAAAATAGATGAGGAAGAATGTTTACTGATCCCATGGTATGATTATGAGATATACCACGACTTTAGAAGTATGTGTCCCTCTTATACTTTTTCTAATAATTAGATTTATAATCTATTTGTATGGGAATAAACATACTCCCTACAATCATATTTTGCGAGGTATCCCTTTCTTCCAGCACTACTATATTGACTCTTTTTGTATAATAAATTAATCTTAGAATAAAAATCATTAATTTAATGTCTTTTTTGAAACCTGAATCAATTGTTTTCTCTTTTAATGATGCACTTATAACAATACATGGGAAATTTTTTATTCAAACCAAAAATGATTGTTTTTTTAGAAATATAAAATTTGTGAGGATATAATTTATTGTCTAGAAATTACTCAAAATCCATCCATTTCATGTATTATAAAAATTTTACCTGAAATAATAATTCAAACCATTGTAATACTAACTCCTCTAAGATATATGTTTCCAAAATTACATTCAACTCTAATGATGTCGCATAGAAATCAATGATATGACTCATCATATCAACCAAACTTCTGATTTTTGTGACTCTAAATCGCACTAAATGATGGGTGGATTATATTTTTGGAACTAAAACTAATAATCCACTTGTTGAGTGTTATCATTATTAGTAAACTTGTCCATGTACGTAATATCCTAGAATATGCATTGATCTATCTGTTAGTTCACATGTGTCTCTGGTGAAACCACATTCACAACGTCCTCTTCTGATTTACTTCCATGAATCCTACCAAATAAAATTCAATATAGATATAAATAACTCTATTTAGTCTCACCCATTAACAAATAATAATAGATCAATTTAAATTTACCACATCAACACATATCAAAAGATTTTCTCCCACAGTTTTACTATTGCCAGCATTTTAGTAATTTTTGAATGTACTACTATGATAAAACACTATTTTATTGAATATTTTATTGATAATAAATGATATAATTTCCTCACATTGTGTTAAATATGTTTAATTAGAAAGTATTTGGGATTAGATCATTCAATTGAATATTTGAAACAAATTCCAGTTTTACCCTTTATAGTTCACTGTAGTATTTCGAAGATACATATTTGTATATTTATTATTTGAATTTGACATTTTTATAATTTAATTATCTACAACCTTTATTCAGGACACTAGAGCTAAATAGTGCATTTGGTTGTTGAAAATGGGCCATGAAATCAAAGTTGGGCTGGACTCGCCATAATGGAAAATCGTCTGTATTTCGGCCATAACTCCTTCATATGGGCCTGGATTAATCCCAACTTTGTAGAGGAGATAGAGGACCCATATCCTCATATTTTATCTTTCAGGAAGGCCAGCCAATTCATGAGTTTTTGTGGTCAAATGGGCGGTGTAAGTTGGTATAAAATATTTGGCCGAGATTCCCCATTCACACTTGAAACCACTTATTACCTAGCCTCCCCACCACTCTATAAATTTTTGTTTTTATCATTTGGTGGGGTTGGGACGTGCTTTATAAAGTTTAGGGAATAGGAGAAGTGTATCCACTCCAATTATACAACCATTTCAATAAGGGTAGCTCTTGAAGCAAGGATCCCTTCGACGAAGCCTTCTTCTTCTCCTTCATGTTGTAATGATTTTGTTTGTGTAATAAACTTCTTTGTTCTTCTTTTATTTCTTATCTTTTCTTCTGTTTTGTTTAAATTTCTTCTTCTATTAATCTTACTCTTTGGTTTGGAATTCTTGAGTAGAAGCGTTATTGGGTTATACCCATTATAAACCTTTGCACATGCAAAACGCTTCTACGATCATTACGCCACCCATGGAAGAGTAGTTCTTTTTAGTAATCCATCGACCTCTATCCTTATTTATTCATTTATTTTGAATCAATGAGATACTGTAATTCACATATTATGATATATTAATTGAGTTTTTAATTTAAATGAAACTAATCAAGAAATTTAATAGTTAACACAAAACACGCGAGGTCAGGAATTGTGTGAACTGTGAGAGCGCAACCTTAACCGGTAATTCAAAACCACACGGGATCAATTTGTAGAGTTCAAATATAATCCCTAAACTCAATTAATTCTCATTTATAGAGTGGTTATGTGCCTTAATTTACCACTGACCATAAACTAATTTTAGAACATCAATCAAAGCAGGGTGTTGCGATTGCATGTTCTGAAGTTAGCCTAAGGTTAAATTCACTTCATCTTCATGGTAAAGTTAATTCTCATAGGGTTCGGGATTTAACAAATTAAGGGATCATAATTAAGTGAAAATTAATTTAAATGATAATGATTAATAAATTATTGAAGTGGTAGAGTTATATTTATTACGTCTTTTAAATATTTTCTAAAAAAACACCTTTTTGTTGTGTCATTTTAATCGAATTTCATTTCGAAACTAAAAAAAACAAAATAAAATCTTCTTCCAGCAAACTTCTTCTAGATTTATAAACTATACCCAACCCCCATCTTTTCAAGTAGTGTTTTTATTATATTCTATTTTATTTGTTTTATAATACCTTTAACAAGTTGTTAAATTTACTTCCTCATTTGAGAGATGACCTTGGTCAGCCACTCTGCTGCACCTAAGAACCCCAAAATCACATTAATCATTTGAGGGCACCCACGACAGTGCTCTTTCAAATTGGCGTTGTTTCCGAGGAGGCAAGTAATTATTTCAACCAATTAGAGGTATTTATTTTATTTTACATTTTATTCTCTTCCTCTCTTCTTTCTTCCTTATTTACCCAATCTGATTTTTCTTCTTCTTCTTTTATTTTCTTCTACTTATTTTTGGACCATCAACTCAAACTTCTCATTTTTATTTTACTATGGTCCACTTTCTTTCTTTTCATTTTTATTTGATTTATTACACGAACTAATCCCGAAGATCTCTTAGATCTTGACCCTGAGATTGAATGCAGCCTTAGGGCACGAATCAACCATTCTCAATCTATAGGAAGTTTCAATATTCAACCAGTTCATGAATTCCTCTCTTCTGGAAACATTGAAATTGGAAGCAATTCAAATTCAAACATAAAAGAGGAACCAATGGCTGGAAATAATGGAAATGAACTTAATAGAACCATTCGAGAATTGGTTGCACCAGATATTAACTATCAACCAAATTGTATTGCATACCCGAATCTCGAATCAGACTTTGAGTTAAAATCTGGATTAATTCACCTTCTTCCAAAGTTTCATGGATTATTTGGTGAGGATCCCAACAAACACCTTAAAGAATTTAATGTGTTTTGCTCAACCTTAAAACCAAGAAATGTTTCTTAAGATCAAATCAAATTAAGAGCATTCCCATTCTCACTTTATGGAGCTGCAAAGGATTGGATTTAATATTTACAACCTGAAGATGTAACATGTTGGAACGATTTAAAACGTCTTTTCTTGGAGAGCTTTTTTCCAGCATCGAGGACCAATTCCATTCGTAAGGAGATCTCGAGGATCAATCAAGAACAAGGGGAGTCAATGTATGAGTACTGGGAGTGATTCAAGAAGTTGTATGCAAGATTCCCACATCACCAAATCAGTGAGCAATTACTCATCCAGTACTTCTATGAAGGACTCACACCTATCGAGAGAAGCATGGTAGATGTTGTGGCTGGAGGAGCATTGGTGGACAAGACACCAGTAGTTTCACGTGCGTTGATCGACAAGATGGCCCAAAACTCCCAACAATTTGGTGATAGAGGTACACCACATGTCAGGGGAGTACATCAGGTAAGTCCTTCTTCTCTTGAAAGTCATTATATTGATACAAAGTTGGAAGAATTGACCACTATGGTGAGGCAGATTGCTTTGGCTCAAAAGACATCCCAACCCATTCCTTCAAGGCCTTGTGGCATTTTCACTAACACAAGACATACAACTGACTGTTTCCCACGACTATAAGAGACAGAGGATTGTGAAGTAGTATTCCCTGGGAGACCATTTCAGCAGCAACAACAACCATATCCCCAAAATAAGTTTGATTCATTTTCTCTAACATACAACCAAGGGTGAAAATATCATTCGGACATGAGGTATGGCTCTGTAAAACAACAAAGTCCCCCTTTTCAACCAAACTTCCAGCAGCCTCCACCTTACCAATAGGGTTTCCAACAACCCCAAAGGAGATTTGAAGCTCAAACATCAACGAGACAGCAACAAGGGAGTCTCCAACACAAGGTAGACTCTAACATTGATGATCTTTTGAAACAAATTTTTCTTAATAAACAGAATGAGCTAAAGAGTCAAAGTTCGGAGCTGAGGGAGTTAAAGACTCAAATGAGCCAGATTGCCACCGCCCTCCATGAACTTGTAAGTAAGAATTCCAGAAATCTACCTTCCCAACCCACTCCAAATCCAAAGGGGAATGTTAGTGCCATCATATTGAGAAGTGGGAAGAAAATGAACAATACATCTCTACCTAACATTCCACTGGGATTCACCTCTACTTTAGAGAAGCCGCATTCCATACCAACTGATGAGCAATCCAAGGAGAAAGATAAAGGTAAGAAATAGATTAATGATGTTCCTACTAAACCTCTTCCTTTTCCAAACAGGGTTGTTCAAACCAAGAAGATGGCTGAAGAAGAAATGAAAAAGGAGGTTTTGGACACATTCAAGTGTGTGGAGATCAACATTCCTATACTTGAAGCCATTAAGAAAATCCCAAGGTATGCCAAATTCTTAAAATAACTCTGCACCAATCGAAGAGGTCTCAAGGTTAATGAGAGGATCAACCTTGGAAGGAATGTATCAGCACTCATTACACCAACTCTAACAATGCCAACAAAGTGCAAGGATCTCGGGACATTCACCATCCCATGTACCATAGGGGAGTTGCACTTCTCTGATGCTATTTGTGATTTAGGATCTTCAATAAATGTGATGCCTCACTCTATATTCTCTTCCTTGCAGGTTGGTGAGTTTAATCCAACAAGAGTAGTGGTGCAATTGGTGAATAGAGCTACAGAATATCCAGCGGGAGTCCTTGAGGATGTACTTGTCTGGGTAAGAGACATGATCTTTCCAGCAGACTTCTATGTGCTTAACATGGAGGATGATCAGGTAAGTTCTCATGCCCCAATTATCTTAGATAGGCCCTTCCTCAAAACTGCAAAAACTATCATAAATGTCAATGAGGGAACACTTTCCATGGAATTTGGAGATAAATTTGTGATATTTAATGTTATGGATTCCATGAAGTACCCCTCATAGGACCATTCTACTTTTGTTATCTCCCATTTTGAACCACAAATTAAAAACACCATGGAATTGGATTGTCCTATGCTTAGGGAGATTATGAGTATTGGTTCTAGTTTGATGTCTAAGAGTACTTTTACACCTGTTTTTAAGGAACAAGACTCTCCATGATTTGATTTTGAAATGGAATCATATTCTGATTTTGATCATGTGAACTCTGATTATGACATGTCTATTGAGTATGCTGATGTATTTGGTGCTTTATTCTCTGATTGTGATGATTTTTATTCTGATACTGATGTTCATTGTGCAGATATGTCTGTTGCATCAATTTCTCCATCCATACATCACCCCCCTACATTGGAACTCAAGCCTTTTCCCCCAAATCTTAAATATGCATACTTTCTGAGTGGTGATAGATTACCTGTTATCATTTCTAACAATCTCTCTTTTGAACATGAAGAAAAAATTTTGAATATATTGAGATATAACATTAGGGAAATTGGTTGGACATTGGCTGACATATCAGGTATTAGCCCCTCCATTTGCATGCATAGGATTCTCTTGGAGGATGGGTCTAAACCGGTGAGGCAACCACAAAGGAGACTCAATCCAACACTTTTGGAAGTTGTTAAAAAAGAAGTTACAAAATTGGTCGAGGTAGGTATAATCTATCCTATTTCAGATTCGTAGTGGGTAAGTCCAATTCAGGTTGTGCCTAAGAAAACTGGTTTCACTGTTGTTAAAAATGAGAAAGATGAGTTAGTTCCAATGAGGGTACAAAACAGTTGGCGTGTGTGTATTGATTATAGGAAACTAAATCATTCCACGTGCAAGGACCATTTCCCCCTCCCGTTTATTGATCAGATGCTTGAGAGACTAGCTGGGAAGACACACTATTGTTTCTTGGATGTATTTTCTGGATATTTTCAAGTTCTTATAGCTCCAGAGGATTAGGAGAAGACTGCATTCATCTATCCCTTTGGCACATTTTCCTACCTAAGGATGTCATTTGGACTTTGCAACGCCCCAGGTACCTTCCAGAGATGCATGGTGAGTATTTTTTCTGATTTTATTGAGACCTTCATGGAGGTATTTATGGATGATTTTACAGTTTATGGATCCCCATTTGATGAATGTCTCTCTAGTTTGGGTGATGTGTTGCATCATTGTATTGAGAAGAATCTGGTCTTAAATTTTGAAAGATGTCATTTCATGGTTGAAAATGGAATTTTCTTAGGTCATATAGTATCACAACATGGCATTGAAGTTGATAAATCTAAGGTAGACATTATTTCATCCCTTTTATATCCTACATGTGTGCGTGATGTTCGATCATTCCTTGGACATGCTGGATTTTATCGATGCTTCATCAGAGATTTTAGTAAGATCGCTCTACCCTTATCTCGATTGCTTCAAAAATATATTGACTTCAATTTTGATGATTCGTGTAGGGTATCATTTGATGATCTAAAGAAGTGTCTGACCACTCCACCGATTATACAGCCCCCACGGTGGGAGATTCCTTTTGAGCTTATGTGTGACGCCTCCAACATTGCGGTTGGAGCTGTCTTATCTCAGAGGGTGGAGGGACGTTCACATGTGATCGCATATGCATCGAGGACACTGGATTCAGCCTAATAAAATTACACAACCACAGAAAAGGAGTTTCTTGATGTCATATTTTCATCAGATAAATTCTGTTCATATTTATTGGGCTCTAAAGTAGTTGTTTTTTCTGACCATGTAGCTTTGAGGTACCTCCTAAAAAAGCCAGATGCAAAGCCACGACTTATCCGTTGGATGATCCTTCTTCAGGAATTTGATATTGAGATAAAGGACAAGAAGGGATCAGAGAATTTGGTGGCAGACCACATGAGTAGGCTTACTCACACACTAAAGGATGACACCTTGGACCAGGTACCACTTTTGGACACTTTCCCCGATGAGCATCTCTATACCATCTCAGGTACGCATCCTTGGTATGCTGATTTAGTTAATTACATTGTTTCCTATGAAATCCCAACAAATTTGAAGAAGCATCAAGTCCAAAAATTAAAAAGTGAGTCTAGGTATTATGTGTGGGATGATCCTTACCTCTCGCGCATGTGTAGTGACCAAGTCATTAGGAGGTGTGTTCCCGATCATGAGTTTGAGTCTATTTTGCATTTATGTCATACACTTGCTTGTGGTGGACACTTTGGACCCCAACGGATAGCTAAGAAGGTTTTGGATTCTGGATTATATTGGCCTAGCTTGTTCCATGATGCCCATGTGTTTTGTAAGTTATGCTCTCATTGCCAACACACTGGGAATATTTCTAGGAGACATGAGATGCCCAAACAACCCATACTATTCTGTGAGATTTTTTATGTATGGGGAATCGAATTTATGGGTCCTTTTCCTAGTTCATTTGTATTTTTGTATATTTTGGTTTCTATTGATTATGTGAGTAAATGGGTGGAGGCTAAGGCCACTAGGACTGATGATTCTAATGTTGTTGTGGACTTTGTCAAAGCACAGATGTTTTGCAGGTTTGGAGTACCAAAGGCCATCATCAGTGACTAAGGGACACACTTTTTCAATAGGAATTTTGCTTCTCTCCTTCGGAAGTATGGGGTGAAACACAAAACATCAACACCATACCACCCCCAAACAAATGGCCTGGATGAGGTTTTAAATCGTGAGATGAAACAAATATTAGAGAAAACTGTGCAGCCAAATAGGAAGGATTGGAGCAAGCGCTTGGATGATGCATTATGGGCTTATAGGACAGCATACAAGACACCCATTGGTATGTCCCCATTTAGGATTGTTTTTGGGAAACCATGTAATCTCCCAGTGGAAGTCGAGCATCGGGCATATTGGTCTATAAAGAAATGCAACATGGATTTGGCCCAAGATGGAATTCAAAGGAAGTTGCAAATTCAAGAGCTTGAGAAGATTCGACTGTCATCATATGAGAACTCAAGGCTCTATAGAGAAAGATCAAAAGCAGCTCATGAAAAAATGATCCAACAAAGGGAGTTTCATGTTGGAGAGAAAGTCCTTCTCTATAGTTCACGACTCAAGCTGATGTCTGGTAAGTTGCGTTCCAGATGGTTAGCTCCTTATATTGTGACTAATGTTTTTCCTTATGGTGTAGCGGAGATCACACAAGAGGACACTGGAAGGATCTTTACAGTCAATGGGAAATTTTTGAAGAGATACATTGAGGGACTTCCTACTGATGCAGTGGATTTTATCACACTGCATGACCCCATCATCACTTGATCACATCAGGCTGTTCCTAACCCTTTCACTTTTATATTATTTGTCCTATTTAAAAATTCTGCATTTCATGTGCATATATCATCTCATAGGTTCACATTGAGGAAAATGCAATATTTTAATTGTGGTGGAGGGAACCTTTTGGTTTAGTAATTTCAATTTTTTTTCCTATTTAAAAAAACAAACAAAAAAATTGTGTGTTTTTTTAAAGTTTGTGTGTTTATTTTTTTCAATTTTCTTTGTGTTTTTGAAATTTTTGAGCTAAAATGATTCTCATCACAATTTTGAAATTCATATCAATGAGTGAAACAATTTATCCCATGAAACTGAGCTAAAATGAATGCTGAAAATGACTTTGTTTCAAGTTCAAATATTTAGTAATTTCATAAAAAGTACACTGAATTTTGAATCCCATGCCATATCTCACTATCTTTATATTTGAAATTACTTTCATGTGAGGCTTCTGAACCATTATTTTCATATTCTTTACATTCACCTCAATTCTTGAGAGAACCAAACCATTCTTGATTTAACCATAATTCGATCTATTCCTGTCAAAACTTGAGGGTTTGAGGTACTTATGTTTAAATGATTGAGGAATTTGTTTGGTATTAAAGCCCCTATTACAAAGAATCCTTTTTTATAATGGCCTACCTTGAATATTTAATCCTTTTATCCCTTTTAATCCATGCATAGCCTATTAGGTTAGCCACATTTCAAGCCAATTTTCCATATCCAACCAACTCTTGAAGTGAAATTGCATAATCTAGTTGAGCTTAAATGTGGGGGAATCTATCTTGTGTTGTGCCACCACATTCTGTGATACTTTGGGTGGAAAATTAAATTCTTAAGAGATGTGTTTGCTGCTGCAGAAAGTCATTATATTGAAAGTTGTGCCTTTTCTGGAGCTTTCATGACAAGTGAAGTTATGCCTTTTCTGGAGCTTCTAATTGAGGTGGAAAGTTGTGCCCATTTGGAGCTTTCAAGAAAATCATGTTTGAGAAGATTTAAATTTTTTATGCTGAAATGATGAATGGTGTAAACTTTTCATGACTTTTCATGATGATGGAGCTGAATTGATACTATGGGGATTGAAGAGAATACCATATTTAAGTGAAAAATAGATTAATGCAATTTTGCTTCAAAAAAAGAGTCAAGCCCTCCTCATTCAGCCTCAGAGTTTTTCACATCTTAATCCTACCAACCGAAAGCCACAGAACAACCCTGAAAAGTCCTCATGATAAATATATGTCCTTGACTCACATCGGGTAGCGATATAGGAATTTATCAAGCCTATGGGGACCCTTGTATGAGTTTTGATGAGAAATACATTTCAAAAAAATTGACATTTGTGTGATAAGAGAAAATTCAAGCGAGGTAAGTGTTTTGTGCATGGGAGGATAAATAAAGTAGAAATATATTGAATCATATAAATGAAGAACTTGAAATAATGGTTTTTTATGAGGCATGATATCTTTTTTTTCTTGGTGTGTAATTGTTTGATCTCAAGGATATGTGTTTTAAAATTGGTTTTGATTTGATATTGATGTTTACTTGATATGAGGTTTTTCTCAGGAGTGCAAAAGGGTAAGTGTGGGGGAGTTGATAAAAAACTATTTTATTGAATATTTAATTGATAATAAATGATATAATTTCCTCATATTGTGTTAAATATGTTTAATTAGAAAGTATTTGGGATTAGATCATTCATTTGAATATTTGATGAAAATTCCAGTTTTACCCTTTATAGTTCACTGTAGTATTTCAAAGATACATATTTTTATATTTATTATTTGAATTTTAAATTTTGTAACAGTGTTCCTAACTTAATTATCTAAAACCTTTATTCAGGACACTAGAGCTAAATAGTGCATGTTGTTGTGGAAAATGGGGCATGAAATTAAAGTTGGGCTGGACTCTCCAGAATGGAGAAGCTTCTGTATTTCGGCCATAACTCCTTCATATGGGCCTAGATTAAGCCCAAATTTGGAGAGGAGATAGAGGACCCATATCCTCACATTGTATCCTTCTGTAAGGCCGGATAATTCACGCGTTTTAGTGGTCAAATGGGAGGTTCAAGTTGGCATAAAATATTTTTCTGAGATTCCCAATTCACACTTGAAACCACTTTGAACCTAGCCTCCCCACCACTCTATAAATTGGTTTTTTTCTCATTTGGTGGGGTTTTGACATGATTTGGAAAGTTTAGGGAAGAGGATAAGTGGATACACTCCAATTATCCAACCATTTAAATAAGGGTATCTCTTGAAGAAAGGATCCCATCGACGAAGCCTTCTTCTTCTCCTTCATGTTGTAATGATTTTGTTTGTGTAATAAACTTCTTTGTTATTCTTTTATTTCTTATCTTTTCTTCTGTTTTGTTTAAATTTATTCTTCTATAAATCTTCCTATTTGGGCTGTAATTATTGAGTAGAATATTTATTGGGTTATACCCATTATAAACCTTTGCACATGAAAAATGCTTCTACGATGATTATGCCACCCATGGAAGAGTAGTTCTTTTTAGTAATCGATCGACCTCTATCCTTCTTAATTCATTTATTTTGAATCAATGAGATAATGTAATTCAAATATTATGATCTATTAATTTAGTTTTTAATTTAAATGAAACTAAGCAACCAATTTAATAGTTAACACAAAACACGTGAGGTCGGGAATTGTGTGAACTGTGAGAGCGCAACCTTAACCGGTAATTCAAAACCACACGGGATCAATTTGTAGAGTTAAAATATAATCCCTAAACTCAATTAATCCTCATTTAAAGAGTGGTTATGTGCCTTAATTTACCACTGACCATAATATAATTTTAGAACATCAATCAAATCAGGGTGTTGTGATTGCATGTTCTGAAGTTAGCCTAAGGTTAAATTCACTTCATCTTCGTGGTAAAGTTAATTATCGTAGGGTTAGGGATTTAACAAATTAAGGGATCATAATTAAGTGAAAATTAATTTAAATGATAATTATTAATAAATTATTGAATAATTAGAGTTATATCGACTACGTATTTTAAATATTTTCTAAAAAATATCTTTGTGTTGTGTCATTTTAATCGAACTTCATTTCAGAACTAAAAACAAAACAAAATACAATCTTCTTCCAGCAAACTTCTTCTAGATTTATAAACTATAACCAACCCCCATAAATTCAAGTAGTGTTTTTATTATATTATATTTTATTTGTTTTATAATACCTTTAATAAGTTGTTAAATTCACTTCCTCCTTTGAGAGATGACCTTGGTCAGCCACTCTACTGCACCTAAGAACCCCAAAATCACATTAATCATTTGAGGGCACCCACGACAGTGATATTTCATACTACAACAATTTTTAAATTATAAAATTTCCTTTATTTTCCAAAATCATAATGTTTAACAAATATCATATACTATTTAGCTCAAAATAAAAAATTAATTCCTCTTATTAAGTATTACTATCAATGTATTTCATGAAACTCTCATTAGACAAACCAATAATGATAATGTGAAAACTATCCTAGAAGTGTCTTAAAACACTAATTTTCTTAATCACACATGTAACATGATGTTCAATTTAAAGAGGTTATCTATTCCTTTTTATTCTCTATATTTAAATTTCTAATAAAAATATATCCTTACTACTATCCCAAGATAAAGAAAAATACTATTTAAAACTTCAATTCCAAATAAAAATAACATAATTTCCTATTTCAATGACCAATCCATGTGATGAAATTTTTTCCAAAATGAAAGAAGGTCCTACCAAGACTCATACCATTTTGTAACATCCTACCCCTACTAATTGGTATGAGAAGTGGTGATATATCTACTAGAACCTTGGTGACATCCCAAAGACATAAAATGATGGAAATAAATTTCATGGTCCCCAAGCACATGGGGTAGATTATTTTACCTTTCAAATATAAAAAATCCATACTACATAATCAATAACTAATCATACCTCTATATAAATAATGTGTAAAAAATACACCTAAAAATATACCCAAACCATTAGTCCATATCAGAGTACATGAAGAAACCAAAATATATACATGAGATGACCCAAAGAAAACAAAACTCAAAACTCTAATGTAGCATCAACCATAAACACACAACCAGCTTTTTGTTCCAACTCCACATTCAATGTCGATGCTATCATAAAGCATACCAAATGAATGGAGATACCTTTACTTTACATGTGTATCGATTAATTACATCCACAAAAACAAACCAATTCTCAAGCAGGTGGTGTGTCTAAAATCAGTAGAATTTTCCTAGTAACTTCCCAAATCCTACCACTCAGACCAAACATGTTATTGGACTTTATATAAAATATAGTTCTGTTGCAAAAATAGTTTATCTAAAATACATAATCAATTTATCTATTGAATGAAAAAAATTTGAATTTGAATAACTTCTCATCCATTTTTTCATATTATATTCCATGTCCACACACACAACCACACACACATAATCATGTTTTTTAAATTGATGGTTGAACTTATCATCCATACTCCATCCCATATTTCTTGTGAATTATAATGATGATTATACATGCCATTCAACACATTCACAACCATTAATGCATAAATCATGCCAAATCATTCCATTAAAAATATTTCCTTCTTTAAAGCATTTCAAAAAATAATTTTATTACATCAAAGAAAATCATAATTTTAAAATAATAATTTTAAAATTTTAAACATGTTCTTCCAATAAACCGATCAACATTACACATTTTCCAAGAAAGTACCAAAATTATATTTTCATCAGGAATCATAAAACTTTTTCATTATCATTTCATATATAATTTAATTTAAATCAATCATTCATGCTCTTAATCTTGTGGAAATAATAGAAAATCCAACTACCACACAATGGTAGTAAAAAGAAAGAATATTACAATAATAATTCAAGATATGATCACAACTAATGTTCTATTTAATATATACAATATCATTTCATGATGATGACACTCATAAATAATTTTTATATACAAAAAAGGAAAGATATATTATTTCAAGAGAGATAATAACATTGTATATAATAAAAATAAGGAAGAATTGATACTTTCTAATGAATTTAGGTGGTAAAATCAATTTCGATTTTCCAATGGATTACTCCCAGATCGAAAGGGATCTCCTCCCAAGCCTATAGAGAGAAATGAATTATAATTATTATAAATTTATGGTAAAAAGTACAGTTAAAGGGTTTAATTTGGATTACATCAACAATTTAAGGAGGGAAATCTACACATCGCACGGTTAAGATGCACGGTATGGAAAACCATGAGCCAACTAAGAGGTGATACATTCATATGTCCATAAATCACATGGTAGGATTGAAATTTTTAGAAATACATTCTAAAACCATCCATTACCATCAATCTCACTATGTATAGGATATCCATTTAATTTTCAATGATTTACCAAAAAATTCCATACTTATTTCCCACTTACATCCCTTGCATATTTTATTAAAGATGCTCCACATTTTCTACTAAATGTGAACAAACCATGACACTAAATAAATGACTCTAAAAAAATTCCAAAACTCCTTGTAAAAACATAAAAAAAACCAATAATTATATAGAATCAAAATATATAAATAAAGTTTTATACACCTGAAATTGGGGGTGAAAAAACACCCATCCTTCCATATGGTGTTTCAACAACATGGAACACTATCAATAAACAAAGATATTCCCTTATCCATGGTTTTTTATAGACAATAACTAACAACAATATCCAAGCCCAATATAGTAAGGATGGGTATATGTTCTTGCCACTTTTGAGGTGGATCAAACTAATGACTAAGTTATAGTTATGATGAATATTCACTCAATAATAGTGAATATAAAATTTGATTCCTATTCTATAGATTTCATCATCATATCATTAATGTTTAGTAGAACTATTGTAAAACCACCTCAAAACAAGGAGGTTTAGTTATCTAATAAAATAAAATGTGGGTTAATAGTGTAATTTCATGTATATAACTCTTCCACATTAAATGTTCATAGACTAAATTTCCTAGAAAATCATGCCACATATCAGTTAGTTTAATTTAATATTATTTTGGGAAAGGATTGGTTGTCCATATATAAAGACAATATCAACATTCGGGATAAGTAGATTATAGTTCACATCCAACATAATACTATAATTTTTTATATATTTATTGAGGTTAATTAATCTCCTTTGGAATCATTATATTATGTATAGATATTATTTCCATATAATATACCATATCTATCTCAAATTTATTGAGACATGGGAGACAATAATTCTCAAAAACATGCCCGTTATTAAGGATTATGAAAAGAAATTTCCTAAAGGGTTTATTTATCTTCCTCTTGAGAAAGTGGTTTAGTTCTCAGTTGAACATATATGAGGTTCTGAACCCATATCCAATATTTATTACATAAGTGACACTATTATGCAATATGAAATTAAGAAGTAGCTATAATTGAATTTAAAAAAAAGTTTTAAAGGCCTGAGTGTTTCAATATGGGGTGTGTTGGTCCTATTAATCAAGAATATAGATGTGATAGTGAAACCCTTCAATTATTGTCATGCACTCAAAAATCAAGATAAAGGAAAGAAATCCTTTACTATGGATTTATGACTTCTTTTATCAACTATGTGGTGTCTTATACATATCTATGTGGACCTTCAACCAGGTTATCATGAAATAATGGTGAATAATGATGATATTTACAAGACTGTAATTTAAACATGGAATGGATAGTATAATTTCATATTGATTCACTTTAGTCACCTTAATGGTCAAGAAATATTATTATACATTATTAATAGAGTCTTAATACAGTTCCTTGACAAGTTTTTTGTAGTCTTTATATATTAAATTTTGATAAACTACAAAAATTAGGATGACTATTTAGAACATTTTATTAACATTCTAAAGTCAATATTAAAGGAGAATCTATTTAAAAATTAATGTATATGAGAGTTTAAAATGTAGAAATTAACATTATTGCAGAATTTTGTCACCAATAAGGGGTCATATGTAGACCCTTTTAAGGAATATAAGTTCGGTGAATGTAATAAAATAGTATCACTATTGGGAATCTCTATTTTCTATTGACTAGTTGTGTATTACCAAGGATTTGAGGGAAGCATCTTTGGATTTTCAAACAAACTAACCATGAATAATCATAAGTGAATTTATATTTTTTGAATGACTAATTTCAAAAATATCTTCAAGGAATTGAAAAATATTATTATACATATACTGGTTCTTATACTACTCTCAAGAAGGGATATTTTTCAGTATACAGTGATGCTTCAAAGAAGAACATGTGATGTTTACTGATAAAAAATGATAATGTGATAGACTACGCCTCTAGGTACTTTAATATTTGTGATAATAACTACCAAAAAATGATCTTGATTTAGTTTTAGTGATCATATTATTAATGATTTGGAAACATTATATCTATGTTTATAAGGTTGAAATATATAAGGATCATAATAGCTTCAAATGTATTATCACATGGATAGTCCTTAAAATGTTCCAGGGAAGATAGTTAAACATAATGTAAAATACAGGTAAAATAGGGGTAAATGTTTCTTTTAAAAATAAACTTAGAATAGTATAACTTTTTTAAAACACATATTTATAAAATATGGTTTTTAAGGAAAACATATTTTTGATAGAATAGAGAAATAAAGTCAGATTTTCTAAAAAACATTTTCTAAATTATATTAATTATATAATTGTGAAAAAATTATACCATTACATGAATATATAATGAATAAATAGAGTAGGATAAAGATAAATATTTATCCTATGATATGGATCATAAAATTTTATAAATTGAATAATGATCACAAATAATCATGATAAATGATGAGATTATAACAATAAACTATTACCGCTTTGGTAAAATTGAATCATATTCTCAATGAGTGAATAACATTACATAAATCTAAAAATATCAAAAAAAAATAAGGATATTCAAGATAAAACATGTCAAAGGATAGTATATTCATATTATAAAATAATATAGGTGCATAACATAACATGTGCCTCAAAGAAGGAAAATTGAGACAAAAACAAATTAACAATTTAGTAACTTCAAAACCATAAATCCCATAAAATATCAATAATAAAAGGGATGTGTGAATACCCATAAATTTAAGGATAAAATTTTATTATATATTAATTGTAATTATAAAAACTATAAAAAATAAACATGTGGAGAATATTGTATGAGTCTCGCATAAATAAAAGTGAGACTAGAAAACCCATACTATATGTCTTGACATTATTTGTACATGTTCAAACATTATAAATAATAAGTATAAGTTTATTATATTTCTACCTCAAAACCAAATTATTATATATAAAACCATATATTCTTTTTAGAGACTCTATATTACCTATTTATTGATAATTTCATGTTAAAGTTACTTTTCAGGTAATAACCACTTTGTTTTTTGTATATGTTTTTTCACACCTAGATTTTTAAGTTTCGCTTTGTTCTAGTCTGGGTCATGTCCTTGGTCATTTTCTTAAGAATAGTGTGGTATATGTTTTAAATTTTGGACCATTATTTCTCTTTTATTTTGGCATATCTTTCTCCCTTGGTTCCCCATAAGTCCCCCATGAATTTTGAAGGAAATAGACAAGTTTTGGGTGTCTAGAATAGGCCGCATGGTTTACTAAACTGTGCAGAAAAACCATGGAGAGTGTCTAGGTCATAATTTTTTTTATGTTATTCAAAGTTCTCCATTTTTAGATAAAACATATATCACCAATTTCTTCCCCTATTCGATGCTATCAACCATGGAATTCTCCAAAGCACCCTCAAACTGCTTAGGAACCCATTTTTGAAGGGGGTTTGGAGGTAGAACATCATGATTCTTCCAGTAAGTGATTCTTTATTTGTTTTATTCCTTCTCCTTAGGGTTTCTTACCTATTTATTGAATATCAAAAATTCCAGTAGCTAGGGTTTTGTACCTAGGGTTTATTATTTTTTCTTGGTTCAATATTGTGAATTAGGGTCTGTTTTCATCCCCTTGTGGTGAGGTTAAAGTTTCGCACAAATATTTGTGGGTTTTGTCATCTAAGGTAGTTTATTCCATGTGTAATAATTCATTTATGAGTTAGATTTCATTATATACCAACCTATAATGCTTCTTAATTATTATGTGTGGTGCGAAAATCATTTTTGATAGAATTGGTTAAGTGTTTGATTTTAAAGTTTCATTTTTTCTTAAAATTATGTGTTTTTCATGTGTAACTCATGTGGAATTATTTTAGGGCATTTTATAATATATTAAAGTGGTTTATTAAATGTTTATAGGGCTTCCAATTATGTTTTTTTATGGTATTGGGGTGCATTTGGCCTTAAAATAGGGATTTTGATTGGATTTTGTGTTCAAAGCCTTGTTTTACTCCTTGAAATTTTTTTATAATAATTCTAAATGGTTAATTGAGTTACACAAAAGGTGAAAAATATATTTTTTTACTCTTTTTGTTGGTGTATGTTATTAAATTGATTCTTTTAAAGAGAATGTAATGATTTGTGATAGAAAACATTTTGAGAATGTTTTATAAATTATTTAGATGACTTATTAAATTGAGAGAAATGTGCAAGATATATTTGTGGGTTTTTTTGGTGTATGTATGATTTTAAAAATAAATTGAATGTAAAAAGGGTATTATGTGACATGAGTGTGGGTTTTTTGGTGTGTGCATGATTTCTAAATGACATTTTCATGTGAAAATGGTACTTTATGATATGTGGAACATGATTGAGCACAAAGAGGGAAACCCGAGTGTCTAAGTGGGCAGACAAGGAATAGTATGCTAGTTATCGATTAGTGGTATTGTCCCTATTTCACTTAGAAAGTTTGATGTTGAAAATACTGACCAAACTTTGATAATGTTTGGGGACCACTAGGACATTGTGGTTTCCCCTCCTAGTGGATCATGAATGAGAAGGTTATTGGATCTATTGTACTCACCATCATTTTGGGTTTTGGTTTTAAATTATGTAATTAAATTCTGAATTTTTGTAAAGAATGGTTTGGTTGGAAAATCCAGATTCATTTTATTAGCCATTGTTTGATGTTTTTTTATTATAAATTTGGGTAAATCATTCCCAACCTTTATTAATGATACCCAGGAACTTGTTCTAGCTCGTGGGGATTGGGAATTCCCATCAGGCCTTCCTAGGGACCTGGTTGGGAAATGGTCCAAATGGTGACCATATCTGGTTTGTGACAAAATGGTATCAAAGGAGGTTCTCTCTTTTAAATCATGTTTTGTTGGGAAAGATTCGAGGTAGACCAGACTTAGGATTATCAAAACATGATGTTCTAGTTATGAGTAAGGTGTCTTCCTAGCACACCTCATGGAAGGACTTGAATTACCAGGGGAATTCAGGTTCCATCTAAGTTGTTTGGCCCTTGTGGTTGTTTGTTATTTGGGAAATGAAATGGGAGTTAGGCCAATAGTATCAGTGAGATCGTAAGGTCTAGAAATCCATGTGGAGTCGGGGATGTTATCCTAGAACACTCTCTATGTTAGTGGTGTTACTGGATTATGGCCACTAACCATATTTTTGAGTCACCCATAGGTGTTAATTTCCCCTTTATTCATTCAACATCTTTATGGGTCTTAGAAAATCATTTTGAAAACTCTTGTTTCAAAATGTTTGAAATAATACTTTAAAATGAAAATAGTTTTGAGTGTATGGGGTTTAGTTTATCAATATTGGATTTTCATAATTTAAACATGTGGTTTACTAAAATTAATTGTTGGGAAAGCATAAGTTATGTTATAGTGGGTTTGGGAAATCTATTTTTAATGGGATTTTAAAGTGGGAATGGTGTGATTTTTAAATTGATTGAAAAAAAATCAGTATAGTTTTGAATAAGGTTTTGAAAAGGTGGATTTTCATGAAATGGTACTTGTGTAATTTGATATTTTATTTTAATAATTAGAACTTGTGGATTCACAAACTCGATGGTTTGGAAAATAAGGATAATTTTATAGTTGGTTTTAAAATTCTATTTTGAGTTGAATGAAATATATTGAAATTGACATGTAAGATTTGAGAATGAAATTTTGTTTGGATGATTAATTATTTTCGAAAATGTTTTTTGATATTCAAAGTGGGTATTATTAGAATAATAGGTTCTTTTCCAAAGCATATTTTAGTAAAAATTGGAATGGGTTTAACTTTGTGACTAGTAGTTTTGAGAAGAGGAGGTGTTGGTTGATTATTGTTTTGAAAAATTGAAAGAAATTTTGTTTCAACATTTGGTATTTCCATGAGCGATTTCATGCATATGATATGTGAGAGAAGTGAATGGGTGACCGGTTTGGCAAGAGGATAATGATTGTGAGAGGATCAGTGGGATACCATTGGTGAATGTGCATTCTACCCTCCCAGTTTTATTCTAAAAAGTTCTTTTAAAGAAGTAATGGAGTTTTTAGTGACCAATAGTCTCATGGTGAGTCTTATTGTGTTTTAGGAATGTTTCAGTGTGGTGTTTTGAGTTCAATAACCCCTCTTGTTTGCACAATGTTTGGGTTTTCTTTTGTCAGTAAGTTGGGTTTAAGTGTTGGTTAGTGGTCTTTCATGATAAATGTTTTTGGAATCCTTTGCAGTGGTTCCCATAATGTGTTCGGTTCTAGTTTGTGGTATGTGTTGACTAATGGACCATCTTGGTTGGGTCCTTGGTTCTTCTTGTTGGCTAGGGTATTCCCCTATAAATAATTAATGCACAATTTAAGTGTGGCCACATGTGATTCACTATTTCCAGGTCCTCCATTTGATCAAAGTATGGACTCTCTTCTCGGGTTTCAGGGTTGAGTTTATCTATATTATTGTTCGATTAGGTGGATCCAATTTTATCAAGAGAGTGGTATTCGAAGGTTGGAAGTGACCTTAGTTTCTTAAGTTACCTTAATCATCAAAGGTTAATTCTACCATCATTAAGCCTGAAGGTCCTACCTAGGAGTGGTGAAGGGGAATCCCAGTGAGGATGGGGGGAAGAAGTCCAGGTTTTTTAGTACAAAATGTTGTATTAAAGGACCTATGGGTATTTTTTCAGTCTCTTTGAAGAAATGGTTCATGTTAGGCCACAAGTGTGGAAAAATATGGTCATTCGAGGCTATTATGGTTCCTTGCAGTTATCTCATGCTACTTGGAACTTTGTTCAAGGTCCCACTCATGGTATTGTTTTTGTCAGTTAGAAGGTTTGTGTTTGGTGTTGTATTTCTACATTGTCTTTTCTTTTAAGGTCAAGTTGATGTTGTGGAACATTTTGAGGAATTTTTCATAAATTAAAGTGTGTTTTCTTATGGGAAATTTATTGGAAAAAATCCCTCAAGGCATTATTGAAGCATTTTTTAGGTGATTATGTTTGTTGACAAAGTGGACATCTGTGTTGTGATTGTTGACAAAGAAAACCATGACATAAAAATTTGTTGAAAAAGGGGATTTATTTGTGGCATGTCGAGTTCAAGAGTTGTGGTTAATGATCTATGTTTGATTCAAGAATGTCGACAAAGGAATGGATGATCTGGAGGCAGTACAAAAAGAGCAGATACAAAGTGGTGTCGTTTTCCAGTGTTTGCCAAATTCTTGGGCCTGAAAATAGACAAATGAATAAAAGTGACTTTTGGAAAAGGGACTTGCACGCCATGTAATTGAAGGACAGAAAACTTGCGTGCCCAATGTTTTTAAAGATCATAACATCAAAAAATGGCAAAGGGAAAAGGGGCTCTCAAGTATTGGGTAGGTCATGCAAGTGGCTTGCGTGTCGAGACTTGCGCGCCAAGACTTGCGCGCAGAAAGTTTCGTGCTGTAAGAAGACTTGCGTACCACCACACAGGGTGTCCAAACTTCTATAAATACATGTCGACCCCTTCTCATTCTGTGAGGAGTTCAACACTTAGAAAAATCAGAGTTCCCGTCATGCAGGTGTGGTGTTCACGCAAGTGGTGGTGGGTTGTGCAAGTAGAATAAGTGTGACAGTTGTTTGTTTCATGCCCAAGGTGGTTTGGGAAAGAAAGTAAGTGGGTCGCCCAAGTTTGGAGTTGAAGAAGGTTGTGTCGTGTAAGTGGTTGAGGTGGACTTGCGCGCCAATTTTGACTTGCGCACCAAAGACTTGTGCGCTGTCTTGGGACTTGCGCATCGGGCTTGGAGAAGAGCGCCAGGTGTTGTTGGAGCACGCCCATATTTCCAGGGCTACGCAAAAGCTGGAAGATTGCCTGATACCTTTAGTGAAAAGATAAATTCATCCACGGGTGAAAGTTGAAAGTTAAAATTGCATCTACATACAACAGAGGATGCATTTATTAGTTATAATAAAGAGACCTACAAGTCTATAAACTATGAGTGGATTCCTTCCAGAGCAGTGAGAAAATAAAGACGAAGAAGGTGATCCTCTCCACCGATAGTGATCCAGAGAGAGAGAAACAGGGAGTGACCCTTGGGAAAGCAGTGAGCTGACCCTAAACCTTGTAAAGGCAGTGATCCTGGGCATAGAAGTGATCTAGCCCAAACCTTGTAAACAGAAGTGAGCTTTAGTGGATTTGGTATAGCGGCACATCACCGTTGTATGCTCCTTGGACGTAGCCCAGTGAGAGTAAACCAAGTAAAAATATTTGTGTCTACCTTCTTACGTCACTGCATTGTATTTAAAGCATCATCATCAGATAAAGAAGAAAATAAATAGTCATAATAAACACACAAGTGCAAACAAAGTGACCCTTGTAATAAAAAGTTCAAGATCCAGTGGGGTAGGAATAATTTTGAAAAATAATATCCATACCCTGATTAACCCCACCCCCCCCCCCCCTCTCAGGGTATATAGGTCCCTATTGGTCCTAACAATTGGTATCAGAGGGATATGTTGATTTTATCAGATTTTTTTGCTACAACTTGGTGTAGTCAATTTATGTGGTTAAATCAGCTTGCTCTTATCTTGGTGTGCCATGGAAAAGGGAAAAACATCAAAGAAGAATCAGAAGTCAGGTGGTATCCCTCAGTGCGGAAGTGTTTATAGAAAAAGTGTGATTCAACTAAAAGAATCAAACAGCTTACTAAAGGAAGGCCTCGATGAATCAGATAGGGAAAATAGTGATTCACTCAATCATGATGAAGGAATGAGTGAAGTACATGAACTTCAAAGTGATACTAAAACAACTGATGATGAAGAAGTTTCAAGAAGAAGGTCACCAGTAGATGTTGTCAATATGACAAAGAAATTGGATCGGAAATTAAATGACGAAGTGAAATCTAAAGATATCCGGATTCAAGCATTGGACATTGAGTTCAACAAGATAAGAGGCTTAAATAAAAGGCTTATTGATGTGGCTACTGACCTAAGGGAGAAGAATGATTCTCAAGGTGAAGAACTACAAAAGATGGCTAAAATGAATGGAAAAAAAGGCTGATGATTATGAAGAGAATCAAAAGTCAGATGAAGTTTAGAATCTGAAATCTAAAAATAATGATCTAGCAACACAGTTGTCTAAAGAAGTTCAGAATAATCAAAGGCTACAATAATAGAATTCATGTTGTTCTGATTCTATTAAAGAAGAAAAATTTAAAGTAAAGGAGAAAATTGACATGGTGGAAAAGCTCATACGGGAACTAGAATATGAGTTGAGTAGCGGGAAGAATCTCAAAAAAGAACTAAATTCTCAACTTGAATCAAGAGATAAGAATATTAAACAATTAGAGGAAGAGATAGAAAAATCCAAGAAGGAAATAGAGATATCAAAAGACAAATGAAAACCTAAGTTGAAGGATGAACTACACTTACTATTAGATTGTCCTTCGGAAAGTGATGATAAAATGAAAAGGAACTATGAGATTTCTAAGGAGAAACAACAAAATATTTTCTCAGCTCAAAGACCATACAGTTTAGGAAAAACTGGCATTCGATTTGATGAATCACCTCCTATGCATGATAAGAAGAGAGTTGTGAATAGTTCCAGATGTGGAGAAAATTCTGTAGGTGCTGGAGATAGGCCTAAGAGGATAGTTACAAAAAGAAGTGACGGCATGTGCTATTTCTGTGGGATTCATGGCCACACATCAAGATTTTGTTTAAAGGATCTAGAATACATTCTAGTCTGTGAAAATAGAAACTTTGATAAATCTAAGAATAAGAAGAAGCTTTATGAGAAATCAGAGAGAAGAGTCTCTCAGAGGAAAGCATTCATTAGATGCTATTACTGTGGAAGAATAGGACACACCATGAATATGTTTCAGGAATCTCAGGAGCTCAATGTCAGAAGAAGAACTCAAGCTGCATCAAAATCTCGGCTGAGAGATGATGAAATGAGGTATTCCTTTAATGGAAGATGTTTCATATGTTCTAATCATGGGCATTTGGAAAGATATTACAGCAATAATAATGCAATAAAGTAAAAGGATCCAAGAAATGTATTCTTGACTCCAGGCATGTATATAGAGAAATCTTACATTGGGAGAAAAAGTGAAAAGTTGGAGAATAGGTTTAGAGCCTCAGGGGAATCACATGGAGCTGAACGAAAGGTGTATCTGTCACCTTCTCTGTCACACTCATAACCATCCTCTAAGAAATAACATGAAAAAATCTAGAATAAAAATGGAGGAAACGCTACAGCTGTGAGTAAGAAGAATGTATGTTCAGTGGAGGACCCACCACTAACACAAAATAGGGTGGTAACTCAAAAATATGATAAAAGAAAAATAAACAAAGAATGCATTGAAAGATTTGCATGTCGTGTGCCACCACAAGAAGTGGAGGAAAGAGGAAGATCCCTACAATGGAGGAAGGAGAAAGGGAAGATGACAAGAAAAGATATTCCAGCTCAGAGAAGGAATCAAGGGAAATGGAATTTTGGTGGAACAACAAAGACAGAAATGTGTACTAGTGGATTTAAACCCCAAATGGTGAGAAAGGCTAGGCTTGTAGAATCTACATATCAGAAAAATACACAGCATGCAGGTAATGAATTCTTAGTCATATGTCCAAAGCAGTTGAAGTTGGCTAGGCATCTAGAAGAAGCAAGGAAGGAGTGTGATGCTCTCCAAGAAAGAGTCAAAGGGTTGAACCATCAAGATCAACCAAACTCCTCATCTTAAGGATTCCAGAAACGCCCCTCTCCCTATGTATATAAATTATGTTAACTGATTATTCATTTGTTTCAGGTTTTATGGAGATACGATCCAAGGGAAAGTGGCATATAAAGATGAAAAGTGGAGAATTGATCTACGTCAGAGTTTTAATTAACTCAAATCTGGTACCAAAGTTGAAGAAGAAAGGGATAAAAATAGCACAATAGGAAATGATTGTGTTATTAACTTTATATCTTGTTTCCTACACTGAGTTCCAACTCAGTAGGCTTAGATATTCAGATAATGTCTCAATGTTGAGTGCCATATGAGAATAAATGATGCAGGAGAATAAGAATGGTTATGGGCCTAACCCCAATAAGTGTTTCATAACATAGGGGGAGAAATCAATAACAAAATCATATGCAAGAGCCATCAAATCAATAATTGGATGACTCATCTCAAGTGTTGCCTATCAAGGGAAGAAAGAAATACAGGGAGAAGCAGCAATCATCATGCATCTCATGATTATCTATTTTGTTATAACAAGTGGTATTAGCTGATAGTTTTCAGGATACCAAGAATCTATAAGAGAGTATCAACCCTGTCTCAACAAGAAGCTCAGAAAAGTAGCTGAAAGAAATGAATCAACTGAACAAATGAATTAGTGAGAAAATTTCCTGATGAAAGTGTTGAGGAAGAAAGCAACACAGGGGGAGCAGAAGTGACTGATGCTGATTCAGACAAGAATCACACATGGTAGATTGTTTCAAGGCCAGTAGATAAGAACTTCATCGGAACTAAATGGGTATTTCACAATAATATAAATGAAGATGGCATAGTGATTCGAAACAAATCATGATTGGTGTGCAAAGGATACTCCCAAATTTAGGGTATTGATGTTGATGAGACATTTGCACCAGTTCCAAGGCTGGAGACAATCAGATTATTTTTATCCATAGCAGTGCAAATAAAGTTCAATGTGTTCCAGATGGATGTCAAATCTGCATTCTTGAATGGAGTTCTAGAAGAAGAGGTGTACATTGAGCAGCCATATGGTTTACTCATTCATAAGGATGATAAAAAAGTTTTTAGGCTGAAGAAGGCGTTTTATGGTCTAAAACAAGCACCAAGAGTATGGTACTCAAGGCTTGATTAGTACTTGAAGAAGCTTGGTTTCCAGCGTGGGGAGTTGATTACAATCTCTATTTCAGCAACGATAGTAATAAAAGGATGATGTTTTTGGTTTATTTTGATGACATAATATTTGGCGGTTCATATAAATCTCAGTGCATACAGTTTTCTGAATTCATGAAAAATGAGTTTCAAATGTCAATGATTGGATAGCTAACGTTTTTCCTTGGTCTTCAGGTGACACAAGGAAGGAATGGAACATTAATTTCTCAATCCAAATATTCTAAGGAGATTTTAAGAAGGTTTGTAATGGATAATTCCAAATATATGAGGACTCCGGTTTCTACCTGGATGAAATTATCAAAATATGAGGATGGCAAGGCAGTTAATATCACAGAATACAGGAAAATCATTGGACGTTTATTGTACTTAACTACAACAAGGCCTGACATTGTTTTCACCACTTTCCAAGTAGTGAGATATTAGAGTAATCCCAAGTAAAGTCACATGATTGCAGTGAAAAGAATACTTAGGTATATTCAGGGCACAGTGGATTTCGTCTTGACATATACTGACAAATCTCAGACAGAGTTATTGGGATATACTGATGCAGACTGGGCCGGTTCAGTGGATAATACAAAATCAACTTTAGGTGGTGCATTCTATCTTGGTGGATTGTGTATTTCTTGGCTAAGCGAGAAGAAAGATTTCATTTCATTGAGCACCACGGAAGATGAGTATATTGCAGCCACTCAAGCATGCACACAGTTATTGTCGATGAAGCAGAAGCTTGAAGATATAGGACTTGAAGTGAAGTCTCTGATCGGAATCTAGTGTGATAACTCAAGTGCTATAAATCTCAGAAAAAATCTCATCTATCACTCAAGGACAATGCACATTGAGATAAAGTATCATTTTATCAAGGAGAAAGTTGAGCAAGGAATCGTGAAGATGGAGTATGTGCCTACAGAACTATAGGTTGCAGACATTTTGACAAAGGACTTACCCAAAGAAGCTTTTGAGAGGAATCGACTGGCTCTGAGAGTTCAGTCAACTACCTACACTTAAAAGAGTGTGGATGTGGGACCCCCCCCCCCCTCTCCCCAAGGTATGATGTGTTTTTCCCTAATGTGCTGATATGTGTTCTCTAGTCTGTTACAGACTACAAAAGAGTGACATTTGGGTTTGTTGAAAAAGGGGGGGAAAATAGTTAATGTTCATGGGGGAGATAGTGTGGAAATTTGAAAAATCATGGATGATATGGGGAGAAGATGATAGGTGTATCAGCGAGATAGGGGGAGCAATGAGAAAGGGGAAGCGTATTAAATCTGACGATTCTAGAAGTGATCGATCAAAGAATAGATATCATGACAGCTGAGGATCGTGATAAAAGCAGAAGAGTGGTTTTGGAATGTGGTAAGAATATTTCCAAAAATTTCTATCAGTTTGGTGTCAACAATGGGTGTTAGAGATTAAGTGATTCATTGATGAACTTTTCATTTACTCTTGTTTCTCACACCGAGAATTGCTCATGTGGGCTTAGAGTATGTGTTGATTAAATCCTTGATTGCTATCATAATCACAATAGGTGAATGGTGGATGAAGAATTAATGGTGTATCTTGTTATGGAAGAGTTGTCAACAAACCCAAAGGGGGAGATTGTTGGGAAAAAATCCCTCAAGGCATCATTGAAACATTTTTGAGGTGATTGTGTTTGCTGACAAAGTGGACATCTGTGCTATGATTGTTGACAAAGAAAACCATGACATACAAATTTGTTGACAAAGGGGATTTCTTTATGGAATGTCGAGTTCAAGAGTTGTGGTTAACAATCCATGTTTGATTCAAGAACATCGAAAAATGAATGGATGATCTGGAGGCGGTACAAAAAGAGCAGATACAAGGTGGCACTGTTTTCCAGTGTCTGCCAAATTTTTGGGCCTAAATATTGACAAATGAAGAAAAGTGACTTTTGGAAAAGGTACTTGCATGTCATGTACTTGAAGGAGAGGAAACTTGTGCACCCAATATTTTTCAAGATCAGAACATCAAAAAATGGAAAAGAGAAAAAGGGGCGCTCAAGTATTGGGTAGGTCGCGCAAGTGGCTTGCGCGCCGAGACTTGCACGCCAAAAGTTGCGCGTTGGAGGAAGACTTGCATTCTACCATGTAGGGTGTCCAAATGCCTATAAATACGGTTTACCCCTCCTCATTCTGTGAAGAGTTCAACACTTAGAAAAATTAGAGCTCCGGTCGCACAGGTGTGGTGGTCGCGCAAGTGGTGGTGGGTCACGCAAGTAGAAGAAGTGAGACAGTTGTTTGTTGTGTGCCCAAGGTGGTTTGGGAGAGAAAGGAAGTGGGTCGCCCAAGTTTGGAGTCGAAGAAGGTTGTGTCGTGCAAGTGGTTGAGGTGGAATTGCACGCCAGTTTTGACTTATGTGCCGAAGACTTGTGCACCGTCTTGGGACTTGCACGCCGGGCTTGGAGAAGAGCGCCAGGTGTTGTTGGAGCACGCTCGTCTTTCCTGGGCTGCGCAAAAGCTGGAAGATTTCTTTATACCTTCGGTGCAAAGATAAATTCATCCATGGGTGAAAGTTTAACTTCAACAGAGCATCTACATACAACAAAGTATTCATTCATTAGTGATAATGAAGAGACCTACAAGTCTATAAACTATGAGTGGATTCCTTCGAGATAAGTGAGCAAAGGAAGAGGAAGAAGGTGATCCTCCCCACTGCCAGTGATCCAGAGAGAGAGAAATACGGAGTGACCCTTGGGAAAGCATTGAGTTGACCCTAAACCTTGTAAGGGCAGTGAGCCTGGGCATAGAAGTGATATAGCCCGAACCTTGTAAACAGTAGTGAGATTTAGTGGATTTGGTACAGCGGCACATCACCGTTGTATGATCCTTAGACATATCCCAGTGAGGGTGAACCAAGTAAAAATCTATGGGTTTGCCTTCTTATGTCATTTCATTGCATTTAAAGCATCATCATCAGATAAAGAAGAAAATAAATAGTCATAATAAACACACAAGTGAAAACAAAGTGACCCTTGTAATAGAGAGGTCAAGATCCAGTGGGGCAGGAAGAATTTTGAAAAAGAATATCCATACCCTAATTCACCCCACCTCTGAGGGTATATAGGTCCCTATTGGTCCTAACAAAATCCTAAAATTAACTCTCCTAAATTAAGGTTATTTAATTGTGTTCTTTACTATGTTGTTTCTTATTCATGGTGATAGGTTCAATGCGTATGCATCATTGAGTTCCCCGTTTTGGTGAAAGTGCCATGGTAGAGTAAAGTGGGTTTCAGAGTGTTTTATGTCCTTGTGGTTTTGTCTGAGAGGTGATGTGGTTTCTTATGGAACCAAAAGGAGAAATTTTGATTGGGGGTATTTCAACACCATACTTCAAGGAAAGAGATGATTCAATAATTTAATATTTATTCATATGTCCCTGAGTGAAGATGGTGTGTATTCAGGAAACCCCCAATGGATGTAAGGTATCATGGTGTGACTTCTGTCTCTGATGTAGGAGGTGGAAACAAGTTGGGTCTTTGATGTGGTGTATTTGTTTCAAGTGATCCCATGAGGTGGAAAGGGACGTGGGGACCCTATTTCTTAGGGTTGTGATCTTAGTTAGTAGTAGAGTCCCTCCTTGGTTATAGGGAGATAGGGTGATTTTTTTCTGAAACCCCAGTGCTTGAATCCTTGTGGGTGCAACTCTTCATATGGTTGTTCGTGAATAAAAAATATTTTACACTCTTTTGGATCTCAGTTTTGGTTGTACTCATCAAAGGATGGTAAGATTTGTCAGATTGGTGAGCACCATAGTATCTCTGTTGGTTTTGAGTTTCATTGATCGACCCCCCTTGCAGTGGGAATTGGGTCTTATGGTGTCTTTTTCATGTCATCTCATGCTATTTGGTAAAGATGGTTGGATCTTATGGTGGGATGATCCACTATGGGTATCATGTAAGTTCATTTGGAATAAGTCTAATGTTAGTCTACCAATTATAGTGGGGATTCCATTAAGACCTCCCCTTGTTGGTGTTCGAGTTCAGTCTCAAGTGTTAGTTTGTTTCTATGGTGGGGATTCCATTCAGGTCTCCCCGTATCAGTAACTTAGTTTTTTCCTTGGTGTTTTCTTGGTGGTAGGTTTTCTAGTTTGGAGTTATCTAACCACAAAATTCCTTCTTGGGTAAATGTTGGGATTGCAGTGTTCCCAATGGTGTTGTTAAAGTAAGTTTGTAGTGATCTCATCTTAATTCAATGATTGTTTTAGGTAAATTTCTTGAGCTTCGTCTGGTATAGTTTAAGGTGTTTTTTCTTGGGATTTGGTTCGATTGTGATAGCCAGTTTCAAAAATGTAGTCTAAATTTTTGTTGGTGAGAGTATATTTTCCTTTTTTTGTTCAACTATATGTGTTTTGAATTTTGGGGGTGGGTGCCTTTAGTGGGGGAGTCTATCATGTCCTCTCGAGTCTATTCATAGCCCTCTTTTCCTGCTTGTAGTGTCCTTATTGTATTTTTTTTGGGAACTCCCTTTGAACATGGAAATAATATTGGGTTTTTTTCTTTTCATCTGGATTTTCAATGGCTTTATTAGGGAAGAAATATTTATTGTTGGGAGAATTTTCACACCCAGGTTTTTAAGTTTCACTTCATTCTGGTTCGGGTTGGGTTCTTGGTTGTTTTCCTGGGAGCCATATGTGACAAGTTTAAAATTTTAGGCCATTATTTATATTATATTTTTGGCCTATCTTTCCCCCCAAGTTTCCCCCTATGTCCCCTTTGTAATTTGAAGAAAAAAAATGTTTGGGGTGGATAGAACAGAACGCATAATTTGGCCACATGGTATTATAAATAGTGTGGACAAACTATGAACAGTGTTCAGGCTATAAAAAATTTATGTTATTCCACTTTTTTTCTTTCATGATTTGACCTATCTCACCCTTTCTCCCCCATTTGATACTAGTATATATGGAAGGCTCCCAAGCCCCTGAATATCCTTAGGGACCCATTTTTAAGGGGTTTTGGTGGTGTAACCTCATTGTTCTTAAAGCAAGTGATTATTTCATTGTTTTCTTCCTTCTCTTTAGGGATTCTTTCTTCTTTATTTAAGGTCCACAATTCTAATAGGTAGGGTTTTATAACTTGGTTTAATTTTCTATTTGTTAGTTCAATAATGTGGGTTAGGGTTCATTTTCATCCCCTTGTGGAGTGATGGTGGTGCGGTAGAAGTTTTTCACAAATATTTGGGGTTTTTGACATATAAGGTAGGTGATTCCTTATGTAAGAATTATTTGATGAGTTATATTTCTTGATTGACCTTCCTATCATGTTTCTTACTTATTTTTTGTGGTGTGAAAATAATTTTTGATAGAATTGGTTTTGAATTTTTATTTTAAAGTTTCATTTTTTCTTAAAATTGTGTGTTTTTCATGTGTAACTCATGTGGTTTTATTTGAGGGAATTTTATAATATATGGAAGAGGCTTATTAAATGTTTTTAGAGCTGGAAATTCTGTTTTGGTATGGTATAGGGGTGAATTTGTCCTTGAAAGAGTGGTTTTTAATTGATTTTCTGTGCAAACCTCTGTTTTATTCCATGAAATTACTTTATGAAAATTTTAAATGGTTAATTGAGTTACACATAGGGTGAAAAATATGTTTGGGTACTATTTGGGTTGATGTATGTTCTTGTAATGGGTTTCTCAAAAGATAAATTGATTATTTGTTATGCCAAATGTTTTTTGAATGTTTTATAAATTATTGATATGATTTATTTAATTTTGAGAAATGTACGCGATATGTTTGTGGGATGTTTTGGTGTTTCTATGATGATAAAAGGAATTTGAATGTGACAAGGTTATTATGTGACATGTGTGTGGGATTTTTGGTGTATTCCTAATTTCAAAATGAAATTTTCAGGTGAAAATGGTATTTTATGAAATGTGTAACTTTATTGAGCACAAAGAGGGAAACCTGGGTATCTAGGTTGGCGGACTATGTCTAGTACTCTAGTTATCTGGTAGTGGTATTATCCCTATTTCACTTAAAAAGTTTGATAATGACAACAATAACTAACCTTTGATTATGTTTAAGTACCACTAGTCCATTAGGGTTTCCCCTCCTAGTGACTCGTGTATGAGAAGATTATTGGTTATGGTTACATTGACATCGAGATATGATGTACTTGGGGCCCCACAACTAACTAGTTCTTAGGGGTGTTCCCATGACTAATTCTCATTGGATATATATTACTTACCATTGGAATATGGTGTGTTTTGTTGGAAAAATTTAGTAGCATTTGTGTTTTATTTAAAAGTATACATTCTTCAAAGTTAACCTCTTGAAAATTATTTTCATTTAAAGTTTCATCATTTAGAAATTGTTACTAGTATTCCTTGTTTATAAAAATTGCAAGATTTTTGTCTTAAAATATTTATCAAATGGAATCTTTTTGGTTGTCACCCTATTGGGAATAGGCTCACAACCTACATACACCTTTTGGTGTAAGTATACTTGGTAATGTTTTATATAGGTATGGGCATTGTTTTTGGAGACGTTAGTTTGGGTTACTAGTGGTATCGTGGTGTGGTTTTGTAGAGATGAATTGAGGGTGATGCATCATTTCCATGTGGTTGTTTTTGGGGTAGACTTTCTAATCCATTTTTGTGGTCCTTTTGGTTTTTGGTTTTAAATTATGTAATTCAATTATGAATTTTTTTGAAGGATGGTTTGGTTGAAAAATTCAGATTCGTTTTATTAGCCTTTGTTTGATGTTTTATGATTATAAATTTAGGTAAATCATTCCCAACATTTATTCATGATACCCAGGAACTTTTTCCAGCTCGTGGGGATCAGGAACACCCTTCGGGCCTTTCCATGGACCGGGTCGGGTGCCTGTTTGGATGGCGACCAGATATGGTTTGTGACATGTTTTGACTTGTTATTAATGGTCCTCTTACTTAGATCATGATTTACTAATTTAAATAATTTAAAAAATGAAATAAATATCATATATATTAATCATATATGGCTTTATAATGATCTATGAAATATATAATTATGAAATAAAATACACCATTCATGGAGGCGGTAGGTTTTACGTACGCATGAATGTTGTTTCTATTTTCTTATCGTATTTCAAAACAAATAAAAATGAAATGATATATATATATATACATTATAGTAGTATTACTATCAAATATATATCACATATTTTTATTAAAACTGCCCTTAATACATTCCATGTAAAGCGTGAATGAGTCACATCTCTTTGAGGATATGGTAGTCCACATGTCCACGAACAAAGTTATCATATTTCCTCAAAAAGGAAATCATGAAGGTATGTAATATATATTAATTATAGAAGAATAATTTCATAAAAATATCATATTTATTGTATAAAATCAATAATTATATCACTATTCCCAACATTGAAATGTGGTAATGGATGAATGAATGACATTGGTTCGTGAGGTGGTATCCAACCATAGACATGAAAGATGATTGTGTATCCAATTTTATGGAAGTATGTGTAGGTGAAGGTAGAAACATTAACATGAAACATATTAGTATATTGAGGGTAATTATGGTTTTATATAATCATAGGGGGTAGATAAATAAATAAAGAAAATGTGCTTGTCAAAGTATGTTACATCTTATTTAGGAAATTCCTTTTGGATTTCACCAAAGGACCATCATGGTTTTCTTTCATACCAATGATTGGATTACAGGATGATATTGTGGAATTTATAAGATTTTCTTTCAAGTTTTAGAGATAAAAATGTCTAGATATGTTTGAATAAGTGAAGGGGTGAGTTCCCTTTTATAGTGGAGGAAAAGTGGCATTCTTGTAAATATAAAATGGATAACATTATTTAGAGGTCTCCCTTACATAATGTGCCTAAAATAATGTTCCATGTTAGATAAAAGGGAGTATATGTTAAAAATATGGCCATATAATGATTTTGGAAATGTTTCTAGGATATTTTTCCCATTAAGATAAAATTTCACCATTAAGTAAAATCTTTTTTACATTTATCACTGTAATTATTTTTAATTACCTTAATTAATATTTTTTGGGAAAAAACTAAGTTAGAAATACAATAAATTAGATATTATTTTGATTCTAAATATACAGTACATTTTTCCAATTTGAAACAATGATGTGGGAAAAATTAATTTAAAATTAATTTCTGCAGATGGGACTAGAGAACAAGTTTTCATAGTTAAAATGTTCAAAAAATTGAAATGTTTGTATATCAAATTTTAAAGTGAAAATGATTCAAATGAACTAATTTTTTAAAATATATAAAATTTATCTAAATATACATTAAAAACTAATAAAAATATAATTTAACTACAAAAATAATTAAGATGAAAAGTCAGTTTTTAATTAAAATTCTTTATTTTTAACTATTCATAAAAAAATAAAACCTCTCAGAAAAATATAAAAAATTCACCCTAAGATAATTTTGAAATTAATCTTTCAAAAATGAAGTTTATTTTATCAAATATAATTTATAAAATTGAAAAAAAAATATTTAAAATAGAAACACCATTAAAAGGTGGTAAAATTACATTTCATAAAAAAATACATCTTTGTGCATAAAATTGGATGTATTATTATCCATTTTATAAAAAACCCATAAGAAAAATATTAAATAGTTTATTTAATTTAATATATATATACATATATCATTAAAATAATTAATAAAAAATTATTTAAATTAATTTATTATGGTAAAACAAGTTTCATTTTAAAAATATAGTTTTCCAAACATAGATTTCCTATATTTTCAAATGGGATTTATTTTCATTTCTAGTTAATTGGAAATTAAATAATTTTTATTATATACATGTGTAAAAAAAATTCATAATTTAATTAATATTACTCATAAAATCCATTCCAAAGGTTCATTGAAAACTATAATAATATTTTAATAATAATATTAATAGTACATTGTAGTTTGGTAAAATCAGGTCTTGTGTGTAATATATGTTATTCAAGGAACTCAAAATTGTGCGTAACACAAGAAAAAAATAGTTTTGCATGTACTAAAATCTAATATATGTGTTTCATATAGAAAAATATTAACTAGTTTTTGTGTGAAACACAAAATAATCCTAGTTCTTTCATATAAAATAATTTATCCTCATCATTGCGTGAAATGAAAAATATTGAAAGGTTTTAATTAATAAAAAATAATTATTCTCAAAAATCTTAGGGAGTTACATTCTTCCCCGCTTAAAATTAATTTCTCTATCGAAATTCATCTGGTTTATCATATTATTAATACCATAATTTTCCTTTCATAGTAACCCACATCATAAAAAAAAATATTACTAAAACATACTTTAAAAATGGAATGGTGGAAACATACAGATACAAAAAGTAACTCACAACTAGGATTATACAAAGGAGAACATAGGTGATATGTTAAAAAATAGATATGAAAGAGAAATCCAACTATCAAATTTAGATGGATATTGATAGAGAACTTATTTATAATAATGTTAAGGATCGGAAAGCCATAACCCAAAGAGTCCTCAAAAAGTCATTGATATCATAAAAAAATCCGATAACAGGACACCATTTTATTTCAATACCATTTTCCTAAAGTTTAAGAATTATCATAATAATATATAATAACTTGATTTCAACAAAACATCACACTTTTTAGTGCCTTTATCAATTTCCACTTCATATATTATTCCATGAAATGAAGGTGAATTTATTATTCATAAATCACAAAGGTGTTATAATATCCATATATAAAAACAATATGTCATTCCACATGTATTTAGTTATAATCATAGAAAAATCTTAGAACAAGTTATCTAATATGTATAAATCCTTATATAGTGAGATAATACATTAATCTCTTAATCCTCATATAAATTTTGACATAAAATATTGTATAAATGGTCAACCATATAACCCTTTAGAAAGATTAAAATATAAAAAATTATAAATAAATTCACTAAATCTGTTGAAAATTGATCCCCCAAATATCATATGGTAGCTATTGGTTTTCACACTCTTATTATGTACATACATTTATCATGTATTCTCATTAACCATGGTAAAAATTTTAATTACTATAAATGAAAATTGAAAATATGCATTCTTTCTTATTCTAAATATCATTGGATATATTTCTTAAATGTCCTAATCTTCATCCAAGATGGCGAAAACAACTTTTTCCATAAATCATTTATCAATTCTGAGGTCATTAATACTATTGAATTTACTTTATCCATATCATCATCTCTTTATATATAAAAAATATCATTTTCTCATCATTAGGAACACATTAAGGGTCACCTTACCTTAATAAAAATATCCATTTCCTATTAATTCATATTTCTATGCCACCAGTACCATTCAACATATCCTTATAATTCATTAATGAAAACCATGTATTAAAAATACTTGTATATTTCTTAACTCATATATCATTATATTTGAATTCCAAAACATATACACATCAATCACCCAACATTATTCTAAAACTAATGAGTAGGATTCACAATCTTATTAATTATTACACCTTTCATAAAATTTGAAGTATGAATCATTTCTTAGGGTTCCTAAACCTTAATCCAATCATGATTCTTATTTTTAATGTAAAAAATATAGTTATAACATCCCATAAATATGACATTCCACCTAAAGTATCTAAATATTCAGTATTATAACCAATACCAGAACCAGCTTTATGATTCTCTTCAAGGGATTCCAACATGGGACATCGATTTGTATAACACGCATACTTTTCACATCTGAAAAATTCAATGTTAACCTAGTTTGTTCTAGTTTTAGTTACTTAAAAAGCCAAGAAATCATAGTGTGAGAAACAATTATAGTTGAATATGACCACATAATAATGAAAAATTACATATATAATGACTAAATCATGAAACATACTTTTAAATCTATGATTAAATAGGCTTATCCTTAAATTCATCCCAATAAATTACCTTAGAAAAATCCTTAGGTATATCATGTATGTTTTCTCATCCATGTTTATGAAGGTGGAATAAACCTCACTTTGATACAAACTATAGCAACCCAGTCTTAACATACATTGATATTTTAGATGAGTATTCAAGACATTACAAAAGTAAATGCTCGTGGACCATAAAAGATTAGTGCCTTTAGAAATAAGGAACTCTATCTTCAAACTTTTAGAATGATCTTCAATGTTACCCACAAGGATCATCCACTTTAGGAATCCTACTCAAAACCATTATTTATAACTTGGGGAAAGGGAAAAAATAAAGGGTGAGCTTAGATGCTCAGTTAGGGTAAATAAGGGGTATATATATTAATAATCATGAGCATAATGGTATGAGAACATAATTGTAACATTATAAGATTATAAAATCTATATAAAATATCATAATCATGAGACCTATAATAAATATTAATAGTTTATTAGAAATGAATCATAAGGGATTCAAGGTCATAATCCATCAATGAACAATAGTAAAATAAGACATAGAATTTTGGTAGATACAAAAGTATAAAAAATGATTCCACACTAGTTAAGGCTTAATTAAAAGTCCATATTAGTTGAATGGGTTCACCCCACTAACCTTCTTGGTAGTCATTGTTCACTCCCATGACCATATTAGTAGTCAAGGTTTACTCTAAAGACAATCTTACCAAAAAAATTCCTTTACTAAAATTAGTTCACTCTTCATTATATCCATGTATACCTCATGAGATATAAATAATTACCTAATGAATTAAATGTAGATATAGGTCCCACCCATCATAAAATGAATTCATACATACATGTGACAACATAAAATTAAACATTCATCATATCATGACCCATAAAAATTTACAGATATCATAAATATCATATCATAAACCATGAAATTAAATGGATATAATAAACATTTAATTCTATCATAACTTGTGGAAAATACATAGGTTTCATGATTATTTAATGATAGGATAATTTGTGAAGTGAAGTGGCTTTAACAAGAATTTTATTATGGTACAACATGTGGAAGAGAAACATGTATCAAAAAAGACCATTCAATTTAAACATAATACATTCAATGAAAGAATAAAAATGGTTTCCTTGGATCATATCCCTAGTAAGTCATAAACTATATCAAAGGATGTTGTCATTTTTTGTGAAGGATTTTGAAATATCACCTGGGGAATTTCATATAGAAACTAAATTTTCATCGAAAATAAATTTCCTGACATAAAATTTTTTAAAATAATTTTATTTAAAAACCACTTCATAATATTATGAATTAATAATTAAAAATCATTTAAAAAATTTATTGAGGAAAATATCTTTTCAATTTTGAAAATTTCTTTTAAAACATAAAATAATTTGGAAAAAAAATATTTTATAATAACTTTGAAAAATTATAAAGGAGTATATGGAAAAAATTGCAAACCTTTTCTTTAAAAATAACATTGGAAACATATAAAGAAATATTAAAAACAATTTTAAAACCTTTTTCTTCTAAAATACTTTTATAACATATAGGGAATTATAGAAAACATTTTGAAATTTTTTTCTTTGAAACCACTTTAAAGATAAATAATTTCTAGAATATAATGGAAAAATATTACTTAAAAATAACATTGTAAAGCTAAAATGGAAGCTTTGAGGAAATTAAAGTCATGATGGTGAGTGAATCCGTACATTTGGAACATTACTTTTTCCCTATAAAATTCTTAGAAATGTGCCTCTATTGGAAAATAACAAAAAGATTCAATTTACAACCAATTTTTAAAAGTTAAAATGTGGGAAAATTTTCATTTAAAAAAATTGTAGAATAATATAATTTTTTAAGAACATCTTCAAAAAACATGATTTTGAGGGAAAACAAATTTTCAAATAAAGTGTGAAATAAATTGGATTTTTATAATATAAGTTTATTAATTATCAGAAATACCAAATAGTGGGAAATAGTACCATTACATGAAGATATCATGAATAACTAGTGGAGTTGATAATTCATCAACGATATTGAGTGTCAGATCATAATATTTCTTCAATGGAAGTACTATCATGAACAAACCTAATAAATGATGAGATTGTTGCAGTATATTGTTTCCACCTTGGTAACATTGAATCATAATAACCATAAGAGAATAAAATTACATGAGGCTTAAAATTTCATAAATATAATGAGATTCAAGATAAAACATTTAAAATGTAAGTATAAACACATTTTAAAATAATATAGGTGTAAAACATTACATTTTTCTCAAAGAATGCAAATTGAGACAAAATTATCATACCAACTTGGTAACTTTTGAACCACAAACCCCCAAAAAGATATATAGAAAAAGGGGTTTATAAATACCTATAAATTTAAAAATATGAATTACATAATAAATTCATGATAATTATATATACTATGAAAAATAAATGACTTATTTATATGGAATAAGTCTCATCGAAATAAAATTGAGACTAGAAAACCCTTACCTTAAGTCTTGACTTTCTTTGTACACGTTCAAAAATACTATAAAATAAGTATATTTTTATTATAAATCTACCACATTACCATATTATTATATTTAATACCACTTATTATTTTATTATGAATATGTATTATCCATTTATTAACAATTTCATGTTAAAGTTACATTTCGTGTAATAAATGCTTTGTTCTTAGTATTTGTTTTGATTTGTTATTCATGGTCCTATTAATTATATCATGATTTAAGTATTTATAGAATGTAAAACATGATATAAATATCATTTATATTCTGTGTATATGTATTTTTAATAATATATAATTGATATAAATATGAAATTAAATACACCATTCATGGAGACGGTAGGTCGTACATACGAAGGATCGTTGTTTCCATTTTCTTGTAGTATTTTCAAAGAATGAAAAAATAAATTATATATATATATCATTTATATTACAATTATTATGTAATATATATCACATGGTTTTATAAAACCAATCTATATTACAATCCATTTAATGTTTGAAGGAGTCACGTCACCTTGAGGAGGGGGTAGTCCACACATCCACAAATGAAGTTATCACATTCTCAAAAAATGGAAAGCATACAGTTATGTGTTATATTATAATTAAAAAACCATAAAGTTATCAAAATATATCATATATATATATATATTATAAAAAGTATTAATATCATCATTATTTCCATCCTTGAAAGGTGGTAATGTAAGAACAAACGAAAACGGTTCATGAGGCAGTAGTCTCTCGTACACATGAATGATGATTCTGTAGCCCATTTTATAGAAGTGTGTATAGTTTTAGGTTGAAAAAATAACATAAATAAATTTCTGAATATTTATTATACTAATATTATTAAATAATAATTTAAAAATAACAATTCATGGCGTGGAGAAGGAAATAAATCAAAAGTTTTTCTTGAAGGATTTTACCTCTTCTTAGGGTAATTCTTTTTGGTTTGCACAAGAGGACATAGATGGTTTGATTTATTCCCAAAGTGATATTTTTAAAATGAGATTAGTTAATCTGGAAGATTATTTGGGTAGGTTTTTTAATAGAAAAAGTTATTTATAGGTTTTAAAAATTGATTGTGGCTGATTTCCCTTTTATATTAGAGGAGGAGTTCCATTATTGTAAATAAAACATAGAGTACACTATTGTGAGTTCTCCCATACATAATGTGCCTCAAATAATGATCCATATTATATAAAAGGAAATATAAGATCTAAATATTTAAAAAATGGATTTTGGAAATGGTTCTAGGTTATTTTTCCCCTTAATTTATAGTTTAAATACTAAATAAACACGTTTTACCTTAAACATGGTAATTTATTTTTACAATATTCACTAATCATTTTAATGAAAAATCAATCAGAACTTAATAAAAAATAAAATTTTGATTATTCCAATTAATAAACCCATTTTGACAAATTATTAACACAGATGTAGTAGAAATTAATTTAAAATTAACCCCACAGATGAGACGAGACAATAGTTTTTAAGAGTAATGATGTTCAAAAGTTTGAAATGTATTTATTTGTAATTTCAATGTGAAAATGATTCCAATAAAATAAATTTTACACAAATATGATTAATGAGATAATATTATTTAAAAATAATAATAATATATAATTTATCTATATAAATAAATTATATGGAAAGTCATTTTTCAATTAAAATTTGGAATTTTTCAATATTTATCAAAAAATAAAACATCTCAAAAAATACCAAAAATTCACCCTAAAATAATTTTGAAATTATGCTTTAAAATTTTAAGTTTATTTTATCAAATATAATTTATAAATTTTTAATAAATTATATTTAAAATATTTATTCCATTAAAAGGTGGTAAAGTGAACTTTTAGAAAATTATGTAAGATTAGTTTTATTCTTATCTATTATCTAGAAAATAAATAAGATAAAAGTTAAATAGTTGAATTAATATAATAAATATGTATATATATATATCATTAAAATCATTTTTAAAAAAAATTTGATTAATATTTTTAGGTAAAATGTGTTTGATTTCATAAATATAGTTTTCCAGCAAAATATTTCATATATGTTCAAAAGGGGTTTATTTTCATTTCGAGTTAATTTTTCACCAAATAAATCTTTATATATACATGTTTAAACCATATTTTCATTATTTTATTAGTATTATTAAAAACCACCAATCAATATACTATATGAAAACTATACTAATATTTTAATAATAATATTAAGAGTACACTTTAGTTTGGTAATATTTGGTCTTGGGTGTGACACAAGCTATCGATGGAACATGGATTTGTGTCTAACACAAGACCAATATAGTGTTTTGTGTACTAAAAGTTAATATATTTTTTCATATATCACAATCATAACTTGGTGTTGTATGAAACATAAACCAAACATAGTATTTACTATAAAATAATATATATTCACCGTTGAGTGAAATGAAAAAAATTAAAGAGATAAAATTAATTTGAAAAACATATTTCACAAAATCTTAGGGTGTTACATAATCTGGATGTCAGATATATTATTCTGTATATTAGAATATTACCCTCACCTATGGTGGTTCGGAATAATATTTATGTATCTTATAAAATGAAAAGTATTACATATTTAAATCATGATAAAATTACATAAATCTTTTATAAATGATAAATTAAGTGTTTGTTTTTAAAAATAAGAATATTTTATTTCTATTTTCATAAAAAAATTATGATTTAAATGGATTATTATTTTTATAAATTGGGTTTATAACTTAATGTTAAATTTTATCATAATGAAAGCATAATTTCTTGAGACAACAATTAAATTTCCAAAGGGTTGGAAAATTAATCATAATAAAAAAATTAATTTTTCATATATATTATAATATTTATTAAAAAATATATTTAGAATATTTAGAATATTATTTTCATAAAATTTATTTTTTTAGAATGTAAAATTCAAAAACTTTTATATATTTTTTTATTTTTCTATATTTGATGAATTTTTAGTGAATTATGAAATATAGAAAAACATCATATTAAACATTACAAGTTAAATTAATGATTTATTAAATATGGTATGATGTAAGAACCACGTAGTTTTAAATCACATTCACAATTAATATTATATGGTCTAAATACTCATATTTATTAATTTTATTTATCCAAAGTAATAAACTATTAAAAATAATACTAAAAAAGCATAATTTTCTACTCTTTTAAATAACCTCCCTCACCAACCCTCCACCCCACAACATATAAGAAATAGAGAGTACCCAAAATCATTCAAACACTCATATAATCTCTCAAAATATGTTCCTTTGAGCCCTAGTCTCACCAAAAACCATTCCAAGTGGCCTTAATGGGTATCATAAAAGGACGCATCTGATGGAAGTGGTAAATTCTCAGCTAAGTGTCTTTCAATTTTATTCTACTTAAACATCCCTCATTTTATTTTCATAAATATATACATTGTAACATAAATATCATAAATTTTTTATATGTTATTATTTTTTTGGAATATCCATCATCGTTCATCGCTTGAATTTATACAAAAATGAAAATGTTCTACACAATATGGTTAGTTCACTTCCTACATGAGCAATTAACTTTGTTTTTTTATCTATGACCTTAAAGGGTGGTTATAGAAATATTAGGTTTTTAAAAGATTAACATTTTAGGTATATTTTAAATTAATTCATGATTATAGATTATATTAATAATAGTTTAATTAAAAAATAAACCTAGTTTATGATGGCAGTTAAAACCACCTAAATAAACTAACCATATAACTTCTAATTTTATATTAAATGAGTAATCTCTATCAAATAAAACATATAAATGTATTTAAATATTTAAATATCAGTAAGGATATGAATATTGATTCTTTTCACTTATATAGTTATAGTCCCATTGGATAATAACTTCATTATATTTCCCAATGTGATCATACATTGGATCCATGATACAGACTCTCTTAGATTAATAGAATTAGTCATTATATCTCATTTTAATGGTTTCAAATGAAAATAATAAAAATATTATAAATGCAATATATATGTTAAGGGATAAAAATTAGGTAACTAATTCATATTATTTGGTAATATCTGGTAATAAGTATAAGTGGAGAATAAATCTGGACCTAAGGTAATGAATATATATGAACCACCAATTTTTATTTCGGTTATGAAATTCCTTATTATAAATCACTTCTTCTCTCTCTTTTATTCTATGTAATTATTATAAATTATTTATATATGTCTATTTGAAATATATTTGTATTATTCTTACTTATATTTAATGGTTTAAACATACAATATATTAATTTACCAAATTCCTTCTTTAAATAAAACTACATTACGGGGAACATTTATATCCCTTAATCATCTTATATAACACACATTTAAACTCTTTATTTTCATTATTGATTTCATTAAATAATAGAATATTTTATGTAGAATAATTCTAATGTATTTTTTTTAAATAAAACTCTTTATTATTTATTTCTTCAAATGTCCTAGATCTATTCCATAATACACCACTTGGAAGGTCGAAAACTATACCAAATTCTTTTTTCTTTATCGTGATTTTTTTATATAAGTAAAAAATTTGGGACCTATGATTATTTATATAGTTATTAACATATAAAATATTTAATTTATTCTTATCATTTAAATATTTATCAAATATACTAAGATTATTATATAAGTAATGATTATCCAACCCATTTCATTCTATGGGTTACTATAAAGTTTATTTCTTACCTTTGATTCCCATTTTTTTCATGAATAATAATATATGTGTTGGGATGGGTGCATCGATATTACACTCTAATTCATCGGGTAATGCTTATATCTCAAGATATTTTATATAAGGTATTAGGGATTAAGTGTAATCCATGATGGGACTTTTTTCATTATGTGATGTTGTCATAGAAATTAGCCAAGAATTATGCTTATGTCATGCAACATGTTGTTTCAGAATTTCTATGATTCTATGGTATTATGATTCCATTTTATTTTAGTTATTCTCCTAAATTATAATTCATTTTATTTATCTATGATAATATCATATTATAATTTTTTACTCTTATGTTATGAATAATTAACATGTTTATTAAATTTTTGGGATTCTAGCTAGTCTGTTTTTTTTATGTGTTGCCTAGGTTATCTTATGTAGTTTTAGGAGAAAGGGGGGTTTAAGAGATTATTAGGTAAATTAAAAAAAAATATTTCAGAATCATCTTGATGTTTTATGTACCAATTCATCTAAATAAACTAGGCCTATTGACCTTTTCATTAGGTTTATTTGATATTTTTGTTAAAAAGTATATAATAATATATCTAAAAGGATTGGTTCGCTATCATGAAGATAGATTTAATACCTAAAACAACATTTGTTGGGTAATTACCCTTATATAAATTTGTTTTAGTTTTTTCACCCACATTTAATATCTATATAGGGATGTAAATTCTAGGAGAAAATATAATCTATACTTTACCAAAATTTTAGGATATTATCCTACATGTAGACTTATCTCATTGAATTATTCAGCTGGTCCTCAAAAAAGTTCTCTTATATAAAACTAGAAGTAAAAAATATTAAATCAAATAATAACTAAAACCTTATATAATAAAATCTAACATTACCCAAGATAAACATAACATAAATAATATATTAATTTCATTATATAAATAATAGATTGCTCAAATAGTCACATAGATTAATGACTAAAAGCATTGGTTCTTTAGAGATTAGATATATAAACATTTTATTTAACAACACTTGTAAACATTACACTATATTTTTTATCCTACAATGCCTTATCTACATATCTCAAATGATATAATCATCTTCTTAACATATGTATATGAAATATAAGAAAGGTGTTGGCAAAGACACTTAGTAAGGGAAAAATTATCATATTGTATCATGTTATAAACCCAAATGAAAACATTATGAATATGATAAATAGATTCTTAAAAGAACATATGAATAATGATAATAATCATATATTTTTTTATAGATTTTCATGATCATAAAAATAACTTTATAGAATAATAAACATTATTATATGGCATAATATTAAAATTTTAATCCTAAAACATGTGAGAAAGATATAAAACTATGGAACACATTAAAATAAAGGCATAATCATGTTATATTTTAAATTAATGGACATTATATGTATTTTTATCATTTGTAATATGTTTATAAACTACATGTAAATGTTTAAAAAGCAAAAAATTGGAATAAAATTATGATGAATCTCATTATGCACATGCCTATATAAATAATATAATTATATCTATGCCTGAATATGTGAATAAACCGATCATACCCTTGGATATGTAAAAACATATAATGTCCAAACCTTACCATTTCATGAGATATAATCATAAACCAGTGTATTATAAAGAAACATAAAACCCCACACATCATATTTCTTACATATGTGTTCCACTTAAAATCAATCATCATCATTCTATAAAGAACCCTAGGAAAATGAAAGGGTTTCTTTATCATTTCAAAACACATCCCATGAAATGAGCATAAGAAATAATAATATATCAAAAATATAATATTCTAAATGTAATAATATCATAAAAAATATTTATTATGATCAAAAAATATCTTTATGAGAGATATACCGTAGAAGATAAATTTATGTGAATATATAAATGTTTTCAAAAACTCATTTATAATGTTTTATAAAAGATGTTCTGTAAATTACAGACAATATTTTCTTGAAAAGGTAAAGTGAATACTTTTGGAAACATTATAATACAGAGTTCAAGATAAAATATCATTTAAAGGAAACAAAAAACCTTCTCAAAAATCAAGATTGGTAGATAATGAAAATAATTTACTTTATTATGATTTTTAGGGTTTTAAAAAAAACACATCAAGAAAATAATAAATACATTAATTTAAAAAATATTCAATATAAGAATTGAAGAGTATAAAAGAAAATAACTATGCTGACTTCCTTAAATAAATAATTTAGATATGAAATACTAGTACATGATGAAAAAAGAATCATTGTTAATAGTGTGGGTCATTCTTACCAATGATATACATTTATTTAATAAAAAAATTGAAAATAAGGGTTTATTAATGGTGATAAATACATTCCATTTATAACAAGAGGAAATATCCAATAAAATAGGGTAAATGGAATGGTAAATCAAGGATTGTAAATGTATATTCAAGTATGAAAACTATTACATAACGAATCATAAATTGATTTTATAAAACACTTATATAAATTTTTGGATTAGTAGATCACACTCTTACCACTTATATAAGAAAACATAACTATCTTTGAAACCGATTTTATATCATTATTAATCTACATAAAATTTTATAATCATATTTTATATTTATTATTTACATGAATTTTAGTTTTTTAATAACTGATTAGAATATCAAGTGAATGTGAATTTGTTTGTTTTGGACTAAATTCATAATTTATAGTGTTGTTATTCATTCTCCTATAAAATTTAATAAATATCATATAATAAAATATAATTTTATTTATTTTATTGAAAATTTTATAAATATATTTTTTTTTCTATTAGAGTTTTAGTTATGGTGTATGTATATGAAATTGGAGATAAATAAGATTTGATGATTTTTTTAAAATCAATATTGGTGTCTAAATTAATGAGTTAAATGATTATATTACCAAAATAGAAGAAATAAAATCATTAATTACTTATTAATATATAATATTAAGGCTTGAATTACATATTTAATAGAGAAATATTGCATTTTACATATTTTTTGTTAAACCAATCCTATAAAATATACATCAATATATGTGTGTGTATAGAAAGAGAAGATATATTTTTTATAATATCTCTATAAAGATTGGGTAATGACAATATTCTAACTATATTAAGGTTATGAAACATAATTAGTATGTGTTATATGATTATGGTATATGTAAAAGATTTTTTGAATTATAAATAATCTTCTTTCCTATTGGTATAATCATTTTAGATGGTTATATTTTTAGTAATTGTTTAATTCTAATATTACTTATAGATTTTCTATTTTAAATTTATATAATATAAATGATGGATGATATAACATATATATTCAATTAACCAATTTATGTAACTAGTATTTAAAATTTTGGGATGAAAAACAAAACATGTCATCCATGGGGATGGTAGTCCACAAACACACATTAACATGGGTTTTGTTTTTTATTAAATGGGGGTGTAATAAATAAGGATTACATCAATAATATAATATTTTTTTACCATATTATTTATAATTATGTAATTATATATATATATATTAAAAAAATTATATTATGGTGGATGGGAAGGATAAAAAAGGAATTAAAAGTTTATGTAACACTTATGTAAGAGATTCAGATCTTATCTTAAAGAATCATTTTGAAATGAATTAATTAAGGAACATTGTTGTGTATGGGGTATAAAAATGTGTAGAATATATATAGATGAATTATTTTTGGAATATTTTCCTACTAATTTTGAAATATTTTTGTGGATTGAATAGGGTGGATGTGTTGTCCTTTTATTGGTGAAAATGAGGGACAACTCGTTGGAAAATAATGTTAGGAATTGGTTAATAATAGAATTTTAAGAGTGTTAGGTGTGTTATGTGGGGAAATGTTAGTGAGACAAGTATTCATGAATTTCCATCCTAAAAAGGTTATTTTAGAATGATTAATTTTAAAAATAACATTGTAAATTTTGATCCACATTAGATTACACAGTTTGACACATATTAATCTTGAATAAAATTTAACAATTGTGATAATTTTTTCAAAAAAAATATGATGGTCATATTACCAAATATTTACTTTCAAAATTATAATTTCAACTAAATTAAATATAATTCAATTTGTTTATATGATAAAATTTACATTGAAATTATAATATATAATGTGTTGAAAACCCATTTTTATAGAAAAATATTTTTTTAATATGTACATGTTCATGATATTACATAACATAGATTACAAATTCAATGAGTATTAATTCATTTATATATACTTTTAAACATAATATTAGATTTATAATTTAAAATATAACAATTTAATTTGAAATAATATTCAATATTTTGAGAGAAATAATTCATTGAAAATGTATTATTTTATTGTGGTAAATAATATTTACATTAATAAAAAAATTATTACTAAAAAATAAAATGAAAACATTAATTAATATGAACATTATGATTAAAAATATGTAAATAATTTTATCAAGTTCAATTTCATGAAGGGGTTAAAAATAATTTCAACATCGGTAGACCGAACAGATGAAATGTTTTTAAGAAACATATATCATTTAATAAATAAAAGGCCACAATTTTAATATAAAATTATATATATATATATATATATATAAATTTTATAATTCTATTAATAAACATCAATTAAATAAAAATAATAAAATGGTAATATTTAATAATTTTTTAATGTAAGATGATTTCTAGTTTTAAAGGAGTGTTGTGTGTAATACAAGACACACAAACAGTATTTAATTAAGTAAAATTAATACTATAATAATGGGTTGGTAAATTATTTTTTAAATTATCATGTTTTCACTGGGAGTACTACCACTATACTAGCAAGGTTGGATATTTCCTTTCCCTTAGTACCTCTTCACTATGGTCAGGTTGTAATATCTTCTTAAATCTCCTATATTGTCTCGAATAATTTAGCACTATCAAAGATATTTCATCATCCCTCATGCCTAGATAATTTCATAGGTTTCTAGTGGTGATGGATCCTTTGATAAATTTTGAACTTGGGATCCCATTTTTCGACTATTGTAACCTCATCTAGTTCCCTCTTCCTGTTTTTATAAATATGTTCTATAAGGATACCATCAACCACTGTTGAATTCTCCAATCCATTTAATCCTTAACATTTTAATAAGGATGAAATAATATTAGATGGTTGAAGTTTATCTAGTGTTTTGACTTTTTAATTTTGAATTGAAGTCGTCTTTAGAGCATCTTAAATAGTCCCTAGGGGCTATGTTTAGTGATGAATTATCATCTCTTCTAGTTATTTCTTGATTTATCAAAACATGGTATCTTAATGGGACCACATTCATTTCATTCATTATTCCTAAATACTTATATTAACATCCTTTTTATAAGTTTTATTTCATCATATCATGGGATATGGACACCAAAACCAATGAAATATAAAGATTGAACATCTTGTGATAGTCCCAAGATGCACAAAAGGAATGTGATTTGACCATAACAAGAATGTGGATCTATTTTCCAATTCTTCCACTAATTTTTCATAATCTGAACACACTAAATGGTATTAGATATTACTTTTGGAAAAAATATTATGGTGATGAATCTATATTGTGAATTTAGTTCCATTTTGATACACATATTTTTGTTGAGGAGGCTCTAGATACCAATAATCTTCAACAAATACTTATTCATGATAGTTATAATGTATCTTCCTATAATATGTTATTTTATACTGATATTTTTTTTATTTATGTCATTTTTGAAACCATGGTCACAAGGATCTAGCCTGTATAAGAATTCACTCACCATAAATGTTGATAAAACTATGAAATATTAAAATCCTTCTCCCCATGAGATGGATTTATCTTTTCATAGTCCAAGGGTCATAATTACATGGGGTACTAAAAATGTTGGGTTCAAAGAATATATATGTGATTTATAGTAATTCCACCTCTTTTACCACAATAGATTATCATAGATGAACATATGGAATATCCCTCTCCCTATTAAGGATCAGTATCCTTAGTTGAATGACTTAAGACTATATTATTTTCTTCCCTAGTGATAAAAAAATATCCAGTAAGTTTTCTATTCATAATATTATTTTTGATACTCAGATTGATTTTCCCCCACCATTACCTTATAATAATATATGATTTTTATCCCTAGGGGACCCTGTGTCTCTCAACTAAAGTATTTCTCTATAAATTCTTAATACTTCCTAGACAATACTATTGTGTTGTACTCTAATATCTATTATCTTATAAGTGAAGGGTGTTAACCATGGGATTTAAGACTAGTCTATAATCACCATTTACCCTAATAAATCATATTTTCACCCATGTCAATAAGGGTTCTGGAACTAGTTGATGAATATTATTCTTTGATTATGTATCGTTAATGTTATCAACATAAATATTTTGGATATTATGATCTTATTATACTACGCCTCCCCCTTTAACATGATACATATAATAGTATATAATGATAATATCATTGGATCCCATTCACAATTGAGTATCAACATAATATGATTCATCATAATAATTTATCTTTTTTAATAAGTATGGAACCTTAATTCAACTCATCTTCCACAAAAAAAATTACAAGAATTTATAAATAGATAAATTCATACATAGATGCATGATAATTTCAAAATTATGTATTTTTTTGGAGAAAAATTTCTAATGAGATTGTATTTAGGATTCCTCCCAAAAAAATATAATTAATATTATAAATCTTAAAACACCTTATTCTTTTTATTAATTTATAATAGATTTATTATTTCATAAACAGGAAGTCTTTATACATATCCTTACTCATTTTCTCTTAGTCCCACTACATAGATCTTAGGAGGTGTTTCTAATACTATTATTAATTCATATGAAAATACTATTACAGTTCACTAGTTGAGGAGGGAGTTGAATGATTTTTTTCTTTATTTATAATTAAACCATAATGGATATTGGATTAATTGGTGATTAATACACATGGGGAAAATATGCATGCCAGATATCGAATCTAGACCTAATTTGAAATATTTCTAGCCAAATTCCAGGACATTTTTATCTCCCCATTCCATCTATCATTTACTTGGTACAAAATCATTCTAAACACTCTACCATGTTTATTTAGATCCCAATATCTTTTTCTTCTAATCAAGGATTCCATTTTTACAAATAGAGGATGAAATATTATGACTTTGATAATATGGTTATTTTACACTCAGTAATCCCCAATCAAGGAGTGCGAATGGATGGTCATTCAAATCAAGATCCATAGATTAAATGTTTAAATTATTAAATGAGATAATTATTAAAATATTTTAAACACTAACATGTAAATTATCAGATAGGTTATCATATAACTTGATGTACATTAATAATAATAATGGGATAATGAAATGTTACATCTCCTATCTAATATATTAATCTTGTTGAATGATTATTTTATTGAAATGTAAATAATGGTAATAGAACAATCTATAACCCAATATAAATTGGAAGGAGATAAAGACAAGAAATACTTCCATGAATTTATAATGTAGAGATATTTTAATGGGAATATTAACATAAAACGTGTATATAAATCCTATTATATAGAAGATAACATTACAAGACCTTTAGTGGTTTCTTTTTTGCTGTATTTACTTCCAGATCCTCCACCAGAGAGGGAAGAAGGGGGTAAATGATAGGATGTTGAGGAATTATTCATTAGTAACATTTTGAGGTGTTTTGGTTTTAAAGAAACTAATATGTTTCAATCCATTATAGAAAAATATAACATAAAAGGGGATATTAAAATTCTATATCCAAACATCCCTCCTGAGCCTGAATGCTTTTGATAATCCTTTTACATAGATTAATGGAATGTTATTAGAATAGAAGTTAGTTATGTATTTCAAGATTAATTGAAGGTTTCTCCCCAACCAAGTGTTACAACTACCACTATCGTTCTTATTATCCTTAATTTTAATCATCCAAATTGATTTGATTAATACTATCCCATAAGCATGTGTAATTTCTCATAAAAATTATTTTTTAATTCTTAATAAAATGTGTTCTCTTAGCCTACATCCTAAAATAATAGATGTTCTACGTCTCTTCCTCTATGGAAGAAATATTCATAGACACTTTTTCCAAGATTTAAAAATGATATGAGACTGAGAACAACATATGGTTGGTTCTAATGTTGTTATAAAATTTTCAAATTAATAAATCATAAAAAAATATTGAATCGAGATTCATATTAAGACTCCAACATCATTGTTTCCTCTCTAAGTGGGATTATGACATAATTAACTCCTTATTATCGGATGTATAGTTCATGGTCTCACTCATAGAAAATATATTTGGCTTAATCAAATCAGTTGGGTGTCTTTAATAGAAATATACCATTTTTATTAGCCTCAAATTCTAACTTTGGATAAACTCATTAAGAACATTGACAAAAGACTTTAATGAAGTTTGGACCTTAGATTCAGTGATAGATATAGATTCATTTTCATCTCTCATTTATTCATTTAGGATGAAGTTTTATTATTAGTAATAGTAGAATAAATCAATTTTATAATTTAAATAAAACCTAAATTATTATATTATCACATTTGGATAATTGTGAAATATAAAAGAAACGAAATTTTTTTGGTAAAAAAATACTCGAATAGGATGTCACAACTTTTTTAATAGGCAATTAGAATATCTAGAAGAATATTTCCAATGGACTGTCTACTAATTTCATTGTATGGAATATCAATCAACAATTTTGATTGTATTATTAGTATAATTATGATAAGTATTCTTGATTTAAAATTTTTAACTCACTCTACTGTATAGATGGAATATTTTGTTAATTTTCTTCTCTCTTATTTTTCAATACATGTGCTGTTAATGTGAAAGACTCCAAAGATATTGAAAATCAACAATGAATTCATAATAAAGAGTTTTATCTAGTATTATCATTAATAAGACTAACATAAATGGTCCATATGATGTGTATTTGATAAAATAATTAAATAAGTGGGAATTAATCTCAAGAGTAATCATAATTTATTATATACTTGAAATATAATATATATTGGGGGATGATCTAGTGGAAATAATTCTGAAAAAATATTTAAGGAAAAAATATGATGATTTCCACTATTATTGCCTAAATGATGTAATTGATTATAATATAGTGAAATATAAAATGTTTTATACACGCATTATCTAGTAAATCTCACTAGATCAATAGAAAAGAGGAAATCGACATCATGAATGATAAATGTATGGCATGACCCATATATATCCATTGGTGTCATCATCAAATACATAACACAATATAGGAAATTAAAAAATCTAGTGTTCATAATGTGGTCCTTAATGATGCATATAAATATGTATACAACTACATCCATATTTCTAATGAACACAATTTCTATGATTTCTATCCTTATCACTCTCTTTATTTTAGTTTTTATAAATTTTGAAAGATATTCATATAAATAGAATATCCCATATATGGTATAATAGTATTTTTAAAAAATTAATTCTAATAAATCTCAATATACTATCATGGAGTATTATGAAATATAAAATCCTTAGTAATGATTAGATCCCATGGAAAGGTATTTGTTTTTATTTCAAATATATATATTTTGATAAAGAACATTTAGAATCTATTTCTTATTAATATAATTAAGGGGGTTCAAATAATTTCATCATGAAAACTCTCTTGGCCCTACCTAGGGACATTTTTAAGTAGATAACTTTTGATTTTTTTCTATAAATATATTTAAAGAACTCATATTGTGAATGTGTATTAATAGGGTTGATAAAACTATGTTTAAAATTTGAAACATAATGAATGTTACATATAAATCGTGTTTATTTCACTAGTTGTTAGTATCAACACAGTACATAATTGATATTTTCTTCAAAAATACCTCAACAACCAGATTCCTATATTTTCTAATGAGTACGTGTGCAAAATTAGTAGCCAATGACATTGTGTGAATTGTAATCCTCTATCTCAAGGGAATAAACTAAATATGGATGGATCTTGTTTTAATGGAATAATGTGTGATAATGGGATTATAAATTTCTACTAAGTTTATACTATTAAATAATTCTCGGAATTATATATGGAGGAGAGGCTTGTTCAAAATGAATCTTTAAAAATTGTGTGTCGTGTATATCATTTCCCTTCATTTAACATTAATATTTCAGAAATTTAATCTGAATTTATCATGGTGGTCAAAACTATAGAACATAGTTATCATATACACTAGATTATAGTTTACACCATCATCAACTTAATATAAAATTTGAATGAACATGTGAATGTTTTTATAGATAGGAAATGTGGAATAAATTGGTTGACCTTCTGACTACCAAATGTGATCAGTAGTGTGAAATGATTATCTAATTGGGTATGAAATCCTTACCAAAAGATTACATTAACATTTTAATTGGATTTACTCAAGATCTATGACTTTTATCCCCCTTACCACACATTTAACATCATTTTTTACCTCTCACTAATTTTTTTATCAAAATAATATTTTTTCAATTTCAATTAAGTTTATATATGAGAATAAATTATTAACTAAAATTAAATTTTCATTGTCATTTATTTTAGACTCAAAATTTTTATTATATTTCAAAGGATTTTCCTTATTTATAGAGTTATAATTAGTTGTAAAATATTTAACAAAACCTAGTGAATTAATATTTCATTTTTAGGGTATTTTTATTTACTTTTGGGTTTATTACTCTTGTAATTCCTATAATTATTCTACATATTTCATTATCATAATTTATTAATGTTTATATTCTATTATAATATATCATCTAAATAAAATATATCACAATTTAATTTATTTTATTTTTTTTTTAAACAAGTTATTGAACACTTTAGTGGCATAAAAATATAAGTTTTTTAAAATACTAATTTGAAAAACAACATAGTAAAACATTAATATTTCAATTTAATATAAAAAATAACAATATTTAATTAATACATAATTTCAATAATGTGATCTATAATTAACAAGTTCCTTTTAACAATATAATGATGTTTATTATTTAATTTCATAGAATACTATAACAAAAACATTAAAAATTTATTTATGGTTTAACTAATGTAATATGTCATTTTTAAATAATTTATTTCATCCAAAATAATTTATTTTTTAAAATCATGAAATCCAAACTCACTCCATTCTACCTCTGAAATGGTATGATTACACATGGTAAAAAGATAACCCTTAAAAACATTAAATTAAACTGATGAAATATATGTAGATAACATAACTTTTTATTAACCCATATTATTCACTAAGAACTAATGCTTTATCTATCCTTAATAACTAGATATTATATATTTCTCAAAACTAGATAGAGAAACATAAAAAAATTGACAATAAATCACCTATAAAAAAAAGAGTTAGTCTAACAATTCAATTATCATCATAATCAAAACACACAAAATATATTTTAATTCCCTCATGAATTGGGAGGGTTACCTCCAATAGATGGTCATGGGTGAATGAGAGTTTTCATAGGAGTATATGATTATCAACTATTCAATAATTATAAAGGAATGTTTTTACAACACAATGATTTAATATTTAAATGTTATGTGGTCAACATATTCTAAAGAAGATATGATATTATTTGTAGATATTATATCATAAAATTGGATTTATGGGAGTCATACATTATCATAAAATATCTTATTAAGATATATAACTATATGAGAACATGAAAATATGGTGATTTATACATAAAATATCAGAAAACCATGTATTACTATTATCATAACAACTATGGGGTTTATGCTAAAGGAAAATTGAAGGCATATAGAAGTAATAACATAGAATGGATAAGGATGGATGAAATAATGAATGGTTTTGTGATCATCTATAGATTAATTATTTGAATGGTTGAATGTATTTTTTATATACTATTTAGGTGTGGGGAAAATTATGAAAATAATTTTATATAGTTTGTTAAAGATATACACTTTTTATGTAATGATTTAAAAAACATCAACATAATATAATTAGTTATGATATAATTATAATTAAAAAAATTATTAAATTGTGGAATAAATTTTACAGCTTGATGAATTTAGATTACACCATGAGTTTTATCATATATGGTAAAATATTTAGGCTTTTATAAGGTATTATATTTTTTAGGATATAATATAAATAAATAGGAATGAATAAAATCATTGTAAATTTTAATCATTTTTTAATACTAAGTTGTGATAAAGAAAGGTGGTTTATGTTATTTTTCTTGACTAGTAGATTATTATGAAATAATAAACCATGATTTTTAAGTTGATAAAATATAATAAAACATAACCAAATGATGTTTGAATAGGGAGGGTTTTTTAATGATTATTTCATGGATACTCGGAATGATATAGACATTAGGCTGCAAATTCCATGCATACTTTAAATAAGAAAAGTACATTACTCAAAAAAGATATTAATTATGATAAAATGAATATATATATTTAATTTTATTTACTTTAGTGTCTATAAAATTAAAGACATTTAATAACTACATTTCTAATTTTCTCATTGAGTTTAATTAAAAATAATGTATTTTAAATATTTATACTCATAACATTATTATTTTCTACATAACTAACCAACATGTGTATTTTTATACATTAGTGATATTAAAGGATATAAAATGTGATTATTAGGTATAACTGGACATACAAGGGATGTTTCGACTACCCTTAAATGTGTAATATATTTAAATTGATTTCATATGATTATGAAAATTGAATTATATTCTTACCATTGAATAAAGTTCATGGAGATTAGAATATCCATTATATTCTACAATGGAAAAAAATATAGAATATGAGAGAAATAATTACTATTAGTTTATTTTTTGAATATTCTATTGATATTAACTAACATGAAATATACAATGTATGATAATGATGACTTGTAAAGGCCACCAAACTCATTTCATGAGATGAATCATGACATGAAGTTGTTATAAATTGTGAGTTAATTACAAATCGTGTAATGTTTGGGCTAGTTAAATATTTATTCAAGGGGGTATGTTTTTTTGGTGTATCCTTTTAAAAATAAATACACATCATGTAAATGAATTGGATGCTTTGAAATTTCCTAAGAATAGTTTTAAATGGTGTTATGTGTGAGCTTTATCTCAATCCCTCGCATGCATGTTTATCCAAATGACCCTAGGGAAACTTCAAAGTGATTTTGGAGCGACTCTATTTGTTTCAGACATCATGATCACATATCTAATCCCTCGTATGTTTTTTTGGTTATTTTTTCCATTATGTCACTTTTTTTCTCTATCCAATGCGGTGTAATATCAATACCATGAGACTTTTTGGTTTTTATCTTCATCAGTTTTGATCTAGGAACCTTATTACAATCATCCTTGCGTTTGTTCTTATTGGAGAATCCTAGTGGAAGTGTTGTTTGATCACCAGTTAAAGGTATGGGGTATAAAATTTAATTCAATTGTTTGATAATTTTTAATTATATTCAATATTGAAAATGTTACAACATATCATGAACCAAATAAATTAAAAATAATGAATTTAATTACTCTTTGGAGTCCCTTTAGATATAATTTGTTATTGATTTGTATTGTGGTTATCAACTTGGTGAGAAAACTATTAAATATAAATGAATTTTTTAATGGAATAAAGTTTATTTATCATGACATGGTATTTGAGATATTTATTGATATAAATTATCCTTGGTTTGGACTAATTGTTGAAGTGACAAACATATTGTTAGTTTAAGACCAAAGAAATAAATTAAATGTGAAATTGAATGATAAATGGTGATTTTCATAATTAACCATTTATGAAGTGATATTTTTATATATTATTTGTTATGAAATGTGTTGAGATAAATTTTGAAATTATTATATGATTAGTTGGCCCAGTTGACATGATGAAATTCTTATATAAAGTGCTATACCTTTTTGTTATATAGAAATTCTCATATAATAGGCTATTCCCTGTTGACATGCAAAAATGATTATATAGAAGGATGTGATATTTGACATATTGAAATTATTATATATTATGCTATACCCAATGAAACATGATGAAATGATGATATAGTGGGATATAACTTGATAAACATTCTAAAATTATTATATACTTGGCTCAGGATAGATTAAATGTTGAAGTTATTATATACAATGTTTTGAGACATATTTTTATAATTTATACATTTGTTATAAGGTTATGGATGGCATGAATGTGAGAAATGATAGGAGACAATTTGAAATGGAACTGAAGAATGATTATGTGTTTTTTAATTTAATTTTTCAATTAATTAATACCCATGTTTATTGCATTATTTCATGCAGTTTTAATTAGAACATTTATGTTTATACATAGTGGTGTTGACCTACTGAGTTATACTCAAACCCTATTCAGGCATCCATTTGGAACCTAAGTAGATCACATGGACACAAATTATACATGGGAAAATGACCTTATATTTGATTTTTTCATGCGGTATGAGGTGGAGTATAGAGATGGGATGGACATGGGGTTCAAGATCATATAGTTTTGAGTCTTTTATTGATCTAGGTAGATTTTTAATTTATGTTATTTCTTTCATAAAATTTAGTTACATTGTAGAACATCGTTATTTAATTCCTTAATTATGTATTTGATTATTTATTTGGATTTTATTTTTGGTTTTATACTATATTGTATTATTTCCATTATTTATACACTATGATATTTATTTATAATTATTTTATATTTATTTCAACTCTATTCTAACTTTGTAAATATTGTGTATACTCTCTACACTATACTTATCACACCCACACAAATATTCAGCAACATATGGTATATGGGGACACATGCTTGAGGTCTCATAACCAAACCTTTATGGTTATGTGAGAGAGTGTGGGAATAGGGGAATGCTGTAAATTGATATCAAAGGAGGTTTCTTTTCTATTTCATTACTAATTGTGAAAGGTATATAAAAACAAGGATGTGTCAAGGCTGGGTAATGAGCTTGTGCATAGTATTAGATAACCCCTATATGTGGAAAATCTAAGTTCCTAGGATAGATTTCTATTTATATAGTTTTTTTGTTATACCTATTCTTATTTCACTATGAGAGATTCACATGTGTCATGAGATTTTTTATTTCATGATGTTACATTTTCTTTATATTTATACTCATGTCCTAGTATGGCATGAGATAAGTAAGAATGCATCATGATAGGAACATGTAGATATATATTGGATTTTATTATTTATGATAGGAACATATCTATTATGTAACACCCCAAGCTTCCACGGTAAGCTTCTCTTTGAATAATACAGTAGCGTGTGTTGTACGTAACTTCGAGTTCTAACAGACCACAACCAATTAAACTAGCCATTATCAATAGTAATACCCACTTTTAGAAATTATATAAATTTTATCTTTTAAAATGGACTTCATTTTTGGATTCAGAATATCGAAATTATCCTAGGGTGAAATTTTGGTATTTTTCTGAAAACTTTCAACTTTTGATGAATAGTGAAAAACACTGAGTTATAGTTTAAACCCAAATTTTTATTTAAATAATTATTTATTTTATTTAAATTTATTTTAGGTCAAAATAGAAACATAATACCTATATAAGTTCAATTTAATTCATTGGAGTCAATTTATAAAAATTTTAGATATATAAAAATTTTATTGAACTTTTCACCTTCTTTTACTCATCTCTTAGGAGAATTTGCAAATTCACGTAAAACTTAATTTTACCACTTCTGTGAGTGGAATTTCAAAACTATGAGAGACACGGTTAATATCAAGGAGTAAAATGTGGTTCAATATGATAAAAATAATTTTTTGTGAATAGTAACTTTTTACTTTTATTTACAACAGTTAAAAGTAAATAGGGTAATTATGGGTAAAAATGATATTATTATTACCCTAACACATGTCCTAATTCTATTGGCTAAGTATAATTCGACCAAAAATAACCTTAGGAATAAAATATGAACCTCTTTGGTCTACTTGGATTAGATTAGTACATTTATTATTATTTGATCCAAAGAAGAGTTAAAAGAGATAAAATCAAAGTTAAATAACTAAAAAAAATTAATATAGGGTTATACATAAGATAAATTCGATTATAAATATTAATTAGAAAGATAAAAATATTTCCTACATAATTATATTTTATTTATAATTTTTAGATATTATATAATTTAATTTATTTATGACACAATAGTGATGCACTAATTACCTAATTAATGAAATATTAAAATAATTGATATTATAAATATCAAAATAAATGTAAGTTGAGAATTTTTATGAATTATACTAATTTTCTAGGTTAATATAACATATTAGGGTTTGTTGGATTAATTTTCTTCTAAGTAATAATGCTTTTATAAATTTAGAAAAAACAAAATTCCAAATAGTGTCAAAATTGACATAAAGGAGTATTTAAAACAAATATTAAATTATTAATTCATATTCTATTCCTAAAAATCTAAGGTTCAGAAAAAGAACTTATATAATGATATTTGTATCATTAATGAACCACTTGGGGTTATCTTGGAAGTATATATTAATTTTATTAATCATATAATATAAAAATACAAAGAGACATGGTAAATGTCAAACTATTTAACTAAGAGTTAAATATAAATGATAAGGTTAATATACTGACCCAAAACAGTCTAAAATCTATTGGTTGAAAGTATTTAGACCCATATCTACCTTATCCTTGAAATAAGTCACTTTTTTCCATTATAAACCGAATATGAATTTATTATAAAATAATATTTTAAGTTTTTTCTAAGGTGCCCCACACCCCTCTTATAAAAGGGAACTCCCCCTTCTCTCCTATTAATACCTTAAAAGCCTTTTGTCTCAGCCAAAATATGCCCAAATATTCTATAAACTTCCCTCAATTCAACCTAGAGGCCTTATTTTGATCATAAATCCATCCTAAGGAGCCCTTTTGATCAAATCAAAAGGAAGAACCCGAAGAAGAGTTAGTGTTTTCACCACCCTCTTTCAAGTTCCTTTCTTCTTCCACTTCTTCTTTATTTGTTATTTCCATTATAAAATAATAATTCCAGTATCTTATATATACATTTATGTTATTATAAATATTGAACAAATATATTCATTATTCTATCCATCTTATGAATGATAATATCACCATGTGTGCGTGCGTATGGCTTATCGTCTCCACGTCGTGGTGTGATTTGTTATTCAACACTATGTTTTTTTGGATGGATATAATGATGATTAATATGTATATAAATAATTAAAATAACATGATAATGACTCTGTAAAATTAATATACCATCCAATTACACACCTTTAAGGAAATGATATTGTCGCTCGTGCGTACGTACAGATTACCGTCTCCACGACGCGATGAGATTCATTTCCATATTCACCATTCATCGACGATTATAAAAATATATATTAATAATATGTTTTCAATATATGACATAATAATTCTACTAGATATATATATATATATACTTACATATATTTTATTCACTTAGTTTCGTTCAATACGTTATGAAAACAGAAACAGCGTTTATGAGTACGTACGGACTACCGTCTCTATAAATGGTGTTTTCCATTTAATATATATGTATATTATACATAATTATATTCTAAATATATATGATATATAAATCATGTTTTATATTCTAGAACTATTTAAATCATGATCTAAGTGATACAATCAAGAGTAACAAGTTAAAACACGTACGATAAAGAAAGCGATTATTACCTGAAATGTTAATTTAACATGGAAATTATTATTAAATGGGTAGTATAAAGTCATAAATTAATAATATATGATATCTTAAATATTAATATGGTTTTGGTATAATTTAATAACATACTTCAGTCTTCATACAAGAGTTTAAATGTACCCTCAACTAAAGGAAAGTGCAAGGTAAGGCGTTTTCATCACACTCCTTATTCCCGTGAGATTCATGCTATGATGCCACTATTTATTTTTGTGTGGTGTATGTACTGAACATAATTGTATTCTTTGTGTAATACACTTTAATTTATGTGTATTTACATCTTCATTGTATGGTACTTTTTTCATGGGGTGTATGTTTCATAAGTTTCCAAATTGTTAAGGGTTAATTTCACAATCTCTTTATTATCTGAGGTTTTTTTTACGTAAGTATATACTGGGACATATTTACTATCCATGTACATGTTTCATAAAATAGATTTCAAAGGGATTATTTTAAGTTACTTTTACTAAAACATCATTTTAATGTTTTTAAAGATTTATTCATCTAAACCATTCTCATTAATGTCCATGTTTTCAAAATGGTTTTAAGGATTTATTTAAATGGACATGAGTTTTTTAAAATGTCATTTACTTTCAAAAGTTTCGAAGTGGTATGGGACACTTTGATTCAAAAAATTATTTAAATGTATTCCTTTCTAAATTTTGTGACTTTTAAATGTTTTCATGAAAAACGGATATTTTTATCAAATATTTTTACAAATAATTTTCATCTATGACAAAATCCTTTAAGGGATTTTAAACTTGTTTGAAGTCAATTTATTATGATACAAATAGTCCGTATTTTATTGAAGGTTTTGAGATATGTTTGACTGTGGATGTTTAATTTTTATACCATTCATGGTTTATGGGTAAATTATTGACATTTCGTATGCCATTTTTAATACGAATGTTTATGTTATGTTTAAACATTTTCATATGAGCAATGCATTAGACTTAGTAAGTGATGGGTGGAGCCCGCTATAGCTTCTCGATGCATCGGTAGGTCTCATGAGACAAACTAGTGTCTTGGCACAAGGCCTTGACAAAATCTTATTTGTAGTCTTGGCACAAGACCTTGACTATGTGGTTATGATAGTCTGGCATTATGCATTCCGTCATTATGAATGTGGTTAGTGATATTGCATGTGATTATTCGACTAGTAAAATATCCATGTGAATAAGTAAATGGCATTACTTCATTTTATTTTTGTAATATTATTCTGAAGTTCAAGTTTAATTGTCTTTTTTTAGTTATACATTTCTTTAAATGTTTATGCTTATTTATGAAAGTTTTCGTTGTATTGTTATCCTTACTGAGCATCTGAGCTCACCCCTTTATATGTTTTATTTTTTCCAGGATTCTAAGAAGTGTATTGTGATTGATATGAATGGTTAATCCAAGGGAATAATGGCATTCATAAAGGATTATTTATGTTGTTTTGTATGTTATGAAGTATAGTGTGACATTCATGTATATAATTTATTTTCCAAGACTGTTAAACTGACTAGTCCTTCGAGACTGGATTCCTTGTAATCATGCCAATGTATTAAAATAATGCACCAACTCTGGGTAACTGGGGTCAGGTCAATACATATTACATGTGATATATACTTTCAGGTTGAAATTTGATATGATATATCTCTTATATCTAATAAATGAAATAAATGAACTATTATATCTTATTAAAACACATATAAGCCATGTTTTGAAAGAATAAGAATTATAGGTTCTCTATTGTTGTCGCCTTTTGAGTTTGAACTTGTTAGAGACAATATTCTAAGGAGTGAGTTTTTAATATAGATAAAAAATTCCTCGTCATCTTTGAATTCAATTTAAGGAGAGTGGAAATCAGTGTGCTCTTAAAATAGATGAACCAGATCATCCTATGGTTTCTAAGGATCAGATAGATTTTCAATTTCAAAGAATATTCCTGAGGGTCATGAGATGAATTGAAAGAGACATTGTTGTCACTATGACTTCAATGTGTGAGTTGACAAGATAGTTCCTACTGAAACATCAGCCAAAGTCACTGGTGAGGGAGGTACCAAGGAAGTCAAGTACTGGGGTGAGTATGTCTAGATGATATTTAGGAATCTTGAGACAACTACAGATAGGTGGGTAAAACATAATGCATATATTATTGATGGACCAGCCAAGCATTGGTGGGATAATCTTAATAAATAAGGAACACAAAAATATTTATCTTGGAAGGACATTGAGATAACATTCAACCACCTTTTCTATCCTGATACATTAAGGGATTATAAAAACCATGAGTTCATGCACTTGACATGGGATGGCATGTCAATGATGGAATATGGTTAATGTTTCACAGACCTATTGTGAATTGTTTTATCCTTATAAGATGATGAGATCTCTATGGTAAGAGTTGTTTTGATGGAAATCTCTATGAGATTAAGTTATAGGTGAAAGTGTCTATGCAGTTTTTTATATATGTTGATTCAAGAAATCATCTCAAATGGTAATCTAAGAGTGGCCTGACCATCAGTTAAAATATTTTAGTAGGTAAAACATTGAAATATTTTACTAGTATAATGAAGTGTCATTGTGATACCTTTTTATAAGAAATTAGTATCCATAGTAGTCATGGAAGTGGTCATTTATCTTAGGTTCATGTTCCATTTAATTTTTATTGGTGTGGAAATATAAGACACAAATGACCTCAGTGCCCATACCCTATATTGGACTGTCATGGTTTTTGTGTATTTGGATACCTATATAGTTTTTGTAAGGTAATGAAAAATAATAATAGGGGAATGGGATCAATAAAAGTATTGAAGTATGGTAAAGTCTCATAAATTCCTCAGAAGATAGGTATATGGAGTTCCACTAGATGGTTTAGTCAAGGCAGGGGATATAGTACCCCAGTGCAGGAACTTTGGTACCATGAGTAATGTATAGATTAGGGTTGTTAGGCTCCAGCCTAGGGAAGAGGGGCTAGTCAACATCATGTTATGTGGACTACTCCAGCTAGTGTGAATGTAGGGCCATCTACTATATTCGGTATGAATCTTTTATTATCTACTCTTTCATGTGTTTTTTGATACAGGAGAAACATATTACTATTTATATACTTTTTTGTAAACAAAATTGGCTTGTATATCTAAGGAATGGATGTTGTGTGGACCTTTTATGACCATTGGGTGTGCGGTTATAGAATTTCAAATGTTTCAAGGAATTTTCTCTAGGGATTGGTGGATACCATGTCTTTTGAGAACCATTCATTCTAGAAATAACAAATTTCTATTTGATTCATGGTATGGATTTTTTTAGTTCTATGTCAGGATCATATTAACTATTAACATAGGTGAGTAAACATTCTATCTTCGGAAGGAGGCATCAATTATCACCAGGGTGAGTTTGATCTTCATGCTAGTAATGTAGGTCTCATTCAATGAAAATTAGATTGTCTCACAACTCGTATAACCATTATTACTCTAGATAATTGTGGAATGATGCCTGATTATTTTACTCCAGTTGTAGACCATTATTAGCATGTCATTCATGAGTAGTTTAATGGATTATTTACCCTATGAGATATCAATTTTATGATCAAGTTGGTGCCTGGATTAAAGCCATTTTTTATCCCTCATTTTACAATGGAACCAGTAGAGAAATGAGAGTTGAAATTTCTATTGGAATATCTGGAAACTAATGGTTTCATATGACCTAGTACATCTCCTTGGGGTTCTCCAGTTCTCTTTATCGAGAAGGATGATAGGACTTTGTACTTGTGTGTGGATTATCAGAGTTTGAACCAGATGATGGTCAAGAACCATTATCCTCTTCCATGCATCGATGATCTCTTTAATCATATGGTAGGTTATAATATCATCTCAAATATTGATTTGAGATAAGGATGCCATTAGTTGAGGGTGAGACCATTATACAAGCCTCATACAAATTTTAGGAGTAGTTATGTATTGAATGAGTTCATTGTGATATCATTTTGTTTGACTAACACACTGAATGTATTCATGGACTTATTAAATCAAATTATTAATACTTTTATGGACCAGTTTTTGGGGGTTTAAGTTGATGATATCTTAGTGTACACTCAGTAAGAATATGTTCATTTCCAACATCTTTACATCGTTCTGAGTACATTGAGAGAATATTATATTTTCATAAAGATATCCAAATGAAATTTCTATATTTTTAATGTGATATTATTGGTCCATGTCATATCATAGGTAGTACATTCAGTGTACCCAAAGAAAGTTACAGTCAGGGTATCCTGGGAGAAGTGTAATAAATTTTTTCTGTTCAGAGTATTCTAGTCATTGCAGGTTATTATTGGAACTTTATCTAGTGTTATTTCAATTTTTCAACAATAATGTTTGGGTTAACTATGAAAAAGGTGATGTTATATTGGTATGATGCTTGAGAGATAGATTTTTATGAACCAAAAGGAAGCCTAGACTAATCAAAAATCCTCATTTTAACTTTTCTGGGAAAATCATATACCATATTTTATGACACATCTAGAGTTTGATCCAGTGTAGTTTTGATGTAGGAGGATCTTGTGGTTTCTTATAGTTCCAGACTACTGAGATTTCATGATAGGAATTCATCTACTCATAATTTTTGTTTATAAGAAGTTGTAAAATCCCTAAGATTCTCAAGGCATTGTATCATGGGTGATTTTTTTATTGTGTACATAGATCACGAGATCCCCATGTACATATTTTCACATTAGGACCAAAAACTTCAACAGAGCAGGTAGTATGAGTATTTTCATTATTTTGACTTCGAGTATTCTTATACACTATGGAATGGAAACATCATTCCCAGTGAATTGAGATAAAAGATGCAAGTAGAGTTAGTATGGGAGTATTGCGATGAGTGGCAGGGGATTTCTATATTTATATAGATGCATCGAGATGCTCAGGAGTTTAAGGGACAAGTATCTCTAATTTCAACTTTTTTATACCAATGAATTTGGACTGTATTATGAACAAGCTATTATATGATCTATTATAATTTGTTCTGAGAGACGTCATATATGGTGGGAAGAAACCATTGGGATAATCACTTGTATATGGTAATTATATTATTTTTTGTGGCCATGTATGGTTCATAAGGGCTTGTGCAAGGATCTTATGAATTATTTTCATGGTTTTAGATGGTCAGTATAACCTTTTTTTTTGAAAAAAAATGTACCATTATATCCATAAATAGTACCGGTGGTTATTAATGAAGAAGAATTTAGTAGTATTTTTGAAAATATGTTTCACATATTAGTAGATGAATGCTGAGAATCAAAGGCCAACTGGTATTTTACAACCTTTTTTTATAGTGACCCAAGCTTAAAATGCATGGATATTACATAATTTTAAAAGAATATTTATAACATTACAAAAATACTTCCCTGAGAACTGTAACTTTTACGTGACTTTGGAAACATGGAACAAAATCATCAAACTCGTTGAATGATCTTCAATGTTTCCCACAAATATCTACCATTTTTTGTACTACTAATTAAACTATTCTTCATAACATGGGGAATATAAATATAAAAAAGGGGTGATATCATATGCTTAGTAATGGAAAAAAATAGATACATAATCATAACATGAGAATAATTGTATGAGGACATGATAATAACATTTAAAGATCATACCCTGTATATCAAAGCTCATTTACACAAGTCAGGCCATAAATATTGGTAGTCTATAACATATGAATCATAAGGAAATCAAGAGAATAAACCATGAGACCATAACATAGGAATAATAGATAGAATTTTTAGAAAAACATAAATATAAAAATTATATCCATATAAGTCAACTCACCAATGCCAAAGAAATATTAGTAGTATGAGTTCAATTTCCATAACATCATTATATTCATGGTTTACTCCCATGAAAATATTAGTAGTTAGGGTTCACTCCCAAGACCATTATAGTGGAAAAATTACTTCACTAAATTGGGTTCACTCATCGTTATATCCATGTCTATCTCAATAGATATAATTCTTAACCTAATGTATTATAGAAAAATGTAGACCCCACCCATCTTAGAATGAAATCATACAATGTGTGAAAAAAGATAATAAAAAATCCAACCATAACTTATGAAATGAAATTTATATCATAAACATGCAATTATATCATAACCTATAGAAAAATAAATATCTTTCCTAATCATTTCATCAAATTATATCCCATAAAATGAAACATGTTTCATTAGAATATATCTCATGATAGAGAAACATGTTTCATAAATATATAAAATGTGAATTAGAAATGGGTTTTTTAAATATATAACACATAAAAGAGAAATAAGTTTCATAAATATCATTCCATCAGAACATAAACCATTCAGATAAATAATATTAATGGAACATTTGGATCATTTCCCCAAAAAAGGCATTAAAAACACCAATAGATATCATCCTAAATGGAAAATTAATTTTTAAATATCTTTTAAAAACATTTATTAAAGAAAATATCATTTCATATTTTAAAAATAATTTTTAAAACATAAATCCTTTTGAAGTAAGTTTTCTTTTAAAATAATCTTGAAAACATATAAAGTAAACTAGAAAACTATTTTCATTAAAAACATAAAATATAAGCACTAAAACATTTTGAAAAAATTTTCCCTTGAAAACAAATAAAAGATGTTTGAAAAAAAAATTAAAACATTTTTCATTAAAAATACATTGAAAAAATATAATGTAATCATTAAAATAATTTAATAATTTTTCTTTGAAAACAAAATTTTAAAAACCTATGATGGGATATTTTAAAGTCATTTAAAACACTTTTTTAAATAGAAAACATTTTTTTGAAAAAAAAATTAATTTTAAAATACCTTAAAAAAAATAATTTCTAGAATATTAGGAATTATTTTCTTAAAAATTATTATTTTAAACATGCAAAGAATGATTGAAAGGATTGATTATCATGACAGTATATAAATCCTAGTATGTCGAACATTCCTTTTGCACCATAAATCTTTTAGAAAAGTTCCTAGACTGAAAAATGTCCATAAGAGACCTTTTTAAAAAAACCTTTTGTTTAAATGGTAATAAATGGGTAAAATTTTCTTTTAAAGATCATATGAGAAACGTAGAACTTCTTTTAATTTTTTTAGGAACCATGGTTTTGGATGAATACATATTTCTGACAGAAGAGGGACATAAAGGAATATTTTTTTTTAAACAAATTATTAATTATAATAAGTACCAAATAGTCTAAAATTGGTACTAAAACATGAAGATATAATTAATAACATTATTAGGAGAAAATTCATGAGGGTTTTGAAATATAGATTATAAGGTTCATTAATGAAATCATAATCATAAATAATCCTGATAAATGATGAGTTTGTTGTAATAAACTCTTACCACATGGTAACATTGAATCACACCACCCATGTAAGAAGATGAAATTAAATGAATATTAAAATATAATGTAATTATTGATATTCATGAGATAAAATGTCAAATTTTAGTTTATTCACCTCGTAGAAGAATATAGCTTCATGACATTTCATGTGTCTCAATGAGGAAAAATAAAGACAAAGTTTCTTTGCCAATTTTTTAACTTTTGAAACAAGATACCAATGTAAAAAATTTCATAAAACGGATATGTAAGTAACCATGTGTTAAATTATAATAATCATTGAGTACATACCTGGTAATTATACACACCACATAAAATAAATAGGAGGTTAATATGTCTTGTGTCTTGGAGAAAATAAAAGTGAGATGATAAAACCCTTACCTTAAGTATATACATTATTCATACATGTTCAAACCACCTATATAAAAAATATAATTTTATTATAAATCTTACATAGAACCATACTATTTTATCTAATAAAATATATTATTTTTTCATTCCTTCATATTACCTGTTTATTAACAATATAATGTTAATGTTACATTTTGGGTAGTATCCACTTTATTTTTCATATATTTTTTGGCTTGTTATTCTTGATCCTCTTACTGAGATAATTGTATAATTATTTAATAATTTAAAAATGATATTAATATCATATTTATTTAGTATATATGTATTTATAATAATCTATAAAATATTTAAATGTAAAATGGAATACATTGTTCATCAAGATAGTAGGCCATATATATGCATGAATGTTGTTTCCATTTCATTGTAGTATTGATAGAACGAATGTAAATGAAATATGTGTATATATATATATAATGTAATTATAATAGAATTATAATGTCATATATATCATATAATATCACTAAACCCATCCTTAATACATTCCATGTAATGTTTGAATGAATCACATCGCTTTTATGAGGTGGTAGTCCAAACATCCACAAACAGAGTTGTCATATTTAAAAATAATAGAAATCATGAAGGTATGTTTTATATAATAATTATAGAAAAATAAAGAAATAATAAATATCATATATATATATCATATAAAAAATTATTCTTCCATAATATTTCCCACCCATGATATGTGGTAAATTAAAATCAAACAACATTATTTCGCGAGGCGATAGTCTCTTGTAGACACAAATGGTAAGTTTGTAACACATTTAATGTAAGTGTGTGTAATTATAAGTTGAAACCCAAGAATAGAAAATATATATTTATATTTATGAAAAAAAATTATATAATAATTAAACAATAATATTATATGTGGTGGATAATGAAAATAAAAAAGAGCTTGAGGTAAGATGCTACCTCTTCTTTTGTTACTCTTATTTGTTTGCACCAAAGGGAATAATTGGTTGGATTTATGCCTAAATATAGGCTTATAGAATTACGGGAGGGGTTTTGGGAGATTATTTGATCATGTTATGGGTGAACCAAATTCCTTGTGAGGTTTTAATAACTCGGAGGTGTGAGTGCCTTTTATAGTGGAGGAGAGGGGTATTCTTGTAATTTTTTTAAAACAACATTTCAGCCAAACTTTTTCTATATCAAGAATATTGAATAATGGTCAACATTAATGTAAAAAGTTTATAGTTTCTATATGTGAACATAAAAAGGATTTTGGAAAAGTTTCTAGCTCATTTTAGGCTTTAGGTTTAAGGCTTAGTCCTTAGTTAACTTAATTTTCTCCTAATCACTATAATTAATTGTAATCACTTTCACTAATATTTTTGGTAAAAAACTAAGTAGACCATATTTAAAATAAAATTATTTAGAATATAAAAATGGAAACTATTTTTCCAAATTCTAATCACAGGGCTGGCTGAAATAAATTTAAAATCAAAACTGTCGATGAAAAATTAATGTATGTTTTTAAAGAGAAAATTCTAAAAGATTGAAATGTTTTTATGTAAAATTTATTTTTGAAATTTATTTAGATGACCTAAATTGGATTTATTTATTTATTATTGATCAAATTATTCTCGAAAATTATAAAAAATTATTTAACTATATAAATAAATTATGTGAAAAAATCAGTTTTGAATAAATATTTAGTGTTTTTTCACTATTCATCAAAAATGATACTTCTCAGAAAAATATCCAAAATTCACCCAAAGTAAATTATTAGATTATGATTCAAAAATTTATGACTATTTTATAAAATAAAAATTACAAAAGTTTCAAAAAATTATATTTACAATTTAATTTCCCTTAAAAGTATCTAAAATTACCTTTTAGAAAAAACACATATTTTTATTCATAAAATTGGATTTATTCTTAGCTTATAACTCTAAAATCTATTTGATGAGTATAAAAAATATTTATTGAATATATAATATATACATTTAATTTAATAAATTAATCAAAATTGGTTTGAAAATTTTATTTAATGAAAAGTGTGTTTGTAAATAGAAAAAAAAGTTATTAAAAAGTAATTTCTTTATTTTCAATAGTTATTAAATTCACTTATAATAATTGATAAAAAAGGATTAATTTTATACAAATGTGTAAATAATATTTCCAAAATTTTATTACTCGTATTTGTAATGTCCATTTCAATGGCTAGGTGGTAACTATAATAATATTTTAATAATACTATTAATAGTATATTATATTTCAGTAAAACATTGACTTGTGTGTTACAAAATATATGAATAGAACATATCATTGTGTGTAACATAAGAAAATCATAGTTTTGTGCATACCAAAAGCTAATATGAGTATTGTTTGTAGTGAAAGACTAACTTTTTGTTGCATATAATGCAAGGAAAACATAGAGCTTTTTTATAATAAACTATATTTAGTATTGAATGAAATTAAAAATATCAAAAAGATTAAATTAATTTGAAAAAATGTTCACAAAGTGTCAGGGTGTTACATTCTCCCACCCTTAAAATGAATTTCTCCCTTAAAATTCTTATAGTTTATTAAAGGTTGAATAATTTAATGTTCCTTTTATAGAAACCGACATCGTAAAAATGAATACTAAACTAACCATTAAAAATTAAATGATAGAAACATGACAGTTACCCAAGGTAACTCATAATAGGGTTTCCAAATGGGAGAACATTGGTGGAAAGTGAGAACATGGACATGGAAGAGAAATCTAACAATTATGTTCTAAGAGAGAGTGATAGATAACATGGTTAGAAGAAAGCTAATAATCACGAAGCCATAACCCAAATAGGATTGAAAAAGGTAATTGATATCTTCAAAAATGATGGTAACATAAAAATATTTTATTTCAAGACCCTTTTTCATAATGTTTTAGATTTTCATGAAAATATATCCATCTTATGGCCCGAAGACCTTCATTGTTTTATTGATTTTTGATAATACACCTTTCAAGGGGTGAGGTGGAACCCTTACAATGCCCATATGCGTAAGTATTACATGTTCTGTAGGCCTTAGAGGAATTCATTGCCCGTAGGCTTCAAACATTACATGCAACCCAGACTAACTACTTGAAACTACTCCTCCCCATCATCTTCATCATGAAATCATCTCTCCGCCTTCACATGACTGTTCTTCTAGGTTATTCTATGCATGCACAGGCTTGTCCCAATGGCAGGTTCCATACCCTCTAATTCTTTCAATACATGTAGCTTTTACTATAGTGAAAGCTCCTTGCTCATCCTCTTATAGAGCTTTTTCCTAGTAGGTTTTCTGGTTTTCATTTGCACTTAAGGTGGCCCAAAGGCCTTGAGGTGGCCCGAAGGCCTTAATGGACCTAAGGCTTGGGTGAACTGAAGGCCTTAAAGGACTCGGGGACCAAATCGGTGTCTTGAAGGCCCAAACAGGGGAAAATTCCCAGCTGCTACAGTGAAAAACAGTGCCTGCTACAGTACCCAGAAATTGTGCCTCCGCCTGGATTTGATCTCGGGTCTCCTGGATGCACTTAACAGTCCTCACCAACTGGGCTAAGGCTCATGTGCACCTTAAAATATATAAATATAGGATTTCAAGACAGCATTACCAATTTATATGCCTTGATAAACTTCAAAATAATCTCTTATTCTAAGACATGAAGTTGAATTTTTCATTGCTAAATCATTAACATATCATGAGATCAATAAATATTATGATAGGTCATTCTATCTGTCTTTATTACAACAAAAAATTTATCACATTTTAGCAAATATGTATAAGCCCTTATATTGAGAGATGATAATTTAATATCTAAAAAAACATATGATGTTTAACATAAAACATTCCATCAATAGTTAACCTTATAACCCTTATGAAATATGAAAGTCCAAATATTTAGAAATAAGGTCACTAAATTTCTCAAAAATAGCTTAGAATTAATCCCTCCATATATCATAAAGTATCACCTGGCCATCGCATATCATACATGTGAATAACAATATCATGTATTCCCTTGACACATGGTAATAACCCAAATTACCACAAATAATTTTTGAAAACATGCATGTTTATATATTCCAAAGTTTATTAGATATATTATTTATATCTGAAAATGTTGCAAACTCCATCTATGGGAGTATACACCACTTGTCAACAAATCCTTAATTATTTCATATGTAATCAACACCATCCAGTTTACTTATTCATATCCAACATATCTGTATGAAAAAAATCATTATCATAACATTGGAAACATAATAAGGGGTATAATTCCATTAATCATGTGTTTCCCATGAACATCACCTTTCCCTTAAAACACTTTTCTAGTCCAACTGAACCATTCAATATATTCTTGTAAATCCTTAGTGAAAAAACATAAACTGCATGTTTAGTAAGAAGTTTTATTTATGAATTTTCAATTCCATTTTTATTTTGAAATCACAAACACTTTTTTGTACATACTTTACTAACTTCTTATGTACAAATATAATTAGAATGTTTTGTAGAAAACATTAACTTCTACTATATTAATAATTAGTTCTAAATTATTCATTAATAAAAACTAAATTCCATCATTATAACTATTATAATGGGTATGGATATCATAAGAATCATATTAACCTTTATCATAAAAAATATAAGACATCCTATATTGTCTTTCACATTAAAAAAAAATTTATAGTTGGACTGATACTGGAATAGATAAACCTAAGACTCATAATTATTATGAACATCGTAATTATAATTGTAAGAAAGTATATTATACTTTCTTAGTTTAAATTCTGAATACGGATACCTGATTTCTAAATTATGGAATTTATTTTACACTACAATTATGAAATCAATATGACATTCGAAAATTAGTTATAAAATATCTATTGAAGTTCCAATTTTCTATGTTATTGAGAGAAACTCAGAGATAATATGACTGTTAGAGAAAATATGATTGTTTCAAGTGTGGCCTATAAATACCTGGTCATTTGAAGAGTTTAAAACTAATGATTCCATTTTCACTCTCAATTTTTCTAAATCTTGAAAATAATAAACATCTAGTTCTTAGTATTTTTCATTTCTTTGGAGATATTCCTTCTTAAGAAAACATTTTCAGGTTACCTTTTTAAGAATTTTTTGTAACTTATTTGTGTGTTTGATTGTGTGAATAAGATTGAGGGCTTCTGAGGCTAGGAAGATGATGATTCCAATAATTATATTTATTAAGGGAACACAGTGATAGTGTGATAGAATATGATCCATCATATTGAGGGCTATTGGGGGTAAGAATATAGAGAATTAGATCACCGTATTGGGGTCTTTCCTTGCTGAGGAAATACAGACTTGATTATAAGTATAAAAAAGGGAAAACATTATCCAATTGTTGTGGCTACCTTACCTTTAAGGTTTAAAGAGATCAATTAATTTTTCAAATTTTTATAAGTAATTATTAGGTAACTATATTAATTTTACTTGTTTGTTATAAGTCTTTTAATTCCATAGTGCATTGTATGTTTTGTTTTATCATAATGAATTTTATTGTGATACATAAAATCTATTTTACTCCTCAGTTCTTCTTTTAATCTAAGACATTATCATTTAATCCTATCTACTTTGAATATAATATTTTTAATCTAATTAGATTAAATATTTTGTGATTACATTTTTCATAATCCAATATAATCATAATCAAGCTAATTGTGATACATTGATTTAATAAAACTAAGGTCCATGTTTGAATCTTGTCTTTCTACATAATGATGTGTTTTGAATTTTTTAAACCCTTTTAAACTAAATTTTTCAATACTATAATTCATCCCCTCTTATAATTGATCCATCTTGAATATATTCTTCAATCATAATCAGTCTACTTAATAAATTCCGATATAACACTAAACAGTCCTTATATAATTCACCATTCATATAAAAAAATTCTTGAATCGAAATACAAAAAAAATATTTATTACTCCACATCATCCCTAAGCCATTAACAAGGCCACTTAATCCTATTACATTATAAATCATTCCATTTATATTTCACTTATAATTTCATTATCATCAGCAATATAACTATTACTCATACCACCTTGTTATTTCCCTTTATAAGTTTTCCACATAGGACATTGATTTTTATAATTACTATTTATTCCATAATTAAATAATTTAAAATCCGATGATGTATTAGGGAGGAAAATATTCACATCCATTTCATTAACCAAACTCTTCATATTTCCTTTGTAGTTAATTTCTTTGTGTTATTCTTTTCCATATTAAAAACAGCTTATTTTTCCACTAAGACATTCACTTTGGTGATTCATTCCACAATATTGACACAAAAGAAATTGAGTCTTAATTTCTCCATGGTCTCCATTACTCTAACTCGTAGAGAAATACTTCAATCACTTATTTGGTGAGTCAGAGGTTTTGTTAAGGTACACATTTTATATCATGTTCTTTGAAAAATGACTATGCATGATCACAAAATCCTTTACTCTAGTGACTATCCCATTAGACTACTCATCAAAAAAAATTCAATCACATTCAGCATTAACCGTGTTTCTTATAGTCCCTGACATTTATTAATACTTGAAATTATAGTGTGATAAAAAATTATCAGATCAAAAAAGAACATAATCCTGATAAATCACTTATAGAGTGTAAAAATTATGACACCATTATATGAAACCTTATGCTTATTCTTAGAGAGATCTCAAAACATGTCCCAAGAAATAACCCTTGGGATCTCACAATGGTGTTCACAATTTAGTTTCCAAAAGGTTGACTAAACCACCCATTGATACAAACTATATTGACCTAGTATTAATATACAAGTATATTAAATCATTTTAGATGAATATTTAGCATAAAACTTAAATACATTCCTGAGTACTATTATATTTTAATTTCATTGGAAACATGGAATAAAATATTATTACTCAGTGAAATATCTTCAATATTTCCCACAAATATATTCCCCCTTAGTACTTATACATAAAACCCTTCTTCATAAACTGAGGTAAATAAACATAATAAAGGGATGATCTTAGATTCTTAGTAAGGTAAACAAAAGAGATACATAAGAATAACATGAGAAGAAGGGTATGAGGACATGATAATTACATTTGACGATCATACCATGCATATCAAAGGTTATGTAAATTATTAATGTCATAAATATTGGAAGTTTATAGGACATGAATCATAAAGGAATGAAGATAATAAACCATGAGACCATAACATAGGAATAAAACAAAGAATTTTTGATAAACATGAAATTATAAAAAATAATTTCAGTAGTATTAAAGGAGTCCCTCCGAAGGCCATCTTAGTATTATGAGTTCACTTCCCAATCTATATTGGTAGTCATGTTTCACTCCCATGACCATCCTAGAAGTAAAAGTTCACTACTGAGACCATCTTGGTCGATGATGTCCTTTACTGAACCCAGTTCACTCCCCATTCTAGAAATTTATATTTCATGAGGTATAATTCTTTACACAATTTAGTGGATTGAGATATAAGTCCTACCCATCTCATAAAACAATAATGAATACATATTCTACAAGATGATAAAAAACATATCATAATCTATGAAATGAAATAGGCATCATAAACATGTAATCATAACATAAACTATAGAAAAATTGACATGACTCATAATAACTTCATTAAAGAATATCTCATCAAAGTAAATGGGTTTCACAATAATATAACTTGTGGAAGTGGAATAGGTTTCATAAACATATAACATACTAAAGAGAAATGGGTTTTATAAACATACAACCCATGAAAGAGAAAATAGTTTCATAAACATCACGAAATCAAAACATAAACCATTTAGAGAAACAATATGAATGGTCCTTTGGATAAATTCCCTTTAAGGACACGAGTAACACCAAGAGATGTCATATTAGATAGAAAATAATTTTGAAAAAATCATTTAAGAAAAAAAAATGATGAAATTATAATTTCTTATTTGAAAAAACAATTAGAACATTAATGTAACATCCCAGGTAAATAAAGAATAAGACATATTTCATATTTATTAATATTTCTGAATTAAATATTAATTTTACATTAAAGGGGTTTCTATGTTTGATAGCGTACCCGATACGCAACAACGGGTTTCTTTGAAATATTACATTGCACACTAATAATATAATATTATTATTTTAAATGGTAGTTAACTCCTAGATGTTGTATTGGTGGGAATGAACAAAACTAACAACAATATGATTATACATGTTTTTTAAATATATTTACATTTATCCAATAAAAGTTGTAGGCTTAAAATGTGAATGAATCAAATTTTAATCATAATTTACATTAAAAGGCTGATTTACCACCTTTTAATGGAGAACCCTCTTTAAATATAGTTTTGTTCACTTTAATACATTATAATTGACCAAATAAAATCCTTCTTTATAATGGGGACATCAAATTTTACTTTTGGTAATTTTTTTGTATTTTTCCGATAAAGTTCATTTTTTAATGAATAGTGAAAAATATTGTATTTTAATTCAAAACCTCCTTTTAAACTAATTTATTTATATTGTTATATTATCTTTTTAATTGGTTTTAAAGTGTAATTAGAATATATTTTTACCATTTAATCCAATGGTGGTCATTGGAATTAATTTCACTTTGAAATTGGACATAAACAAGTGTCAATCTTTTGATAGATATTGTTTATTAAAAACACGCTATTTGTTTTGACAACGGGAATTAATTATAAAATTCATTAATACAACTTATATTTTTTGAATTTTTTAAAATATACATCATTTTTGAATTTGGAATAACAAATATAGCTTAGGGTGAATTTTTGGTATTTTTCTGAAAAACTTCAATTTTTGATGAATAGTGAAACCACTAAGTGGTAGTTAAAAAACTGATTTTTCGTTTAAATGAAATTTTACCACTTTTGTGAATTGAATTTTAAAAATAAAACATACATGGTTTTCATTATTAAGTAAAATTTGGTTCAATGGGATGAAAATAATTTTTGGTGAATAGTAACTTTTGACTTTTATTAACCGCGATTAAAGGTAATTAGTGTAATTTAAGGTAAAAATAATGTTATAATAATATGAAATTACCTTTACACTTTTCTTACCCTTATTTTATGAGTCATGTCCGACCAAGACAATCCATGGGTCAATTTGGGGACCCCATGGAGCCACTTGGTTATGATAATGACATTAATAACTTTTTATTTAAAGTAAAAATAAAAATGTCACAAACATGTATTGTTTTACTAAAACAATTTTACATGGGGTAATATAAGTTATATTTTTGACTATAAATATTAATTATAAACATAAAAATATTTCCTACATCATGGTATTTTTTTATAATTTTTAGACATTAAATAAAAAAAATTATTTATGACACCATGATGATGCAGTGATTACTCATTAAAGAACGATTTAAATAAAATGAAAATATAAGGTAAAATATAAGACTTACACTTGTCAAAACCCTATTTTATGGGTGTATTTTTAACCCTTATCACCATATCCTCAAAATATATCATTGTGGGACCTTTAAAATCAGAAAATCATTTTATAATAAAGCAACATTTCAAGACTTTCCAAAAGTGACCTTCCTCCCTCTTATAAAAGGCCCCCACCTCTACCCCCTTACCCACACCTCTCAAGCCCTTGGCTCATCCAACCTCTACTCATATTATCTCTCTACATCCATATCTTACTCCTAGAATCCTCACTTTGGGCAGAAGTTTTTCCATGGAAGCCTTTGGCTCAAATCAAAAAGAGTTACCTGATTTAGAGGTAATGTCTTCTCTCAAGTTTCTTTCTTTTAGTTTCCTTCTTCACTCACCACTATATTCTTATTATTTTATCCCATAATAACACCAGTATCCTAAATATACTAGGATTTTTTTATGATAAGGATTATACCTACACTCACACACACCTCCGTCTAATGGTTAAAAAACATACTGTTTCTGTGGGTGGCGAATTACTGCCTCACGAAACGATGATTGTTCAATCTTATTTTAACACCTTTCATGGTGGCCATTATTATGGAACTATATTTATATATGATATATATTATATTTATTTCCTATATATTCTTCTGTATTTTATATTTAAAACATACCTTTATGCTTTACATTCTCTGCAATTGCGATAATGTCATATGAGGAAGTATGGACTACCGCCCCCTCAAGTAATATGACTCGTTCATGCCAAAACATGGAATTTATAAATAATGTAATTAATGAACTTGTGTTACCTATATAACATATATATTATACTTTAATTATAATATATCTATGTCTAATTTAGTTTTAAAGTCCATTAATATGACAAAAAAATGAAAATAGCGTTAATGCGTACATACGGCTTACCATCTCCATGAACGGTACATTTAATTTCTTATCTCCAAACATTATGGAATATTATTAAATAAATATATACTGGATATATATGATATTTAAATCATTAACACCATTCCATAGATGATTTAATTATAACTACATGGACAATTCTCTACAAACAAGTTCATTTTTGACTCTTGTACCGAACATTGACAAAACATATGATATGAACTCACATAATTAACTAATTATTATTACATGATAATATGTGATATGAATTGAATAATAAACTTTAAGGGAATTCCTTAAGAAATTATAAATTGACCAAGGTTTATTATTCAGAAATATAAATAAATGAACAAGACAAGTCAGACTTGAGGTAAGGGATCCTAGCTCTCTCTTTCTTTTCATGTATTCTCCTTTATGTCATTTATTTTAAGCTTAATGTTCTTATGTTGGGGATGTTATTTTATATTCCTCCTAATGTACTTTTCATTTCCATATGATGAGAGACCCCATATTTCTCTCATCAATTCATTTTAATAATGTTTAAGTGGCGTTGTTAGGCTGCCGAAATTTTGTAAGGGATTTCTTATCTCGCTTTTAATTCCATGAGATTTCCATTGTTCGCCACTTATTTATTTCATGTGGTGTATTGTGTACTGAAATTTGATATATATTATCATGATTCTCTTTATATTCATGGTATTCTGTGATTTATTTGGTTCTTATTGTCTTTTGGTCATACGACTCGATTTATTACAATGAGGTAAGGGTTTTTATCTCACTTTTTATTCCCATGAGATTCATGCTATATTTACCACTATATCTTTTTAGTGGTGTATATACTTCCCATTATTCTAATATTTGTTTAATATAATTTCTTTTATGGGTATTTACATCAATGTTGTATAGTTCTTCTTTCATGGGGTGTACGTTTCGAAAGTTACCCAAATCGGTAGGGGAACCTTTCACCCTCCTCTTTCTAAAAGGCTTCTTTTTGTTATGTCTTTTAATTGACATCTTATTTTGTTGGGATATGATCTTATATATCTTTATTGATGTATATTTTATTTACAAGTGATGAGATACCATTTTATCTCTCATCAACTCATTTTCTGAATTTTAAAGTGACATCGTTAGGCTGTCGAATTTTTTAAGGAACTTCTTAACCCAATTTCAATTATTTGGGTTAAACTTGTACTTATTGAATATGTCATCCTATGAATATGTGTGAATTAACTTTTATTTTTTCACACTTAATATCCAATTATATTGGGTGTATTCTTATTTGTCACATATAATTATGTAATATATTTATCCTTAATCATAAGATGTCGTCTTTATAAGGGATTTCATCTCGATTTACATTCTATTGAGACTTCATTGTTGATATATGAAAATTCACTTTGATATGGTGTATATACTTTCTATTGGCATATTATATCATGAATACCTTTATTCTCATGATATTAGAAATATTTTATTAAATTCTATTCCTCAATTATTTGTATTTTAAGCATCTCATATTTGTTAAGAACTCCTTAACTAAAATATCGTCTTAATGATTTAATATTCTAAATCTCCAATGGCTCGAAGGCCTTAATTTTTTATTGATTTTGATAATCCACCTTTCAAGGGGTGAGGTGGAACCCTAACAAGGCTCTTAGGCATAAGTATTACATGGGACACTTTGATTCAAAAATCTCTTTATTAAATGTTTTAAATGTTTTTGAAAATGGTTTGATAAAGCATTGATTATGTCAATATATTGAAATGGTATATTGTGATTGAAATGTGGAAATTTTGTCTTCCCTTTATGATTTTTTATGTGCTATGAATATGTTATGGTTATTGGTAATTGTTACGTATATGGGTGGTTTTGTGATAAACCTAGGGCGGGTGAGCCTGAGATAGCTCTCCAATGCATTGGGCAATGTGACGGAGGTAAACGTTAATGTTTCTCCTAAGAGATTTAGGGAATATACTATGATGGGTATTCCAAACGTTACTCCCTATGTAGTTGTGATAGCTAAAATGTAAGTATGTTATGTATACCTTAAGTTACCTTTATTATTTATGATTTCTATGTGTATTTCACAAATCTTATGATTTCATGAGGTATGTTAAAAAGATTATGTTATGTATGTATTGATAAACTAATGTTCTCTTTCTTTGTTTTATAACCCTTACTGAGATTTTTATGCTCATCCCAAGTTTTTCAAATGTTTCCCATAGGACTTAAAGATGAATAGGGTCAAGGATGGGATCAAGGAAAGACATTCTGTCTAAAACATGGAACTAGACATCTTTCTTTTTAAGAGTTTTTATTTTATGACAAAAATGGAAACTGAGTAGAATTGTCTACTTTGTAATCTTTTGAGATGTAATAGTTATGTCCCAATTCTCTAAAACTCTAAACCTGAAAATATCCTCAATGATAATTATTCATTTAATTCAATACTATGTAATGTTTTAAGGAGGAGTCCTTATAGTTGGTATCAGAGGTCGGTTTAGACAACTTTAGGGATTAAGAGTTTTCGTTAGACACGTGGTTAGTCCCTATGTCTATTATTTTAGTTAAATCCTTGTTTTATAACTTTTTCAGATCAATTAAAGTCAGTTACAAATGGAAGGAGGAGGATCTCAAACAACATTCTTATCTCTTCCTGAGGACATGCTTGCAATAATTATTACAAAGTCCTATTCGGATGATTGTGAAACTTTTTCTAGCATACAACTCACTTGCAAGCAGTTGTTTGAGATATAAAACACCTCCACTATACCTCGTTATCATAGTGGATCAGGGGTCATATTTAGACAAATCTTATTTTCACAATATTCTCATATTTTCAAGAAAGTTAAATATTATCAAGGAATTTTTAAATATTTTAACTTATCCCAAGATTTTGAAGCATATTATGATTTTAAAAAAGGTGCTGAAGAAGGAGACCCTTGCACAACCTATTTATATTTTATTTTAAAATATATTCTCTCAACACATACCTATGGAATTTTAAAAGGACCATTAATTGAAAGTTTTAAATCAAATTAGGTCCGACTATTTTATAGAAATCATGTTTTATCAGATGTTATGAAATTATATGGCATACATGATTATTTTCCAAAACTGTTTTTCTGTGAACACCCATATGATCCATGTTGTACAAGGTGTATTTGGATGGAGGAAGAAAATGATTTTGAAGGATCTATAAATAATTTTTGCAATGCATGGACCTTCTACCTACGTGAACAAGATGATGATGAAACCAAATGGACACCATGATCAAGGAATGATGTTCTTTATTTTGGGGATCGTTTTATTTTATCTTATAGTGGTGAAATAAGACTTCAAGAATTAATATGTTGAGATCATAATTAATTTGGATGAAAATGAGAGGTATAAGGAAACCATTGAGGTTAAAACATGTTAGGGTTATTTTTGAGTTTTATAAAAAGGACAACCCGTAGGATGGGTGACAACTCGTCGCATCTGGTAAGGCCGCAAGAATCGAACCCACAACCGAAGGGCGACAAGGGCGCATAACCTACCACTGGACTACGTGACGTCCCTGGTTAGTATGACTTATTATTTTAGTAAAATGATTTTATGGAACAAGAATAAGTTTATTTTGGGAATTTATGTTTTATCAAATGGATATACTTAGTATAGGAAAATAATTTGGTGATTAAGTGATAAAGGTTGTTGTGAAAGACGTTCTCTCTTTTGACGAAACACTATATCCCTAAAGAAGATAGAATAATATGGGATTTAAATTGTGTAATAATGGTTGAAATTTTAGTTTGGAAGAATCTATGTTTTTATTGTGGACATATGATTATTTGGTTTATTTATGAAAATGATTAACCTATCATGGATAATATGTGATTAGGTTAATTACTTTTCAATATGAGACTTTGTGATTAACTGATGTTATTTGGAGATAAATGTTAAGATTTATCTTGGAAGACTATGTAATTAAATCCTTATGAGATTTGGGTTTCAATATTAGTTTGGATTACTTTTGAAGAATTTTATGGATAGTAGTTTATTGAATGGTCTTTGTTGAACTTTAGGTTTTGTTTGAAAATTTTGAGAGATTAAGAGTAGTTTTTCTTTTTGTAAAAGATTATCCTTTTTGGGTATTATCTGATCTCATACTAACCATTTTGGTTTTGGTTAAGGTCTAAAGACATGGGAAATATATAGTTCTCTTTTTTGGATTAGGTTATTCTCAAGAAGTTTATTATAGAGCTCTTAATGTGAACAAGTCATCCTAAATACTCATCTTTTGGGGAAAATATGAGTTTGTGTAAGAAATCTAGTAAGAGATGAAAGTCTACATGAAAAGTAAGTATGTTTCCTTATGATTTAGTTAAGCTCATAAATAAATTCCTCAATGAAAAGTAACTTAAAACAAAAATGTTGTTTGTTAACTTTTCCTACTGGGGAATCAAATATCGTTTAATCCATTAGAAGTTTGTGATTTTCTGGTGGTTAACTTTCTCCTAAACATGTTTTCTGTCACTCTCCATCAGAACTTGACCCTTTGTTTTCTCTTCCATATCCATGTTTTCATGGAATCCTAGTATCTGTTTTCTCAGGTGACCTTTGTACTTTTCTTTCTTTCTTTTAAAGTGATAGTTTAATTGACTCCTTTTCCGATGTGGGGCTTTCAAGGAAGTTTCCATGCCCAGTTTTAAAATTGCGAGGACGCAATTCCCAAAAGGGGGAAGGATGTAACATCCCAAGTAAATAAAGAATAAGACATATTTCATATTTATTAATATTTTTGAATTAAATATTAATTTTAATTTAAAGGGGTTTCTATGTTTGATAGCGTACCCGATATGCAACAACGAGTTTCATTGAAATCTTACATTGCACACTAATAATATAATATTATTATTTTAAATGGTAGTTAACTCCTAGTCGTTGTATTGGTTGGAATGAACAAAACTAACTATAATATTATTATACATGTTTGTTAAATGTATTTACATTTATCCAATAAAAGTTAGAGGCTTAAAATGTGAATGAATCTAATTTTAAGTATAATTTACATTAAAAGGCCGATTTACCGCCTTTTAATGGTGAGCCCTCTTTAAGTATGTTTTTTGTCACTTTAATACATTATAATTGACCAAATAAAATCCTTCTTTATAATGGGGACATCAAATTTTACTTTTGGTAATTTTTTTGGTATTTTTCAGATAAAGTTCATTTTTTAATGAATAGTGAAAAATGTTGTATTTTAATTCAAAACCTCCTTTTAATATAATTTATTTATATGGTTAGATTAACTTTTTAATTGGTTTTAAACTATAATTAGAATATATTTTTACCATTTAATCCAATGGTGGTCATTGTAATTAATTTCACTTTGAAATTGGACAAAAACAAGTGTCAATCTTTTGATAGATATTATTTCTTAAAAACACGCTTTTTGTTTTGACAATGGGAATTAATTATAAAATAAATTAATTCAACTTATATGTTTTGAATTTTGTAAAATAGAAATAATTTTTGAATTCAGAATATCAAATATAGCTTAGGGTTAATTTTTGGTATTTTTCTGAAAAACTTCAATTTTTGATGAATAGTGAAACCACTAAGTGGTAGTTAAAAACTGATTTTTATTTTAAATGAAATTTTACCAATTCTGTGAATTGAATTTCAAAAATACGACATACATGGTTGTAATTATTAAGTAAAATTTGGTTCAATGGGATGAAAATAATTTTTGGTGAATAGTAACTTTTGACTTTTATTAACCGCTATTAAAGGTAATTGGTGTAATTTAAGGTAAAAATAGTGTTATAATAATATGAAATTATATTTACACATGTAATACCCTTATTTGATGAGTCATGGACGACCAATAAAATTCATGGGTCAATTTTGGGACCCCATGGAGCCTCTTGGGTATGATAATGACATTAATAACTTTTTATTTAAAGTAAAAATAAAAATGTCACAAACATGTATTGTTTTACTAAAACAATTTTTACATGGGGTTATATAAGTTAAATTTTTTACTATAAATATTAATCAGAAATATAAAAAGATTTCATAAATCATGGTATTTTTTTATAATTTTAGACATTAAATAAATAAATTTATTTATGACACCATGATGATGCAGTGATTACCTCATTAAAGAACGATTTAAATAAAATTAAAATATAAGGTAAAATATAAGACTTACACTTGTAGAAAACATATTGGATGGGTGGATTTTGAACCCTTATCACCTTATCCTCAAAATATATCATTGTGGGACCTTTAAAATCTGAAATTCATTTTATAATAAATTAACATTTCAAAACTTTCCAAAAGTGACCCTCCTCCCTCTTATAAAAGGCCCCCACCTCTACCCCCTTACCCACACCTCTAAAGACTTTGGCTCATCCAACCTATACTAATATTATCTCTCCAAATCCCTATATTACTCCTATAATCCTCACTTTGGGCAGAAGTTTTTCCAAGGAAGCCTTTGGCTCAAATCAAAAAGAGTTACCCGATTTAGAGGTAATGTCTTATCTCAGGTTTCTTTCTTTTATTTTCCTTATTCACTCACCACTATCTTCTTATTATTTGATCTCATAATAACACCAGTATCTTAAATATACTAGGATGTAGTTATGATAATTATTCTACCTACACTCACACACACCTCCATCTAATGGTTAAAGAACATACTGTTTTTGTGGGTGTCGAATTAATGACTCACGAAACGATGATTGTTCAATCTTCTTTTAACACCTTTCATGGTGGCCATTATGATAGTACTATATTTATATATGATATATATTATATTTTTGTCCTCTATATTCTTCTGTATTTTATATTTAAAACATACCTTTATGCTTTGCATGTTTTGCAAATGCGATAATGTCATATGAAGAAGTGTGGACTACCGCCCCCTCAAGTGATGTGACTCGTTCATGCCAAAACATGGAATTTATAAATAATGTAATTAATGAAATTATGTTACCTATATAACATATATATTATATTGTAATTATAATATATCTATGTCTAATTTAGTTTTAAAGTCCATTAATATGACAAAAAAATGAAAGTAGTGTTCATGCTTACGTACGGCTTACCGTCTCCATGAACGGTACATTTCATTTCTTATCTCCAAACATTATGGAATATTATTAAATAAATATATACTATATATATATTATATTTAAATCATGAACACCATTCTGGATATGATTTACTTATAACTACATGGACAATTCTCTTCAAACAAGTTCATTTTTGACTCATGTACCGAACATCGACAAAACGTATGATATGAACTCACATAATTAACTCATTATTATAACATGATAATATGTGATATGAAATAAATAATAAAATTTAAAGTAATTAATTAAGAAATTATAAATTGACCAAGTTTTATTATTCAATAATATAAATAAACGAACAAGAAAAGTCGGACTTGAGGTAAGGGATTCTACCTCTCTCTTTCTTTTCATGTATTCTCCTTTATGTCATTTATTTTAAGCTCCATGTTCTTATGTTGGGGATGTTATTTTATATTCATACTACTTTCCTTTTCATATACATATTATTGGATACCCCCTCTTTCTCTCATCAATTCATTTTAATAATGTTTAAGTGGCGTCGTTAGACTGCCGAATTTTTGTAAGGGATTTCTTATCTCGCTTTTAATTCCGTGAGATTTCCATTGTTCGCCACTTATTTGTTTCATGTGGTGTATTTTGTACTGAAATTTGATATGTATTATAATGATTCTATTTATATTCATGTAATTATGTGATTTATTTGTTTCTTATTATCTTTTGGTCATACGACTCTATTTATTACAACGAGGTAAGGGGTTTTTATCTCACTTTTTATTCCCATGAGATTCATGATATATTTACCACTATATATTTTTAGTGGTGTATGTACTACCCATTATTCTAATCTTTGTGTAATATACTTTCATTTATGGGTATTTACATCAAATTTGTATAGTCCTTCTTTCATGGGGTGTACATTTTGAAAGTTATCCAAGTCGGTAAGGGAACCATTCACCCTCATCTTTTTAAAAGGCTTCTTTTTGTTATATCTTTTAATTGACATCTTCTTTTGTTGAGATATGTTCTTATATATCCTTATTGATTTATATTTTATGTCCAAGTGATGAGATACCATTTTATCTCTCATAAACTCATTTTCTGAATTTAAAAGTGACGTCGTTAGGCTGTCGAATTTTTTAGGGAACTTCTTAACCCAATTTCAATTATTTGGGTTAAACTTGTAATTCTTGAATATGTCATCCTATGAATATGTGTGAATTACCTATGATTTTTTCACACTTAATATCCAATTATATTGGGTGTATTATTATTTTTCACACAAAATTATGTAATATATTAATCCTTAATCAAAGGATGCCGTCTTTATAAGGGATTTCATCTCGATTTACATTCCATTGAGACTTCATTGTTGATATGCACCGATTCACTTTGATATGGTGTATATACTTTCCTTTGGAATATTATACCTTGAATATCTTTATTCTCGTGATATTATAAAGTTTTGATTAAATTCTATTCTTCAATTATTTATATTTGAAGCATCTCCTATTTGTTAAGAACTCCTTAACTAAAATATCGTCTTAATGATTTAATCTTCTAAATCTTTCTTATTAATGTCCATGTTTCAAAATGGTTTTAAATATTTATTTATATGGACATTACAGTTTTAAAATATTAATTCCTTCAAAATCTTCAAAGTGGTATGGGACACTTTGATTCAAAAATATCTTTATTAAATGTTTTAAATGGTTTTAAAAATGGTTTGATAAAGCATTGATTATGTCAATATATTGAAATGATATATTGTGATTTCAATGTGGAAATTTTATCTTTCCTTTATGATTGTTTATGTGTTATGAATATGTTATAGTTATTGGGAATTATTACCTATACAGGTGATTCCGTGATAAACCTAGGGTGGGTGAGCCTGAGATAGCTCTCCAATGCATTAGGTAACGTGACAGAGGTAAATGTTAATGTTTCTCCTAAGAGATTTAGGGAATATACTGTGATGGGTATTCCAAATGTGACTCCATATGTAGTTGTGATAGCTACAATGTAAGTATGTTATGCATGCCTTAAGTTAACTTTATGATTTATGATTTCTATGTGCATTTCAAAAATCTTATGATTTTATGAGGTATGTTAAAAGGCTTATGTTATGTATGTATTGATGAAATAACGTTCTCTTTCTTTGTTTTATAACCCTTACTGAGATTTTTATTCTCATCCCAAGTTTTTGAAATGTTTCTGAAAGGACTTAAAGACGAATAGGGTCAAGGATGGGATCAAGGAAAGACATTTTGTCCAAAACATGGAACTAGACATATTTCTTTTTAAGAGTTTTTATTTTATGAAAAAAATGGAAACTGAGTAGAAGTGTCTACTTTGTAATCTTTTGAGATGTAATAGTTATATCCCAATTCTATAAAACTCTAAACCTTAAAGGATCCTCAATGAGAATTATTCATATAATTCAAGACTATGTAATGTTGTATGGACAGGAACTTATAATTAAACCTTTTAATGACCATTTCCTTAGAGAATATTTCTGAAAAACTATAATGGGAACTAGGAAACCATTTTCCTTGAAATAATATAATATAAGATTGAAAATATTTGGATAATGTTTTTCCTTGAAAACATATAAAATAAACTTGAAAACATTTTGAAAGAAATTTTCCTTCAAAATAATATTAAAAAATCCTAAAAAAATTGGAAAAAGTTTTTCATGGAAAATAAATTAAAATATTAAAAAAAATTGAAATCATTGAAATCCATTTCTTCTAAATTAAACTATAGGAATATTTGAAAATCATTTTTTAAACTTTCTTAAACATGTACCATTTTTTTAAAACATTTTTATTTAAAAATCCATTTAAAAACAATAAATATCTATAATATTAGGAAAAATATTTTTCTAAAAAATGAATCTATTAATCCTGAAAATTAAGAATCAAAGGAAGGATGATCATGATGGTGAATAAATCCATGCATGCTAAATATTCATTTTGTGTCGTAAAATGTTTAGAAAAGTGCCTCGATTGAAAAAAGAAAAGACTATTACTTTTTAAAACTTCTTTTGTTTTAAATTTAAAACATGGTTAAAAATATATTTTAAAAAAAATAGAATATTATAACATCTTTGAAAATATTTTTTTATAAAACATGGTTTCGAAGGAATATAGATTTATGACCGAAGAGGGAGATAAAGTCATATTATCATAAAAATCATTATTAACTATCATAATTACCAAAGAGTTAAAAATTGGTTATAAAAGGTGAACATATATTTATTAAATATATGATAATAAAATTAATTATTATTCTTTAATTTTGGATTATATGGTATATTCAATGAAGGCATAATCATAAGCAATCCCAATAAAATATTAGATTGTTGCAAAATACTCCCACCATGTGGTAAATTTGAATCATACTCACCATGTAATAAGATAATAATAAATAAATCTTAAAATAAAATTTAAATATGGATATTAATTACATAACATGTATAAGGTAAGTGTATTTACCTCATAAAGTAATATAGGTGAATGCCATGGCATGTGTCTCAAAGAAGAAAAATTGAGACAGATATTCTCTATCGATTTGGTATTTTTGAAACACAAACCCCATAGAGGAAGATTCATAAAATAGATATGTAAATATCCATAATTTTATATATAATAATATATTACATCTATGGGAATTATATAGAACACATATAAAAAATAGGAGGTGAACATGGCTTGTGTCTCACAAAAATAAAATGGAGACGAGAAAACTGATAAAACACTATTTTATTGAATATTTTATTGATAATAAATGATATAATTTCCTCACATTGTGTTAAACATGTTTATTTATAAAATATTTGAGATTTGATCATTCATTTGAAAATTTGGTGAAAATTCTAGTTTTACCCTTAATAGTGCACTGTAGTATTTCGAAGATAAATATTTTTATATTTATTATTTGAATTTGAACTTTTGTAACAGTGTTCCTAAAGAGTTCATTTGTTTGTTTAAATTGGGCCATGAAGTCAAAGTTGGTCTGGGCTCTCCAGAATGGAGAAGCTTCTGTATTTCGGCCATAACTCCTTCATATGGGCATTTATTGAGCCAAAATTTGGAGAGGAGATAGAATACACATATCCGCCCATTTGATCCTTCTGGAAGGACGGCCAATTAACGCGTTTTTGTGGTCAAATTGGCGGTGCAAGTTGGAATAAAATATTTGGCCGAATTTCCACATTCACACTTGAAACCACTTGTAACCTCTCCTCCCCTCCCCTCTATAAATTGGAGTTTTTCTCATTTGGAGGGGTTGTGACGTGCATTGGGAGATTGGAGGCAGAGTAGAATTTGTTTCATCCAAATTCTCCAACCATTGTAAGAGGGGTAGCTCCTGAAGCAAGGATCCCCTCATCAAAGCCTCCTTCTCTTCTTCATTTTGTAATGTTTTCATTTGTGTAATAAACTTCATTGCTCTTCTTATATTTCTTCTCTTTTCTTCTGTTTTGTTTAAATTTCTTCTTCTCTTAATCTTCCTAATTGGGCTGGAATTCTTGAGTAGAAGCGTTATTGGGTTATACCCATTTTAAACCTTTGCACATGCAAAACGCTTCTACGATGATTACGCCACCCATGGAAGAGTAGTCTTTTAGTAATCGATCTATCTTCTACCCTCTTCATTTAATTATTTTGAATCAATGATCTACTGTAATTCACTTAATATGATCCATGAATTATGTTTTTAAATTGTAAGAAACTAAGCAAGCAATTGAACAATTAACACAAAAACACGCGAGGTCGGGATTTTGTGTAAATTGTGAGAGCGCGATCTTAATCGGTAATACAAGACCACACGGGATAAATTTGTATAGTTCAAATATAATCCCTAAACACAATTCATCCTCATTTCCAGAATGGATATTTGCCTTAATTTACCACTGATCATAAGCTAATCTTAGAACATCAATCAAAGCAGGGTGCTGCGATTGCACGTTCCAAAGTTAGCCTAGGTTTAAATTCACATCATCTTTGTGGTAAAGTTAATTCTCGTAGGGTTCGGGATTTAACAAATTAAGGGATCATAATTAAGTGAATGTTAATTTAAATGATAATGATTAATAATAAAGTGAAGAGGTAGAGTTAGATCGATTACGCTTTTTAAATAGATTTCTAAAAAAAACATCTTCTTGTTGTGTCATTTAAATTGAAATTCATTTCAAAACTAAAAACAAAAAAAATTTATACAATCTTCTTCCAGCAAACTTCTTCTAGATTCATAAACTACAACAAACCCCAATCCTTTAAAGTAGTGTTTTTATTCTATTCTATTTTATTTTATTTTTTTAGAATACCTCTAATAAGTTGTTAAATTCACTTCCTCCTTTGAGAGACGACCTTGGTCAGCCACTCTGCTGCACTTAAGTACCCCAAATCACACTAATCATTTGAGGGCGCCCACGACAGCGCTCTTTCAAATTGGTGCCGTTTCCGGGGAGGTAAGTAATTATTTCAACCAATTAGAGGTATTTATTTTATTTTAAATTTTATTCTCTTCATCTCTTCTTTCTTTCTTCTTTACCCAATCTGAATTTTCTTCTTCTTCTTTTATTTTCTTCTACTTCTTTTTGGACCATCAACTCAAACTTTTCATTTTTATTTTACTATGGTCCACTTTCTTTCTTTTCATTTTTATTTTATCTATGACACGAACTAATCCCAAAGATCTCTTAGATCTTGACCCTGAGATTGAACGTAGCCTTAGGGCACGAATCAGACATTCTCAGTCTACGGGAAGTTTCAACATTCAACTAGTTGGAGAATTACTCCAATATCTGAACATTGAAATTGGAAGCAATTCAAATTAAACCATAAAACAAGAACCAATGGCTGGAAACAATGGAAATGAACTTAATAGAACCATTCGAGAATTGGTTGCACCTGATATTAACTATCAACCAAATTGTATTGCATACCCAAATCTCGAATCGGACTTCAAACTGAAATCTGGGTTAATTCACTTACTTCCAAAGTTTCATGGCCTCTCTGGTGAGGATCCCAATAAACATTTGAAAGAATTTAATGTGGTTTGCTCAACCCTAAAACCTAGAAATGTCTCTGAAGATCAAATCAAACTAAGAGCATTCCCATTCTCACTTGATGGAGCTGCGAAAGATTGGATGTATTATTTACAACCCGAAGATGTAACTTGTTGGAACGATTTGAAACGTCTTTTCTTGTAGAGATTTTTTCCAGCATCAAGGACCACATCCATTCGTAAGGAGATATCGGGGATCAAGCAAGCCCAAGGGGAGTCAATGTATGAGTATTGGGAGAGATTCAAGAAGCTGTGTGCAAGCTGCCCACATCACCAAATCAGTGAGCAACTACTCATTCAGTACTTCTATGAAGGACTCACACCTATGGAGAGAAGCATGGTAGATGTTGCGGCTGGAGGAGCATTGGTGGACAAGACACCTGTAGCTGCACGTGCGTTGATCGACAAGATGGCCCAAAACTCCCAACAATTTGGTGATAGAGGTACACCACATGTCAGGGGAGTACATCAGGTAAGTCCTTCTTCTCTTGAAAGTCATTTGATTGATACTAAGTTAGAAGAATTGACAACTATGGTGAGGCAGATTGCATTGGCTCAAAAGACATCCCAACCCCCTCCTTCAAGGCCTTGTGGTATTTGCACTGAGACAAGCCACCCAACTGACTGTTGCCCACAACTCCAAGAAACAGAAGATTGTGCAGCAGTGTTCCCTGGGAGACCATTTCAGCAGCAACAACAACAACCATATCCCCAAAAGAAGTTTGATCCAACATACAACCAAGGGTGGAAAGATCTAGCGGACATAAGGTATGGCTCTGGACAACAACAAAGGCCCCCTTTTCAACAAAACTTCCAGCAGCCTCCGCCTTGCCAGCAGGGTTTCCAACAACCCCAAAGGAGATTTGAAGCTCAAACATCAACAAGTCAGCAACAAGGGAATATCCAACACAAGGTAGACTCTAACACTGATGATCTTTTGAAACAAATTGTTCTTAATCAACAGAATGAGCTGAAGAGTCAAGGTTCGGAGCTGAGAGAGTTGAAGACTCAAATGAGTCAGATTGCCACCGCCCTCCATGAACTTGTGAGTAAGAATTCTGGAAATCTACCTTCCCAACCCACTCCAAATCCAAAGGGGAATGTTAGTGCCATCACATTGAGAAGTGGGAAGAAAATGAACGATACATCTGCACCTACCATTCCACCGGGATTCACCTCAACTTCAGAGAAGCCGCATTCCAAACCAACTGATGAGCAATCCAAGGAGAAAGATAAAGGTAAGAAAAAGATTGATGATGTTCCTCCTAAACCCCTTCCTTTTCCAAACAGGGTTGTTCAAACCAAGAAGATGGCTGAAGAAGCAATGCAAAAGGAGTTTTTGGACACATTCAAGCGTGTGGAGATCAACATTCCTCTACTTGAAGCCATTAAGCAAATTCCAAGGTATGCGAAATTCTTAAAAGAACTTTGTACCAATCGAAGAGGGCTCAAGGGAAATGAGAGGATCAACCTTGGAAGGAATGTCTCGGCACTCATTACACCAACTCTAGCAATGCCAACAAAGTGCAAGGATCCTGGGACATTCACCATCCCATGTACCATAGGGGAGTTGCACTTCTCTGATGCTCTTTGTGATTTAGGAGCTTCAATAAATGTGATGCCTCACTCTGTATTCTCTTCCTTGCAGGTTGGTGAGTTGAAGCCAACAAGAGTAGTGGTGCAATTGGCGAATAGAGCTACGGCATATCCAGCGGGAGTCCTTGAGGATGTACTTGTCTGGGTAAGAGACATGATCTTTCCAGCGGATTTCTATGTTCTTAACATGAAGGATGATCAGGTAAGTTCTCATGCCCCCATTATCTTAGGTAGACCCTTCCTAAAAACTGCAAAAACTATCATAAATTTCAATGATGGTACACTTTCCATGGATTTTGGAGATGAAGTTGTGATATTTAATGTTATGGATTCCATGAAGTACCCCTCAGAGGACCATTCTGCTTTTGTTATCTCCCATTTTGAACCACCAAGTAAAAACATCATGGAATTAGATTGTCCTATGCTTAGGGAGATTATGAGTATTGGTTCTGGTTTAATGACTAAGAGAACTTCCACACCTGTTTCTAATGAACAAGACTCTCTAAAATTTGATTTTGATGTGGATTCATATTCTGATTTTGATCATGTTCACTCTGATTATGAAATGGCTGTTGAGTATGTTGATGGATTTGATGCTTTATTCTATGATTTTGATGATGTCTATTCTGATACTGATGCTCTTTGTGCACATATTTCAGTTCCTTCAATGTCTCCATCCATACTACACCCTCCTTCATTAGAACTCAAGCCATTGCCACCAAATTTGAAATACTCATACTTGTTGAGTGGTGAGAGATTACCTGTTATCATTGCTAACAATCTCCCTTTTGAACATGAAGAAAGGCTTTTGAATATTTTGAGGGAGAACATCAGGGCGATTGGGTGGACCTTGGCTGACATATCAGGTATTAGCCCCTCCATTTGCATGCATAGGATTCTCTTGGAGGATGGGGCTAAACCGGTGAGACAACCACAAAGGAGACTCAATCCCACCCTCCTGGAAGTTGTTAAAAAGGAAGTTGAGAAATTGCTCGAGGCAGGTATAATCTTTCCCATTTCAGATTCACAATGGGTTAGCCCTGTTCAGGTTGTACCAAAGAAAACTGGTTTCACTGTTATAAAAAATGAAAATGATGAGTTAGTTCCTGTGAGAGTACAAAACAGTTGGCGTGTGTGTATTGATTATAGGAAACTAAATCAGACCACTCGCAAGGACCATTTCCCCCTCCCATTTATTGATCAAATGCTCGAGAGACTAGCTGGGAAAACACACTATTGTTTCTTGGATGGATTTTCTGGATATTTTCAGGTTCCTATAGCTCCAGTGGATCAGGAGAAGACTACATTCACCTGTCCCTTTGGCACATTTGCCTACCGGAGGATGCCATTTGGACTTTGCAACGCCCCAGGTACCTTCCAGAGATGTATGGTGAGTATTTTTTCTGATTTTATTGAGACCTCAATGGAGGTATTTATGGATGATTTTACAGTGTATGGGTCTTCATTTGATGAATGTCTAAGTAGTTTGGGAAATGTGTTGAATCGTTGTATTGAGAAGAATCTGGTCCTGAACTTTGAAAAGTGTCATTTTATGGTAGAGCATGGCATTGTCTTAGGGCATGTGGTGTCAAAACATGGGATAGAGGTTGATAGATCTAAGGTAGAAATTACTTCATCCTTACCCTATCCTTCATGTGTGCGTGATGTTAGATCTTTCCTAGGGCATGCAGGATTTTATCGGCGCTTCATCAAAGATTTTAGTAAGATCGCTCTTCCTATGTCACGATTACTTCAAAAAGATTCTGAATTTGTGTTTGATGATTCTTGTAGGACTTCCTTTGATGAGCTAAAGAAGTGTCTGACCACTTCACCTATCATACAGCCCCCACGGTGGGACCTTCCATTTGAGCTTATGTGTGACGCCTCCAACTTCGCGGTTGGAGCTGTCTTATCTCAGAGGGTGGAGGGGCGTTCACATGTGATCGCCTATGCATCGAGGACACTAGATTCAGCCCAATCAAACTACACTACCACAGAAAAGGAGTTTCTTGCTGTCATATTTGCTTTAGATAAATTCCGTTCATATTTATTGGGCTCTAAAGTAGTTGTTTTTTCTGACCATGCAGCTTTGAGGTACCTCCTAAAGAAGCCAGATGCAAAGCCACAACTTATCCGTTGGATGCTCCTTCTTCAAGAATTTGATGTTGAGATAAAGGACAAGAAAGGATCAGAGAATTTGGTGGCAGACCACATGAGTAGGCTTACTCACACACTAGAGGATGACACCTTGGATCAGGTACCACTTCGGGACACTTTCCCTGATGAGCATCTCTATACCATCTTAGGTACGCATCCTTGGTATGCTGATTTAGTTAACTACCTTGCTGCTTCTGAAATCCCTGCAAATTTAAAGAAACATAAAGTCCAAAAATTAAAAAGTGAGTCCAGGTTTTATGTTTGGGATGATCCATACTTATGGCGCATGTGTAGTGACCAAGTCATTAGGAGGTGTGTTCCCAATCATGAGTTTGAGTCTGTTTTACATTTCTGTCATACACTTGCATGTGGTGGACACTTTGGACCCCAACGGACAGCTAGGAAAGTTTCGGACTCTGGATTATATTGGCCTAGATTATTCCATGATGCCCATGTGTTTTGTAAGTCATGCTCTCGTTGCCAACACACTGGGAACATTTCTAGGAGACATGAGATGCCCCAACAACCCATACTATTTTGTGAGATTTTTGATGTATGGGGCATCGACTTTATGGGTCCTTTTCCTAGTTCATTTGGATTTTTGTACATTTTGGTTGCTGTTGATTATGTGAGTAAATGGGTGGAGGCCAAGGCCACCAGGACTGACGATTCTCATGTTGTTGTGGACTTTGTCAAAGCACAAATTTTTTGCAGGTTTGGAGTACCAAAGGCCATCATCAGTGACCAAGGGACACACTTTTGCAATAGGAATTTTGCTTCCCTCCTTCGAAAGTATGGGGTGACACACAAAACATCAACACCATACCACCCCCAAACAAATGTCCAGGCTGAGGTTTCAAATCGTGAGTTGAAACAAATCTTGGAGAAAACCGTGCAGCCAAATAGGAAGGATTGGAGCAAGCGCTTGAATGATGCATTGTGGGCTTATAGGACAGCATACAAGACCCCCATTGGTATGTCCCCATTTCGGATTGTTTTTGGGAAAGCATGTCATCTCCCAGTGGAAGTCGAGCATCGGGCATATTGGGCTATAAAGAAATGCAACATGGATTTGGCCCAAGCTGGAATTCAAAGGAAGTTGCAAATTCAAGAGCTTGAGGAGATTCGACTGTCATCATATGAGAACTCAAGGATCTACAAGGAAAGATCAAAAGAAGCTCATGACAAAATGATCCAACAAAGGGAGTTTCATGTTGGAGAGAAAGTCCTTCTCTATAGTTCACGACTGAAGTTGATGCCTGGTAAGTTGCGTTCCAGATGGTTAGGTCCTTATATTGTGTCTAATGTTTTTCCTTATGGTGCAGTGGAGATCACACAAGAGGACACTGGAAGGAGCTTTACAGTCAATGGGCAACGTTTGAAGAGATACATTGAGGGCCATCCTACTGATGCAGTGGATTTTATCACACTGCATGACCCCATCATCACTTGATCACATCAGGCTGTTCCTAACCCTTTCACTTTTATATTATTTGTCCTATTTAAAAATTATGAATTTCATGTGCATATATCATCTCACGGGTTCACATTGAGGACAATGCAATATTTTAAGTGTGGGGGAGGGAACCTTTTAGTTTAGTAATTTCAATTGTTTTCCTGTTAAAAAAAACAAAAAAAAATGTGTGTTTTTCAAATTTTGTGTGTTTATTTTACAATTTTCTGTGTGTTTTTGAAACTTTTGAGCTGAAATTATTCTCATCACCATTTTTAAATCCATATCAATAAGTGAAACAATTTACCCCTTGAAACTAAGCTTAAATGAATGCTGGAATGACTTTGTTTCAAGTTCAAATATTTAGTAATTTCATGCAAAGTACGCTGAATTTTGAATCCCATGCCAATCTCACTGTCTTTATATTTGAAATCACCTTCCTGTGAGGCTTCTAAACCATTATTTTCATATTCTTTACATTCACCTCACTTCTTGAGAGAACCAAACCATACTTGATTTAACCAGAATTTGATCTATTCCTGTCAAAACTTGAGGGTTTGAGGTACTTGTGTTTAAATGATTGAGGCATTTGTTTGGTATTAAAACCCCTATTTCAAAGAATCCTTTTTTATAATGGACTACCTTGAATATTTAATCCTTTTAGACCTTAGAAGTCATGCACAGCCTGTTAGGTTAATCCACATTACAAGCCAATTTTCCCTATCCAACCAACTCTTGAAGTGAAATTGCATAATCTAGTTGAGCTTAAGTGTGGGGGAAGTTGTCTTGGGTTTTGCCACCACATTCTGTGATACTTTGGGTGGAAAATTAAATTCTGAAGAGATGTGTTTGCTGCTGAATAAATTCATTATATTGAAAGCTGTGCCTTTTCTGGAGCTTTCATGACAAGTGAAGCTGTGCCTTTTCTGGAGCTTCTAATTGAGGTGGAAAGCTGTGCCCATCTGGAGCTTTCAATAAAATCATGTTTGAGAATATTGACATTTTTTTTATGCTGAAATGATGAATGGTGTAAACCTTTCATGACTTTTCATGATGATGGAGCTGAATTGATACTATGGGGATTGAAGAGAAGACCATATTTAATTGGAAATTAGATTAATGCAATTTTGCTTTAAAAGATCAAGCCCTCCTCATTCAGCCTCAGAGTTTTTCATATCTTAATCCTACCAACCGAAAGCCACAGAACAACCCTGAAAAGTCCTCATGATAAACATATGTCCTTGACTCACATCGGGTAGCGATGTAGGAATCTATCAAGCCTATGGTGACCCTTGTATGAGTTTGGATGAGAAAGACATTGCAAAAAAAATTGATATTTTAGTGATGAGAGAAAATTCAAGCGAGGTAAGTGTTTTGTGCATGGGCGGATAAATGAAGTGGAAATATATTGAATGATATAAATGGAGAACTTGAAATAAGGTTTTTTATGAGGCATGATATCTTTTTTATTCTTGGTGTGAAATTGATTGATCTTAAAGATATGTGTTTTAAAATTGGTTTTGATTTGATATTGATGTTTACTTGATATGAGGTTTTGCCCAGGTGTGCAAAAGGGTAAGTGTGTGGGAGTTGATAAAACACTATTTTATTGAATATTTTATTGATAATAAATGATATAATTTCCTCACATTGTGTTAAACATGTTTATTTATAAAATATTTGGGATTTGATCATTCATTTGAAAATTTGGTGAAAATTCCAGTTTTACCCTTAATAGTGCACTGTAGTATTTCAAAGATAAATATTTTTATATTTATTATTTGAATTTGATATTTTTTAAAAGTGTTCCTAACTTAATTATCTACAACTTTTATTCAGGACACTAAAGCTAAAGAGTTCATATGTTTGTTGAAATTGGGCCATGAAGTCAAATTTGGGCTGGGCTCGCCAGAATGGAGAATCTTCTGTATTTCGGCAATAACTCCTTCATATGGGCCTTTATTGAGCCCAAATTTGGAGAGGAGATATAAGACACATATCCTCACATTTGATCCTTCTGTAAGGCCGGCCAATTCACGCGTTTTGGTGGTCAAATGGGCGGTGCAAGTTGGAATAAAATATTTGTCCGAATTTCCACATTCACACTTGAAACCACTTGTAACCTATCCTCCCCTCCCCTCTATAAATTGGAGTTTTTATCATTTGGAGGGGTTGGGACGTGCATTGGGAGATTGGAGGCAGAGGAGAATTTGTTTCACCCAAATTCTCCAACCATTGTAAGAGGGGTAGATCTTGAAGCAAGGATCCCCTCATCGAAGCCTCCTTCTCTTCTTCATTTTGTAATGTTTTCATTTGTGTAATAAACTTCATTGCTCTTCTTATATTTCTTCTCTTTTCTTCTGTTTTGTTTAAATTTCTTCTTCTATTAATCTTCATAATTGGTCTGGAATTCTTGAGTAGAAGCGTTATTGGGTTATACCCATTTTAAACCTTTGCACATGCAAAACGCTTCTACGATGATTACGCCACCCATGGAAGAGTAGTCTTTTAGTAATCGATCTATCTTCTACCCTCTTCATTTAATTATTTTGAATCAATGAGCTACTGTAATTCACTTAATATGATCCATGAATTATGTTTTTAAATTGTAAGAAACTAAGCAAGAAATTGAACAATTAACACAAAAACACGCGAGGTCGGGATTTTGTGTAAATTGTGAGAGCGCGATCTTAATCGGTAATACAAGACCACACGAGATAAATTTGTAGAGTTAAAATATAATCCCTAAACACAATTCATCCTCATTTCCAGAATGGATATGTGCCTTAATTTACCACTGATCATAAGCTAATCTTAGAACATCAATCAAAGCAGGGTGCTGCGATTGCACGTTCCAAAGTTAGCCTAGGTTTAAATTCACATCATCTTTGTGGTAAAGTTAATTCTCGTAGGGTTCGGGATTTAACAAATTAAGGGATCATAATTAAGTGAATGTTAATTTAAATGATAATGATTAATAATAAATTGAAGAGGTAGAGTTAGATCGATTACGCTTTTTAAATAGATTTCTAAAAAAACATCTTCTTGTTGTGTCATTTAAATTGAAATTCATTTCAAAACTAAAAACAAAAAAAATTTATACAATCTTCTTCCAGCAAACTTCTTCTAGATTCATAAACTACAACAAACTCCAATCCTTTAAAGTAGTGTTTTTATTCTATTCTATTTTATTTTATTTTTTTAGAATACCTCTAATAAGTTGTTAAATTCACTTCCTCCTTTGAGAGACGACCTTGGTCAGCCACTCTGCTGCACTTAAGTACCCCAAATCACACTAATCATTTGAGGGCGCCCACGACAGCGCTCTTTCAAAAACCCTTACATTAAGTCTTGACATTCTTCATACATATTCAAACCTCGTGTATAATAAATATAATTTTATTATAAATATACAATATAACCATATTATTATATATTAAACCATATATGTTTTTTTTGTCTTTATATTACATGTTTATTAACTACTTGATGTAAAGGTTGCGTTTTAGGTAATTTTCGCTTTGTTTATCATATGTGTTTTGGCTGTTATTCTTGATCCTATTAAATAGATCATGATTTACTTATTAAAATAATCTAAAATATCATATAAATATCATATTTATTCAATATATATTTATTTAATATAATCTATAAAATATATAAATATGAAATTGAATACACCATTCATGGAGAAGGCAGGTCGTACGTACGCGTGAAACCTATTTCCATTTTGTTGTCCTATTGAAAGAAAGAAACTAAATGAAATATATGTATGAATATATATATAATATCATTCTAGTAGAATAATTATTTAATATATATCATATATATTCAGAAAATCTATCCCTAATACATTCCATTAAATTTTTGAATGAATCACATCGCTTGGAGGAGGAGATAATCCGTACATCCTCCAATGAAGTTATTGTATTTACCTAAAATCAAAATAATAAAGGTATGATTTATATAATAATTACATAAGAACAAATACATCATAAATATCATAAATATCATATAAAAATAGATTTTACATCATAATTCTCACACATGAGATGTGTTAAAGGAAAAATAAACAACATTGTTTCGTGAGGCTGTAGTCCATCGTACACAGGAACTGAAAGTTCATTACACATTAGATGGATTTGTGTGTAATTTTAGGTATAAAAATAGAATAAAAACATCCAAATATATTTATTATAATTATTTTATTGTATAATCATTGAATAATAACATTTTATGGGATGGATAATTAAAATAAAATGAAGGAGTTTGGGGAAGGATGTTACCTCTTCTTTGGGTTACTCCTCATAGTTTTCACAAAAGGGCTTACTTGGATGGAATTAATCCAAAACTAAGGATTATAGGATAAGGGGAGGTAATTTTGTAACATATTGTAGAAGGTTTTTGGTTACTAAAATTTCTTGATAGGTGAGATTAAGTAAGAGGGTTTAATTCCTTTTTATAGTTGAGGAGGAGTGGAATATTGTATATTTTCTATAACGGAATTTCACCCATGTTTTCCCATGTAATATGGCTCTAATAATTGTAAAAATCCTCTAAAATGAATGATAGGGTCTAAATAAGAATATTAAATGATTTTTTGACAATTTTATACGTTATTTTAGTTTTTATGTTTAAGTCATACTATTTTATTGATCTATTTTTCTCTTAATCGATGTAATTAATTTTAGCCACTTTCACTAATATTTTTGGTAAAAAAATACATTTATAATATTATAAGTTAGAAATTAAACCTATTCCAAATATGGAACCCATTTTTATAAATTTTAATCTCATAAGTGAAATAAATTAATTTAAAACTAATCTGGAAAACAATATGATAATGCAGGTTTTTAAATCAAAAAATAACCAAAAGATTGAAATGATTTTATATCCAATATCCTTTTTAAATTGGTTCAAATGACATAAATTGAATTAAGTGATGTATAATTTATCTAATTATACTTTAAAACTAAATTAAAATATTATTTAACTATATAAATAAATTAAATGAAATAGCAGTTTGAATTAAAATTCAATATTTTTTCACTATTCATCAAAAATGAATCTTCTTAGAAAAATTTCAAAAATTAACCCAAAGTAAATTTTGATATTATTCTTCCAAAAACGAATTTTAATTTTTAAAATAAAAATTATTATAGTTTTAAAAATTATTTCTTAAATGTGTTCTCCCTTAAAAGGCAATAAACGTATCTTTTAGAAAAATACATATTTTTATTCATAAAATTTGATTTATTCTTATCTTATAACTATAAAATATATTGGATGAGTATAAAATATATTGATTAAATGTATAATATATAAATTTTATATAAATAATTAATCAATATTTTTTTATTTTTTTGATAAAATTGTGTTTGTACATAGAAAAATAGTTTCCATAGAAAATTAATTTCATTATTTACAAATAGTTCATAAATTCACTTATACTAATTTATAACAAAAAGATTCATTTTTTATACTTGGGTAAATCATATTTTTACAATTTAATTAGAATTATTTGGAACATCCATTTCAATAGTTAGGTGGTAGCTATAATAATATTTTAATAATCATATTAATAATATATTATAGTTATGTAAAACTCAACCTTGTGTGTTATGATAGATGTCAAATAAACTCATCATTGTGTGTAACACACATCCAAAAATAGTGTTTCATGTACCATAAGTTAATCTAATTGTTTCATGTAGATAACTATTATCTTGGTTTTTCCTATAATGCAATCCAAACTTAGTGATTTTGTATAAAAAATTATATTAAGTGTATCATGAAATGAAAAATATAAAAAAGATTTAATTAATTAGAAAAAAAATCATAAAATATCTGGGTGTTACATTTTTCCATTATTGATTGGAAATGGTATGGAATCACAATGTATTTTCGGACCGAAATACCAAAGAAAACTCGTAATAATGTTGTTGTATGGGTAATTATTGATCAACTAATGAAGGTATCTATCTTTTTTTGAATCAGGGAGACCTTTAGTATTGATGATATGTATAGTATTTGTGTGAATGATCTTGTTTAGTTCATGTTGTTAATAAGAGTATCATCTCAAAAATATATCCTCATTTCAATTCACAGCTATGGTGGGGTCTTTAGAAGGTTGTCAGATCACATTTTGTTTTAAGTACAACCTATCATCCTTTGGAAGGCGGTCAATTTGGGAAGACTATTTAGGTTATGGGGGATATGTTACAAGACTGTGTATTGAATTTTTTTGGTTTGTGGTTGAATCATATAGAACTCATGGTTTTTTCCTAATATAAGAGATTGTTTCCATTGATCAAAACAACACCTTTGGAGGATTTGAATGGAAGGACGTGATGTTAGCCTCTTTATTGGTTGGAGGTAGGTATGTGTGATCTTTTTGGTCCATGTATTATATAGGAGATGCATGAGCATGTCCAGTTGGTCAAATAGTGGTTGGTGACTGCACAGAGTAGGCCGAAATCATACTCATACCATCATATATGTCCTTTGGAGTTTGACTTTAGTCATCATGTTTTCTAATGAGTGTCAAATTGGTTGGGAAAATGCCATATCTAAAAATAGTGGAAGCTAGTGACCTTGTTGTTTGAGCTGTTTGAGATAGTATATAGGGTCAGTATAGTGGCATACCAATTACACCTCCTATGACACTAAATTGTTGTGAACAGCATGTTTCATGTGTCTCATCTTTGTAGATATTCTTAGTCCCTTCTCATTTGATAGACATAGAAGAGGTCAAACTTAATGAAGATGTGTCCTTTGAGGTGAATCAAATATAAATTGTTGATAATAGTGATATATATCTATGGGGTAGGTATATTTATTTAGTTTGATTAAAGTGGTAGCATTGTAATTTTCAAGAGGTGACTTGGGAGAGGGATTCTGGTATGTTAGCACAAGGTCAAAAAAAATTCACTAAGACCCCATAATGATACTTTGACCAGCTTGAGAATGAGTTGTTATATAGTGGGGAGGTTTTAAGATCTCGTATTTTCTCTTGTACACCCCTCTTTTAGTTTTTTGTTTGATCCTTGGTGATAGAGTCTTGTTTGGGGATAAAGATCCGTATTTGGGGGAAATCACTTAATGTTCATGGATGTATATTTATTTGAATAAATGCAGACTTGGGAATTAAGGAAATAAGAGAAAATTTGAGAGGATATATGTGGGGAGTGGTTTGGGGTTTTTGATTGAGTTAATGGAGTCTACGTATAAATGGTAAATTATTATCAAGGTTTCTTGGTATATTTAAAATCCTTAAAGGGGTTTCAAGGTTTTTAAGGAATCTTGTTTTAAAATTATATGCATCGAATTTACACACAGTGTAATGGGGTTACATGATGTGTAATCACAACTAAAATCATGTAATGAAATGATTCATGATGTTATGTGGTTACATATAATTAACCAATTACACATCATCTAATGTTTAGAGAAATTAAATATTTTGCTAAGGCGATGGGTTATTTGGTGTATCTATTTAAAAATAAATTCACAACTTGTAATTTAATTACACACTATGTAATTTCCTGAGTAGAATTTTAAATGATGATGTTCATTAGTTTGACCTCATTCCCTTACAACAAAAATTCTTCTCTTGACCCTAGGGATACTACCAGGAGATTTGGGAGTGTCCCTCTTGGTTTTAGATGTCTCAACCAGGCATAAGATCCATGGTAATTGGTTTTGGATGGGTTTTCCCTGGTCTTACTTGGATCTCCATCCATTGTGGTGTAATATCATGACTATGAGTATTATTGGTTTTTATTTAAGAACATTATTGAAATCACCAGAACCTTCATTATTATTGGATAATCTTTCTAAAATAATTAGTTAATTTTTATTTAATGGTAGGGGGTCTAAAATTAACTATATTGTTTCAAAATTGGCATGTCTATGCAACATTTTCAAATGTGCCAGTATATCGTGTGCTGAATAAATTAAAAAGAATGAATTGAATTATTCCTTAGAATCCTTTTTGATCCAATTGTTTATTTACCTTGATTGTGTCTGTGATTTGGTTGTGCGAACCCCTGAATATAAATTAATTTTTTGGTGGATTTAAGTGTATTTATAATTACATGGGGTTTGTTGATTTTTGGATATAGATTCACCTTATCTTGGAATAATTATTTATGTGACTAACATGTTTTTGGTTTAATACCAAATAATTAAAATAAATGTGAAAATGAAAGAAAAATGTTGCAATTCATAATTATTTGTTAATGATGTGATATTATGATATCCTTGTTTTATGATGTGTGTTGAGATAAATGCATAAATATTAAATAGGTATAAACCCATTTGACATGCTGAAATGCTTATATAGAGAGCTAAACCTAGTTGACTTTATGAAATGATTATATAGAAGGTTATTCTCAGAAGGAATGTTGAAATGAATATATATTAGTTATGCCTAGTTTACATGTTGAAATGATTATATAAAGAGATACGCTTAGTGACGCATTCTGAAATTATGATATAGTGGTCTATTCCTATAAATGATTATTGAAATGATTTTATACAAGGCTTGTACTTCATAAAATAATGAAAGTATTTTATAACTGGTTTTGAGCCAGATTTTTGTAATTTACTCCTTGGTAACGGGGTTATGGTTGTAATGATTGTGATACATGCTCAGATACATTCTGGAATGGTGCTGAATCAAGATGATTTGTAATTAATTTAACTCTTTAATTTATTAATACACATGTTTATTTCATTATTGAATACACTTATTATCAGACTGTTTATGTTTAGAAATAATGTTTTTGACCTACAAAGTTATATTAAATGCTATTCGATCCGATTTTTGGTACCTAATAAGATTACATGGATGCGGTATTGGATAAGGTAAAGGGGCTTTGCTATTGATTTTTTCATGCTTGATAGGGTGGATTTTGAAAATAGGATCGACATGTGGTTTAGGTCTGCAACTTTCTAGTCTATTATTGAGTATCCTTTTCTTTTATTTTGTAATATTTCTCGAATAAAATTTAGTTACATTACAAATTTTCATTAAATTATTCCTCTATTATTTATTTGATTATTTATTTGTCTTTTTTTGTAGCTTTTTTGTTTTAATACATTGTTTACATTATTTCTATACTCTCATATTTATGTTTTATTATTATATGTTTCCTCTAATAGCCTGAAGGCCTTAAAATTTTTATTATATGATAAATACCCCCCCCCATTTTAAGGGAAGAAGGGGGAAACCCAAATTGACTTCATGGACATAGGACAAATCACACCCAAAGGAAAAAAGATTAAAACTAGAATGAAACATGAATATGCTCCACCCCAGAATTTGATTATGATGAAGCTCTCCACCATTGCAAGTTTTTTCGGTAAGAAAGTTTCATGTGTCAAATCACAAGCCCGATCTGATGGCTAGCACCATACCCTATCAAACAACCAAATCTGAAACACTCTATACAGGTGAACCACCATCTTTGGATCCTCCTTTAGAGCTCGTTCCATGTTGTCATGTCTGGTTGCACAACCTTCCCACCTTCAAAAACAAACCAACCACACAAAACATTTCCACCATTTCACAATTTGACAAATTTCACCATTTGTTGGTCATCACCGCCGACCAGCTTTCCGACATCAATGCCTCCTCACATCCAAATTTAAATAACAAGTCAAAAGATCAAGGATAGAAACCAAAACTAAAAACCCATCACCACCATCAAACCTGCTCACAAAGACCACAAACATCCACCCAAGCACTCACCCAGCCAAGCACAACGTGAAAGACCTGGATCACCACTTCCCAATGCCATATAATAAAGGAACAAGACCACTCCCACTGCATAAGACCAAGGAATGACCCCTCCCTTCACCGTAGAAACTAGATCTAACTATCCTTCGCTATAGAGGACTGGATCTAACCCACCCTTCGATGCACCACCAAGGAAAACCACCTGACCACCCTTCGACGTAGGAGATGGATCATGACCACTCCTCACTGTGGAAGACCTGGTAACCACCGCGCCACCAAGGATGATATTCAATTGAACCTCAATGCCACAAATATCCTCGTCACGGCCGCACCAAGCCCTTAGTAGTTGGAAACATTTGACGTATGGTGAAATGCACTTAAGGTCACATAACCAACCCTTTTGGGCCATGTGAGAAATTTTCATATATGGGGATGTTATAGAGTATGTTTATACAACACTAATATTCATTTGAATAAATGTTTTCAAATATAATTAATTTTTTTTCAATATCATCCTCTTAATGGTAAGGTGGATCATAGTGTGTAAAGAACCTCAACCTAGTATCCTAGATTTGGTGGTTACTTTATTACAATGGAACTAGGTACAAGGTATCACAACCCTAAAGACCAAATAATTGATTGTTCATGGTAATATAGATACATTCATAATCAAATATTACAATTTAAAACATAACATATGATATATAATTTTCTTTGAGTACACCATTATTCCCTTTAGTATATCTTTATATAATATTAAAAATGATCATTCAAGTATCCTAGGGAAAGGAAATATAATAATTGTGTGAGATTAGATTCTTAGTAAGGGTATTTTTACATTATAATCAATCATAAGTAAATTACATAGAATTAATATGGAAAGGTAAAGAAATAAAAACATGTTTCATTTAATTAATAACGTAAACATGATGAATAATAAGGATAGAATAAATGATGATCAAATAATTATATATAAGTAATCACATGATCTTGGACTAATACATGGGTTTTATAAAAAATAGAAAAAACACATGTGCATAATTAAATAACCTAATAATGAGGGAAATCATAATTCTAGACATTGTAAACAAACTATCATGGCCTCATACTAAGAGATCTTATATAAATGGGTAAGGCCTCGACTAAATACCTAAGATAGTTTATCTTATGAGACATACCAATGCATTGAGGGGATATTTTAGGACTCACCCATCACATAATAAGTCCAATTAATTCCTATTATGAAAGGGTAGGAAAATAATATAAGTAAATATTCACATTTAAAAACTATCATATAAAATGTTAATAAATTCATTAATCTATAAAAAATCCATAAACAATCCAAATAATATGGTGAGTGGTATGATAATAACACATCACTATTAAACTAATCATAAAAAATCCATACAAATAATAGGGATGGTATCATTAGAATAAATACCCATTAGATCATATGTATGATAATGATTTTTAACAATAATAAATTAAAATTCCATAAAAAATTCATGAAAAAAAATCTTGATGAAAATATCCCTTTCAAATTTAAAATACATATTAAAAACTAAATAATTAAAGAATATTGATAAAGTATTTCCATTTAAAATAATAATCAAAATTGTTAAAGTATGCATCAAAGAAATGAGTTGTCATAATGGTGGTAATTTCTGTTCATGTTGAGTATGATAAAATAAATGACTCCATTCAAATTTATAGTAAAAAGTAAAAATGTAATAAATTTTGAAAACTTAATAAAGTTTACTTTTACCATTTTTTTTAAAACATAAACCTGGTAACTATGTTTATTTATTAAATTATTTTTATAATTTTTAAAAAAATATGACAATATTCTTTTGGAAGAAAAATGATTTTTGATTAAAGAGAGAAATAAAGTAATATTTTCCTAAAATATTTTATCAATAATTTTAAGAAAAAATGGAAGTAAAATTACACTACTACTTGTAAAATTATATAATTATCATAGGATAAGATAATTGTTTCATTTTAATGCCGAAATACAAAATAATTTCCCCAAGGGAGATTGGAAAAAATAGGCTTGAATAATGATGTTTTTTGTGAAATAAACCCTTAGAAAATTGTAACTTTTGAATCATAATACCAATGAATTAAATAAACTTATATTGATATTTTTTGCCTTAATTTTCAATTAATATATATTTAATTAAAATTATTTCTAGTATATACACTACAAAAAGGTAATAAGTTGTGTATGGCCATGTTCCCCATAGAAATAAAAGTGAGATGAAAATTATTTAATTGTGTTTAAAATCCTTCATACATGTTTGATCATCATATATATATTATAAATTGAAGTATTATATAGATATTACAAACCATTATTTGTATATATCATACCATATATGATTTACTTATAACATTTTATCACTCGTTTGTAAATAATTCTATGTTAAAATCACTATTTTGGGTAATAACTACTTTGTTTTTCATATATTCTTTAGTTTAGTAGTTTTATCCCATTATATTGAAAATTATTTTATAATATATTTAATATTACACATGACATAAATATCATATATATTTTATATATATATATATATATATTAATTTACACAAGATAGAGATATAGAAATTAATTAAATCATTCATTAGAATGGTAGATCATACGTACGAATGAACGTTGTTTTCATATTTTAATTGATGTAAAAAAAATAAAGGCAGTTAATGATTTAACATTATATAATCATTATTATATCCTATAAAACATATATTTACATAATTTCTATCCTTATTATAATGTATTTCAAAATTAAAAAATACAATCTCATCACTTTGTGGAGGCGGTGGTCCTCATGTATGCACAAGTAACGTTATCATTTACAAAAGTAATATATGGTAATAAAGTCAATGTATTATTATAATTACAAAAAATACATATAGAACCATAATATATATATATATATATATATATATATATATTAAATCCATTATTATATCAACTCATAAGTAGTGGTGATGGAAGATAAATTACCTCGGTTCGTGGTGTGGTGGTCCTCCATACACACGATCGAAGATTTAATTTCACATTTAGTGGAAGAGGTAATAAATATATCAAAATCCATTTACATGAAAAAATATATTTATATTTTATATATTTGTTATTATTTCATCATTTTTGAAAAGTTTTTAAAGTATGGGGGTCAAGAAATAACATAGAAATCCTGCTTTAAAAATGATATATCTTCTTTAAAAAATGTATTTAGTTTTACAGAAAAATTCTTCATAGAAAGGGATTATGATCAATATATGGGATATAGATTAGGTTATGGGATTTTATAAAATTATTATCATAGGTATTTTATGATATAATAGGCTTTATATGTGTGAATTGGATAGGAGAGGGGGTAAACATTTATAAGTGGGGGAGACGACACTCTTGTAATTTTTGAAAATAAAAAAAAGTATACCCACATTTTAGAAACCGAAAAGAGGATAAAAACCTAATATTCATTAAAATTAGATGTAATATGGTGAAAATATTACCATAAAATAAGAATTGTTCATATTTTTTTGTCATTTTAAACATCATCATTTTAGTTTAGCAACCAACCTAATATGTTTTAATATTAACCATGGTATCTAATTTTTTCTACATTTAATATAAAATATGACCAAAAATTAAGTGAAAGTTATTATATAATATTAATTATAAAAATTTAAAATATTTAATCCACTTAAAAATAAAAAAATTCATATATGTGGAAGAATTTAATTTAATATTAAACTAACATATGTGATGAAAAAGTGGTTTTGGAATGAAACATTTTCTTGTGTTTAAAAATATTTTGTACCAATATTAAACATTTAATAGATAAAAATACCTATATTGAATTATTTATAACATAATTGAAATAATTTTTCTTTTAAAACAAATTTAAAAAAAATTAACAATGTAAAATTTTTAAACATAAAGGATGTTTTTTATAAAAATCATATTTTCACTATTCATTGAAAAATTGATCTTTTTAGAAAATTCTAAAAAAATAACTATAGGATAATTTTTACATTATGAGTTAAAAATGATTTAAATATTTAAATATAAGTTTTATAAGTGATTCAAAAATAAATTTTAAAATATGTATGTATGATAATAAAAAAATGATTTTTAAATAATTATAATTTTTAAAAATATTTCTATTCAAATGATTCTTTATATTTTTCAGTCAATTTATACCAAATAAATATATTTTTAAAATTTTAAAACACATAAAATTAATAATTTATGTAGTCTTATTCATAGCCATCAGTTTATTATCTTTTTTATAATGGAATTCTATTTTATGGTTCTTTTGCATGTATCCCAAGATATCAAAATGATTTATTTTTAAAAGTAATTTATTATAATGTATCAGGGTGTCACATTCACCCAAACTAGAAAAATAAATCTTTAAATTTTTATAATTTATCATGATTGTAATATTTGGTTATTTTATAATTACCCATTCCTTTTACACATATCTTTATGTGATTTTAGGTATAAATAGCTAACAAGTAAAACCCTAAAGACCATGAGGCATGTTGTATTTGGAAGATTAGATTTATATTATGTAAAATAGAACAAAAATCATGTAATAATTAATTCATTCAACATAATTATCTTCTAATTTTATTTGGGCTCCAAAAACATCATAGGATATCATGGGGAATTAATAATGAAACATGTGAGCTAAGAAGCCCAATAAGGCAATAAAATATATATGAAAACAGAACATGTGATCCAAAGGTTTAACATGATATCATCTAAGTGTGGGATCAAGGGTAATCCAATAGAATCATTAAATAAATTACATGGTATCATAAGATCATAGTAGCATAGTAAATGTGGAGGAAACATAAAACATTACATAAACATAATTCAAGGTTAACCATTGATACAACATCACATGGTGGACAGAGGCCATCAATGGTTTAAGTTCACTACCTAATTTCATACATGTCATCTTATGTGACAAAAACATTACCAAACACATTGGTGGGATGTATAATCCCCAGACCCCCAGTCACATTAATTTCATGCACATGAATATGTGTGTCGCATAAGGATTCAATCAAACAACATAATTATTTGAATTTCCAATTGAATGAAAATGGGTTGCATACTCTTTCTCATATCATAATCAAAATAAATTTATTAATTATGAAATTTTTGAAATAAATATCTGAAATTTATTTCCCTTTATTGATGGGATGTTGGGATAGGTATATATTTATCTAACATATATAGGTTATTTAGAAGCATTCCATCACAATAAAAATGGGGACAAACCTAGTTAGAGAGAGAATTGTCATTACCCAAAGAAAATGGTAGGATAAAGAGATCTGTAACCCTGAGCCTATTTCATTATGTGGGTTATTTATCATCTTGAATAATAAAACTATGAAAATTATTTACTTTTTAAAGAATATATTTCAGGATTATTATTACTTTTTTATAAATTGTCATTTTATATTCAATTACTTATTCATTTAGATTCAAGTCGTACATTTTTACTTTGTTCATATCAGTTGTCAAAAATCACTTTAGAAAGGTGAATGAGGTAAAATATTTTATTAAATAATAATATTAAACATAATAATCAATAAATAGATATATTTTTTATAAATCAACTATACTTTAAAAAAAATAATGATGGATGGTTGTTAAATACAAACTACTTTGCAATCATTGAGAGAGTAAGTGATCCACACACATCAATACCATTTTAGTCTTTGACCTATCATGATGGAAATATGGTAAGTGTTTTTATAAAATTTAAAAAATATATTTATATCATAATTATTTCATTCTTTAAATTTAATTTCAGGTACCATCAAAGTGATAAAGCAATAATAAACTAAATCAAATCGCTTCCCATTGTGGTAGTCCACCGTACACACAATTGAAGTTATAATATTAAATAGAACATAAGATATATAATTATAAGATATATTAAATTTGAATAATTATTAATATATCATTAATATCCTATATAATAAATAATTCCATATTCATAAATAATCTTGTGGTTAAATGAATAAGAACTAATTACATCGATTCGTGAGGCAGTAGTCTGCTATACACATGAATGATTGGTTTGTTTCACATTTGATGGACATGGATACAAATTTGGGTTATTAAATTGGAATAATAATATTTTTGTATATGGGATATAAATTATGTTATTATATAATCATGATAGATAAATATTTTAAGGATTTGGATGAAGAAATAAAACAATGATGCATGATTATGAATGATACCTCTTCTTTAGACTATATCTTTTGGATATTACTAAAATCCTCCCTTTATTTTCATTCTAATCAAACCAAGGAATCAAGGAAATGTAAAGGTAATTAAGGAATATATTTTTCTAGTTATTCTATGAACTAATTGGTTTTATAATTTTGATAAGAAAAGAATAGGGGGTTCCATTTTATAAGTGAGGAGTGAGATTCTTGTAAATCTCAATAACTACTCAAAATAGAATGTCTTTATCAATCCAAGTGAAAATTATATTTTAAAATAAATGATTTAAGGAGTTATGAGGAAAATAAAAACCTATAAAATTAAAAACAAATTACATGTTTTAAACATATTGTCATCTATACCTCTCTCGTTACCTACTTTTACCATTTTAATTTTTTTACCTTTTCAATTATTTTTTAATAATTTTAATGTTCATTAAAAATATAAAATTATTTTAAATTTATTATATAATATAAATTATTATTATTAAAAATATTTAATCCATTTTATATAATTAAATTCACATAAGTGTCAAAATATAATTAAAAATTTAACCCCTAGACATATAAAAAACAGAATTGCAAGAAATAGAATTTTCAATAATAAGATGATCTTACAATAACTATATGAAATGTAATAATAATAAAATTATTTTAAAATAATATTTATGGATATATACTTTTTAAATTTAATTTATATCATTAAACATTACGGGTTATTTTAATTAGTTAATATGGAAAAACATTATTCACTTTAAAATAATTTGTAGAAAAAATGTGTTTTAAGGTATAAAAATAATCTTATATTAAAATATAGTATAAATAGTAATTAAATGTATTTAATTGAGTTAAATATAGATAAATAATACCAATTATAATTGGATATTTTATTAATTAATAAATGTACTTTTAAATTAATTATTTAGTTAAAAAGAAATCATAATTTAAGGAAAATCAGTATTATTCACTATTTGATGACAAAACAATATTTTCCTAAAAATATGAAAAAGTAAAGATAATTTAATATTGTCCTGATGATTCAAAAATAATTTTAATTTTAAAAAAAATAGTTGTGAAATTTCAATAAATTATTTATAATATTTTCTCAGAAAAGAAATAAAAATCATTTTTGAAGAAAACATGCCTTTTAAAAAATAAATGTCTATTACAATTTGTGTGATTATTTACAAATAATTTATAAATTGATTATAAAATTTATATCACTTTCATAAATTATTTAATATAATTCATACCTCATAATTTAACTAATAATTTTAATATTTATAAGTAAATGAACATAGTTGTTTTGGGTTCAGTATTGTTTGTCTCATACACTATCAAAGATAGTTTTCCTTTTTAAACAATAGATGTGTTACATTATTCCCCATTAGAAATAATTCCATTTTATGTTTTATATTACATACTTTAATAAAAATTGGGGAGTTTACTTCTACTTCATATCCTCTCTGGGTTCCCATGTTTCTTCCTAAAACATGTGGTTTCTCTATAGAAATTTGACTATGTGAGTTGTCCAGTTTCATAGAACTTTGTCTCTATGATATAATACCTTCACCAACCGCTCCTTGTATGAATGATATTTCTATAATGGTATTATCTATAGATTCAGTGCATTTTAAGGGTCTGATATGTACTTCCTTTAGAGATATACATGGAACACATCATATTATTTAGATTGGATATGTGGTAGTTCTAATTGATAGGACAACACTCCAATGTATCCAAGGATCCCCAAGTGATGATGTCTCAAGGAATAAGATTTACCTTCTCTCTAAACCTCTTTAATTTCTTCCTTGATGATATATGAAGGAACACCATATCTCTAAACTCATACTCAGAGTCTCGTTGATAATTATCTGATTATATAATTTTTTCAGCATTTTTTTGATTTTTAATGACTTTGAATGGTTTGGAAATTCTCTATCATATCTTTGGAAAGATAAGGTATCATTAACTTCGTTTATAAAATATCATCTCAGTATGTTGTATTCTAACACCAATTCCCATACAAATCCTCATAATTTTACATTTTAATTTTATAATGGAAACTATTTTAATTTGATAACTCTACTAGGGGTGAAAATACCAGTATTCTTATAAATCTATTGAATAATATCATATATTTTACTCAAGAGTTTGGATGGTTCAATTAGAATTTCTTTCCATTTAAGGGTGATATATTATACCAAAGATGAGTTCTGTATCAAATTATTACTGAAGTCATCTATATAAAATTGATTAAGACAAAAATCTTGATCAGATGTAATGTAGACTGTCACTCCATGAAATCATACCACTTAACTTTTTTCTATCATATAGAGATGGTTAAAAGATAAATATTCCATGATAGCAATGAAATGTGGATACTTTTGTTAGTGATCAACTACCAACCATATGTCTTTATTTATTTTAGGTTTCATAGGGTTTTGTATGATGAAATATACGGTTATTTTTTCCCATTTAAATAGTTTTATTGGAAATAGATGCATAATACTCTTAGTCTTAAGTCATTCAACCTTAACTTGTTATAATACCAATCATCAATATGCATATTATGAAATCTAGAACTACAATTGAGGTATATTTTTTTCATTAAATTTAATTTTCCTTGAGCCACAGGTTACCAATTTATCATTATTCATTAGTATATTTCATAATTGTGTTTTGAAGAATCAATGTCAAACCTATGAAATTCTCCACTTTAGGGCATTGCGATTACTAGTGTAGTAATAAATCTCTTTTTCAACTTGATGAATCTCTATTAAAATTAATTGTTTTTTAAATACTTTTCTCCCTTCTAAATAAATTATTCATAGGTTTTAAAATTGTGATATGTTCCTCAAATATCATCTGTAATACCAAGATGGTCCTAGGAAATTTTGAATCTCCATTATAGAAAATGGTCTAGACAATTCTCAATTGATTTTTTCTTATAAGTTCATATAAACATAAATTTTATGGTGATATTATTTCCAAATATTAAAACATCATTTATCCATAACTTACATTTGTTTTAATTTTTATATAGATTAACTAATCCTAAGGACTTTAGAAATGTATTCAAATGCACCTCATTATTCTCTTTTCATTTGGATTAAATCAAAATATAAACAAAGGAATAAATATTATCTAAGAGTGTCTATGCCTTTTTCAGAAGGTAGTTTTGGGAGTATCTTCCTTATTTTCCCTTAGTTTCTAATATCCCAACCAAAGGTCATCTATATATAAATATTATGATCCACATAGTTGATTGGTCAAGTAATTTATTCATAGTAATGAATACTTATTATTTATCTTTATTTAATATAGTTCATGATAATCAATACATAGGGTTATTGACCCATACCAGTTCTTAACAATGTGGACTAGTGCACCCCCATAGTGAAGCACATGGGCGTATAAACCCATTATCTAGATTCCCTAATGTTTTATTCTTAAAATAATAAATTTCATAAATTTATCTTCTACATGTAGTGTTTGATATTAAAAATAATCCAAGTATAAGATCGAATTATAATTCTACCTCTCAGCTAGGAATAAAACCAATAAATTTTTTGGGAAGTACATTTGTATAATGCATAAAAATTGGCATGTCTTTAACCATTGTATATTCATTAGTCTCAATCATTTGGGAAATTTATGATTTCTCAAAAGGAAAAAATATCATACTTTAGACAGGGATACTAGAGAAGATTTATCCTACTCTATGCACTTGTATAGAATTAGAGGGTTATTTTTTATTCTATGGGTGATTTCATTCTCTATATACTTTATGTTGGATCAATATAAGAAAATCGATTCCATTTTTATAAATGAATAAAATTTCAATAAAGGATATATCATAATGTTTTTAGGGAAACATATCCTAAAAATATGGACCTAGGATGAGTTATATACTTTGGATTAAATAATTGAACCACTCAATATATTCACTAAAGTCTAAACTTCCATGTTCTGAGGTGGTTCTTAAATAGCTATACTAAAAATGCATGATATGAAAAAATGTGTAAAACTAGATTAAAAATACATTCTCTATTCTTGAATGAATAATTTTAATATTGATCCCCACATCATTATTATGATCCACCACCTTAGTTGTGATGTAATAAGATTTCTCTTACTATATATTCCTTGGAGGTTGTTATTTTGGTTTCCATCAACAACCCATGGATTAGTGCATTGTTTATCATAGTGTCCTTATAGTTGAAACATTGGAAAATAGGCTGAGGAATGGATAGAGAAATCCATTCTACCATCACATTGGTGGATTTTTTTCATTATAAATCACTAACTGGGTTCCACTCCTCCCCTCACATAAATTACATCTCTTTCACCTTCATAAAATTCCAAAATTATTCATCCCCCACTTTTGAAAAGTGGGATGATGTAATTTCATACCATTATTATATTTATTTGTCATACTTCTAGAGTTAAAATCCTTTTTTCTTATTATCCCCATGAGAACCTTAATATTCACTGGTCTCCATTAATATTTTTATGGAACATCAAACCTATAAAGACCTGTAACTTTCAAGGAAAATTTTTTCTTAATTTCTTTTGGATTCTATGAGTACACAGTTTCTGATGGCACCTGATTCCGAAGCTCGGTGTGCCTGGAATCAATTTCCGAAGTTTAGCTTGGGTACGTTTAGTGAACGAACGAGTGGGTTTTTCTAACTTTTGAACCGGTGCTCGGAATCGAAATCTGAAGGAACTGATGAAACCACAGCACCGGTAATTTCTTAAGATGACCTGTACTGGAGTTTCGTTTGCTCGGCAAGAGTTGTTAAAAATTGTGGATTAAGTAGAAAGAGAAATAAAATTGTGCTACAAATTTTATTTCACTTAAGTGGTTAAACCCCATGTGTGGGAGCTGGGGTGGGACCCATTAAAATTCTAACTCCTCTTGATAGGATATTAGTGAGGTGGGGCCCACATGATCCCCACCCCTTCAAATTCTCTAACCCCCTCCACATGAGTTATGTAACTCTTCTACATTTATGATGACAACTTAACACTCCTTTTAATTTTGACAACTCTAGTTTTAATTAATTAAATGTTTTAAACTTTTGAATTTTCAAATGCATGGCTTGAGAAATAAAATAAGGGGAGTCTTATTTTATTTTTTTGGAATCTTGTTGTGTTAAGTTTCAGGAGAGAATACTCTAAGCCTTGTAGATATTCATCTTCTTCGTGAAGAATGCCAAGACTTCGACGAAGAATGATGTCACCGCAAGGAGAGATTGACGTGTTGTCTCTTCTCCTCTCCGTAGCTGGTGTGTAACGCCTTTCCTGAAGAATGACGAAGTGCCCTCTTTCGATCTTTTTCCCACATCAAAAGAAGGGATATGTCGCTCCTCCTCGGACGTTCTCCGTCAACATATATGAAGCTTCACCTCACGAAGCCGTTTCCCGTGACGATCATCGTTCGACAACTTCTTCGAGGTAGGGGTGTGTTTTGAATTGAGAATTATTGGTTTTCCTTCCATGTTGATGTTTCTCTCTAAACCTTTTGCTATCAAACTAATCCGTAAGGAACTTTACCAAACTAACATGGTCCAATTCCTCCACCGTTCTTGTTGTATGGTGTCCTCCAACCGTTCTTGAGCGGTGAATCAAGGCAAGTTTTCGGAGCCGATCGGGGGCCCGAAAACATAAGAAATGGCCTCGGAACATCGGTACGACCTAGGAACGGGAGTTTTTTAGCAAAACAATCATCAAAACAAAGGACGCACGCCTCGGGAGGCATTCTGGCTAGAGGCGTCGTTTCTGGAAAATTCCAGAATACACGGTGTGTACTTCCAAAGCACACGCCGTGTTGTACAAACGTTCAGCGACAGAAGTAACGGACATCAGAAGAAGTGACACACGGTGTGTGACACCGGTCACACGGCGTGCACTGTCCAGTCAGTTTGACAGAGGAGACTTTGAAGTACATGGTGTGTAATCCGGGAGATACACGGACATGTGCAGAACTACACGGCCAATAGGCACGTCGTGTACTTCCTTCACCATGGTTGAAGCGGATTCAGTATAACTCGGTGTGTATTCTGGGAGTACACGGACACGGGGTGGGGTACATGAGCTTGTACTCCACCACACAGCTAGGCATGGCCAGTGTACATGGAGCCGACCCCAGAAGTTTGGACACGGCGTGTAACTATACCACACGCTGTGTATTTACTTATTACACGAACATCCCATTGACACGGGTTGTGGTACACTGATAGTACCCGTAGACTGAAGACACAGCGTGTAACCATACCACATGTCATGTATTTACTTTTTACATGACCAGCCCTGTGACACGGGCCGTATCACATGGTCAGTACCCGGTGTTTAATGACACGGCGTGTATCACTTATCTACACGCCGTGTACTTTTGGAAAATGGCTTGGTCGTCTTGTTCTCTGTGACTTGGGCACGTTTTCCTTGGTTTTCTCCTAGGATGTGGGATGGAATGTTGGGATACATCATCTCTGGTCTTCATGACGGTTGATATATCCATCCCTTTGACTCAAGGAGCAGACCCTCCTGGAATCGAGCGTGCTGTGTGCGGGAACCCTAGAGATGGCTGTGACTGCGACGACGATGACGACTGTACTGGGATCCTCTATGGGTTCGGCAGCGACGACGACCGTACTGGAATCCTCCGTGGGTTCGATGGCAATGACTACTATTCTTGTTTCCTATGTTGGTCTGGCAGTACTTGACTACTATTCTTGTATCCTATGTGGGTCTGGCAGTATTTGACTTTGTACTTGTATCCTATGTGGGTCCGGTAGAGTAGCTAGTCTTGTATCCTTTGTGGGTCCAAGAGCTTAGCTGGTCTTGTATCCTATGTGGGTTTGACAGCTTAGATGAAGCAGTGGCTACATCTGATCATCTCTATGGCCTTACGAAGAAGTATACCTGTGTGAGATGAGTCTTAACTTACAATCATTATCATCGATATGATTTTTGTTCTTTCCTATATGGATTGGGTTGTTCTTTCCTGTGTGGATTGGATTGTGAATTCCTATGTGGAATGGGTTATGTTTTTCCTGTGTGGACTGGGTTGTACTTGGGCTCGTGTGCTGGAGTCGAGTTGGAATTGATGACTTAGGTATATGTATGGGCATATACCTAAGTAGAGTTGGTTGTTACTTTGTGATTGTATCTTTCCTTTGTGTTATATCCTTCGTGGATTCTGGGAGACCTTCGGGGGTCTCAGGGTCCCTACTGAGTAGCGTATACTCACCCCTGCACGGGCTATTCCTACACTACGTTGTGTTGGATGAAAACAATGGACAGCGCTGACTAAGGTGGGAGCTCGTGGAGCTGGATGGTACTTGGAGGTGGATCACTGGACGGACGAGCTCAGAGAGGAAGGCTGGAGCTGAGGAGTAGAGGAGACTATCTGTACCCACCCTTCAGGTGGGATTTCTAGAGGACATCTCGGACTCACTGATTTATTTTCCATTTGTTGTACTCTCATTTCAGTTGTACTTTACTTTCATTTGGGTTTGTATTCTGGCTCATTTACTTTCCAGCACTTACTTTTTTACTCAGTTTACTTAGTTTTTACTCAGCTTGTGTACTCTGTGGAGTTTGTTTACTTTATAAAGGCAATTTATTCCCTTTTTATCATGATTTAAACCTTTGGTTCTTGTCTCCAGCCCCTGGCCTATGGGAGGCGGGCTTGGGGTAGTCATGGCACGGGCCCCGAGGACGGGTCGTGACAAATTGGTATCAGAGGAGTCGGTTCTACCGCAGAACTCAGGACTCTGATAATTTCTACTATGTGAAGCAATAGTGTTAATGGTATTGAGTGTGGTTATCAGTCTAGGGAGTCCTATGTTGGTGCGGCGGCCGACGTATCCATACACCAGGACCCTGACTTCTGATTTTCGACTCAGTGCACGGAAACATTGATTGCATGTGTGTTTCAAAAGTTTTCTTTGTGATTACTTTGTGTCAGCTCACCAGGTATACTTTATTGACCATGGAGCACCTGTTTCTTTTCAGGATGTCCCCCGATGGAAGCCAGCTAGCGTTCCGAGCTTTGTACGAGAAGACAACCCACCGAGTGATGAGGCCTCGGTGTAGGGCCACATCACAGAGGAGGCACCGGCGGTACCTCTACCCACTGAGCCACCGATGCCACTAGCCCCAGCAGTTGATAGTGCACGTCACCTTAGTGCACTGCATGAGTTTTAGTGTCAGAGACCACCCAGGTTCTGTGGGGAGACAGACCCTCAGGCAGCTGAGGATTGGCTTGAGGCTGTTGTTTGAGTTTTCAGGTTAGTAGGGACTCCAGCAGACCTCATGGTGATCCTTTCAGTGAGTCTCCTGCACGCGGCAACATGTAGATGGTAGAGTCGGATGCTCGAGGTTCACGACGGGGCATCTCTCCTTTGGTCGGACTTCGAGAGCCTCTTCTTCTTAGAGTTTGTTCTAGCCACCCTCCGTGTAGTGCGTATTCAGGAGTTACTGTAGTTGCGGCAGGGCAGCAAGACTGTAGCCCAATACTCGGCGAGATTTACTGATCCCTCGTGTTATTCCACAGACATGGTATGGGACCCATTCTTCCGGGTTCGGACCTTCAAGAAGGGACTGAGGCATGAGATAAGGACATCGATGATCTCCCTCAGCATTCTGATGCAGGAAGGAGTACTGGAGCAATCCCTTCTTTTAGAGAGATTTCTTGTTGAGCCTACACCAGTAGCAAGACCTACTGCAGGGCGGCATGTAGCAGAGTCTTCTGCAGCTGGTAGTCGATGGATGTCACAGGGGTCCAAGAGGACCAGACCATCAGGCGTACGACCTCAGGACACTGGATCAGAGGTTCGGGGCACATGATGCAGATCAATCCTTACGAGGAGCAGATAGTGATATGCATGCGGCGGGCAGGGCCACATGGATCGTGAATGCCTGACTCTCCATGAATAGGAGCAGCAGACGGTTGAGGGACCACCCAGGCAGAGGCAAAGTTTCGACCATGGTGGTCTGAAAGGAGGAGGCAGACGAGGCAGAGGAGCTGGCCGAGAAACGGGTGGTGGGTGACGCTTTGAGGCTCTACCACCACCACCACCAGGAGGTCCACCCCAACCACAGGGAGCTGGCGGACAGAGGCAGGCTCAGATTCAGGCAGTGGAGTCCTACAACCACGGCGCACCTGAGTTGATTCGAGGTATTATCTATGTCCACTCCACCCTTGTTGCAGTTCTTATAGACACAGGAGTGAGTCATTATTTCGTTGTTACTGCCCTTGTTCAGATCTCGGAGATTCCAACGGAGCTGTTGGCTCGATCCTTACGGCTAGATAATTCTACAGAAGCAGACTCGACGATTACGCACTGGTTCCAGCAATGTGAGCTTACTCTAGGAGGTGAGAGCTTTGGCTGGGATCTTCTTGTATCGGATTCGAGGCCTTACGACATCATCTTGGGCATGGATTGGTTATCCACGGTCCATGCACAGATCGACTATATTAGGCGCAAGCTGCGGTGTGTCTGCACCGATTGGAGTAGGTTCACCTTCACCGGTGAGAAGGGATCCTTTGCAGCGTAGGATGGGATCACGCTGAGGAGAGGACAGCCAATCACTCATCAGTTGGCTAGCCTCATCCTAGGAGCAGTGGATGTGCGGAGTCTGAGTTTTCCTATAGTGGTTGATCAGTATGCGGACGTTTTTCCTGATGACGTTCTAGGACTACCTCCTCGTAGAGAGGTAGACTTCTACATTGACATGTACCCCGGGATAGCCCCGATATCTACTCCAGCATATCAGATGGCTCCCTTTGAGCTTCGAGAGCTACAGGTACAGCTGGAGGACTTGCAGGGCAGGGGATTCATTCGACCCGGTGTTTCACCCTGGGCTTCCCTGATTTTGTTCGCCAAGAAGGCGGATGGGAGCTTGCGACTGTGTGTCGATTACCATCGCCTAAACCAGGTGACTGTGAAGAACAAGTGTCCGCTTCCAAGGATTGACGACCTATTCGATCATCTCAAGGGAGCATGTTGGTTCTCGAAGATAGACCTCGGGTCAGGCTATCATCAGCTCCGAGTGCGGGACGAGGATGTGCAGAAGACGACCTTCAAGTGTCGGTACAGCCACTATGAGTTCTTGGTCATGCCCTTCGGTGTGACCAACGCTCCATCAGTGTTCATGAGTCTCATGAACAGGATCTTCCAGCCCTACCTCGATCGGTTTGTTGTAGTCTTCATTAACGAAATTCAGATTTACTCGACGACCGAGGAGGAGCACGCCTACCACCTACGGGTTGTACTGGATACACTCCGAGAGCACCATCTTTATGGTAAGCTCTCGAAGTTTTAGTTCTGGATACGTGAGGTCCACTTCTTGGGAAACATCATCTCTGAGGCAGGAGTTGCGGTGGATCCTGTGAAGATCGAGGCGGTGCTAGCTTGGGAGCCACCCAAGAGCGTGATGGAGGTGCGGAGTTTCCTAGGTTTGGCTGGGTACTACCGGAGATTTCTTCCAGACTTCTCAAGAGTTGCAGCATAACTTTCAACTTTGACGAAGAAGGGGAAACCTTTAGTGTGGTCAGATATATGTCAGAAGATCTTTCAGGAGCTGAGACAGAGATTGACCAGTGCACCCATCTTGAGGCTACTGAAGGAGGGAGTAGGGTGTGTAGTCTACTGCGATGCATCGGGGACCGGGCTCGAATGTGTCCTGATGCAGGAGCAGGTAGAGATCACCTATGGATCACGACAGTTGAGGCAGCATGAGTGGAACTATGCTACCCATGACCTGGAGTTAGTAGTAGTGGTCTTTGCTCTGAAGATGTGGCGGCACTATCTGATGGGCGAGCGCTTTATAGTCTACTCTGACCACCAGAGTCTCAGGTACATCTTCTCACAGAAGGACCTGAACCTGAGACAGTGGCAATGGCTTGAGTTTCTCCAGGACTATGACTTTGAGATAGTCTATACTTCTGGAAAGGGGAACATAGTAGCCGATGCACTCAGCAGGAGGACGGGCATTCAACTACTTGGAGATACGACGGAGTAGCTAGCCGCGTTGTAGATTTCCTTTGTGGATAGAGATGGGGAATCCTTTCTGCAATCACTCACAGCCACACCTCCACTTCTCCAGCAGTTCATAGAGGTACAGCGTGGGGACATTGACTGTGAGATGCAGCGTGCACAGATTTCCACAGGACAGGCACCTGATGTATTTTCTGTAGGAGGAGAGCACGTTGTCCTTTTTAGAGGACGTACCATGGTACCATCTGCTTTGCAGGAGGAGTTGTTGAGAGAGTTTCACACTTCCCCACTATCGGTACATCAAGGAGTGGCGAAGATGTACCAGTATATCAGACGACAGCACTGGTGGTCGGGTATAAAGAAGGTTGTGGTAGAGTTCGTTTCTCGATGCCTCAGCTATCAGTAGGTAAAGGCGGAGCACCAGGTACCAGCGGGCTTAGTACAGCCCTTGGAGGTCTTGGAGTGGAAGTGGGATGGGATATCTATGGATTTCGTGACTTGACTTCCATGTACTTCCAGAGGACATGACTCCATTTGGGTGATCGTGGACTGACTCACCAAGTCGGCTCACTTCTTACCCATCAGAGAGTAGGGCTCAGTGGAGATCTTGGGACGCCTCTACATCCAGGAGATCATATGACTTCATGGTGTTCCATCATCTATCTTCTCTAATTGAGATGCTTGTTTTACTTCCCAGCTTTGGAAGGGGTTGCAATAGGCTTTTGGGATGCATCTACGCCTGAGCACCGCTTTTCACCCTCAGACGGATGGTCAGACGGAGAGGACCATTCAGACTCTCGAGGACATGATCTGTGCATGTGTTCTCGACTTTGTTCGCAGTTGGGAGGATCACCTACCCTTGTTGAAGTTTTCATACAACAACAGTTACCACTCCACCATCAGGATGGCACCATACGAGACATTGTACGGCCGACCTTGCAGATCACCTCTGTGCTGGACAGACCCTGGGGAGTCAGCACTTGTGGGACCAGATATGGTCCAGGCCATGACAGAGAAGGTCTAGGTCATCCAGGAGCGGATGAGGACAACTCAGAGCCGACAGAAGTCTTATGCTGACAGGAGGCAGAGACCACTTGAGTTCAAGGATGGCGACCATGTTTTCATACGGGTCTCACCTCGGCGTGGATTACGGAGATTTGGCCAGGGCGGAAAGTTATCACTGCACTTCATCGGACCATTCCAGGTTCTCAACAGGATAGGCGAGGTGGCTTATCACCTGGCTCTAACACCTTAGTTGCACCAGGTGCACGACGTCTTCCACGTATCTCAGCTGAGGAGATACGTGCACGACCCGACACATATCATCAACCATGGGGAGATGGACATTGATGACGGGGAGACTTTTACGGAGGTCCCGGTGGAGATTGAGGATTGACAGGAGTGGGTCCTATGTGGGCGGTCGATTCCTCTAGTGCGCATCAGGTGGCAGCACGGGAACCTCCAGGAGAGCACTTGGGAGCGGGAGGCTCTGATGTGTGCTCAGTACCATCATTTGTTTCCCTAGTTTGTGATGTATCTTTATGGGGACGTAAATCCCTGTGGTGGGAGTAATGTAAAGACCCGTAAATTTCAAGGAAATTTTTTTCATAATTTCTTTGGGATTCTACGAGTACGCGGTTTCTGACGGTACCTGATTCTGAGGCCTGGTGTGCCCGGAATCAATTTCTGAAGTTTAGCACGGGTACGTTCAGTGAATGAACGAGCGGGTTTTTCTAACTTTTGAACCGGTGCTCGGAATTGAAATATGAGGGCACTGATAAAACTGTAGTGCTGGTAATTGCTTACGATGACCTTTACTGGAGTTGTGTTTTCTCGGGAAGAGTTGTTAAAAATTGTGGATTAAGTATAAAGAGAAATAAAATTGTGCTATAAATTTTATTTCACTTAAGTGGTTAAACCCCATGTGTGGGAGTTGGGGTGGGACCCACTAAAATTCTAACTCCTCTTGATAGGATATTAGTTATGTGGGGACCACACGATCCCCATCCCTTCAAATTATATAACCCCCTCCACATGAGTTATGTAACTCTTCCACATTTATGATGACAATTTAACACTCCTTTTAATTTTGAAAACTCTAGTTTTAATTAATGAAATGTTGTCAACTTTTGAATTTTGAAATGCATGGCTTGAGAAATAAAATAAGGGGTGTCTTATTTTATTTTGTTGGAAGCTTGTTGTGTTAATTTTCTGGAGATAATACTCTAAGCCTTAGAGATCTTCATCTTCTTCGCGAAGAACGCCAAGACTTCGACGAAGAACGCTGTCACCGTAAGGAGAGATTGATGTGTCGTCTCTTCTCCTCTTTGCAGCCGGTGTGTGACACCTTTCCTGAAGAATGACAATGCGCCCTCTTTAGATCTTATTCCCGTGTCAAAGGAAGGGAGACGCCGCTCCTCCTCAGACGTTCTCCGTCAACATATACGGAGCTTCACCTCGCGACGCCGTTTCCCACAATGATCATCATTCGAAAACTTCTTCGAGGTAGGGGTGTGTTTAGAATTGAGAATTATTGGTTTTCCTTCCATGTTGATTTTTATCTCTAAACCTTTTTCTATCAAAATAATGTGGAAGGAATCGGACCAAACTAATACGGTCTGATTCCTCTGCCGTTCTTGTTGTATGGTGTCCTCTAACCGTTCTTGAGCAGTGAATCAAGGAAAGTTTTCGGAGCCGATCGGGGGCCCGAAAACATCGGAAATGGCCTCAGAACATTGGGATGACCTAGGAATGGGAGTTTTGTAGCAAACGAATCATCGGAACAAAAGACATACGCCTCGGGAGGCGTGCTGGCCAGAGGCATCCTTTCTGAAAAATTCCATAATACACGGCGTGTACTTCCAAAGCACACACCGTGCAGTACAAGCGTTCAGCGGCAGAAGTAACGGACATCAGAAGAAGTGACACACGGTGTATTACACCGGTCACATGGCGTGTACTATCCAGTCAGTTTGACAGAGGATACTTTGAAGGACATGGCATGTAATCCGGGAGATACACGGACACGGGCAGAACTACACGGCCAGTAGGCACGGCGTGTACTTCCTTCACCATGGCCGAAGTGGCTTCGGTATGATGTATTCTGAGAATACACGGACACGGGGTGGGGTACACGAGCTTGTACTCCACCACACATCCAGGCATGGCCAGTGTACACGGAGCTGACCCCAGAAGTTTGGACACGGCGTGTAACTATACCACAAGCCGTGTATTTACTTCTTACATGAACAGCCCATTGACACGGGCTGTGGTACACAGACAGTACCCGTAGACTGAAGACATGGCGTGTAACCATACCACACACCGTGTATTTACTTTTTACACGACCAGCCCTATGACACGGGCCTTATCACATGGGAATTACCCGGTGTCTGATGACACAGCGTGTATCGCTTATCTACACGTCGTGTACTTTTGGAAAATGGCTTGGTCTTCTTGTTATTTGTGACTTGGGCACGTTTTTCTTGGTTTTCCCCTAGGATGTGGGATAGAACGTTGGGATACATCATCCCTGGTCTTTGTGAAGGTTGATATATCCATCCCTTTGACTCGAGGAGCGGACCCTCCTGGAATCGAACGTACTATGTTCGGGAACCCTAGAGCTGGCTACGACTGCGATGACGATGATGACTGTACTGGGATCCTCCGTGGGTTCGGCAGCGATGACGACCATACTGGAATCCTCTGTGGGTTCGATGGCAATGACTACTGTTCTTGTATCCTATGTGGGTTCGGCAGTACTTGACTATTGTTCTTGTATCTTATGTGGGTCCGGCAGTATTTGACTCTGTACTTGTATCCTATGTGGGTTCGTTAGAGTAGTTGGTCTTGTATCCTTTGTGGGTCCGACAGCTTAGCTGGTCTTGTATCCTATGGGAGTCTGATAGCTTAGATGAATCAGTGGCTACATCTGATCATCTCTGTTGCCTTACGAAAAAGTATACCTGTATGAGATGAGTCTTAAATTACAATCATTATCATCGATATGATTGTTGTGCTTTTCCGTGTGGATTGGGTTGTGCTTTCCTGTGTGGATTGGGTTGTGAATTCCTGTGTGGAATGAGTTATGTTTTTCCTATGTGGACTGGGTTGTACTTGGGCTCATGTGCTGGAGCCGAGATGGAATTGATGACTTAGGTATATGTATGGGCATATACCTAAGTAGAGTTGGTTGTTACTTCGTGATTGTATCTGTCATTTGTGGTATATCCTTCGTGGATTCTGGGAAACCTTCGGGGGTCTCGGGGTCCCTACTGAGTAGCGTATACTCACCCCTGCACGGGCTATGCCCGCACTACGTTGTGTTGGATGCAGACGACGGACAGTGCTGACTGAGGTGGGAGCTCGTGGAGCTGGACGGTACCTGGAGGTGGATCACTGGACGGACGAGCTCAGAGCGGACGGCTGGAGTTGAGGAGCAGAGGAGACTATCTGTACCCACCCTTCAGGTGGGATTTCCAGAGGATGGCTCGTACTCACTGCTTTACTTTCCAGTTGTTGTACTTTCATTTCAGTTGTACTTTACTTTCAGTTAGGTTTGTATTCTAGCGCATTTACTTACAGCACTTACTTTTGTACTCAGTTTACTTGGTGTTTACTCAGCTTGCGTACTCTGTGGAGTTTTTTTACTTTATAAAGGCAATGCCTTCCCTTTTTATCAGGATTTACGCCTTTGGTGCTAGTCACCAGCCCCTGGCCTATGGGAGGCGGGCTTAGGGTAGTCACGGCACGGGCCCCGAGGACGGGTCGTGACAAAACCATTTACACATAGTTTTCATAGTCTTGAATGTCAAAATCATTTAATAGACATGGAATGAGATGACATAAAATGTGGAGAGATTTACTTTTTCATGTGATTGAAAATCATGAGGAATATATTTCATGTCTTGTGAAATTTTTTTTATTCACCCTGATGGATTCATCACCCTTTTACCTAGGTATAAGGGAATGCATATTTATTTTTTGCAAGAAAGTTAATGGAAAATATTTATTGAATAATATTATGGATAAATCCATCCTCTTTATCTCTTTTATCTCTTCTGAAGTATTCTTATTGTTTATCAATTTCCAATATTGATCGACTTATCCCACTATATAACAAAAATCCATAAAAAACTTATCTTTTTCAGAAAATTAAATTATAGAGAAGATATACTCAATGGAGTTGATCAATTATTCCACAATTAAAAAATCAAAATATCTATTGAATGTTGGATACATTTTTCTATTAAAGGTATAAATGAAAACTTTCTATTACTTGGGTGGGGGGATTCAGGCATTCCTAATGATTCAATTTTTGGTTCAAAACATGAGCAAACTGATAATGTATTTTCATGAAGTTCCTAACTCCCACTACTAGTGGGTTGTGAATCTTGTTTGGAAAGTCATCACATTTACCCTCATATGGGTTATTGACTTAGTTTCTACTATATCTACCCATTGACTAATAAAGGGATGATTAGGGATGATTGTTTTTAAACTATTAAACACATAAATAGGAAACCACACACAATGAAGGGAAAACTCATATATAAATTATATTCATAATACTATGAATTTATTTGTTTGATGTAACAACCCGGACCCGAAGAGCCACCCGGACAGTGCTAAATGGGTCGGGTGCTACTACCTTAGGCGCACCTCCCCGAACGCCAAAGGTTGCCGACTAGCAGCGAGGGTCTTTTAGGTATAGTGGGGAGGTTATACCCTCCTGGAAGATAATAATGGTACTGTTCCGAGTATAATAATAGTTATACAGCAGAAGAAACAACTCAGCAGACTCGAAACCAGACCCACAGAGCAGAAGCACAAACAATATCGACAAACAGCGGAAGCAATAAATATAACAGCAGCAGCGTAGAGTAAACACCACAGCATGCTGAAAACCACTTGTAACTACTAAACAAACAACAAAACATGCATCCAAAGTACGTCATACATATCCATATGTAAAGGCGCCAATCACTACGGCAAAATAACCATTTAGCGACGGTTTATTTTTCTATTTCGCAGCGGTTTAAACCGCCGCTAAATCGATTGGCGGCGGTTTTGAAAAACCGCCGCTAAATTGTGCGTCAGGAAACTATTCGCGGTGGTTTTCAAAACCGTCGTAGAAATTTTCACGACGGCTTTTTAGCGGCGGTTTTTTTTTTTGAATTTTTTTTTATTTTTTTTTATTTTTTTTTATTTTTTTTTATTTTTTTTTTATTTTTATTTTTTTTTTTTTTATTTTTTTTTTTTTATTTATTAAATTTTTATTTTTTTATTTTTTATTATTTATTATTTATTTATTATTTATTATTTATTTATTATTTATTATTTATTTTATCCATGCATGCACATGCACATGCCCATGCAATATAAAGAAATACTGCGTTTGGTGAGATTTGAACCCTAAATTATTATTTATTAAATTATTATTTATTTTTTTATTTATTTTTATTTATTAATTTATTATTTATTATTTATTATTTATTATTTATTATTTATTATTTATTATTTATTATTTATTATTTATTATTTATTATTTATTATTTATTATTTATTTATTTTATTTATTTTATCCATGCATGCATATGCACATGTCCATGCAATATAAAGAAATACTGTGTTTGGTGAGATTTGAACCCCTAACCTCTTGCATATTTTCCAAAGACTTTACCACTCCAGCAAGCTCGCCACGTGGTTAATAAACAGAATTTAACATACTTATATATACTAATTGAAAAAACAAATAATACATAACTAATAGATATAAACTCAATAATAATTAAACAATAATCAATAATCAATCATTAATAATCAATAATCAATAATTAATATTTATTGATTTATTAGTTATTTATTGGGTTATTTATTTATTTATTTATTTATTTATTTATTATTATTTACTGTTTATTATAATAAATAACAACTAAATTATAATAATATTTACATATGTTATAAAATTATGAAAATAATATAATAATATAATAAAATTACGAAATTAAAATAATAATACAATAAAATAATAATACAGTAAATAATAAATAATAAATAATAAAAAAAACAATAAACAACAAACAACAAACAACAAACACTAAATAATAATAAATAATAATAAATAATAATAAATAATAATAAATAATAATAAACAAATAATAAATAATAAATAATAAATAATAAACAATAAATAATAATAAATAATAAATAATAAATAATAAATAATAAATAACAAAAAATAAATATTAATAAAAAAATAATAAATATTAAATATTAAATAAGAAATAAGAAATAATAAACAATAAATAATAATAAATAATAAATAATAAATAATAAACAATAAATAACAAAAAATAAATAATAATAAACAAATAATAAATAACAAATAAATAATAATCAATAATAAATAATAATAATTAATAATTAATAAATAATAAATAATAAATAATAAATGATAATAAATAATAAATAAATAATAATAAATAAAAAACAAAAAATAAATAAATAATAAATAAAATAAATAAATAATAAATAATAAACAACAATTAATAATAGATAATAATAAATATATAATAAATAATAATAAAAAATAAAAATAAAAATAAATAATAAATAATAAAAATAAATAATAAAGAATAAACAAGACTAAATAAATAATAAATAAATAATAATACATAATATTTAATATTTAATATTTAATATTTAATATTTAATATTTAATATTTAATATTTAATATTAATATATAATATATAATATATAATATATAATATATAATATATAATATATAATATATAATATATAATATATAATATATAATATATAATAAATAAAATATTATTATTAATAATAATAAATAATAAATAACATATAATAAATAATATATAATAAATAACATATAATATATAATATATAATATATAATATATAATATATAATATATAATATATAATAAATAACCAGTAACAAATATTATGATTAATAATAATATATAATATATAATATATAATATATAATATATAATATATAATATATAATAAATAATAAATAATAAATAAATATAAATAATAAATAAGAAATAACCAGTAACAAATAATAGATAATAAATAAATTAAAGTATATTATAAATAATAAATAATAAATAAATTAAAGTATATTATAAATAATAAATAATAAATGAAACACATGAAAAAGTACGAAAAGGCGTGATTAGGGGTGAAAAATTATGAAAACGCATGAAAACAGATGGAGAAGCATGAAGAAGGAAGCATTAGAAAGCATGAAAACGCATGAAAACTCATGAAAACTCTGGAAAACCCCTTAAAAATGCAACATAATCATCATAATAACCCACAAAAAACCATTGATAAAGATAAAAAGTCGTGGAAACCCAAATAAACAGTAACAAATGGAGCAACCGTTAAAACTCGTCAAAACGGTCATAAAGTGATAAAAACATTTGACTCACATTAACGGAGATAATTTATGATCCGAGAGTCTGTTTCAGATCTGCGACCAGTCAAATCAAAGATCTTGAAATGATCTTTGATCTGATAGGTGAAAGAGACCAAATGGACCGGTGGATTGGAAGTTACGACCATTTAAAAAAACTGACGGGGAACAGGTGCTAGAAACGAGGCATCGAAAAACATAACAAACCTGATACCCACTAAAAAGGACATAACTTATGATCCATAAGTCCATATGGGTGCCGCGACTAATCAAACTGAAGCTCATGGAACTATCTACGATCTGGAAGGTGGAGGAGTCTGAACTGACATGCGGATCAAAAGTTAGGTCCATTTAAAGACGATTTAAATGGGACACCGGTGACAAAAATGGAGTTTCAGAGGCCTTTTAGGGTTTTTGGGTCAAAAAATATGACAGAATCTTGTTTGTGATGAATTGGTGAATAGCTCTGTTCACTGGCTTTGATTTGATATGTGGTAGAGCTAAAACGGACACCCGGAGCGAAAGTTATGGCCATTTGAAGTTGGAGAACTTTTTTCAACTTTCTTATAACTCTCATATCTTCCGCACCTTATACCACCTCACGGTTTTGATTATACGTGCCTTTATATCTCTTCATGAGCTTCGATTTGACTGGTCGTGGCGCTCCAACGGACACACGGATCAAAAGTTATGGTCGTTTTACTGATTTTGGGGTTTCTCATGTTTTTTTTTTGTTTTTTTCCTTTCATTTCGCGGTGGTTTCATGGCGATTTTTTAAAAAAACCGCAGCTAATCCTCCAAAATATTTCAAAATAATAATAATAATAATAATAATAATAATAATAATAATAATACATTTGGCGGCGGTTTTTAAACCGCCGCGAAAAAACCACCGTGAAACGACAGTTTTCCTGTAGTGAATGGCAAACCATAAGTAGATACAAACAAGCAAGCATGCTGATATAGGAATAAATAAAAACAAGGTAAACTCCGGCTAGGTAAGACCTCAAGGTCTATACCATCTCCATGCAATAGCTAATACTGTCTAGCTCCTAAAGCTGGCCTCTTTCCAACATGTTAAACCATAAAGTCTGCACGCATCCTGAAGGGCTCATGCAGGGTGTGAGACGAATCTTAGTAGGATACCACTCAACGGTGCATACCTAATATGAGTTCTTAAGCATTCATGTATTTATAAGGAAAATAGTAAATAGTACGATGCACAATTAAACACAAAATCCACTGGTGCTCAGCGGCCACCATAGAGTGCCACCTACTTCAGCCAACACTGGAATCTCTATCATGTAACTTGGCACTATGTTCCCCCTGACACCATGTCTCAAGTACCGACGTCCCAAAGGCATGCCCAAGAATAATAACCTGGCACCTTTTGCCTCCTGACACCTCGTTCCTCAAGTACCAACATCCCGAAGGCACGCCTAAGAAGTAACCCGGAGGAACAGCGATGTCTGCCCTCAAATAAATAACTGGAGGGACAGCGATGTCTTCCCTCAAATAAATAGCCAGAGGGACAGTGATATCTGCCCTTAAATCAAGTAACCGAGGGGATGGTGATACCCACCCTCAAATAAATAACCAGAGGGACAACGATACCTTCCCTCAAATCACGGCAAGCCTCAGCCCCCAACCAGAGAGCCTCAAGCTATCCCCTGGAGGTTCCTCACCTCCCATGTGGCTTCCTACGGCAAGAATCCCCAACCAAAGTACCTAAACCACATCTACGGTGGGCCTCTACCCACACGAGTGGTCAAAACCACCTCATCACAGAGTATCTCTGTGTGGACACTACTCAAAGTTTTCGGGTGAGTGGTAATCACTAAAATAGTACCCAAGACACAATGTCTCTGACACCTTGTGTCCCTGCGACCATGTTGCTCAAGTCCGATGGCATCGTCATCCTAGTAACCTGGGCCATGCCCAACCTGACAATCTTCCTGCTTCAAACTGACGTCCATGACGCCCAATCTCGTGGTCAAAACCACCCAAGGTAACCCGGGCCAAGCCCAACCTGTGATCAGCATCACTCAAGAATATCGGGGCCATGCCCAACACCACCCAAAGGGGTCCAGCATATGAAATTCAGCAATTGCATATATAACATATTTAAACAGAAAACATAAACAGGCAAAATATTCTAAACAATCGAATTACCCTAACCCAACAGTTATCAATCAACAGCACTGAGGTCTTGAATGCCTCTAACAATTTATATCAGGCTTAATAAATTAAACTCAACAGTTTATAACAATATAAAACAAATATAATCATTTTGGCTTCCCCCATCCAAAATGCCCCGCTGAGCTACGACCCCTCTCCTGGCCCCGCTCAAGCAAAACTGGTAACAGGGCATACCCAAGGGCATCCCATAGGTCCCGCAATCAATTCAATATGAAACAGCAGATAAAACGGGTCCCGCTCAAAATACCCAAAAACGCGCCGAACGCCGCGTTACCCAAATGACCAAGAAAACACAAAAAGAGGTATGCATCACCTACCTAAGACTCGTACTATGTTACTCCTCCGATAACAGCCTCCAATTTGGGCTAAAATGCAGTAGATCTACAAAATAATCCAAACCGCTCAAACCCCTATAACTAGTTCTAGAAAAGAAATCAAACAAAAGGGCTCAAGAGGAATCAAGGCCTTACTGAGGGGTTTTAACGCATCAATCGGTGTTCAAATTGGGTCTCGGATGGATGATAGGGAGAAGATACAAGGTCCAGCTGGCTTGGTTCACGAAACCCAGCCAAAAACTTGTGTTCTGCCTCAAAAATGAGGCTACTGACTGTTTTCTCAAAAAAAGAAAGTACACGGCATGTACTTCATGACTACACGCTGTTTATATCATTTAACAGTTCATATGGCGGCTGGAATTCTGCCGACCTACTTTCCAAAACCTGCCGACATGAGTACACGGCGTGTACCTATGGGTACACGGCGTGTACTTGGTTTCCCTTTTCTCCCTCGCCGACTTAACCACACGCCATTTATATCCTTCATACACGGTTAGACTACACAGCGTGTCCAAGGAGAACACGGCATGTATCTGGTTTCAATGATTCTCCCCGGCCAACAGGCCTACATGCCATGTATAGCTGCCACACGGTTGTGGGTACACGGCGTGTCTATAACTACACGTCGTGTAGTAAGAAATTTCTACACGGTCATCACAGGTCATGTACTCAGCGAGCACATGGCTGATCACTCGCTTACCATAGACACAGTGTGTACTTAAAGTACACGGCATATAGTCTGGAAATTTCCAGAAACTGCCCATTTTCTACAATTTTCTCAAAAACAAGTCAAAAATTGAAACAGGGTCGGTATTATGACTCGTTCTAAAAACCCGGTTTCTTACATTCTCCCCAGCTTAACATAGATCATCCTTGAGCTATCAAACGAAACCCAGAGATGGTACCAAACATACCACCCCAAACAAACCAACCCGAACATCCCAGTCTCAAAGGTCCCGGCTAAATTCTTCAAGGGGGCTCCCCACCTTAGGAATCGCCTAACTCAGTCTCAACTCAACAAAACTCACAACAACCAAGGTTTACTAACCTGTTTTTTGGACGCATATTCCTTCCATGATGCATCGTCACCCTTGAAACTCATTGGTGCTTCTGCGTCGTTCTTGACACCCAACATATCCCGCACTGCATCGGTGTCCGCCTCCACAAGGTCCTGGTTCCTAGCACCTCAAGTAACCCGCATCCTCGATGCCCCGATTCCCTCGACACCTCAAGTAACCCGCATCCTCGATGCCCTGATGCTACGCATCTCATACATACATACATACATATATATATATATCACGCACATGATACGGTGCCAATCCCACTGACTAGCATCTAGTCAGTCCACATAGATCTTGTGGATCATGTGCACTCAAAACGGACATGCCTCTACAGGTCATTTCAAAAGGAAACATGGAAAATCATGGCCACACCTGTGGTGTACCTCTAACCGTTGTTGCCTCACCATCCTGCTCATCCTCTGGCAGCTCCACAGCATGCACCTAGCCGGAAGTATGAATGCTTGATGTCTGACCTCCTTGCGGTGCTGCTCCAGCCACTGGCCACTGACCCCTCAGATGGATCCTGCTATCTCTGTCATGTCCTCCACATGTAGCTGAAACTCAGCTACCCTCTCCTGGTACCAAACCTGAACCAACTCTAGATGTCACTGTCTTTCCTGGTCCTTATCTGCCAACTGTCTGAGAAGGTTTCCTGCAAAACCTCTCAAGGCGCCCGACCTGTCCACATGCTCGGTACTCTTTTGGAGGCCTATCGCACTAAGTCTAAAAATTCCAGGGTTGTCCACACTAGAATCAAACCACTATAGAACTGCTACGAGGTGGTCTAGCTGAGTCCTTAGCCTGACTACCCTGCTGGAACTCATCTTGTCCTCACTTCCTGCTGTCTGAACCCTCACCTGAAGCCGTCGCTCGGCCAGCCTGGGGCATATCTCGCTGGTTTCCCTCCACTATGAGCGCCTGGTTCACCACCTCTAAGAAAGAACCCAGCCTAAAGATATTCACCTAGACCCGAATGGAATGTCGTAAGCCATCCTCAAAGCGCCTCACCCTTTCTACGTCATCGCTTACCATACCAGGTGCAAAGCGAGACAACTCTGTGAAGGTATCTGTATAGTCCATGACGGACATGTCTCCCTGCTGAAGACTCAAGAACTCCCGAGCTCTCTCTTCTCTCAGTGTCTTTGGGTAAAAGTTCTCAAAGAATCTATCCTCAAAGTCCTTCCATGTCAGTCCCTCATGCCTACGATCCTGAACCTACACATCCCACCAATGATTCTCCGGTCCTCTCAGCATATACGTCGCCAGCTTGACCCTCTGCCCTGGAGGCGTCTCGAGCTGCTCGAATATCATCTGCATGCTCTCGATCTAGTTCTCAGCCGCCTATGGACAACCCTCACCCTAAAAAAGTAGTGGGTGTTGCAACTGGAACTCCCGTATCAGATATTCTATAAATGGATCTGTACCATGTGTGCCTCTATCAATCCCCTACAAGATGCATACCAGGATCACTCGGAGCTGCTTGTCAAGCCACGGCCTGAACGATGCCGAACCCGGCTGTTGTCCTGCCTGCACTGGATCCTAAACCTGATCCTATCCCTGAGCCTGTACCTACGGATCCTACTCTGCCTACACCAGATCCTAAACCTGATCCTGCTCCTGCGGCACTGTACCATCTCCCATATGATGCTCCATCTGAGTCGCTCAAAAAGTAACCCGCTGAATACCATAAATGGTCAGACATCCCATATATAAATAACAATATATATTCAACCCAGATAAGAAAGCAGTAAAAGGAAGTGCATAACTACTACCCTTACTCTCCCCCACTGCAACCCATGATCCATGGCATCCTGGCCTCATGGCATCCTTACCCACCCCTATCAGGGCCAAGTATCAAAAATACCTCAGGCCATGCCCGTCCTAACAACTAACGTTACCTAAAACTGATGACCGAGTCGCCCAATCCTGGTGATCAAAATCACCTCAACCGATAGTACCTTCCTACTCTCATAAATTTCAAACCCAAATATCCTGCCACATGAAATTCTACAATATAGACAGCATGGCATACCACATTGAAATAAACAAGCAATTTTATCAAGAATTCCACGTATTCACATTTCAAAGCATACAAAGCATTGAAATTGATATTATTCACATGGTATTATCACATCACAAAGCATACATGCAATTATGAAATTGAAATACCCTAAAATGTTCCTATAAAAATCCAAAAAAAATCACGCCTTTCCATACTAGGCCAAGTTCCAATTCTCCCTTACTGCACCGAGTCAAGGGTCACATATCACAATTATTAACATCACACACCAAATGAGCCACTGAGGTGGAAATAATATAAACTGAAATCTGAGCAAAAAGCAAACTGCAATTCCCACTTAAGGCAACTTGGTCTATCCCTCATACCTGGGGCTGCAGACACCCAAGCACAAGCTAGAAACCCAGTTCCATTAACAACCGATCTCCAGTCTACCATATCCCAAATAGTAAAATGAGCAGAAATAAAGAGAGAAGTATCAATCTCATTAGTAGCCAGAAATACACTGATACTAAATCCATGTCAAGAACTCCTCGGATACCACATTTTAACAACCTAGACCCAAAGATCCACCCGAACAGTGCTAAACGGGTTGGGTGCTACTACCTTAGGTGCACCTCCTCGAATGCCAAAGGATGTCGATTAGTAGTGAGGGTCTTTTAGGTATAGTGGGGAGGCTATACCCTCTCGGAGGATAATAATGGTACTGGTCTGAGTATAATAATAGTTATGTAGCAGAAGAAACAACTCAGGAGACTCGAACTAGACCCACAGAGTGGAAGCGCAAACAATATCAACAAACAGCGGAAGCAATAAATATAATAGCAGCAGCAGAGAGTAAACACCACAGAATGATGAAAACCACTTGTAACTACTAAAAAAACATGCATCCAAAGCAGGTCATACATATCCATATGTAAAGGATCCAATTTCTAACCATAAGTATATAAAAACAAGCAAGCATGCTGATATAGGAATAAAGAAAAACAAGGTAAACTCCAGCTAGGTAAGACCTCAAGGTCCATATCATCTCCATGAAACAACTAATATTTTCAAGCTCCTAAAGCTGGCCACTTTCCTGCATGTAAAAACATAAAGTCTGCATGTGTCCTGAAGGGCCCGTGCAGGGTGTGAGACGAATCTCAATAGGATACCATCCAACAGTGTGTACCTAATATGATTGTTTAAGCAGACATGCATTTATAAGGAAAATAGTAAACAATACGATGCACAATTAAACACAAACTCTATTGGTGCTCAGTGGCCACCATGGAGTGTCACCTTCTTCGGCCAACGTCGGAATCTCTGTCATGTAACCCGTCACTATGTTCCCCTTGACACCGCATCTCAAGTACCGACGTCCCGAAGTCATTACCAATAATAGTAACCTAGCACCTTGTGCCTCTTGACACCTAGTGCTTCAAGTACCGACGTCCCGAAGGCATGCCCAAGAAGTAAGCTAGAGGAACAGCGATGTCTGTCCTAAAATAAATAACTGGAGGGACAGCGATGTCTACCCTCAAATAAATAGTTGGAGGGACAGAGATACTTGCCCTCAAATCAAGTAACCGGAGGGACGGTGATATCATCCCTCAAATAAATAATCGGAGGGACAGCGATACCTGCCCTCAAATCACGGCGAGACTCATCCCCCAACCCGAGAGCCTCAAGATATCCCCTGGAGGCTCCTCACCACCCACATGGATTCCTACAGCAAGCACCCCCAACCAAAGTACCTAAACCGCATCTATGGGGGCTTATACCCACACGAGTGGTCAAAACCACTTCATCACGGAGTATCTCTATGTGCACACTACTCAAAGTTTTTGGCTGAATGGTAATCACCAAAATAGTACCCAAGACACAACGTCTCTGACACCTCATGTCCCTGAGACCATGTTGCTCAAGTCTGATGGAATCTTCATCCTAGTAACCCGGGCCATGCCCAACCTAACAACCATCCTACCTCAAACCGATATCCAGGATGCCCAATCTCGTGGTCAAAACCACCCAAAGTAACCCGGGGCAAGCCCAACCTGTGATAAGAATCACTCAAGAATATTTGATCCATGCCCAACACCACCCAAATGGGTCCATTATATGCAATTCAGAAATTGCATATATAACATATTTAAACAGAAAACATAAACAGGCAAAATATTCTAAATAGTCGAATTGCCCTAACCCAGCGGGTATCAATCAATAGCACAGAGGTCTTGAATGCCTCTAATAATTTATATCATGCTAATAAATTAAACTTAATAGTTTATAACAATATAAAACAAATATAACCATTTTGTCTTCCCCCATCCAAAATGCCTCGTTGAGCTATGACCCCTTGCCTGACCCCGCTCAAGAAAAACTGGTAACAGGGCATACTCAAGGGCATCCCATAGGTCCCACAATCAATTCAATATGAAACAGCAGATAAAACGGGTCCCACTCAAAATACCCAAAAATGCGTCGAAGTTCGCGTTACCCAAATGACCACGAAAACACAAAAAGAGGTATAAACCACATACCTGAGACTCGTACGATGCTAATTATCTGATAACAGCCTCCAATTTGGGATAAAACGCGGTAGATCTACAAAAGAATCCAAACCGATCAAACCCCTATAACTCGTTCTTGAACAGAAATCAAACAAAACATCTCAAGTGGAATTGAGGTCTTACCGAGGGGGTTCCAACGCATCAATCGATGTTCGAATCGGATCTTGGATGGACGATCGGGAGAAGAAACAAGGTTCGGACAGCTTTGTTTGCAAAACCCGGCCAAAAACTTCTGTTCTACCTCAAAAATGAGGCTAATGCCCGTTTTAGAGAAAAAAAGAAAGTACACGGTGTGTACTTCATGACTACATGTCGTGTATATCATTTAACTATTCATATGGTGGCTAGAATTCCACTGACCTACATTCCAGAACCTGCCGACATGAGTACATGGTGTGTACCTATGGGTACACAGCATGTACTTGGATCTCCCTCACCGACTTACCCATACGCCATGTATATCCCTCATACACGGCTAGACTACACGGCATGTCCAAGGAGAACACAGCATGTATCTGGTTTCAACGATTCTCCTTGGTCAATAGGCCTACATTCCATGTATAGCTGCCACATGGTCATGGGTACATGGCGTGTGTATAACTACACACTATGTAGTAAGAAATTTCTACACGATCATCACACGACATGTACTCAGTGAGCACATGGTCGGTTACTTGCTTACCATATACACGGCGTGTACTTAAATCACATGGCGTATAGTCTAGAAATTTCTAGAAACTTCCCATTTTCTCTAGTTTTCTGAGAAACAAGTCAAAAATTCAAACAGGGTCGGGATTTTGACCCGTTCTAAAAACCCGGGTTCTTACATTTGAAATTATGTTATCCATGATATATATCCTAATATAAAATATTATTGGTATTTTTCCCCTTCATAATGGATTATAATGATCTTGTGAATTTAAAAAATCATATCTCCCAAGTGTATCAAACTAGGTTTGAATAAAGGACCACTATTGTGCACCAAGGGATGAAAATTTCCATAATAATGCACATATTTTTGGATTATTACCCTTAGGTACATCTGTTCCCAAGACATATCCACTTTTAGTATTTATATAGATAAGTATTTTCATATAATACACTCACTCTATACCTCATTGAAAGTGTTTTATATTTTCCTAAACTTAAGTGTATCCTAAAAATTATCTCTAGGTTTATCACTAGAGTATTCCCATACCTGTTTCCAAATATTAACTAAACCATAAATTTGATACAAATATAGATATCCATACATTTTACAGATATTAGTACATGATTTTTATACATAAATATCTATTTATTACAATCAGAATGATCATTAGGTTTATTTTATTTTGAATAATGGGTTCATATTATATAGGAAGGAATAAAACATTGAATCCTTATTCTATTCTCCATAATTTTCTTTTATTAAATTTTATATCCTAATAATTCATAGTGTAACCGAGGGAATATATAATGAAATTTTTGAGATAAAAATCCATGTAAGGGAATAGACTTGATAAGGAATCCTAACTTGTGATTTAAAGGTATGACATGATATTATAAAACTATAGTCTCAAGTGTAATCATAAGGAATAATAATATAATGGAAATTATATCATAATATGATAGCATCATAGGAAATGTGGAAACAACATAAAACATAACATAAATATAATTCAAGGTGAACCTCTGATCCTATATCACCTGGTGTACAGGGTCCTATCATGGATTTAGTTGACTCCCTGATCCTATACATGAAATATCATGAGAATAAAACATTACTCAATAAAATATAGTTATATATAATTATAGTCTCAATGAAAACATTAATTATTTTTATATTCATATGCATGCCACATTAGGAATCAATCATAAGGAATAAACATAATAATTACCCATGGAAATAAAATGAGTTTCATAATCTTTCCTCGTATCATAATGAAAATTTGTTTCCTAGAGAATGAATTTGATAAATAAGAATAAGGAAGAAATAAACCATTGAAATAAGGGATAGTCAGATATTTATATTTTTAAGATACATATGTACATAAAATAAAATAATTGAACAACATTAAATAGCTATGAAAATTGAGTTAGAGAGCGAATGGTCATAACCCAAAAAAATTGTGGGTTAGAGAGATCCATTAAATCTAACCAGATTCATCACCTTATTTATTTATCATCATAGATAAAAAATATATATATAATATTTACATTATTTAGAATCATTATCAAGATTTTTATTCATTTTTATTTTATTTATTATAATGTTATATTCAATTACTTGTTAATTTCGTTTCAAGTTGGACGTTTTGATGAAATTCATATCGTATGTCTAATATCAGAATAGAATGATTGAAATAGTCAAATAAATTATTAATTAATCATCTCTAAAATGAAAATAATTTCATAGTTATAATTTTTAAACATCAATTATAAATTTTCAACCAATCAGTAAGGATGGATATTAAAAATTAATTGTGTTACAATCACAAAGATAGTAAGACAAATGTACACATGATTAACATTTCAATTTTTCAATGATAATGATGGAAATAAATTAAGTGTCATAATATATTTATATTATACATATCATATTTTTTATCTAAATACAATTTAATTTATTATCCATGTCATGTGGTAATGAAAAATGTTTCACATCGCTTCGTTGGGCAGTAATACTCATACACAAGAATAACATTATCATTTTAAATGGATGATAATTTAAGAAATTATTTGATATATAAATTTAAATAATTATTAATATTTTGTTAATATCATTTATAATATTAAAATAAATAATAATTAATATCCATGCCTTGTGATGATTGAATACAAATTATATCAGTCCTCAAGATGGTATTTCGTCGTACACATGAACATTAGTTTTGTTTCACATTTAATGGAAGTGGAGATGAATTTAGGTTATTACATAGAAATAATAACATCTTATTATGTCATATATAACTATATTAATATATCATCATAACTTATATATATTTTATGGATGTTTATGAATAAACTAAACGAAGCTGCTCAATTAAGAATGGTGACTCTTCTTTAGACCATCTATTTATAATTATAACTAAATCCTACCTAGACGAGAATTATGATCAAACCAAGGAATCTGTTATTTTTATAGGGAATTAAGGAAGTTATTTGGGTTGTTATGTTCAAATAATATGGGCTTTGGATATGTGTAAAGGAGTGGAGGGTGGTTCCCTTTTTAAGGGTGGTGGAGTGGAATTGATGTAAATACCTAAAACTATTCAATAATGGGAAGTCAATATCATGTCATGTGAGTCAAAAATTTCCAAGTAAATGATTATATGATATATAAGTCTAGGAGACACTGCTAAAATTTAGAAAAATTAAACATGTTATCTTCTTTACCTCTAAGCTTTTTAACTTTTACACTTCTAATTTTTTTACTCTGGTAACACTTGTATTACTGTTCTTACTATTTATTGTGAAAAAATAAAGTTGAAATTATTATATAATGTAAATTATGTTTATTAAAAGTATAGAAACTATTTTATTAAATTAAATTCATATATATAGTAGAATTAAATTTAAAATTAATCACGTATATGTGTCAAAAAATGGGTTTTCAATAAATGCACTTTTCAGGCATAAAATGATCTTATAATAACTAGATAAACATTAAAAGTAATTAACTGAATTTAAATTAATATATATAATATCTAAATTTAATTTAAATTATTCCTAATTAGGGTATTTTTTATTTATTAAAAATGGATAAATATTATTCACATTAAAATATTTTTCCAAAACTATCTTTTTAGCCTAAAAATAAACATATATTAAAATCCAGTATAATGTTGCCTTAAATATAATTAAATGAATGAAATATAAATATTGAATAATTATGTTACATTTAAATAAATTTAATGAATATTGGGTATTTTATGTTATTTAATTTAGTAAAATGAAATGTTTGTGTTACCAAAAACTTATAATTTTCCCCATTCACTCAAAAATCAATATTTTTTGAAAAATCAAAAAAAAATCACTAATGTTATTATTCTTAATACGACTTTAGAAATGATTTTAATTTTACAAAATAAAATTTATAAATTCTCCAAAAACTATTAAAATTATTTTCTTTCATATATCAACAAATATTTTTCAAGAAAACATATTTTTTAAAAGAATAATAAGATTTTTCAAAATTAGGGCACTTATTTCATAAGAATTAATAAATTGAGTATAAAATTTATATATGTTAAATAATATTATTTACCCTATTTATATCCACTAATTTAATTATTATGTTATAATGGTCATATTTAAGTAATCATGTTTCATTTGGGTTTTGTGCCACGTGTCTCGTACATTATCGAACATAGTTTTCCCTTTTTAAAAACTTGATATGCCACATAGTTCTTAAACATAACTTAATCATGTTCCCATGTTTCATATTATATCATATTATTTCTTTAAAGTACCTTTACTATCTTATCCATATAATTACTAAACACTTGTTCACTAGTGTACAAAATCAATATAGTCTCTTCACAGTAAGGCTAATCACGTTCTAAATCTATTTATTCAAAGGTGTGAACATTAATTAGGATTGGTATGTAATTACATATATATTATATATTGAAAAAATCTTGTACATTAGATATAATTAGTGTATTTTCCAAATGGTATCCCTCAATTCTAATTCACTCCAAGATTTCAAATGTTCCAATATACTTGTGGCTCTGTTTCCCATTCTTACTAAACCTTATAACACCCTTCCATGGAGATACATTCAAGAAAAATGATCTACTACTTGAAATTAAAAATCATTACTCCAATTATTGGAATAAAGATTTTTTATTATATGAGATTCATTTATATGGGTTTTAATATAATTTATCTTTTCTGTTGTCTCCTTCACATTTTATGGGCATACAAGATTCCATTCCCCATCGTCATCCCAACAACTCTGAGTATAAAATCTCCAAATATATAATGATTTATAAGAAATAATTTGTTCAATGAATCACTATATATTACAAACCATCCAATTCCGGATACTGGAGTCAAAATAAGAGAATTCACTAATATATTATTCCATTCTTCATGAAATTATTCATAGTACATTTTCCATAAAGACATAACACATTATGAGTATACCTAGTTTTCAAGGTTTCCAATGAGGAAATTTTTTGATCAAATAGCCGATAACAAATTTTCAAACCAATGAAACAATTTAACTTGATAAATAATTCTAGTGTAAGACATTACTAGACCACAATTTTCTTTTCAAGATCTTCTAAGATTCTATACATGAAGATAATATGTCCATGAAAAGAAAAATTGTGTATCCCAAATATACACTTTATAAATTTAACATAAAAATTTTTTCTTCTAAGAGTCTGAGTGATTCTCAAGAGATTATCATAGTTCTCATATCCCTTTTATTACACTAATATATCATCATTAAATACAAAAATAATGTAATCAAGATATTCCTTGAATAATTTGTTTATCATATTAATGATGATAGAGGATTCATTAGTCAATCTAAATATATTATTGTGAACTTTTATTATCCACACCTCAATTTAAATGTTGTCTTTAAAATATCATCCTTCTTTACTCATAATTTTTGATACCCTTAACATAGTTCAATATTTGAAAAATATTTATCTCCATTATGTTGATTGAATAATTAAACAACACAACATATAGAATAATTTATCTTTATTTTAATAATATTAATTTCACTATAATATATTCATTTCTTAAAAGATCTGTCACGACCCGTCCCCTGGGGCCCGTATCGTAACTACCCCAAGCCCACCTTCCATAGGCCAGGGGCTGGTGACTAGCATCAAAGGTGTAAATCCCTAAAACTGGGAAGACATTGCCTTTATAATAGAAAACAAACACAAAAAGAGTACAAGCGGAATCAAACACTAAGTAAAAACTATATACAGAAGAAGTGCAGGAAAGTACAAGGGCCCAGAAATACAAGCCCAAAAGGAAAGTACAACTGAAAAAAAAGTACAACTAAAAAGGGAAAAACAACTGAAAAGTAGAAGTAGCTCTAGGATCATCGTCTGGGGTTCCTACCTGAAGGGTAGGTACAGATGTCCTCCTCTGCACTCCACATATATCGATCCGCTCCACGTACCGTCATGCCATGTGGTCCACCCCCAGGTACCGCCCAGTCCTATCTTGCTCTCGGACTCCATCAGCGTTGTCTGTCGTCTGCATCCAACACAATGAGGTGCGGGCATAGCCCGTGCAGGGGTGAGTATAACGATACTCAGTAGGGACCTCAAGACCCTCAAGGTCTCACAAAATCCAACAAGGATAAACCAAAAAGTATGATTTCAATGGATAACCATTACTTAGTTATATACCCATACATATACCTAAGTTATCAAGTAACCCATCTCAATTATGAGGAAAACACAAAGGTCATTGACTCAAATAAAACCAGGATTTTCATTAATAAATCCATGGATGCTAGAGAACTCCTCCTCTGTCAAGTACAGTGGCCCTGTCGCGACTCCGAGGCGCTACTCACTAACCTTGGACTGCTGAGGTACTCCTTCTGTCGAGTGCCATGGGTCTGCTGCCAAACCGGGCACTCCGTCCGTTGTAAGTCTGCCGCCAAACCATGCGCTCCCCCTAATAGCCTACAGAGGTACTCCTCATATCAAGTACCGTGGGTCTTCTGCCAAACCAGGCGCTCCGTCCGCCGTGGGTCTACCGCCAAACCGGTCGCTCCGTCCACTGGGCTAGTCGAATCACTCTGAGTCGAATCGGTCAAGCAGTCGTCAGGCCTACAGCTACTAGGTCTCCGCACTCCGTCTGTTCATATTTGGGAGGTTCTGCTCCACGAGCTATTGGTTGATACCCCAAGTGTCATGAGGTCTCACATGGAATTATCTCAAAGGACCTCCACATCATAGGGGTCTCAACGCAATAGACGGCACGTCAATCGAATGCCCGGTCTATGCGTTATTAGCATTTTAGTCTTGGGGGCCTGTTTGGATTCGTGTACGAACCAACCTAATCATGACTCACTATACCCCGAACTTCAGTGGGGTATACTCAAAGGGACGGCTATACTCCAAGAATATCGGCGTCGCAGACGGTTCGTCAAACAGACATCCGGTGAAAAAGATATGGCCTAAGAAGGTAATGGGTAAGTAATGGGCCTGGGTCCAGTCCGACCCGGTCTGGGTTGACCCGGTCAGACTTGCTAAGTCTGACCTAGCCCATTGGGTGGGTCAGCCCGCTAAGTTTTGACCCGGTCTGTTGGGCCTGACCCAGCGGACCGCGAGGGCGGTTCAGCCCGATAATCACCACGTAGGCGGCTCGGTAACTCGGCCCGGAAGACCGGGCCGGTTTGGCCAGCGACACCGTGGGGGACGTCGCGGGTCGGATTGGGAGTCCGGTGGCCGGGAGGCTAGCAGTCAGGCCGCACGGGGCGCGGGCAGACCGGCTGGTCACCGACAGGCCGCGGGGGCACCGGGCGGCGGCGCGGGGGCGCCGGGCGGCGGTGCGGGGGCGCCTGGCAACGGCGCGGGGGTGCCTGGAAATGGTGCGGGGGTGCTGGGCAGCGCGCTTGGGTTCTCGGCCACGGCGCGGGGTGCCGGGAAGCAGCACGGAGGCCACGGGTAGTGCGTCCTTTGATCTCCTTCTTCATCGTCGTCGCCGCGTGTACCGCATCCGTCATCATCAATCAAGAACAAGAAAAGGGGAGAGGGTCGGGCCGTGTTCGTGCGGCCCGAACTCTCCTTGTTATAGTGATAGCATTTGGCAACGTAGTGTTCAACAAATGACAAATAATGTAGGTTTAAACTCATACATAAATTAACTCAAAAAAACCCTACCTTGCTTGTCATTCGTTGTTAACGAAGTCACGGGAAGCTGGCGTCGTTTCGTTGACGTCGGAGGAAGAAGAGCTCGAAGAAGATGAGTTGATATGACGTCGTCGGCATTCTTCATGGGCTTCAGTGCTTCCCTTTTTTGCCCTGGTTGAAGAAGGATGAATACTATGTTCTTCGTTCTTCGTTCTTCGTGGCTGATGGTTCCTCGTTGGTGGAATAATTCTCCAAGGGTTGGGTGTCGCGTCTCTTTGCCAGCATTTCGCCGCTTGAAGAAGCCGTCCCAAAACATTTCCCCAAGATTCCTTTATATAGGAGATGGGGAGAGGTAAGTATCCATTGTGGAATATATGATGGTTCATTTATTAGGAACCTTCCTAATTTCCAACGATGAGGTTACTTAATTTAAAAAGGGAGAACAAATTAATTGGCTCCACTAAAATAATTGTACAAGAGGTGGCGCACTTAATTTGGAGGATGTTAAGAGGCTCCCTATAATTAATTTACACACGTTGGCGAAATTAATTGGCACGCGCATTGGCTCAATTAATTGGCACGTGTGTTGGCACAATTAATTGGCTCGTGCGTTGGCATAATTAATTGCGCAGAGGAGGTCAAGAGGTCCTCCCTCATTAATGAGGGGTTATGCGTCTCGGGTGGTCCCCACATCGTAACCCTGAGCCATGAACCTTATCATCTGACCCCATGGGTCTCCTGTAATACCTTGGTTGCCTTGCTAGCACACCATAGGCTATTACTCACTAGGGTCGCTTATTAGACTAATGACTATCCCCACAGGCCAACACATGTTCTTTCAGTGTGTTTTTTCCTCACTCACACACACCTTGGGAAACTTCCCAGAAGGTCACCCATCCTGATTACTACTCCATGCCAAGCATTCTTAACTGTAGAGTTCTAATCAGGTAGGCTCCCAAAAATAAAGGTTCACCTTGTTGACATGGGTCGTAACATTTAGCCTTTTAAGTCTAACTTTTCTAGGGGTGTTACAAGATCCATATTTCTTTATAAAAAAATGTAAATGGGGTCCGAAATTTGATTCACTAGGATATATATATCCCTTATCACACAAATCCACTGGTTTTTTTAAAATCCATTAAATCCATAGTGTCCATTATATAGGTATTATTGATATAGGTCTTTCATCAATGATTAAATCAATGGAAAACTCTACATCATGAAATTTTGGATGAATATGTAATTTTTTAGGAGACAAATAAATGTATTCCTATAAAATAGTAACAACCTCAATTTGGGGATTACATTTTCATATATAGATTGTGTCTTCTCTTATTCCCTAATAATCTCATTTTGAATATCTATTGGGGGTGGATATATACAAGAATAAAATGATAATTCCTCCACTCTAATGATAAGGAATTCAACATCTTATTCACAAATCATAATATATTTCTCTTTGAAATAAATTTCTATACCATATTTTTATAGAAATTCCTTATAAAATATTTAATCAAAATCAACCATAGGTATTATAATGTAGTTGGGTTTTGACTTAGTGGTAAGCACTCCTTAATTCTAAAAGAAAAATGGGGGTTCAAACCCCATTGGGCGCAGGTACTGTAGCAGTATTGTAGCATACTGTAGCAGTGGTGGTTCTGTAGCACTAGTGGATACTATAGCGGTGATAGGGTATTGTAGCGGTGGCAGGGCACTACAGCAGTGGCGGGTACTGTGTGGGGCTGTAGCAGTGCGGTATTGTAGCAGTACTATTCATAGAATGTGTCTTGGGCCAAAAAAATGGGCCTACGGGCCATGTAATGGGATAAATGCCCTCTGGGCCTTCAGGCTATGTAATGGGTCTCCCTCTACCCAATTAAAGTGGTCTTTTCTTTTCATTAATAATAAATGAGGCTTTGTCCCCAAACTTTAAAAAACCATAGGTATTATAATGGATTCTAAAAAGTATGTACTTTTATGTTTTATAATGAAAACTTACTGCCACATCCTTATTGTGGTGATACTTCAACTATGGGTTTTTACTAATAAATATGATATTTATTTTCTTGGGAAATACCTAATTTTCTTAGAAAACAAAGAAGATAAAAATTATTGTAAAGATCCATAATCAAGTAAGAAATTATATAAATTTGAGGATATAATGAATATACCATCCTCCATGACATTTGGAGCTTCATGCTCAACTATTTTTGTCACATAATATTGACTATTCTCCCTAGGTCATTTCAATGTAAAATTTACTTGAGGATTTTTACATTCACTTAAATAGGGCCCCATATCCTTATAGTTTAATCATTTCACATTTTTATCATCAATATTCCCCTTATAATAAAGAGAATGGTGGCCTTTATCTTTACACTTATTACAAAATCCCATTCCCAGCAAGCATCTTCCATGATGAATATTTCCAAATTTATTACAAGATGGAAATTTCACCCTTTCTCTAATAAACCTTTTCTATATTTCATTTTCCATTGTTATCAATATCCATTTTCTAATATTCCATCCATTTTAAGTCATATTACTAGGAAAATTCTTTCTCACTCTTGATGAAACAATATATTATACCCAAATATGATCAGAAGTTTGGGAGACTATCACCCTTTGAAGGATTAGATTAGGCCCATCAAAGACATAATCAATCATGATATATAGATTACATACAAAGTAAAAAACATACCATTCCATCCTTGTAAATTTTTATTTATACATAGAGACATTTTCATCTTCATTTTGTCTTAGACTTAGTAATTTCATTCCACAAATCCATATTTATCACAAGGAAAATATTTTTTAAATAATAGTTCCATAAAATTTCACAAATCCATGTTTTATATTTATTATTGTTTATAATTTTTTTTATCAATGATTAACATTGATATATATACCCTATGGATTTGGTAAATATTCAGGACAACCTTATGGTTGGGAAAAAATACCTCAATGTAACACTGCAGCATTTTTGGGTTGATTATGTTTGTTTAAAAGGAGGGTTTCCATGGTTAGTTGTTGAGGTGTAGATATTGTTTTGGATATAAATATTGAAAATGATCCAAGAAAAAGGAATGGATGTCCTGGAATCATTATATAATATTTCATACATAAGGTGACATAATTACTTAGTGTTTGCTAAATTTTTGGGATCCAAAATTTGGTGGTCTTATAGCATCGCGAAAAATGGATTTCCTTGAAGGAATTACAAAAATATGGAAAATGCATGAGATTTGAGAAGAGTGAGATTAGGGAAGGTGGTTTTGAGAATGATTAAAAAAATATTGCAATGATCTCCATGATAATGGTGATCATTTCGAACAATGAATTTTCCTAGAGCATCAAGAGAGAGGGATAATCATGAAGGAAAGGTGGGTGCCTTAAAAAATAGAGATGAAGTGGATGGAAGGTTTTGGAATTGATGGAAAACCATATAAATAGGTATCTACCCCCTTTAAAAAAAGAGCAATATTGAATGAAAATTCAAAGTCTTTAGATTCGTGAAAGTGGTTTGTGAAGGTGGTTCATGTGGAAAAGTTCATGAAGGCTATAAAATAAAACCAAATTATTTGAGTATTGCAAATGTATTGATATTTTTTAAGGATATAAAAAGTCAATTGAACAGTTTGATATTTACAAAGGATAAGTGAGCTTCGAAAAAGTGTTTGATCTCCATAAAAGGAGGTTTCTTTGCAAAGGCTGGTTGAGCATCACGAAAGGTAGTGAGCATCACAAAAGTGTTGAAAAGGGATTTCCCAGTAGTCATGTGTTAAAGTGTTATTCATCTTGTTGATGAAAGTGGAACATAATGATACACTAAATGAGTTATAAAACATATTTATTCAATAAATCAAAGGAGGATCTTTTGAAGAAGTAGTGATCACACTTCAGTTGAGAGAGTAATGATCTTTCATATTGTGATTGGTTGTAAACCAGGAGGGATAGTGAGTCTACACTGAACATTGTAAACAATAGTGAACTGTTATTGGATTTGGTACATTGAAACACTACCATTGTATGCTCCTTGGATATATCCCAGTGAGGTTGATCCAAGTAAAATTGTTGTGTCAAATGGATGCATAAATTCTGTTCATACATTATTGTGGGGGAAAGAGAGAATATTGTTTTAATTAACAATGAAAAAAGATCTGAAGGGGAAGTTCTTTCAATCTTTAATACCTTGATTTACCCCACCTGTCAGTGTATTTAACCTAGTTTGGTAACACTTCTCCCTTTCATTACTTTCCAACGTGAAAAATATATTCCCTAGAAAACATAACCACTATTCAGCTACAAATGGATTCATAATTCCATTTAATGATAAATGTTTTTTATGTATGATGTGGTATAAAATTTTTCCATAGTTATTTGGATATTTAGGCTTATCTATATGATGTAGATTGTTGGTCATTACGTGATATAGCTACCCCAAAATTGTTATAATCTATTCATCTCCATATGAAGTTCCATCGACATCTTCATTATCTTACCTAGGAGGGTTGTCACGACCCACCTTCTTCGAGATGAGAGAAGGGACAAAAAGGGGCCACACCCTTCCTTCTTGAAGATGAAGGAGAGATAATGACCCTTGAGCCACAGTTTCAATAGGAATTGGGTTGGTGACTATCAACAAGGGTATATAATGCCACACAATATGGAATGCATTACCCTTTTTATTTAACATGATTAGGAGAAAAGATGGTAAACCCCAAGCCACCTCAAATAGTATAAAATTAAAGAAAAAATCCATTCCCACATGCATGTTCATAAGTAAAGTTGATAAAAAGTATAACCAAACTCCAAAGTAGAGTAAATAAATAATATAAACAAAGTATAAGTAGTAACTATCCTGATGCTCGAGATAGTAAAGTCCAGCATGGCCCTCAATGTCCCCCTGGAAACTTGAAAATAGTTTTATAGATGTAGGTTGAGTATACAAGTATACCCAGTAGGAAAACTAAAGATACTCATGAAAAATTGGGGGAACATATTAATGACTATGTGAGAGAACAATAGAACCTCAAAGCACCCACCAAGGAGTACTAACCAGCCCAACCTCACCAAGGCACACTCACCAAATGATGCAAGTCAAGTAAAGTAGTAGTATATACACATCAACATTTGGGTACCCCAAACCACTTTCCCACTGTTCAACTGCTCATTCCTAACGACTAACATCTTGATTCTATAACTCTTCTAAAATGAAGTATCACTTCCACAACCTTCCCACACACACCTAGGCTCAAACTACACACAAATCCTCACCCACAGACACCTAGGTCACAACCACCCCTCTCACCCGAAGACACCTGAGCCTCATCCTAAAGAAACTTGGGAAAAGAATCTTGGCCTGAAAACCCCTAGGCCCCTCATCCACAACAAACCTACCTGAAGGATGTTAGACTATGGTAAGCCTCAATCCATTACATCCTGCCTGGATACACTCGAGCTATAAGAACAGGAAGAGGGTGTGAGGAAGAAAGTTAGTAACCATACATCCATCCTCCCACAGGGATGTTGGTAAAGACACCCTCCCCCATGGAATGGGGATGTTCGGCCCATGGTGCTCAAAAGGGGTAGGGTATGTATGGAAATCACAAGGAACTATAATTTATACATATAAGTAAAAAAACACACATACCAACCTATAGGTCCCCACAATAAATAGAAATACGACTAGAACCACTTTTTCTGCTACCCTTGTATGAATAATCACACAATAGACACATCCAAAGCATAACCCAACCCCATTTTCATTTAACCCCTTGACATTTATTTATTAAGGGATTCACGTTAGTTTCCTCCAGCACTACCCGGGGAAAATACTAAGCATAACATCTACAACCACCTCAGAAGGCGAGGAGACTGATTAACTAAACACATAGCAACTAACCCACTATGTTCTTCGATACTTCCAACTATCATTATTCAAATTTACACTACACAATCCTTCTCTCACAACCTAGTCCTATAGCCCCACATCCCAAACATTTCCCAAATTAAGTCCCACTTTATAACAAGTTCATAACCACATGGAAACCCCACTAACCAACATCGTTTGATGACCACAACACAAATAAAGAAAGACCCACTACCTAAAAGTCCATCCATTCCACAATCAACCAATCTATAAAACCAGGATACTAACACACCCATGTACTTACTAACACAAAAATCCCACAACATCTACCATTTTATCCACATCTCCTCTTCACAAACATATCACACACTTCTCACAGAACCAACTCCTCTGTCCACACATGTACCCACAACCTAAACAAGGTTAGAACCCCATAAAACAAACAACATACAGCCACACCATCAATCCAAGTATGTTCATAATTATCCAACAAGGGTTTTTTAATTCTACTTTAAATAACTAAGGTGATCATAGAACAAGTTTGATCCTATGACATCCATTTAATTAACCAAGTGGTCGTGTTTTTGAATATTTCATGTTATAGTTGATTATCAAACATCATAATAAAAAAAATGGAACACTAAGAGTTTTCAAGAAAATTCCACCAACGACCATGATTTTCAAAATTCATACATCCAAAACAACCATAAAATAATCAAAGATATCAAATAAAACAAGTGATCAACAACAACAAAAACTCCCAACCCGTTATTCTATTTACTCCATTATCTCTTTGATCATATCCACTTTATATTTATTTCTTGTTTTAATAAATGTATTAACCTTTTCTTCATAAGTAATCATTATTACACCCACCCCATATTATTCACAATTAAAGAGAGGTAGAAGAAATCCCTACTTGAAACAACAAGCGACCAAAGATCCTCTTTGTATCAAGAACAGGGGATCACATGAGCAGCATAGAACTCCAAGAAAGCTGATAAGGAGGGGCTCTAGCATAGGCACATAACTCTTCTAGGAAATAAGTCTCTAGGTTCACCAAGAGGGAATGGAAAACACACTGGAAATGTAATATCCTAGATTTGATGAGCCAGATCCTATATTGAAGGAGGAATGGTACTGAAATCCATTAATCATGGGATCGTGGTCAAGATCATGTGGTTTAAATATCTCAGAGCCCCCTAGAGCATTAGGATATTAATTATAAACTTAATATCCTTCATAACACTCTTAAAAACTCCAAAAGGTGGCTTTATAATCGGTTTAAATCAGTTAAATGTAAGAGGGGTGAAATTTGAAAACTGGGAAAAATTAGAAAAACTGTAAATGAGTCACTGAGAGGTGATTCACTAATGGGTGAGCTACAGACACGACCCACCGATGATGATACACCAATAGGTGAGCTATCGATGATGATCTATCGACATTGATATACTGACACAATGACCTACTGACTCCCTGACCTACCAACGCCTCGACCTACCGATGCCCTGACCTACCGATGCCTCGACCTACCAGTGCCTTGACCTACTGATGCCCTGACCTACTGATGCCCTAACATTCCAACACAGACTCTCTCAACTCACTGAAACCGATGCCCCTAACTCACCGATACCAATTATCCTGACACACTGATTCACTGACATACCGATGCCGATGCCCTGAGTCACTGATAAAAAAACTGAAAAAACTAGAGATCTGAAACAAGCCACCACTGCCTCCCATAACACCCAAAAACACTATATTTTCACAAATGAATGGCCCAAGGAAATCTAGGTCATTACATTAGATACCTATTAAACAATTCTCACCCTCAAGGATTCAAAACTAACCCAGAAGAAAGGGGTTCTGAACAAAGACCCATTAAGATACCTCTCAGGAACAAACTACCTTGCATTGTTCGAAAACTAGAGTGTAAACCCCAACATAGAAGAATAATTTCTTTACATATATCTTCTAAGAAACTGTTAAAACACTAAGGCCCCACTACCCCAAATAACCACCCAAACACCAAAGGTCACACTATCCGAACACATAAATTATGAATTTTATTCCTCTAGGTCAAGATATTATCCACTTTGGGTAGCACTAAATCTCCTGTATAGGTTTAATCACATTCACATTAATGAATCTCAATTAGGGATCAGGTCCTCCCCTCCCCATAGTTAGTAATTTTTACACATGTTTATAGAACAGGTAAACAACTCATCTCATAGAAACTGAGGTCAAGCATTACATCATAAGAAAATTACAAAGAAAAAACACAAGAGAAAAACTCAGAACATCTCTGGGTATTGGGAACACATTTTTGCCTCTTGCTCCCAAGTACTCTCCTCGAGGCCAACAATCCTCCCTAACACATGACCAAATGAATGGACCATCCATGAAGTACCTTCCAATGATGGTCTTGGATTTCCACTAACCACTCTATGAACGAAAATTCATCCTCGATATCCAATCCCCCCAGTTAATGACATGGGAGTCATTGTGTAGATACCGACGAAGATGAGAGACATTAAAGATTTTTTGGATCCTTTCCAACTGCAGTGGAAATTCCAACTAATATGCCACCTTACCAACTCATCCCAACACCATGAAACGTTCAATGAAACTGGTAGAAATATTGTTCCCCTTACCAATCCTCCACTGCCCACACTGAGGGGAAACATTTAAGAACATGTGGTCCCCAACCTCAAACTTCAAAGACCTCCTCCTGTGATCAGCATACAACTTATGCCAGTCCAGTTCTGCCTTTATCCTCTCATTCACAAGATGAACCTTCCCCATCATGATTTACACAACCTCTGGTCCAAGAAGGGATGTTTCCCCAACCTCTTTATAGCATACTGGTGAATGAAACAGCCTTCCGTAAAAAGCCTTGAATGGTTCCATGCCAACGGTAGAGTGATAGATATTATTGTAAGAAAACTCTACTAGGGTAAAGTGTCATACCCACGATCCTCTAATGTCTAAGACACATTCCCACAGCATGTCCTCCAATATCTATATGTTCCTCTCTATCTGTCTATCCATATGAGGTTGGAAGGAAGTGTTGGGATGTAACTGAGTGCCAAAGGCATGCTGTTATCCCCTCCAAACTCATGATGTAAAACATGTATCTCAATATAATACAATGGATCTTGGAACTCCATACAGCTACACCACCTCATCCACATACCTCCTTGCCTAAGTATATACTGCGCTCGACTCCTTAATCACTAGGAAGTGAGTTAATTTCATCATTCGATCCATGAAAACCCAAGGAGAGTCACATAATACATGAGCCCTGGGTAATCCTATGATTAAATATATCAATATCTCATCCCACTCCCACTCAAGAACATTTAAGGGTTGCAACAGACCTCTAGGAACATGTTGCTCGATCTTCACCTAATGACACACTGGGCACCTTGCCACAAACTCTGCCACATCCCGCTTCAACCTGGGCCACCAAAATTATTCCCATAAGCCTCATTACATCTTAGAGACTCCTAGATGCACAGTCAAGGGTGATATATGGAACACACTGAGAAATCCCCCACACATTGCTACTGGGACAGACAGCTTCCTAGGAATAACATCTGATTCTAACTATCCTCCTACCATGCCTCCGAAGAATCACCCTAGAAAGCACGACCACACATTATTTCTATAAGAAATCCGTTTTTCTTTTTAGGTATGTTTTTCCTTTTTCTAGAGTTTTTGAGAAAATAGGAGTTTCTATAAATTTTCCAAGTACACGTCGTGTACTTTATAAGTACGCACCGTGTACTTCGTTGCTGCAGAAGGCCGTGTGTTGGCTGTGTCATGGCCACACACTTGGTCATGTGGGGTGATGTGGAGGCCATCTAAAGTGGAGTATGGAAACAGTAAGTACACGCTGTGTACTCCAAAAGTACATGTCGTGTATTTTTTTTTTGTTAAATGCACCGGGGTCGCGTCTGATGGACAGAACCATCTTCTTTTAGATCTCGTTCGTTCGAGAGAACCCGTATAGCCGCAGATCTTCAACGAACCCCTGAGCCTCCGTCCATCCTTCGAATCAAGCTCTGTCAGTTGTGTTGGAATCGCATCGGTGAGTTCTCTCTTATCCTAGAGCATCGTTTTCCAATTTCTCCTCTTTCGTGAGTTATCGTGGGTTGAACATTTTAGACATTTTATTAGATCTATAGCGTTCTAAGGAGATTCAAGCTTTGAGTTTCAATTATATTGATCTCCCAACCCCGAGGTAGGTGGTTTTTGCCTTTCTGTAGAAAGTCTTTGAGTTTTATGTGCAAATTTTCCCAATACCCATGAACGGGGTATTGCGCATTTACTGTTTTAGCCCTATTGTTTGCCTTCTTTTCTTATATTCCTGAGTAGAGGTTATTGTTTGTGAATAGGGTAATTTGATGTGATTTGGATGTATTTCCCATGAATGTTTTTCCTATTTATGACTGTTTGGTCTAGTTTTTCCTATTAGGATATTTCCAGTTTCCATTCCTAGTATTTTAGGATGGTGTGACTTTTGTTCTGACATGTTGTTATGTTGTATACTGCTAGCCAAGTATTTATTGAGGTATAATTTGGCCATTACGTGATGTTATACTTGCTGATTTACATAGGGCCATGAGAACCTAGTGTAATAGACCATAGGGAGAATTTACGTTGAGGGCTTCTCTAGAGTGTCTTTATAATTGTACGATGTGAGACTACAAGGGGAATTGACATTGAGTGCTTCCCCAGAGTGTCTGTAGATCCTCAACGTGGGCCACAGGGGCAATTGACGTTAAGTGCTTCCCTAGAGTGCCTTTAGTACGATACGAGACTATAGGGGGAATTGACGGTGAGTGCTTCCTCATAGAGTCTATACTTTAGTTGGACTAGAGGGGTGAGACTGTGTGTGCTTCCCAGAGGATTGATAATATCTATTAGGTAGGACCAGAGAGGATATGTTGTGAGTACTTCCTAGAGGGTTACCTGTTTGTGTTTACCTACTTTGATTAGTTGTTGCTTGATATCTGAAATTGTGGATTGTTACCGTTGAGTGATTTCTTGTTTATAACTTTATGTACTTTTACCTTCCATATATTCACTGACTGTTAGGCACAGATCTTATGGTGGTTGCCTATTGGGATTTGTCTCACACCCTGTTTGGGCCATGCTTTTGGGCCCAAACATATTACATTTTTGTAGGTATAGACAATGGAAAGCGCCCTTTTACTTCAGGTACTTGATATGTTGTGGAGTTGGAGAGCATGGGACCAAGATATGGCTTGCGATGCTGATGAGTTTATCTGCTTTATTTTGTACTTTGGATTAATACTTTATTCAACATTGTGACTTTTTTGGATACTTCCCTAGACTTATATGTATCATGCATCATTTATATATATGTATGCTCCAGTTGTTTCTTTATCTCAGTATTCCGTTGTTACTGTTGTTGGATGTTTACTACTTCTGATATTGTATATTTATTTCTCTTCCACTATGTTACTCTACCAATGAGGGAATAGTTTCCCCATTATCACACTCAAGGCCCTCGCTTCTAGTCGGCATCCTCTAGAATTTGAGGAAATGCACTTGAGGCCATGTGACCAACCGGGTACGGGGCACCTCTAGGTGGCTTCCAGAACCGGGATGTTACAAAGTGGTATCAAAGGGTTTTCTTTTCTCTTGATTTACTGTTTGTATCCTTTAGCTAAGGATAGGAAGGAATAGGTACTTGGTAATAAGTTGTGCCTGGGAGTAGCTAACCCGTGTACACAGAAAATCTAATCTACCTTGTTTATTGCAATTTCTTCTGGTTTTTCAAGTTTACAGTTGATCTGATTTTCACCGATGGGTGACTCACATGTTTTTCATTATTACTATTGATGTTATTGAGGTTATATTTCTGTCGCAACCCAATGAGATGAGGGTATTCCATCTCATGAAACATATAGGCGCTTGCTAGAAATAACATGTCATGCATTCTTATCATGACATCTGGGATGCATTAGCGACTACATGTTGTTGTGATAGATGTTGTGTAGAATATGCATGCTGTTGTGATAGATTCCTTGATAGAAATACCTGCTATTTGATAGGGTATTTTGTGTAAGGTATTGTTTTAATGAATTCCAAACTTTGGTTCATGAGGTGTTATGGGCCCTCATGGACCGAAAATTGGTGGATCATTGCATTTTTTTTCTTGTTTATAACGTGTATAGGATGCCAAACTTTGATTCTCTGGGAGTATGGGCCCTCACGGATCAGAATTTGGCTCTTTCAATGCTTGTTTTAGGGTTTTATGGGTTTCGGAGTATTTTTTGAGGCTTACTGTCTGGAAAAACCCAGAATACACGCCTTGTAATGTTAAGTACACGCCATGTGTTCTTATTTTCAGGAAGAAATAGTTTTTCTTAAGTACACATCATGTACTTTATGTACACGCTGTGTAGTCTATGACCGTTTCGTAGGCCATGAGGGAAAAGACATGAGAGGGGAAAAGTCTGATGGAAACATGTCGTGTCTGCGTTGAACACGTCATGTAGTATAATCCTAGGAACCCGGTCGTGTAGCTAACAACACGGGTTAGTGGAGTCTCTTCTTATACATGCCGTGTAGTCTGACCCAGGTACCCAGTCATGTCACAAACAACACGGGTCGGTGTTATCCTTTCCCGTACACGTCGTGTCTGTCTGGAACACTCCGTGTAGTCACGGCCATGTAGTCGGCCGTGTATCTAATCACACGGTCGGTTGGGACTTCTTAGTACACGTTGTGTCCATCTAGAACATGTCGTTTAGTGTAACCTGGGTATATAGGCCGTGTCACTAATAACACAGGCCATGTGAATCTTTTCTGGTACACGTCATGTTTATCTTGAACACGCCGTGTAGTTTTGTCTTGGGAGAGCCATGTGGCTTAGTCATGTAGAAGGACTCAGGCAGGGAAAGAGGATTCAAGTACATGCCATGTGTTTGGAGAACATGTCGTGTGTTTTGGGTGTTACACGACCTGTTTAGGAAAAAGTACATGCCCATGTTAATGACTTCAGGGAACACGCCGTGTAGGAATTGTACACACCGTGTAGTCATGTTTTGTAAAACTTAAATGCTTTCTTCCTCTTGTTCTCTTCTTACACTTCCTTGTTTCAGTCCCTTTTAATCATGTTCTAAGGTGTGAGCTTGACCTTACAGATTCATGACACCGAGATGTCCTCTGGTTGTATGTCAGTTTTCAGGCGATGATCAGGCACCAGACATGGCTGATCAGGGACTCCCCGCAGATCCTCCTATTGTGCCAGTCTCGGCACCATTAGTTATACATGTTACTAGTGCTGAGGCACAGTTCAGGGAAGGCTTCATGAGGATGATGAAGACCTTTCAGGGAGCACCGCCTCCTGCCCCATCGATGGCTGACTTGATGCAGGTTTTCCAGTAGTAGTATCCCCCCACCTTCTCAGGGGAAGGAGGACCGCAGGCTGCAGATTCATGGATAGAAGTCATGATAACAATCTTTGAGCATCTGGAGACGCCTCCAGAGAGGAGGGTCAAGCTCTCTACCTATATTCTACGGGATTACACCAATAGATGGTGGGATGTGATCTCACAGGCGGTTTATCAGCGGGCTATGTCTTGGGAGGAGTTCCAGCACATCTTCTATGACTACTTCTATCTGGAGACCTTGAGGGATGACCAAGCCTGGGAGTTCATGAGTCTGTAGCAGGGTACTCTTTCTATCATGGAGTATTCCTCTCATTTCACCAAGCTTCAGCATTTCACACCCTTCCTAGGAGGATATGGGTTATTCCTGGCAAGGTTGTTCAAGGATGGCCTCAGACAGGAAATCCACTCTCAGGTGAATATCTTCAGGTTGACTTCCATCACTTCCATCATCAACCAGGCACTGATCACAAAGAGAAATCTGAGGGAATCTGGAGTTGTGATCCTAGGCGGCTCGACATCTGGAGTTAGTGCTTCGCCAGCTGATAGCCGGAAGCATTGTAGGGATACTACACGAAGAGATCTGAGTAGGCGGGATTCATCCTCTGGTATCCAGGTGGTGTGCTACTAGTGCAGGAGAAGCGGGCATACGAGGCCGCAGTGCTAGAGAGACCCAGTGGAGTGCCGATCTTGTGTAAATATGGGTCACCTCTATCGTTTCTGTTAGGTATTCTCACCAGAAGCTAGTGACAAGGGTTCTTCTATGACTCCTCGTACAAGAGAAGCCCCACCAGTTTCTCACCAGTCCGGGAACTAGAGTTCTTCCAGCTGTTCAGGCCGAGGTGGAGGTCGCGGCCATGGTGGTCAGTCACCAGGCTACCAGCGACAGTAGGGTGGATCAGCTCAGAGTCTTCAGGTAGGTTCATAGGGCCGTGAAGCTGGCCAAACCTTTGTAGTGGAGCAGACCCAGCAGGATCAAGATCTCAGGCCCTCTACAGTTCGAGGTATGATCATATTTGCCTCGGTTTTATCTTCAACTCTTTTCGATATTGGTGCTACGCATAGCTTTATATCTTTTTCTATCGTGGAGAGACTTGGGCTCTGTATATTTTCTTATACTGATATCTTGACACTAGAAACTCTGTTGGGGACTAGAACGGCTAGTGTATGCCAGTGAAAGGAGTTCCCTCTAGAGGTTAGTGGGAGTCACTTCTTATGGGATCTCTATGTCCTAGAGATGACAGGATATGATTTCATTCTCAGAATGGACTGGCTAGCTCCCTTCCAGGATTTCGTCAACTTTTATCGCCACATAGTGAGTTTCATATCACTATAGGGTGGATCTTTTCTTCGTAAGGGCGAGTGGGATGTCCAGGCAAGCAGAGCGGGTCCAGAGCATCATGAGTTGGGAGCAATTACAGCCCAGATTGCTAGTCTTTATCTGAATGACCAGGGGACTTCACAGTTATAATTTCCTCCAGTAATGGATCATTTCAGTGATGTCTTTCCAGAGGAATTTTTAGGTTTTCCTCTAGATCATGAGGTAGACTTTTCTATTGATCTTGTTCCAGGAACGGCACCAGTGTCCATTCCTCCTTATAGGATGGATACACCTGAGTTGCAGGAGCTCAAGAAACAGTTGGAGGAGTTGCAGGAAAAGGGTTTCATCTGAACCAGTACTTCTCCTTGGGGTTCACCTATACAGTTTGTGAATAAGGTAGATGGTACTCTTAGGCTTTGCATGGATTATCGGAAGTTGAACCAGTTGATAGTCAAGAACTGATATCCCTTGCCTAGGATTGAAGATCTCTTTGATCAGCTTCGAGGAGCCCAGGTGTTCTTGAATATTGACTTGAGGTCCGGTTATCATCATTTGCACGTTAAACCATCTGATATACCTCTCACAGCCTTCCAGAGAAGGTATGGTCTATACGAGTACTTGGTTATGCCGTTCGGTCTCACGAACGTGCCTGCAGTTTTCATGGAACTGATGAACCGAATGTTCCATCCATACTTGGACTCTTTTGTGGTGGTCTTCATGGACGATATCTTGGTGTACTCTCACACTCGACACGACCATGCTACCCATCTTGATATCATTTTGAGTACACTGAGAGAGCATCAGTTATATGCTAAGCTCTCAAAATGCCACTTTGGGATGGACCCAATTCACTTATTGGGTCATGTTATCTCAGAGAAAGGAGTATTAGTATACCCAGATAAAGTGAGAGCAGTAGTTTACTAGGATAAGCCGAAGAACTTCTTTGAGGTGCGGAGTTTTTTAGGGCTGGCTGGAAACTACAGACATTTCATTCAGGACTTTTTGCGCTTAGTAGCACCGCTGACGGGTCTGACTAAGAAGGGTGTGAAGTTCATATGGTCAGATTATTTTGAGTCAGCCTTTCAGAAGCTGAAAGGTAGGTTGACTTCAGCACTGATACTAGTCTTGCTAGAGTTGGGAAAGAGTTATACCATTTACTGCGATGCATCAGGTATCGGGCTGGGGGCTGTGCTTATGCAGGGTGATGGAGTCGTTGCATATGGGTCTCGATAGTTGAGGCCACATGAGAAGAACTACCCAACGCACGATCTGGAGTTGGCAGATGTTGTTCATGCCTTACGCTGTTGGATACATTATCTTCTAGGAGATAATTTTGTGGTTTTCACTGACCATAAAATTCTCAAGTACATATTCACTCAGCGTGATTTGAATTTGAGGCAGCGAAGGTGGGTTGAGTACCTTTAGTCTTTTGACTTTGAGCTTGCATATACGTCTGGGAAGGGCAACGTAGTGGCTGATGCATTGAGAAGGAGGACTCAGATACAGGTAGTTCGGGAAGCCAGTAGTGAGTGGCAGCTTATGGCTCTGTTCTCTGAGATGCATTTGGAGGTGCACGACAGATAGGGGCAGACTTTTCTATCTTCTGTAGTTGTTACCTCTACGCTTGTTGATCGAGTTCAAATGAGGTAGCTATCAAATTCTGAAGGTCTAGTCCTAAGGGAGAGTGTGTCGGGAGGGGAACCTATTTCTGGATGGACCGTAGGCGAGGATGAGATCTTTCATTTCCAGGGACGCGTATGGGTGATAGATGATATATGCGAGGAGCTGATGCGGGATTTCCATTCCTAAGTTTGGGAAATTCATCCTGGTGTCACCAAGAAGTATCATGATCTACATCGTCAGTATTGGTGGCCAGGTATGAAGAGGGATGTTGTTGGGTTCATCATGAGGTGTTCCACTTGTCAATAGGTGAAGGTGGAGCATCAGTGACCATCAGGGCTTCTGCAGTAGTTACCCATTCCCGAGTGGAAGTGGAATGACGTCGCGATGGATTTCATGACAGGGTTGCCGAGGTCTCCTCGAGGGAACGATGTGGTTTGGGTTTTCATTGACAGGCTCATGAAGGTTGCTCACTTCTTGCTGATCAAGGAGACCTTTAGTGTTGATGAGATGGGGCGGTTGTACATCTGAGAGATTGTACGACTACATGGAGTTACACACTCCATCGTTTCAGATAGGGATGCTCATTTTACTTCTTGGGTCTAGTAGGGGCTTCAGAAGGCTTTGGGTATACAGGTACTTTTGAGTATGGCTTACCATCCCCAGACAGATGGCCAGCCTGAGCATATGATTCAGGTGCTTGAGGATATTCTCCGAGCATGTATTCTAGATTTTAGAGGTTCTTGGGAGAATCATCTACCTCTTGTTAAGTTTTCCTACAATAATATTTTTCAAGAAACTATTCAGATGGCACCTTATAAGGCTTTGTACAGTAGGCCATGCCGATCACATTTATGTTGGTTGGAGGTAGGAGAGGCAGCTTTGCTGGGACCTCGTCTTGTTCAGGAGACCACAGAGTAGATAGAGTTTATTCGAAAGAGGATGGATACTGCATAGTCTCATTAGAAGTCTTATGCTGATCAGCAGAGACGACCTCTAGAGTTTGAGGTCGGGGATCAAGTTTTTCTACATGTCACACCAAGGTTGGGACACAAGAGGATTAGGAGGCAGGGTAAGCTTTCCCCAAGGTACGTTGGGCCATTTGAGGTATTGGAGAAAGTTGGGCCGGTTTCCTATCGGTTTCAGTTACCTCAAAGGTACCGGGCTATGCATGACTTTTTCCACGTTTCTCAGCTCTGATGTTACTTTTCAGACCCATCTCATGTTTTCCAACCCGGGGAAGTCGAGTTGGAGGTGGATGCATCTTTCTAGGAGCATCCTATCCAGATTTTCGATCGCAGTATGAAGGTTCTCCACGGACAGTTTGTTCCTATGGTATGGGTGTTATGGCAGCACTGGCAAGAATAGGATGAGACTTGGGAGAGGGAGATCGATGTATGATCACACTGGCCGGCACTGTTCGGGGTTTCTTCTTCTAAACCATGCTAGGGAAATTTGAGGATGAATTTCTTTAAGGGGGAAGTTTTTAAGAACCCGGATCTTCTTTTCAGGTATGTTTTCCCTTTTTCCAGATTTTTTGAGAAAATATGAGTTTTTTGAAATTTTTCAAGTACACGTCGTTTACTTTATAAGTATACATTATGTACTTCGTTTCCACAAAATTCCATGTGCTAGCCATGTCATGGACACACACATGGTCATGTGGGGTGACGTGGAGGCCACCTAAATCAGAGTACGGAAACAGTAAGTACATGTCATGTACTCCAAAATTACACGCCGTGTATTTTAGTTTTTTTGTTAAACGCATTAGGGTCACGTCTGACGGACAGAACCATCCTCTTTTAGGTCTCATTCATCCGAGAGAACCCGTATGGCCATAGATCTTTGATGAACCCCTGAGCCTCCGTCCATCCTCTAAATTTACCTCTGTCGGTTGTATTGGAATCACATCAGTGAGTTATCTCTTCTCCTAGAGCATCATTTTCCAATTTCTCCTCTTTCGTGAGTTATCGTGGGTTGAACGTTTTAGTATTTTTCTTAGATATATGGTGTTCTAAGAAGATTCGAGCTTCTAGGTTCAATTATATTGATCTCTCAACCCCAAGGTAGGTGTTTTTTACCTTTCTGTAGAAAGTCTTTGAGTTTTATGTGAAAATTTTCCCACTACCCATGAACGGGGTATTGTGTGTTTATCGTTTTAGCCCTATTATTTTCCTACTTTACTTGTATTCTTGAGTAGAGGTTATTGTTTGTGAATAGGGTAATTTTATATGCTTTGGATATATTTCCCATGCATTTTTTTCCTATTTATGACCGTTTGGTCTAGTTTTGCCTGTTAGGCTATTTCCAGTTGCCATGCCTGGTATTGTAGGATGGAGTGACTTTTGTTATGACATGATGTTATGTTGTTGACTTCTAGACAAGTAGTTCTTGAGGTATACTTTGGCCGTTATGTGATGCTATACTTGCTGATTTACACAGGGTCATGAGAACCTAGTGTAATAGAACATAGGGAGAATTGACGTTGAGGGATTCTCCAGAGTGTCTTTATAATTGTACGATGCAAGACCATAGGGTGAATTGACGTTGAGTGCTTCCCTAGAGTTTCTATAGACACTTGGCATGGGCCACAGGGGGAATTGACGTTGAGTGCTTCCCCATAGCGCCTTTAGTATGATACGCGACTATAGGGGGAATTGATGGTGAGTGCTTCCTCAGAGAGTCTATACTTTAGCTGAACCAGAGGGTCGAGACTATGTGTGCTTCCCAGAGGGTTTCTAGTGTCTATTAGGTAGGACCAGAGAGGATAGGTTGTGAGTACTTCCCATAGGGTTTCCTATTTTTGTTTACCAGCATTGATTAGTTATTTCTTCATATCTGAAACTGTGGATTGTTACCGTTGAGTGCTTTCTTATTTACTGCTTTCTGTACTTTTACCTTCCATATATTCACTGACTATTAGGCACAGATCTTGTGGTGGTTTCCTACTGGGATTCATCTCACACCATGTTTGGGCCATGCTTTTGGGCCCAAAAAGATTATACTGTTGTAGGTATAGATAAGGTAAAGCGCCCTTTTACTTCAGGTACTTGATATGCTGCGGAGCTGGAGAGAATGGGACCAATCTTTGGCTTGCAATACTGATGAGTTTATCTTCTTTATTTTGTAATTTGGATTAATAATGTATTCCTCATTGTGACTTTTTTGGCTGCTTCTCTATACATATATATATCATGCATCATTTATATATATGTATGCTCCAGTTGTTTCTTTATCTCAGTCTTCCACTGTTACCGTTGTTGGATGTTTACTGCTTCTGCTATTGTATATTTGTTTCTCTTCTGCTATCTTACTCTACCAATGAGGGCATAGTTTCCCCATTATCACACCCAAGGCCCTCGCTTCTAGTCAGAAGCCTTTGGAATTCAGGGAAATGCACTTGAGTCCATGTGACCAACCAGGTACGGGGCGCCTCTGGGTGGCTTCCGAAACCGGGATGTTACAATTTCAGTCTCTGAGTCTACCCACTGAGACTCCTCCACCTTCTGCATTAAGGAAGATAGAACTATCATCTAAAACAGACAGCTTCTGCAATCATCCACTCCCACATCCAAACTTAAGGCATCCAACTCCTCCATTTCCTTCAAGCATCAGTGGATTCCTGAACAACCTCTATTTGTGAATTTCTACTTAATTCATCGGCCACCATACTCTCCTTTCCTAAGGTGTAATAGATCTCAAAGTAATTGTCCTAGAGAAACTCCATCCACCTTCACTTCTGTAAGTTTAGGTCACACTGGGAGAAGATACACCACAAAATCTTGTGATGTGTGAAGACCACAAAGCACTCCTCAATGAGGTAATGTTGCCACAACTTCAGAATAGACATGAATATGGAAAGTTCCAGATCATGGGTGTCATAGGTGAATTCATGTGGAAATAACTACCTAGACCCGTAAGAGATTACTCCTCACTACTTCATTAGAAAAAAATATAAACCTAGACCAGAATCATTACAAAACACCTCGAGCGCTACCCCTTCCTCTGGAAACCTATAAACTGGGGCACTGACATGCTTCCCCTTCAGGTAGCTAAAAGATTCCTAAAACTTCTCACTCCACACAACCACCTAGTATTTTCTAGTCAACGCTGGAAATGGATCTAAAACTCGAGAGAAGCTAGGTACAAACCTCAATAATAGCCTACCATACCCAGGAAGTTGCGAACCTTTGCCACATTTTTGGGTACTACCCAAGAAAAAACCACCTCGACCATTGATGGGTCCACTGTTATCCCTTGATGAGGCTCTACATGTTCAAGTAAGTTCACCTCTTGCGTCGTGAACTTGTACTTGAAAAACTTTTCATAGATCTTGTGGTGTCAGAGGACCTCCAAGACAGGCCTCAAATTCTTGGTGTGCTCCTCCTATAACCTTGAATAGATCAAGATTTCATTAATGAGCACAAAAATGAACTAGTCCAAGAAATTGAAGAATATATAGTTCTTGAGCCCCGTGATCATGGATGGTGCATTCGTAATGCCGAAGGGCATGACTACGAACTCAAGGTGACCATACCTGCACCTAGAAGTAGTTTCCAGGATGTCACCTCCCCTTCACCCAAACTGGTGATATCCAAACCTCAAATAAAACTTAGAGAACCAACCTTCTACTTTTAAATGGTTAAAAAGATCATTTATCCTCAGAAGGGAGAAATGGTTCTTGATTGTTACCAGATTCAGTCTCTGATAGTCTATGCATAGCATGAGGCAACCATATTACTTATTTGTGAACAATACTGGAGCACCCCATGGCGACACACTCAACCATATAAAACCCTTATTCGTTAGGTTGTCAACATGAATTCCCATCTCCTGCAACTCAGAAAGTGCCTTCTAATAAGGCACCATTAAAATCATACGGGAACCGGGTTGCAAGTCTATTCTGAAATTAACATCACGTCGAGGGGGTAGATTCACAAACTCCTATAAGAAGACATCCAATAACTCTCTAATAACCCCTGTAACCGCCACCATCTCTACATCTGCCGATTCCACTAACAGCTCAGCTGACAAGGAGAGAAGAGGATCCACACAATGAATGCATGCCTGATAGCTCCGCTCACCAATGAAAACTATACAATGGTCATCCATATCTAAAAAAACAACTCTCCTCCCAAAGAATTCAATAATGGAATGTATATAAAATAACCATTCGATGCCTAGTATGACATTGTATAGATGTATTTGTAGAATGAAAATATCCCCATAGGCCTGATGCAGTTCCATCATCAGTCTGCATCCCTGGCACACACCAAACAGATTGGTTTGACCTCCAACTACCATACTTAACACCAGGGGAATGGGAAGCCTCTTGACATATAGTCCCAGAGCATGGGCTACACTAGATGAAAAAAATGATTTTGAGCCTCCTAAATCAAAAAACTGCAAGAAAGTGTGCCAAACAAATTGATTCTACCTCGAATGACCTCTAAACCCACAGGGACTGCTACCTCCGTGGAGTGCAACTTCCCACAGCCATATCCTCTACCCCTATGCTATCAATTTCCCCCCAAACATTTCCTAGTTGAGGTCCCTAAAGATAACCTTGTGTTTGGCCTCCCCCAGCACCATCTATCCTTGGTGGAGAAGGAGATCGCTACCCCTGCTGCTGGAAAGGCCTGACCATCAACTATTTCTGCTGAGGTGGGTGCTGAACCTACCCACCCCCACTGTACTGTACTTGAACTAGGAACTAGTTCTAAAGTTTTCCACATCCTCCAAAGAAAAATAATCTCATTCCTATACCCATGGAGAGAGAGTGAGGACTATGAGAATGGAATTGGAACTACTGAGGCCTACTCCCTCATGGCCAAAACTTTGAAGGCACAGATGTTGGAGACCTACCGCTACTGTTTTCCCCTTTGATGAACTGGGATGGATCCCCTCCCATGGTACACCTCCTAGAGAGTGCATCCTTTCCACTACCTTAACCTTCTTCTTAACCTCTATGTATGTCGGTAGAGTGAATGGAGTAATAACATACTGAAGAGAAGTTCAGAGTGCCTCCTCTAAGTGTTTAGCTCGTGAGTCCTCATCCGGAAATAGATCTAGTGTGAAGCATAGGAGATCCTTGAACTTGATCCTCAGTTCCCTTAACAACATACTCCTATGGTGTAGGGAGAGTATCTCCTGCCTCTTCTTGGACTTTATCATGGAAGGAAGGAATTCTGCCTAAAACTCCTTCTCAAAGTCATCCCAAGGAACATAAGTCTCGTTCTTCTCCCTGAGGTAAAGCATCCACCACTAACATGTTGATCCCATTGTTTGGATAACTACTAATGAAACCCAACACTCCCATGGATCCTAGATCAAGGTAAATCTGATTTATAGCTCCTCAAGCTAGCCATTCATCTCTGATTCTAAGATTCTACCTTCATACTTTCCTAGGGTCTGTCGCTGGAAAGAACAAAAGGTATTTTGCCACAAGTCATCTTCCTCCTCTCGATCATCCCTATACTGATCTACCAGGTCATCCTATTGGTTCTGAATTTCTCATACCACATGTGGGAGACATTTGGGTTCCATCACTGAAAAGGGTAAACAATGAACTCCTAATCCCAGGTAGTATGAAAATTTTATTTTAAATACATTTCAACTCATCATTTATTTTAAATTACCAAAACACCCAAGACACACAAGAACACAACTCATTAGGATTCATGTACCTTTCTTAGGGTCTCTAACCTGTAATCATTGTAGCCTCACTTGGTCATTTTGTAGGTTAGGATTCCTTGTATCGGATCACAGGGAGCCCTAAAATCCGGTTTCCTAAGTCGGTCTTCCCTGACGTATTTCAAGCACCAAGATTGCCTAAAGCCATTTTCCTACCATCCCATACAACCCTCACTATTCATAACTCTAAACTACATACTATACCTAAAACCATGCCTTTTATTCCATTTTTTCATGACTCTCCTTCTTGGAGATGAGGGAAGGGACAACAAGGTGCCACACCCTTCCTTCTTCATGTTGAAGGAGATATAATGACCCCTGAGTCCCACCTTAAATAGGCCCTGAGATGGTGACTAACAACAAGGGTATATAATCCCACAAAATATGGAATCCATTACCCTTTTTATTTAATAAGACCATAAGACAATATGGTAAACCCCAAGCAACCCCAAACACCAATAGTAAAAGTAAATCCAAAATCCATTCCCACATTCATGTTTAAAAGTAAAGTTGATACAAATTACAACTAAACTCCAACATAATGTACCAAAAGAATAGAAACTAAGAAGCAACAACAACTATCATAATGCCTAAGCTAGTAAAGTTTTTCATGGCCCTTAAAGTTCTCCTGGAAACTGGAAAATAATTTTAAAGGTGTAGGGTGAGTATACAAGTATACCAAGTAAGAAAACTAAAGCTACTCATGCACAAGTGGGGGGTACATACTAATGCCCCTATGAGGGAATAGTAGAACCTAAAAGAACCTACCAAGGAGTAATAATGAGCCCATCCTCAACAAGGAACACTCACCAAATGATGAAAGTAAAGTAAAGTACTAGTATAAGCACGTCAAAATTTGGGTACCCCACACCACATTCCCAATAGTTAACTGCTCATTCCTAACGGCTAATATCTTGGCGCTACAACTCTTCCAAAATGCAGTCCCACTAACACAACCTGCTCTCACACACCTAGGCCTCAAACCACTCACAAATCCCCACCCACAGAAACCTGGGCCTCAACCATGACTCTCTCCCGAAGACACTTGGGAGTCATCCCAAAGTCACTTGGGAAAACAATCATGGCTTGCAAACACTTAGGCCCCTCATCCACAACAAACCTTCCTGAAGGATCTTAGACTATGGTAAGACTCAATCCATTACAACCTAGCTGGATATGCTCAAACGATAAGAACCAAAAGAAGTTGTGAGGAAGAAAGTCAGTAACCAGCTATCCATCCTCCTACTGGAGTGTTGGGAAAGACACCCTCCCCCATGGAATGGGAGTGTTCGGCACATTGTGATCACCAAGGGTGGGGTTAATATAGAAATCAAAAGGAACTAAAATTTATACATATAAGTAACCAGACACTCAAACCAGCCTTAGGGTCCCCAAAATAAACAACTAGACCACCAGAACCACTTTTACTACTACCCCTATATGTATAATCACACAATATCCACTGCCAAAGCATAACCCAACCCCCTTTTCATTTAATCACTTGCTATTTATTTATTAATGGATTCACTTTAGTTTATTCTAGAACTACCAGGGGAAACTACCAAGCATAACATCTGCAACTACCTCATAAGGTGAGGATCCTGATTAACCAAACACACAACAACTAACCCACTTCGTTCTTCGATACTGCCAACTATCATTCTTCAAATTTATACCCCACAATCCTTCTCTCATAACCCAGTCATAAAACCCCACTACCGAAACATTTCCTAGATGTAGTCCCGCTGCATTAAAAGTTCATAACCACAACATAGCCCCTCTACCCAACGTCATTCTATGAACACAACACAAACAAATACAGTCATAATGCCTACAAGTCCATCCATTACATAATGAATCAGTCTCTCAAACTAGGATACAAACACACCCCATGTATCGCCCCAAACACAAAACCCACAACATTTACTATTTTAACCATATCCCTACTTCACACACATACCAAACCCTTCTCAATGAAACCACTCCCCTATCCACCCCTATACCCACAAACTAAACAAGGCTATAACCCCATAAAATGCACAACACATGACCACACCATAAATTCAAGGATATTCACATTTAGCTGATAGGGGTTCTTTAATTCCACTTTAAATAACTAGGGTTGTAGCACCCCAAACATTTTATGGTATGTTTCTCTTAAATACATTCTAGTTATAGCCTATATTTCATGAATCACTGAGCCTCTATGGAACAAAACATGGTTACTTATAGGAGATAGCCATAACCTAGCCATAAAACTTATATTTTTCAATTAAATAATTAATTTAATTAAATATTTAATTAATCATATTTAGAAAATTATTTTGAAAAATTGAATTCATTTTTGGATTCTACACGTCGAAAAATGGTTAGGGTGAATTTTTGGGATTTTTCTGAAATACTTAAATATTTGATGATAGTAAAATCTGATAATTTACGATAAATGCTAAATAAGGAATTTATTGAGTCGTTGATGATGATATGATGATATAACCCCAATTGGTTAAAATTCACATGAGTATGTTACTGTTCTTGGTCAGGGAATACTCAATATTGGTTTTCTTGAAATAAAATAATAAATTAATGATTATAATATTAAGAAAACTCCTCTCCCCTCCACTATATAAACCAACCCTCACCCCCTCTTCCTCCCACACCACTCAAGCTTCAAGCCTTGCCTAAATTATACCAAATACTCTCCCCAATCCCTCTACCCACATACAATACCTTTTGGTCTCACCAAAAGGCCAAAAACAAAGCCCTTAAGGAGATTCTCAAGGAGGAGTACTCAAGAGGTGAACCTTCCTTCTCTTTTCTTTCAATTTCTTTTATGAAGTTCCATTATTTTGTTATCCCTTATCACCTCCCCTCATCAAAATTCCATGATAATTCCATTACCTTACATGTATTGTATTTTCATCGTGCTAATGGAATGTTTCATCATAATCTCTCTTTTTCCCCTCCTTTTATACAATAAATGCAAACATCGTCTGAGATGTGTAAATTTATCACACTCAAGGAAGACGGGTTTTCAATTTGCATTACTATCTTCAATATTGGTCATGAAATATTTTCAATGGTTGAACTAGGTCATAATATATGTATCTTATCTTGATTAATTTTCTGAAATCTTTACACATTCATAATATGGAATAATAATACAAAACAAGTTTATTGTCCACAAAACCGCCAAGCCAAATCCAAGCATTTATTTTTAACGCATCAAATGATTCATACTCATGGTATATAAAAAGAATCATTATAAGACCATTTATATCTATTTAATGTCACTAATAAGTATATTAACAATTTATTATGTTTAACCACATTTCAAATGAACTTCCATTCATGAATACAAGTAAAAAAATCATGAAACCAAGTAAGAAAATGCTTCCAAAATAATAAAATTGAATCTCTTAAACCCATCAAAAAGAACATTAACGAACTCAATAAGGTTATACCATATCAATTAAATGTTTATTATGTTCTGGAATTATTAATTAATGAATCTAAATTTGATTATTAGGGTCGTTAAGAACAAACAAGAACACCTTTGAGCGTAAGGTAAGGGACCCTCTCTCTCACTTTTGTTCAAGAATCTCCCCTATGTTGTGCCCATTTATTTTTAATTCCTAATGATGGGGTATGATTTCTCACCTCACCCATACTGCCCTTGTGACATATAAATAATGGAATACCCCTTTACCTCTCATTAATCCCTCGCAATAACACTCGTTACCATGCCGAAATTTTTGTAAGGGGTTTCTCAACTCACTTTCATTTCTGTGATATTTTCATTGTTCACCACTTATTTCTTGTATGTGGTATATGTGTACTGCCATTTGATATATAATAAAATTATTCTCTTTATATTCATGTTATTAAATGATTTATTTTAGGGTTATTAAGTTTTGGTCATATGATTCGACCGATTACATTGTGGTAAGAGACTTTGTCTCAACTACTATTTTGTTGTGACTAACTTTGTATTGTACACCTAATAATACTTATGTGGTGTACCTACTGCCCATTTGAGATCACTTTTCATTTGAAATTATATTTATATTAAATATCCATAATCTCATATCATGGATATGTTTGTTGTCTAAATGATGTTATTCATTTATTCATTACATTTTACTAACTCCCTTTACTGATTTTATATGAAATGTGCATAATTTGTGTGAAATATTAATGTTTTAATATTAAGTATAATTTTTGAGCATTTTTAGAAGTAGTCCAATTGAGTCAGTTTAATGTTTTAATAATAAATATCACTATACTGATCCAAATTATGTGGTTATTGTTTTGTAGGATTCTAATTTCAATATAAAACATTTCATTAGAAGGTACCATGAGCCAATTCTGCCATTTGAAGGGTCATATGGTCCTCACAAACAAGACCAAACAATCTGTGAACAAACTGGACCAGCCTTGAAGATTGATTTACTGGGATCAATACAGATGTCCAAAAACATTAAATCTCCACCATAATTTTGGGGACACTACATGTCATCTTGGATAAAAATTTCAAGGCCCAAATCTAAGTACAAGGGGCCCAAATAAAGCTTTGAAGTCTATCCCACCATTCTGGCCGAGAATTAAAATCAGTATAGTATTCATGACATATCTCATGATGTAAGCATCAAATAGAGCTGCTATTTTTCAGTGTGAAAGAGGAGATATAGGTGGCAGACGTTTTTTAAGAAACCATTCGGATTTTAAAATTCAAAAACCCTTTCACATTATGAACTTCAAAAAGACTTGATTGAAATGGACAGTTTAACTTTGTTTAATCAACCAGCCATAAATTTGGATCATTAAGTACAAATTACTCCAAATTTTGAGAGTATTCAGAAAACATTATTGTCTACAACTTTTAAGAAGGAGATATTTGAAGATTCGGCTGTTTGAATAGCCAAATTGGCGATGAAAGTGGAGGGACAGATTGGGAATGCAAACAGTCCACTCCTTGGGCTATAAATACTCTCCCCTTCTCTCCTTGAGAGGGGTTGGCATTTCAGAAGAGAGGAGATCATATTGGCACGAAAAAATATTTTCCAAAGGCTTGGGAGGACCTTCCATACTCAATTTTTCACTTGAGAGACTTTTCCTCATCTCTTTGTTTTCACTTACTTTTGTGTTCTTCGTTTTTGTAATTTTGTAAGTCCTTTCTTTTGTAATTCTGTTTTAATGCAAGTTTCTTCTTCAATATCTCTTATTCTCCTCCACATTATGTATTTTAATGTTAATGTTCTTAAAATAGTTTAAATTCAGTTGAATCTCCTTCCCTTATTTTTCTTCCTCATTCAATCAAAAATCTGTTTTTAATTATCATCATTGTTCGTGTGTGTGTGTGTTCGACGTACCACTCTTTTCTAATCCCTTTCTTTTTCTTCTATTCTTAATTTATCATCATAATTTTTATAACCATAATATTAAGCACCCAAATGGATGAGTAAATATCTCATTGGGGTGAGTCAAAATTTTGGGATGTTAAGTGATTGATAGTATTTGCTCGATGAGTATTCGTTAATTTAACATTGTGTATGTTGGATTTAATATGTAATGGATTAATGACATCTTTTGTTTAGAATGTGGTTTAAATGGATTATTGGAACCATAAATACACTACCATAAACAAGTACTAATTGATTTTATAATCCTAGTTAAGTTAAGGCTTAGATTAAAGCTTTAACACTTAGGAATTCTAATCGATGTCAACTTGTGAAGTGGGTGTTAATTTAAATGAAATATAAAGCAAATCTCAAGGATATCACAAGATTAAATCCCTAATAATAAACTAACCCCAATATTTATCAAATTGTTAAATTAAACATCATCCATTAGTCATTTCAATTAAGCTCTGCAATCAAACCCCCCAATCAGAATACAATCAACTAAAAACAAACGACTATTTCAAAGTATCATCGCCGAGGATTCGACCCGAGTGCTGCTATACACATTAGTAGAGCACGGGAACTTTGACCGGTAGATAGGTGAAAATCGGCCGCACATTTCAAATGGCATCATTGCCAGGTATGGTGCTTTAATTAGTCATTAGTTTCTGGTTATTGTCAAAAAAACCAAAAAAAAAATTTAAAAAAAAAATTGAAAAAAAACATAAGAAAAACCCGTCTTCCTTTTAAAAATCATAAAATGAAAAAAAACACAAAGGCAAACCCGTCTTCCTCATCCTTTCTAAATCTCTTTGAATGCCCCTTAGCCTCCCAAACAATCCCTCGGATTTGTTTGACCCTAAAATTGATAGAACTCTTCGTCGACTTAGGAGGACCATTAGGGATAACCAAATCACCCAAGAACCGATCATTGCCCTACCAATTGAATTCGATATGGCCAATCCTATGGAACAAACATTGAAAGAACTTGCTGCCCCTAATATGAATTATCAACCCCTTGGTATTCAATATCCAAACATAGAGACTGACTTCAAACTCAAATCGGGTTTGATTCATCTTCTACCTCATTTCCATGGGCTAGCCGGTGAGGATCCACATCTCCACCTTAAAGAGTTCCAAGTGGTGTGCTCTACCATGAAGCCTCAAGGGGTTTCTGAAGAACAAATCAAACTTTGAGCATTCCCTTTCTCCCTAGCCGACACTGCTAAGTCATGGATCTACTACCTCCCTCCTGGTTCCATAACTACATGGAATGACATGAAGCGTCTCTTTCTAGAAAAATTCTTTCCTGCTTCTCGTACCGCTTCTATCCGAAAGAAAATAAGTGGTATCCGTCAATTCCCAAATGAATCACTCCATGAGTACTGGGAGAGGTTCAAAAATCTTGTGGCAACCTGCCCACACCATCAAATCCCTGACCAACTCTTGATCCAATACTTCTATGAGGGGTTATTGGCTATGGAGAGAACCCTCATTGATGCCGCAAGTGGCGGTTCTCTTGTTGACAAAACTCCAGTAGCTGCAAGAGATCTCATAAGTAACATGGATGCAAACACACAACAATTCCATACTCGAGCACATGCTCAAGTAAAACAAGCCCATGATAATCAATCAATTGAGCCGAATAAAATGACCAATTGTATGAGTGAACTTACAGGTCTTGTGCGACAACTAGCTATGGATACCAAATCCCCAACCTCGTCTTCTCCGCAATCAAAATTTCCTGGACCTGTCAAAAACTGTGGAATCTGCAACTCTCCATCTCATCCAACTGACTCATGTACACAACTTCAAGAGGATCAATCTGATTCATCTGGACCAATGGAGCTCAATGTAGCATATGCTCAGCGGAACCCCAACCCTCAACAATCAGGTCAGTTTGTTAGAAACTTCATCCAACCTCACTCTGAGCCTTTCTCTTCTACCTTTAACCCAGGCTTAAGGTATGGTAATACCATCTCTCATCCCCCTCAATTCCCTCCTCAAAATCCAAACCAATTTCAATATAGTAAATGTGGTAGTAACTTCCATCAACCTTATCCTTTTGTTCCTCAACCTCAAAGGAAAAATCCTCCTCCTGGATTCCATTATCCTAGTGAGCCTTCCCAATTCCAAATCCAATACAATCGCTTTCCCAAGAACCAAAATCAAGGTAATACCAATCCGGGACAAGCCTCTTCTTCCAAGCAACCATGGGAAAGTGCAGTGGAAGATCTTGCCTCCTTCACCCGTTCTAGCCTTAAAAACATTGAAACTCAAATAGGTCAACTTGCATCCCACCTGAGCCAGCAACAACAATAAAATTCTTCCCAACTCCCAGCTCAACCATTACCCAACCCCAAGGGTAATGTAAGTGCAATTTCACTTAGATCAGGAAAGAACATTGCTATGCCTCAAGATAAGTCCTCTAGCCCTCCTTTGAATGTTGACCTAGAAAATGAAAAGAAAAAGAAAATTGAAAAGGAATCTAAATCCATTCCATCACCTCCTTCCATCCCACTTAAGAACCCAATTCCTTTTCCTCAAGATGTTTCTAAGACAAAGAATTCCTTTGAACCTGATCCTGAAATGCTCTACATGTTTAGATGAGTTGAAGTCAACATTCCCCTCTTATATGCCATAAAAAAATCCTAAGTATGCCAAGTTTCTTAAGGAATTGTGCACCCACAAGAGGAAACTTAGGACCTTTGAAAATGTTTCCAACCAGCATTCCATACCCATTAAGTGCAAAGATCCAGGGACCTTTACAGTCCCATGCCAAATTGGAAGTTCCAACTTTGATGATGCACTCATAGACCTAGGAGCCTCAATTAATGTCATGCCCAAATCCATATTCTCCAACCTTGGTCTAGGTCCCTTGCACCCAATGGGTGTTGTCATTCAGTTAGCCAATCGAAGCACAACCAGTCCTGAGGGAATAATTGAGGATTTCCTTGTTCGAGTAAATGATCTTATCTTCCCAGCTGATTTCTATGTCCTTGACATGGAAGGTAAGACGAACTCTTCTCGATCTCCCCTAATTCTTGGAAGACCATTCCTCATGACTGTGAGAACCAAAATTGATGTCCATTCAGGCATCTTATCCATGGAATTCGGTGACCAATTGGTCATGTTTGACATTTTCCAAGCCATGAAATACCCATCTAAGGATCAATCTGTATTCTCTATCCATGTTTCTGAAACTCCCTCTGAGAGTGTGTTGAATCCTAATCCATCATGTTCTTCCTATTCTACTAATAGAGGAGTTTGCGAATATTGCATCCTCATTAACCAAGTGATTAATGGTGAAATTGATGTTGACATTACAAATGAAAACTCCATTGATCTAAAGGATCTTGAAAACTCTTTGGAATCTCATCTCACCTCTGACCTCCAATGCTCCAACATGGATGGTAATGAGGAAAATGAACTAGAATGCTCATTTGTTGATTCAGATCATATTATCCCACATTCATCCTTTCATATCCATGATTCTGAAAATTTTGTTATATGTGAAGTGAACCTTGAACCAATGTGTTTATATTGTCCTGATGGTAGTGATGTTTGTGATATTTGTACCCTAATTAATAAAGTGATCACTGGTGAGGTTGAAATTGACCATTCTTTGGCAAACAACATTGAAATAAAGGATATTGAAAAATTTATTCATTCATATGACTCCACTGATCCTCATTACTCTACATTAGTAAGTGATGAAATAAATGAGTCAAAAACAATTGGGATCTCATACTCTGCTTTTGTGTTATCTGATCCTTACATAAATGAACCATCAGAATTGAGCCATCTTCCTGAATTTCTAAGAATAGAAAACCATCACTTTGTGGATAAAATCATTCCTCAGGTTCAAGATCAAAGTGAGGATATAAATATTCTCTTTCTAACCCCATTGAATTTCAAGCACACCAACAAGGATGGGAAGAAATTATCCAATGAATCATCAGGCCTCCCAAAGAAAAAGTTTTTCTGGAAGCACACTGGAGTTGAGAAAATACGATGGCCACCGTTAGACTATGGGTAGTCCACTGCAATTTTCCAGTTGTAGACAAATAAATGCAGTGCTTCTTGGGAGGCAACCCATGTTTTCTTTTACTTTTGTGAAATTTCATTTTCTTTTTAGTTTTTCATTATATGAATAATGAATTTCCTTTTTCAGGTAACATCCCACAATCTTGGATCAACCTCGACTTCCACCGAATCCCAAAATTATCTAGCCGACCTACCACTGGATGGAGAAGGCGACCCGCCAAATCCAAACCAGGGGGCACCTCTTTACCTTTAACTCTCTCTCTATCTCTTCATCTCTCTACCTCTTTCTTCTTCTTCTTCTTCTCTCCTTCATTTTTTTACCACTTTTTTTTCAACCCTTTTTTTCTCTTTCTCTCTTGTGAGGGTGTGTATTTTAAAAAAAACCTTAAAAACTAAAAATAAACTTAAAAACTAAAAAAAAACCAAAAAACTCAATCACTTAAAAAAAGAGTCACTCTTACTCACCATCGAGTTTTGAAATTTTGTCCAACCATTTTGGGGAGTTAACAGACATGTTTTCATCTCAAAAATTTTGTATTTTCATCATGAATTAGGATAAATAATTTTGTGTCAAAATTAACAAATTTTGAATGCTCAATTTTTGGATTTGGAAAATGATTTACCCCTACCGTGAGGAACATCATTAGCTTTCATGCCCAGGTCACCTATGACCATCTTTTCAAAATGTGTGTTTTTCACCCCCATTTGTGAGTCTTGAGTTTTTGGACCTTCGAGCTGAATTTCCTGCCTTAGTGTGCATTAATATGATAGAGGCATTTTCTGAACCACATGAAAATCACAATATCCAAATAGCCTCCCATTTCCCTTACATTAATCCTCCTTTTGAAATCCCCTTTGAGCCTATGAAAACCTTTTATTTGATAGCCACATTACAAGCCCAATACCTTATCCCACCCAATATCAACATGGATTTTCATTGCATAAGTTTTTGAAATTTAAGTGTGGGGGGGGAATGGATTTCATTTTTGGGTATCATTTCCTTAATTTCTGGTGTGTTATCATATGCTTGAGGGCAAGCATCTATTTTAGTATTGGGGGAGGTTATCATTCAGTGGGATTTGGGAATGTATTGTACAAATGATATTGAGAAGTGTTAAAAAAAATTAAAAACAAATCAAAAAAAATGAAAAAATGGGTTGTGTCTTGGGTAGGTTAAAAATCACTCTTCCTCGACCTTTGATCTTGTTATAAATATTACAATTAGTGTCATTAGAAGATCAAACATGGGTTGGGATATGAGTGTGATATCTGTTTCAAGGTCAACTTTCGAAAAAACAAAGAAAAAAAAAAGAACACTTGCATTATATTCTTATATCATTGGGAGAAGTTTTGTGTATTGTAAATATTCCATCATCTCATTACCTTAATATTTTATTCCACTATTGTGTCTTTCTTCACACAATCATTCCCTTGTAAATATGTGTTTTCATTTCCTTCCATGTTTTATTTCAAAAAAATGTGCATTGCTTTTTCTATGTTTGTATTTTAACCCACTTCTTAGCTCTCTTGGACATTATATTCCTACCATCCCATAGCCACAGAAAAACCCCTTAAAAAGACCTCTTGATTCTTGTTCACTTTGGATAGGGATTGTAAGCTGAGAGCTCTTTTCAAAATCTAAGATTTTCACTTTTGGTTGGTGAATCAGTGATGCTCCATAAATTAATTTTATCATCTTGAGTGGAGTAAGTTTTGAGTGCCCATATTTTCTATTTCTAATTTTGAGCATGAAAAATGAATTATTTTTCGAACATTCTTTCTGTAACAATTTGTGGTGGAATTCAATATGGATGAGTGAAATGGTCTGAACCTCCCCAGATTGGTAAAAAAATAAAATTTTAATTTTTGTTGGTGAGTGAAAATGATTTTGTCATGTTTTTTATATTTGTTGCACATGAGGACATGCACAATCCTAAGTGTGGGGGAGTTTATTTTATTCATTTATTCATTACATTTTACTAACTTCCTTTACTTATTTTATATGAAATGTGCATAATTTGTGTGAAATATTAATGTTTTAATATTAAGTATAATTTTTGAGCATTTTTAGAAGTAGTCCAATTGAGTCAGTTTAATGTTTTAATAATAAATGTCACTATACTGATCCAAATTGTGTGGTTATTGTTTTTTAGGATTCTCCTTTCAATATAAAACATTTCATTAGAAGGTACCATGAGCCAATTCTTCCATTTGAGGGGTCATATGGTCCTCACAAACAAGACCAAACAATCTGTGAACAAACTGGACCAGCCTTGAATATTGATTTACTGGGCTCAATACAGAAGTCCAAAAACATTAACTCTCCACCATAATTAGGGGGACACTATATTTCATCTTGGATAAAAATTTCAAGGCCCAAATCCAAGTACAAGGGGCCCAAATAAAGCTTTGAATTCCAGCCCACCATTCTGGCCGAGAATTCAAATCAGTATAGTATTCATGACATATCTCATGATGTAAGAATCAAATAGAACATAGATTTTTCAGTGTGAAATAGGAGATATAGTAGGCCGACTTTGTTGAAGAAACCATTCAGATTTGAAGGAATATTCATATTCAAAAACCCTTTCACATTATGGACTTCAAAATGACTGGATTGAAATGTACAGTTTAACTTTGTTTAATAAAATGGCCATAACTTTTTATCCTTAAGTCCACATGACTCCAACTTTTGAGAGTCGTCGGCCAACATTATTGTCTACAACTTGGAAGAATGAGATATTGGAAGATTCGGATTTCTGAATAGCCAAATTGTCGATTCAAGTGGAGGGGCAGATTGGGAATGAAAACAGTCCACTCTTTGGGCTATAAATACTCTCCCCTTCTCTCCTTGAGAGGGGTTGGCATTTCAGAAGAGAGGAGATCATATTGGCACGACCAAAGATTTTAAAAAGGCTTTGGAGGACCTTCCATACTCAAGTTTTCACTTGAGAGACCTTTCCTCCTCTCTTTGTTTTCACTTACTTTTGTGTTCTTCATTTTTGTAATTTTGTAAGTCCTTTCTTTTGTAATTTTGTTTTAATGCAAGTTTATTCTTCAATATCTCTTATTCTCCTCCACCTTCTGTATTTTAATATTAATTTTCTTAAAATATTTTAAATTTAGTTTAATCTCCTTCCCTTATTTTTCTTCCTCATTCAATCAAAAATCTATTTTTAATTATCATCATTGTTCGTGTGTGTGTGTGTGTTCGACGTACCACTCTTTTCTAATCCCTTTATTTTTCTTCTATTCTTAATTTATCATCATAATTTTTATAACCAGAATACTAAACACCCAAATGGATGAGTAAATATCTCATTCGGGTGAGTCAAAATTTATGGATGTTAAGTGATTGAGAGTATTTGCTCGATGAGTATTCGTTAATTTAACATTGTCTATGTTGGACTTAATATGTCATGTATTAATGACATCTTTTGTTTAGCATGTGGTTTCCATGGATTATTGGAACCATAAATACACTACCATAAACAAGTAATAATTGATTTTAGAATCCTAGTTAATTTAAGTCTTGGATTAAAGCTTTAACACTTAGGAATTCTAATCGATGTCAACTTGTGAACTGGGTGTTAATTTAAATGAAATATAAAGAAAATCTCGAGGATATCACAAGCTTAACTCCCTAATAATAAACTCACCCCAATCTTTATCAACTTGTTAAACTAAACATCATCCATTAGTCATTTCAATTAAGCTCTGCAATCAAACCCCCCAATCAGAATACAATCAACTAAAAACAAATGACTATTTCAAAGTATCATCGCTGAGGATTTGACCCGAGTGCTGCTATACACATTAGCAGAGCACGGGAACTTTGACCGGTCGATAGGCGACAATTGGCCGCGCATTTCAAATGGCGCCGTTGTCGGGGATGGTGCTTTCAGTAGTAATTAGTTTCTGGTTATTGTCAAAAAAACCAAAAAAAAACAAATTTAAAAAAAATGAAAAAAAACACAAAGAAAAACCCGTCTTCCTCTTAAAAATCATAAACTGAAAAAAAAACACAAAGGAAAACCCGTCTTCCTCATCCTTTCTAAATCTCTCTGAATTCCCCGTAGCCTCCCAAACAATCCCTCGGATTTGTTTGACCCTGAAATTGATAGAACTCTTCGTCAACTTAGGAGGACCATTAGGGATAACCAAATCACCGAAGAACCAATCATTGCCCTACCAATTGAATTCGATATGGCCAATCCTAGGGAACAAACATTGAAAGAACTTGCTACCCCTGATATGAATTACAAACCCCTTGGTATTCAATATCCAAACATAGAGGCTGACTTAGAACTCAAATCGGGTTTGATTCATCTTCTACCTCATTTCCATGGGCTAGCCGGTGAGGATCCACATCTCCACCTTAAAGAGTTCCAAGTGGTGTGCTCTACCCTGAAGCCTCAAGGGGTTTCTGAAGAATAAATCAAACTTCGATAATTCCCTTTCTCCCTATCCGACACTGCTAATTTATGGCTCTACTACCTCCCTCTTGGTTCCATAACTACATGGAATGACATGAAGCGTCTCTTTCTAGAAAAATTATTTCCTGCTTCTCGTACCGCTTCCATCCGAAAGGAAATAAGTGGTATCCGTCAATTCCCAAATGAATCACTCCATGAGTACTGGGAGAGGTTCAAAAATATTGTGTCAACCTGCCCACACCATCAAATCCATGACCAACTCTTGATCCAATACTTATATGAGGGGTTATTGGCTACGGAGAGAACCCTCATTGATGCCACAAGTGGTGGTGCTCTTGTTGTCAAAACTCCAGCAGCTGCAAGAGATCTCATAAGTAACATGGCTGCAAACACACAACAATTCCATACTCAATAACATGCTCAAGTAAAACAAGCCCAAGATAATCAATCAATTGAGCCGAACAAAATGACCGAGTGGATGAGTGAACTTACAGGTCTTGTGCGACAAATAGCTATGGCTACCAAATCCCCAACCTCGTCTTCTCCGCAATCAATATTTCCTGGACCTGTCAAAAACTGTGGAATTTGAAACTCTCCATATCATCCAACTGACTCAAGTCCACAACATCAAGAGGATCAATCTGATTCATCTGGACTAATGGAGATCAATTTAGCATATGCTCAGTGGAACCCCAACCCTCAACAATTAGGTCAGTTTGTTAGAAACTTCACCCAACCTCACTCTGAGCCTTTCTCTTCTACCTTTAACCCAGGCTTGAGGTATGGTAATACCATCTCTCATCCCCATCAATTCCCTCCTCAAAATCCAAACCAATTTCAATATAGTCAAGGTGGTGGTAACTTCCATCAACTTTATCCTTTTGTTCCTCAACCTCAAAGGAAAAATCCTCCTCCTGGATTCCATTATCCTAGTGAGCCTTCCCAATTCCAAATCCAATACAATCGCTTTCTCAAGAACCAAAATCAAGGTAATCCCAATCTGGGACAAGCCTCTTATTCCAAGCAACCATGGGAAAGTGCAGTGGAAGATCTTGCCTCCTTCACCCGTTTTAGCCTTAAAAACATTGTAACTCAAATAGGTCAACTTGCATCCCACCTGAGCCAACAACAACAATCAAATTCTTCCCAACTCCCAACTCAACCATTACCCAACCCCAAGGGTAATGTAAGTGCAATTGCACTTAGATCTGGAAATCACATTGCTATGCCTCAAGATAAGTCCTCTATCCCTCCTTTGAATGTTGACCTAGAAAATGAAAATAAAAAGAAAATTAAAAAGGAATCTGAATCCATTCCATCACCTCCTTCCATCCCACTTAAGAACCCAATTCCTTTTCCTCAAGCTGTTTCTAAGACAAGGAAGTCCTTTGAACCTGATCCTGAAATGCTCGACATGTTTAGACATGTTGAAGTCAACATTCCCCTCTTAGATTCCATAAAAAAATTCCTAAGTATGCCAAGTTTCTTAAGGAATTGTGCACACACAAGAGGAAACTTAGGACCTTTGAAAATGTTTCCACCCAGCATTCCATACCCATTAAGTGCAAAGATCCAGGGACCTTTACAGTCCCATGACAAATTAGAAGTTCCAACTTTGATGATGCACTCATAGACCTAGCAGCCTCAATTAATGTCATGCCCAAATCCATATTCTCCAACCTTGGTCTAGGTCCCTTGCACCCAACGGGTGTTGTCATTCAGTTAGCCAATCGAAGCACAACCAATCCTGAGGGAATAATTGAGGATGTCCTTGTTCGAGTAAATGATCTTATCTTTCCAGCTGATTTCTATGTCCTTGACATGGAAGGTGAGATGAACTCTTCTCGTTCTCCCCTAATTCTTGGAAGACCATTCCTCATGACTGTGAGAACCAAAATTGATGTCCATTCAGGAATCTTATCCATGGAATTCAGTGACCAACTGGTCAAGTTTGACATTTTCCAAGCCATTTGATACCCATCTAAGGATCAATCTATATTCTCTATCCATGTTTCTGAAACTCCCTCTGAGGGTGTGTTGAATCCTAATCCATCATGTTCTTCCTGTTCTACTAATAGAGGAGTTTGTGAATATTGCATCCTCATTAACCAAGTGATTAATGGTGAAATTGATGTTGACATTACAAATGAAAACTCCATTGATCTAAAGGATCTTGAAAACTCTTTGGAATCTCATCTCACCTCTGACCTCAAATGCTCCAACATGGATGGTAATGAGGAAAATGAACTAGAATGCTCATTTGTTGATTCAGATAAGATTATCCCACATTCATCCTTTCATATCCATGATTCTGAAAATTCTGTTATATGTGAAGTGAACCTTGAACCAATGTGTTTATATTGTCCTGATGGTTTGTGATATTTTTACCCTAATTAATAAAGTGATCACTGGTGAGGTTGAAATTGACCATTCTTTGGCAAAAAACATTGAAATAAAGGATATTGAAAATTTTATTCAGTCATATGACTCCACTGATTCTCATTACTCTACATCGGTAAGTGATGAAATAAATGAGTCAAAAACAATTGGGATCTCATACTCTACTTTTGTGTTATCTGATCCTTACATAAATGAACCATCAGAATTGAGCCATCTTCCTAAATTTCCAATAATAGAAAACCATCACTTTGTGGATAAAATCATTCCTCAGGTTGAAGACCAAAGTGAGGATAGAAATATTCTATTTCTAACCCCATTGAATTTCAAGCACACTAACAAGGATGGGAAGAAATTATCCAATGAATTATCAGGCCTCCCAAAGAAAAAGTTTTTCTGGAAGCACACTGGAGTTGAGAAAATACGATGGCCACTGTTAGACTATGGGTAGTCCACTGCAATTGTCCAGCTGTAGACAAATAAATGCAGTGCTTCTTGGGAGGAAACCCATGTTTTCTTTTACTTTTGTGAAATTTCATTTTCTTTTTAGTTTTTCATTATATGAATAATGAATTTTCTTTTTCAGGTAACATCCCACAATCTTGGATCAACCTCGACTTCCACCGAATCCCCAAATTATCTAGCCGACCTACCACTGGATGGAGAAGGCGACCCGCCAAATTCAAACCAGGGGGCACCTCTTTACCTTTAACTCTCTCTCTATCTCTTCATCTCTCTATCTCTTCATCTCTCTACCTCTTTCTTCTTATTCTTCTTCTCTCCTTCATTTTTTTACCACTTTTTTTTCAACCCTTTTTTTTTCTCTTTCTCTCTTGTGAGGGTGTGTATTTTAAAAAAAACCTTAAAAACTAAAAAAAACCTTAAAAACTAAAAAAAACCAAGAAACACAATCACTTAAAAAAAAGAGTCACGCTTACTCACCATCGAGTTTTGAAATTTTGTCCAACCATTTTGGGGAGTTAACAGACATGTTTTCATCTCAAAAATTTTTTATTTTCATCATGAATTTGGATAAAGAATTTTGTGTCAAAATTAACAAATTTTGAATGCTCAATTTTTGGATTTGGAAAATGATTTACCCCTACCGTGAGGAACATCATTAGCTTTCATGACCAGGTCACCTATGACCATCTTTTAAAAATGTGTGTTTTTCACCCCCATTTGTGAGTCTTGAGTTTGTGGACCTTCAAGTTGAATTTCCTACCTTAGTGTGCATTAATATGATAGAGGCATTTTCTGAACCACATGAAAATCACAATAGACAAATATCCTCCCATTTCCCTTACATTAATCCTCCTTGTGAAATCCCCTTCGAGCCTATGAAAACCTTTTCTTTGATAGCCACATTACCAGCCCAATGCCTTATCCCACCCAATATCAACATAGATTTTCATTGCATAAGTTTTTGAAATTTAAGTGTGGGGGGGGGAATGGATTTCATTTTTGGGTATCATTGCCTTACTTTCTGGTGTGTTATCATATTATTTAGGGCAAGCATACATTTTAGTATGGGGGGGAGGTTATCATTCAGTGGGATTTGGGAATGTATTGTACAAATGATATTGAAAAGTGTTCAAAAAAAATCAAAAAATTCAAAATTCAAAAAAAAATCAAAAAAAATGAAAAAATTGGTTGTGTCTTCGGTAGGTCAAAAATCACTCTTCCTCAACCTTTGATCTTGTTATAACTATTACAATTAGTGTCGTGATGAGATCAAACATGGGTTGGGATATGAGTGTGAGATCTGTTTCAAGGTCAACTTTCGAAAAAACAAAGAAAAAAAAAAGAAAAAAAAAGAACATTTGCATTATATTCTTATATCATTAGGAGAAGTTTTGTGTCTTGTAAATATTCCATCATCTCATTAACTTCATATTTTATTCCTCTATTGTGTCTTTTTTCACACAATCATTCCCTTGTAAATATGTGTTTTCATTTCCTTCCATGTTTTATTTCAAAAAAATGTGCATTGCTTTTTCTATGTTTGTATTTTAACCCTCTTCTTCGCTCTCTTGGACATTATATTCCTACCATCCCATAGCCACAGAAAAACCCCTTAAAAAGACCTCTTGATTCTTGTTCACTTTGGATAGGGATTGTAAGCTGAGAGCTCTTTTCAAAATCTAATATTTTCACTTTTGGTTGGTGAATCATTGAAGCTCCATAAATTAATTTTATCATCTTGAGTGGTGTAAGTTTTGAGTGCCCACATTTTCTATTTCTAATTTTGATCATGAAAAATGAATTGTTTTTGGAACATTATTTCTGTGAAAATTTGTTGTGGAATTCAATATGGATTAGTGAAATGGTCTGAACCTCCCTTGATTGGTAAAAAAATAAAATTTTAATTTTTGTTGGTGAGTGAAAATGATTTTTTCATGTTTTTTATATTTGTTGCACATGAGGACATGCACAATCCTAAGTGTGGGGGAGTTGATGTTATTCATTTATTCATTACATTTTACTAACTCCCTTTACTGATTTTATATGAAATGTGCATAATTTGTGTGAAATATTAATGTTTTAATATTAAGTATAATTTTTGAGCATTTTTAGAAGTAGTCCAATTGAGTCAGTTTAATTTTTTAATAATAAATGTCACTATACTGATACAAATTGTGTGGTTATTGTTTTTTAGGATTCTCCTTTAAATATAAAACATTTCATTAGAAGGTACCATGAGCCAATTCAGCCATTTGAAGGGTCATATGGTCCTCACAAACAAGACCAAACAATCTGTGAACAAACTGGACCAGCCTTGAAGATTGATTTACTGGGCTCAATACAGAAGTAAAAAAATATTAAATCTCCACCATAATTCGGGGGACACTAAATGTCATCTTGTATAAAAATTTCAAGGCCCAAATCCAAGTACAAGAGGACCAAATAAAGCTTTGAATTCCAGCCCACCATTCTCGCCTAGAATTAAAATCAGTATAGTATGAATGACATATCTCATTATGTAAGCATCAAATCGAGCTGAGATTTTTCAGTGTGAAATAGGAGATATAGACGGACGACTTTTTTGAAGAAACTATTCGGATTTGAAGGAATATTCATATTCAAAAACCCTTTCACATTATGGACTTCAAAAAGACTGGATTGAAATGGACAGTTTAACTCTTTTTAATCAACCGGCCATAACTTTTGATCCTTAAGTATAAATGACTCCAAATTTTGAGAGTAGTAGGAAAACATTATTGTATAAAACTTTGAAGAATGAGATAGTTGAATATTCGGCTGTCTGAATATCCAAATTGTAGATGCAAGTGGAGGGACAGATTGGGAATGCAAACAGTCCACTCCTTGGGCTATAAATACTCTCCCCTTATCTCCTTGAAAGGGGTTGGCATTTCAGAAGAGAGGAGATCATATTGAAACGACCAAAGATTTTACAAAGACTTGGGAGGACCTGCCATACTCAAGTTTTCACTTGAGAGACCTTTCCTCCTCTCTTTGTTTTCACTTACTTTTGTGTTCTTCGTTTTTGTAATTTTGTAAGTCCTTTCTTTTGTAATTCTATTTTAATGCAAGTTTCTTCTTCAATATCTCTTATTCTCCTCCACCTTCTATATTTTAATATTAATGTTCTTAAAATAGTTTAAATTCAGTTGAATCTCCTTCCCTTATTTTTCTTCCTCATTCAATCAAAAATCTGTTTTTAATTATCATCATTGTCCGTGTGTGTGTGTGTTCGACGTACCACTCTTTTCTAATCCCTTTCTTTTTATTCTATTATTAATTTATCATCATAATTTTTATAACCAGAATATTAAACACCCCAATGGATGAGTAAATATCTCATTGGGTTGAGTCAAAATTTAGGGATGTTAAGTGATTGAGAGTATTTGCTCGATGAGTATTCGTTAATTTAACATTGTGTATGTTGGACTTAATATGTCATGGATTAATGACATCTTTTGTTTATAATGTGGTTTCCATGGATTATTGGAACCATAAATACACTACCATAAACAAGTACTAATTGATTTTAGAATCCTAGTTAAGTTAAGGCTTGGATTAAAGCTTTAACACTTCGGAATTCTAATCGATGTCAACTTGTGAAGTGGGTGTTAATTTAAATGAAATATAAAGCAAATCTCAAGGATATCACAAGCTTAAATCCCTAATAATAAACTCACCCCAATATTTATCAACTTGTTAAATTAAACATCATCCATTAGTCATTTAAATTAAGCTCTGCAATCAAACCCCCCAATCAGAATACAATCAACTAAAAACAAACGACTATTTCAAAGTATCATCGTCGAGGATTCGACCCAAGTGCTACTATACACATTAGCAGAGCACCGGAACTTTGACCAGTTGATAGGAAACAATCGGAAACGCGTTTCACTAAACCGTATACCATTTTACATACGGTGTTTATTTGAAAAGTTATTTTAATTATGGAAATATTGATGAATCTGTATACTCTACTCTATATAGATATTGAAAAGGCAGATTGATCATGTATTGAATCAATGTATAAAGAATTATTTGGATATGCAGTGCCATTTGGGGCCCGCTATAGCCCCTCGATGCATCGGTAGGTCCTGTGAGACAAATCAGTTGGGGACAAACCCTGCGAGTTTGTTTCCAAAAATCAGACGGGTTTCTACCCATAGAACTAAACTCTTTTTATGGTATTATGGTTTCATGTTCCAGATACATGATGTCCAAATAATAATCATTTTCTTTATTCATTATCAGTTATTACTATCCATGAGGTTTTCACTATGACAAAATCTATGGATGCAGTTTCATTCTCAGTTTATTAATGGCGTGAGTTTTTCATCTATTCACCATGCCATATTGATTATATTAGATTGATTATGATTAACTTATTATTGTATTCATGATTCCACTATTTTTAACCCTTATTAATCATTTGATCTCACACCTTTCATTGTTAACTTTCAACAGGTGACAAAGAGGAGATCATTTATTGAGTTCTTGTGGATGCAGCTTTTAGTTTTCATTATGTATTGTATTTTGTAAACTTTTCCAATGTAATTTGAGTAACATATATGTATCCAGTTTCTTTAATACTACTAAACTGATCATTCTTTTGGGATTTTCATTCCTTCTAACCATGTCAAAATAACAATTAGTGCACCGGCTCCAGTCTAGAGGGTCCAGGTCATTACAGTTGGTATCAGAGGAAGTTTAGTAGCAAACTTGGAAACTAGATTAGAAAATGTAGATTATGAACAAATCCCTAAGGTATTATTTGAGGATGAACATACAATAACGTCCTGTAATTTTGGTCATGAATAGATTATGTTAATATTTCTAGCAAATACATCCATGTCCGGATATGATCAGGTAGAGGTGGCTCTGGCACAGATGTACCTAGGAGTGAAAGCTCCGACAAGGAGTTTCGGGCTTGACCCGGTGTCACGAACCGGATCTGGTCGCCACCATTAACGGCACCAAACCCGGCCCGTGGCAAGGACCGAAGGTCGTTCCCTATCCCCACGGGCTGGCACAAGTGCCCGGGTATCAAACAAATCTGGTTTGGGAACGATTTACCCGAGTATGACAGCATAAATCATAAAAAAACAATCAATTATTAAAATCTGAAATTTTAATGCTAAACAATTCTTAACAAAACCAGATCTGAATAAATAAGTTTAAAGACACTACAAGTGGTCTAAAAACAAATAATTACAACATAATGACATCCCCATGGACTCCACATGACAAGGGGATCATCACCCGCAAGCCGTCCCCGCAACTCCGCCCCAATGATGGGGACTAACATCCCGAACCGCCATCACCCTTAGCCTTCCCTTTACCTGAGTCAAGCATGAGCAGGTCTACTTACACCCAAGGGGTGTAAGTAGGGTGTGAGCCTAAGCCCAATAGGATACCACCAGTTGATTCCAAAGAGTATGCAATACAATGTGAACAAAACAAGCAATTTTAATACACAAGGTGAAACAGTGTTAAAATTCAAAGAAATGAAACATTCAAATGAAAACAGTTTTCAATCTGAGAATTTCAGAAAGTTAGCACATTAAATAGACATGTGAGCTACTGTAATGTAATTCCAAAAACAACCCACAACAAGGGTAAATACCACAAATTCTATGAGCATCAAAATCAGGAACACCCCTAAGCACTAGGTTGTCTCGGGCCCTATGTACCTCGTACCTCGGTGTAGAGTAACCATAGAAAAATCCGTTCTCGTGCACGAGCCACTAGTAGGGAACATACCCATAACCTAGTGGTCCCCAATCATCATCCAAATAGTTTAGTTAGAGTTGTCTTTATCCATATGCTAAGTGGAACAGGGACAAAACCCATCCGATCCACTAGCCGTACTAGTACAAATCTGCCCCACCTAAGTACCCGGGCTTCCCCTTTTTGTGCTCAAACAATTTCAGCAAAAAACACACATACTTTTTCATATAAAATATCACTACTGGTCACAAACAAATTTTACAGTAGCTACACACATTTTATACCATTTAAAATACACAATAAAATAATTTTATTTCCAATAAAACAACTACTCAAAACATCACATTGTTTTTCACCCAAAGCTCTTTAAGATATCCACCTTTCACACTATGATAACACTTGTAAGTTATTAAAACAAAATTTCAGTTCAAAACCATTTAATGAAACCAAAAATTCAGTTATGGGGCATCCCAAAATAGACCAATAAAAGATTTGAATGGAAACCCCTCAATTTCACCAAAAATTGGAACATAAAATTCATTTGCATTATAAATGCAACTAAAACCAATTTTTACAGAAACATTCAAGTGAAGTAAACATTAGAGTACCATGAAAACAGCAAGCTAATTCACAAAAATTGCACACACAATGGAATCACCTACCAAATTAACAAAACCCCTTGAATATCCGTGCGAAATCAAATCTCACCCCCTCCGCACCAAGAGAGAACTAGATCAAACTTGAAGTATCTTGAAGTAATCACTCCAAAACTCTAGTATCTCTTCAAATCTGGACGATTTGAGGAACCCTATGAAGATCGGCACAACATCGTGATTCTACAGAGCTCCAAATGGGTGGGAGAGAGTTCAGACGCGCGGCTGGGTTACTTGGGCTTGAGTGAGACTTGGAATCACCGAAAAAGCCCAAATATTGAATAAGTTATAACAAAATCAAATTTTATTTTTAAAACAGGAATTGGGCTTTCGGGCAGGCCCAACCCCTTAGACAAAAACCCAAATAAACCCTGGTTATGGATTTCTAAAAGCTCCAAATTACCTTGGTGGTGTTAATAGGTTAGGGTAGTTCAATTAGGAATTTGAATGGATGAAAAATATTGAAAAATGAAAAAGTTATAAAAGATACAAAATTTATTTTTTAATCTGGAATTGGGCTCACGGCTTGGCCCAATTCAAGAATACTCATCTATTCCTCCCTAAAACCTAGGGAAACCCCCAAAACAAAGAAAGGATGTAAATTAAATGAAAAATACCTTTAAAATATGTCTTGTATGTGACAATTCTCCCCACCATGAAGGAATTTCCGCCCCGGAAAGTCAACATGAATCTCGGTTGGAAAATAAGAATGGGTACTCTTCCTTGACCCATGACTTTCGCTCCCATGTCTCATGTGTATCATTCCCATGCTGCCATAAAACCCGGACTAAAGGAATAGACTTTCCTCTAAGTATCTTCTCCTGGGAGTCCACTATTTTCACCGGCCTCTCAATGATAGACAAGTCAGGCTCTATCTGTAGTTCTTCCCAACTCAACACCTGGGATGGATCTGGATTGTATTTCTTCAACTGGGAGACATGGAAGACATCATGGATAGATGTCAACTGAGAAGGTAAGGCCAACCTGTATGCCACCTTACCAATACGCTCGGTGATCTCAAAGGTTCCGACATACCGTGGCATCAGCTTACCTTGCTTCCCCAATCGACGATGGGCCAGACGAGGGGCCACTTTTAAGAATACCCTGTCACCCACAGAAAACTCTAGGTCTCGACGCCTCCGGTCAGCATAAGATTTATGACGACTCTGAGCTGTCAATAAGTGATGCCTGATCGACTTGACCTTCTCAGAAGTCTCCTGGACAAGGCTCGGCCCCAACAGTGAAGTCTCTCCTACCTCATCCCAACATAGGGGGGACCGACAAGTCCGACCATAGAGCGCCTCAAAAGGGGCCATTCGAATCGTGGATTGGTAACTATTATTATAAGCAAACTCTACCAATCCCAAATGGCTATCCCAAGAACCTCCAAGGTCCAGGACACATGCACGAAGCATGTCCTCCAATATCTGATTCGCCCGCTCTGTCTGACCATTCGTCTGTGGGTGGTATGTTGTGCTCATCTTAATTTGAGACCCCAAGGACTTCTGAAGGCCTTCCCAAAATCGAGAATTGAAGTGGGGGTCTCTATCCGAGACAACAGCTGATGGTACACCATGGAGTCTCACCACTTCTTGAAGATACAAATGGCCCAACTCATCTACTTTAGTTGTATCTTTAATCGGAATGAAGTGGGCTGATTTGGTCAGATGATCAATCACCACCCAAATAGCATTCTTACCCCGAGGTGTACGAGGTAACCCAACAATGAAGTCCATGGAAACCTCTTCCCACTTCCAGGTAGGAATGGGTAGTGGTTGGAGCAAACCGGATGGCCTTTGGTGCTCTGCTTTCACCTACTGACATGTGTAGCATCTCGAAACAAAGTCTGCTATGTCTCGTCTCATACCAGGCCACCAAAACTGCCGACGAACATCATAATACATCTTAGTGGCACCCGGATGGACATCCCACTGAGACTGGTGGCTATCTTTCATCACCACCTTCCGCAGAGATAATGGCACTACTGAACGGCCCTTGAAGCACAAGATGCCCTCAGGAGATGACGACCAATCAGAGGATGTCTCCCCACCATGAAGGAACTGCTTAGACCGCTGACAAAGATCATCATTGGGCTGTTCCTGCTGAATCAACTCTAATAGAGGAGGAGTCAACTGGACACTTTCCAAGAATTCCCCTCCACTGTATTCCCTGGCCTCCACATGCATCTGAGAAAAGAGACCCATCAATGCCCACTCATCACTAGACTTCCTCAAATCCAGCACTGGAACTCTTCTGCTCAAAGCGTCGGCCACTACATTACCCTTGCCTGGGGTATAGACAATGTCAAATTCAAACCCCTGCAAGTACTCGATCCAGCGACGTTGCCTCAAGTTGAGGTCCTTCTGCGAGAAGATATAAGCCAAGCTTTTGTGATCAGAGTATACCACAAACTTCTCCCCAAAGAGGTAGTGACGCCAAGTCTTCAAAGCATGCATCACCGCTGCCAACTCCAAGTCATGGGTTGGGTAGTTCTTTTCATGTGGTCGAAGTTGGCGAGAGCCATACGTGACCACATGATCATCTTGCATAAGCACGCACCCAAGACCCATACCTGAAGCATCATAATAGACCACATATCCCTTTCCAGCCTCTGGCAAAATCAGCACAGGGGCGGTAGTCAGTCGCCTCTTCATCTCCTCGAACGATGCCTGACATTCTGGACCCCATACAAACTTCACCCCTTTCCGGTTGAGGGAAGTCATCGGTGAAGCAAGCCGAGAGAAATCCCGAACGAATCGCCTGTAATAACCGGCCAAGCCAAGAAAACTCCTGATCTCGAACACATTCTTCGGTTTCTCCCATGACATGACTGCACTAATTTTCTCAGGGTCCACTAAAACTCCATGCTCTAAGATCACATGCCCCAGAAATCTCACTTCTCTGATCCAGAAAGTGCACTTTGACAACTTTGCATAGAGGCGGTGATCTCGTAATGTACCCAAAACGATCCTCAAGTGGTGTTCGTGTTCCTCCTCAGAGAAAGAGTATACCAGAATGTCATCCACGAACACCACAACAAAGGAATCGAGATACTGATGGAACACCCTATTCATTACTACCATAAATACCGCTGGAGCATTGGTCAATCCGAAGGGCATGACCAAATACTCAAAGTGGTCGTACCTGCTTCGGAAGGCTGTCTTGGGGATATCTGAATCCTTCACCCTGAGTTGATGATACCCTGAACGCAGGTCTATCTTTGAGAACCACTTTTCCCCCCTTCAACTGATCAAACAAATCATCTATTCTGGGCAAAGGGTATTTGTTTTTAATTGTTACCTTATTCAGCTTCCAGTAGTCAATGCACAACCGGAGGGATCCATCAGCCTTTTTTGCAAACAACACAGGAGCGGCCCAAGGAGAGACGCTCGGGCGAATGAATCCTTTGGATTCTAAGTCATCCAGTTTTATCTTTAATTCCCTCAACTCGGTGGGGGCCATGCGATAAGAGGGAAGAGATATCGGCTGTGTTCCCGGCGCCAGATCAATCGAAAACTCCACATCCCGCTCTGGGGGCAAACCAGAAAAATCATCAGGGAATACCTCGGGAAACTCATTCACTATATGAGGTAGTGCACCTTCAGGGGAAATACCATCCTCTAGAAGAATCGAAGATAACTGGAAGATAACACTTCCCAACTCTGGGAGTGGAGGCCCTGCGCGACTTGATCGTGGATCCCATTCTCCATGAAAAACCTGACGACTCCCATCAGGTGATGTGAAACTCACCCGCCGTCTGTAGCAATCGATGTGTGCCTGGAAGTTTACTAGACAATCCATCCCGAGTATAACATCAAAAAGGTTCATATCTAAGACCAAGAGGTCCCACTCCATATCGACCCCTGACACAGAAAGTGCACACGAGGGGCACCTCAGGCCCTGCTCCTTCTTCTTTCCCAATGGTGTCACCAACTCCATCGCAAAAGACATCAACTCAGTTGGAAAATTCAGCATGTCCACAAAATGTCCAGAAATGAATGAAACAGAGGCACCAGTATCAAAAAGAGAAGTAGCTATAGAAGATGCGATCAGAACGGTACCTCGAACTGTCGACGGTCCCGCCTCTGATCCTGCTGGTGACTGATCCACTGCATGGAGATGTCCAGTATCTGCCTGAGGATGACCGCTAGTATGTGGTTGTGCCCTGAACTGGCTCTGCCCAGAAGAAGATCCAGCCCTACCACCACGACCACCAAATCGAGATCCCCCAGTCCTTGACGGCTCGGACTGTGTTGGCACTCCTCTTGAAGCCACTGACCCTGCCCCACTTGGGAGTGGACGTGCCACACCGCAGAAGCGCTGCAAATGCCCTATACCTCCACACTGGTAACAAGGATTCGGAAGAAGAGGACATGCTGGTTGGATATGCCCAGGCCTCCCACATTGGTGGCACACGACCGATCTCGCATCAGAAGCCGCAGAAGAAAACTGCCTGGAAGAGTGGCCTGAACTGCCCCCTCCTTTCTTCACATGATCCTCCCGCTTCCTTTTCTTCTCTGAGGAGCTTCCACTTCCCACTACTGATACAGAACCATAGAAACCAGCCCTGCATTTTCTATCAATCTCCACCATGCACGCCCGATCAACGACCTCAGCATAGGTCCTCAGCTTAAACAAGAACACCTAGGAGTATATCTCTGGTCGCAAGCCTTTCTCAAACCTTTGGGCCTTCGCTTGCTCATTAGAGACAATTTCTGGAGCATACCGAACCAATTCAGCAAAACGGTTGGCATACTCCATCACAGATAGATTCCCCTGAACAAGTTCCATGAACTCTCTAGACCTGGCATAAGCCAACACCTCAGGGCAATACTGTTCATTGAAGACAGCCTTGAAATCTCCCCAGCGCATCTGCTCATTCTTCCCAGACTGAAGCACTGACTCCCACCATTTACGGCTGGGACCCTCCAACAGAAAGGAGGCACACTTCACCCTGAGCTCCTCGGGTGTTTCCAGGAACTCAAACATACGCTCGATCTTCTCGAGCCATTCTTCTGCTTCTTGTGGTTCTGCGCTACCTCGGAAGGCAGGAGGCTTATTTTTCAGAAACTCTTGTGCTTTATCTTTTCTAGGACCTGTCTCCTCTGCCCTAACAGGAATAGGAGCATGAGCTGGTCCCTGTCCCAAAGCTTGGATAGCCCGAACAACAGCTTCCAAAAGCCTCTGATCAATCGGCGTGGGAGAACTCTCTCCAGCTTCCTCCTGTGGGTGCATGGGAGCTTTCCGGGGAGGCATGTTGCTACAAAATGCAACAGTCACAAAAAAATATTCAATACCACAATTATGAAAATTGTAATCAAATACATCAAATATAAACAAACTAAACACATTCTTGTAATAAAAGAAACAACTACTCCACATCTGCCTGATGTCCACATGTGGTCTGCAGCCCACACGTCTCACCTGGAAGTGAAATCAATCAGTAAATTCCAACATCCTCTGGTGACTCAAGGTCTGCCATGAGAGGTGCAGGCCAGGCACCCTACTCACAACCAATACCCCGAGGCCCGACAGTCCTAGCTCCTGTCTATCCCGACTCATCTCAAAATAACAATATAACCCAAAAACATTAACCTCCTCTGATACCATTTTGTCACGAACCGGATCTGGTCTCCACCATTAACGGCACCAAACCCGGCCCGTGGCAAGGCCCGAAGGGAGTTACCTATCCCCACGGGCTGGCACAAGTGCCCGGGTATCAAACAAATCTGGTTTGGGAACGATTTACCCGAGTATGACAGCATAAATCATAAAAAAACAATCAATTATTAAAATCTGAAATTTTAATGCTAAACAATTATTAACAAAACCAGATCTGAATAAATAAGTTTAAAGACACTACAAATGGTCTAAAAACAAATAATGACAACATAATGACATCCCCATGGACTCCACATGACAAGGGGATCATCACCCGCAAGCCGTCCCCGTAACTTCGCCCCAACGATGGGGACTAACATCTCGAACCGCCATCACCCTTAGCCTTCCCTTTACCTGAGTCAAGCATGAGCAGGTCTACTTACACCCAAGGGGTGTAAGTAGGGTGTGAGCCTAAGCCCAATAGGATACCACCAGTTGATTCCAAAGAGTATGCAATACAATGTGAACAAAACAAGCAATTTTAATACACAAGGTGAAACAGTGTTAAAATTCAAAGAAATGAAACATTCAAATGAAAACAGTTTTCAATCCGAGAATTTCAGAAAGTTAGCACATTAAATAGACATGTGAGCTACTGTAATGTACTTCCAAAAACAACCCACAACAAGGGTAAATACCACAAATTCTATGAGCATCAAAATCAGGAACACCCCTAAGCACTAGGTTGTCTCGGGCCCTATGTACCTCGTACCTCGGTGTAGAGTAACCATAGAAAAATCCGTTCTTGTGCACGAGCCACTAGTAGGGAACATACCCATAACCTAGTGGTCCTAAATCATCATCCAAATAGTTTAGTTACAGTTGTCGTTATCCAGATGCTAAGTGGAACAGGGACAAAACCCATCCGATCCACTAGCCGTACTAGTACAAATCTGCCCCACCTAAGTACCCGGGCTTCCCCTTTTTGTGCTCAAACAATTTCATCAAAAAACACACATACTTTTTCATATAAAATATCACTACTGGTCACAAACAAATTTTACAGTAGCTACACACATTTTATACCATTTAAAACACACAATAAAATAATTTTATTTCCAATAAAACAACTACTCAAAACATCACATTGTTTTTCACCCAAAGCTCTTTAAGATATCCACCTTTCACTCTATGATAACACTTGTAAGTTATTAAAACAAAATTTCAGTTCAAAACCATTTAATGAAACCAAAAATTCAGTTATGGGGCATCCCAAAATAGACCAATAAAAGATTTGAATGGAAACCCCTCAATTTCACCAAAAATTGGAACATAAAATTCATTTGCATTATAAATGCAACTAAAACCAATTTTTACAGAAACATTCAAGTGAAGTAAACATTAGAGTACCATGAAAACAGCAAGCTAATTCACAAAAATTGCACACACAATGGAATCACCTACCAAATTAACAAAACCCCTTGAATCTCCGTACGAAATCAAATCGCACCCCCGCCGCACCAAGAGAGAACTAAATCAAACTTGAAGTATCTTGAAGTAATCACTCCAAAACTCCAGTATCTCTTCAAATCTGGGCGATTTGAGGAACCCTGTGAAGATCGGCACAACATCGTGATTCTACAGAGCTCCAAATGGGTGGGAGAGAGTTCAGACGCGCGGCTGGGTTACTTGGGCTTGAGTGAGACTTGGAATCACCGAAAAATCCCAAATATTGAATAAGTTATAACAAAATCAAATTTTATTTTTAAAACAGGAATTGGGCTTTCGGGCAGGCCCAACCCCTTAGACAAAAACCCAAATAACCCCTGGTTATGGATTTATAAAAGCTCCAAATTACCTTGGTGGTGTTAATAGGTTAGGGTAGGTCAATTAGGAATTTGAATGGATGAAAAATATTGAAAAATGAAAAAGTTATAAAAGATACAAAATTTATTTTTTAATCTGGAATTGGGCTCACGGCTTGGCCCAATTCATGAATACTCATCTATTCCTCCCTAAAACCTAGGGAAACCCCCAAAACAAAGAAAGGATGTAAATTAAATGAAAAATACCTTTAAAATATGTCTTGTATGTTGACAACGGGCCTTGCTTCACTCTTTGTTATGAAACTCCTGAGGGGTATTATTAGGATAATTCATGTTTTCATTACAATCCATTATGAAGGATTGAAATGTAAATTATTCCTCAAAGAAACCATTTTTCTGATTATGGGATTAGCTATGCATAGGATCTCAATTTATGCTTAGTATTTTGTTAAGTTAAGATTATACATTATGAATCATACCCTAATCTTGTGTGTGCCATTATTTAGAAATGGAATCTAATGGAAGAAGGGGAATCAATACTCATGGGAAAGGTAGGGATCTCCCCACTGAGAAAGTCAACACAGTAAATGTTGGAGCAGATCAGATCATGACCATATTGGGACAACTTACTCAAGTTGTAATGAATAATCATTCCACACCTGTGTTGGATCGTTTCATGTGGCAGAAGCCCCCATCTTTCAGCGGGACTACTAATCTAATGGTTGTTGAGAAACGGATCAAGTACCTTGAAAATATATTCATGACATTAATATACAATGAAAAAGAAAAGGTAGTACTGGCAGTATATTGTCTCAAGGGAGATGCTGATCAATGGTGGTCCTTGATTCAGAATACCACAGAGGAATAAGAAATAGAATATATGGAATGGAGGACTTTTAAGTAAATATTCTTTAAAAAATATTTCCCTCATGAGTAATGAACCAAATGAAGAGGAAATTCCTTGGCTTAAAGCAAAGGGAAGAAGACAGTGTTGCAGAGTATGAGGCTACCTTCACAAGGATATCTAGGTATGTTTTAGATTACGTACGTGACTCAGAAGACAATATTGATCATTTCTTTGAAGTCCTTAATCCAAGTCTTTGAAGGGAACTAGCTTCTCAAACATTTTCATCATATGATGAAATTGTATCAAGTTCCATCAAAATAGATAAAGAATTTTCTATATCAAATTTGTTCAAGGGAAACCAAGATAAAAAGAGTTACTCTGATAACAAAGGGAAAGGTGAAGCACCAAAGAAGAACAAGGGAATGAAGAAATTCCCATTATGCGAGAACTATGGAAAGAATCATCTTGGGAAATGGTTAAAAGTCATGGGAGTCTGCTATGAGTGTGGAGAAAAGGTTCATCTATCCCATGAATGCAAGTGGAAGAAACAATTTGTAGATGTTCAATACTACAACTATAGAGAGAGGGGACACTGTGAAAATGAGTGTCCTAACTCCAAGGAAACATGCCTCAGAAAAACCCAAGAGAGTAAGGGAGAGCTTATGTGATTACAACCATAGAAGTTGAAGTTCCAAATGATGTGGTAGTAGGTACTTTAATTGTTTTCTCAAACTTATCCAATACTTTAGTCAATTCTAGATCATCGCATTAATTTATATCCTCCCATTTTTTCACAAAAAATAGACATGTCGAATTTGATTTAATAAAGGATTTATCAATCAAAACTCCTAGGGGATGCATCGTTGCAACAAAGGCATGTCGACTTGTCCCCCTCATGACACAAAACATGCTTTAGTTGCTAACCTTATCGTTATACTAATGACTTAATTTGATATAATTATCGGTATTATTGGATATCAAATTATGATTCAAAGATACATTGCAAGAAAAAGAAAGTTAAAATGTTTGAAAATGGTGTATAATCTCTTATATTTAGAGCAGAGACCTCACCATCTGATTCTTATCTAGACCCACCCCCAGTAGCTCTATTAAATTCAATTCTTGGAGAGGAAGAGAACCCAATATCTATGGGTGAGGAAGTAAATATTCAAATTGAAGATGTGCACATAGTTCAAGAATACATTGATATATTTCCATAGGATTTACCTGGACATCCTCTAGAGTGGGAAGTTGAGTTCTCTATTGATTTAATTCTGGGTTCCATACCTATATCAAAGACTCCCTATAGAATGGACACCGTGGAATTAGTGGAGTTAAAGAAACAACTAGAGGAATTGAGTGAAAATGGATTTATTCAACCTAGTGTTTCTCCATGGGGATCCTCTATCCTATTTGTTAAGAAGAAAGATGGATCCATGAGGCTATGCATTGATTATAGGGAAATCAATGATATTATGATAAAGAATAAGTATCCTCTACCCCGGATTGATGATTTATTTGATCAAATTCATGGATCTCAATACTTTTTAAAGATAAAACTTCGATCCAGATATCATCATCTACATGTGAAGAAGGAAGATATTCCTAAGACAACATTTCGAACCAGGTATGGGCATTACGAGTTTACAGTGATGCCTTTTGGACTGACAAATGCACCCTCTATTTTCATGGATTTAATGAATAGATTTTTCAAGTAATATATTGATAACTTTTTTTGGTATTCATCGATGATATCTTGTTATACTCAAAAAGCTATGAAGACTATGATAATCACTTGCATATTATTCTAAAAACTCTTAGAAGAAACAAATTATATGGAAAGTTTAGCAAGTGTGAATTATGGATTCAATCAGTTTCTTTCTTAGGCCATATTTTCTCTAAGGATGGAATCCTAGTTGATCCTTCAAAGACAAAGGTAATACAAGAATTTCCCATGCCAACAAACATAACTGAGGTATGCGATTTTATTGGTTTAGTAGGTTACTATCGACATTTTATTCAGAATTTTTTCTGACTGGATAACCCGCTAACCAAGCTCACACGTAAAGGAGTTAAGTTTGTGTAGACAAAAGAATGTACATAATGCTTTGAGGAATTGAAAATAATATTGGTCAATGATCCAATTTTGACACTTCCATATGGAAGTGATGGATTTGTAATATACAGCGATGCATCAAAGAATGGACTGGGTTGCATCCTTATGCAAAATGATGGAGTTATTTCTTATGCATCAAGACAGTTGAAGACTCGTGAGAAAAATTATCCAACTCATTATATTGAGTTATCAGTCATAATATTTTCTTTGAAAATATGAAGACATTATATCTACAAAGAAAGATGTGAGATTTATACAGACCACAAGAGTATGAAATACATTTTCACACAGAAATAACTCAACATGAGGTAAAGGAGATGGCTCGAGTTACTCAAATATTATGATTGTTCAATACACTACCACCCAGGAAAGGAAAATAAGGTGTAAAATTCATTAAGCAGGAAAGATCATGGACTTCTAACTCAAATGAGGATTGATAGAGATCATATATTAATGGATCTACTAAATATGGATAACAGAATTGTTGAGGAAGGGGAAATATCTTTCCTCTTTCAAATGATTGCTAAACCATCTTTACTAGAGAAGATAAAAATCTCTCAATCTAATGACGAGAATCTTCAGAAGAAAATTAATGCTGTCAAGGATGGGAGATTGACATAATTCGTGTATGAGGAAGGAGTTCTGAAATTTGGGAAGAGGTTATGTATTCCATCAGTACCTGAGATAAAAAGAGAACTATTAGACAACGCTCATAGCTCAAATTTCTCTATACACTCAGTAGCACAAAGATGTATAGAGATATGAAGGAACATTTTTGGTGGGATAATATGAAGCAGGAAATTTTTGACTATGTGTCAAGGTGTCTAGTTTGTCAACAAGTGAAGGAAGAGAGACAACGTCCCAAAGAATTGATGTAACCTATACTTATTCCTATGTGGATGTGGGATAACATTACGATGGATTTTGTCACTGGAATACCAAGGAAACTGAAAAGGAATGATATAATATGGATAATTGTTGATTGTCTCACAAAATCAGCACATTTCCTTCCAATAAGAGAGGATTTTCCACTTGAGCACCTGGAAAGACTTTATATTAATGAAGTTGTAAGACTTCATGGTGAACCTCTATCAATTATGTCCGATCGAGATCCCTGGTTTACATCAAAATTCTGGAAAAGCCTTCAGAAGGATTTGAATACTAAGCTTCTTATGAGTATTGTTTATCACCCTCAAACTAACAGACAGTCTAAAAGAACTATTCAAACTCTGGAAGACATGTTGAGATCATGCTCTCTGAACTTTCAAGGTATGTGGGATCAATACTTTCCTTTGGTGGAATTTTCATACAAAAATAGTTTCCATTCTAGTATTCAAATGGCTCCATATGAAGCATTATATGGAAAGAGATGTCGAACTCCAACTTTTTTGGATGAAGTTGGTGAGAGAAAACTTATAGGACCAGAAATTATTGAAGATTCCATGGCAAAGGTGAAGACAATCCAAGACCATATAAAAGCATCCCAAAGTAGGCAGAAGAGTTATGCTGATGACCAGAGAAAGGATTTGGAATTACAAGTGGGAGATCATGTCTTTCTTAAAGTATCTACATGGAAGGGTGTCTTAAGGTTTGGTAAGAAGGGGAAAATGAGCCCCAGGTACATCGAACCATTTGAAATTATGGAAATAATTAGATTTGTAGATTACCGTTTAGCAATGCCGCCAAGTCTCTCCAAAGTTCATGATGTGTTCCATGTGTCATTGTTGAAGAAATACATGCCAGACCCAATGCATGTACTCACATATGAAGAAATAGAACTGGAACCTGATTTATCATACTGTGAAGAGCCTATTGGGATTATTGACACAAGGGGGTAGGTATTGAGAAAATAGACAACTCATATAGTAAAGTTTATTTCGAAAAACCATAATATAGAAAAAACAACATGGGAATCTGAGGATGTTATGAAGAAGAACCACCCACATCTTTTTGGTGGGATTTATAAATGAAAAATTTCGAGGATGAAATTTCTGAAGGAGGGAATAATGTAGCACTCCAAACATTTTATGGTATGTTTCTCTTAAATAAATTCTAGTTATAGACTATATTTCATGAATCACTGAGCCTCTATGGAACAAAACATGGTTACTTATAGGAGATAGCCATAACCTAGTCATAAAACTTACATTTGTCAGCTTTGTGATTTGAATTTTAAAAATATAACATACATGGTTATGATCAAGATGATAATTAGAGTCTGATAGAATTAACTTAATTTTTGGTGAATATTAACCTACCCTTATGAATAGTAACCTACCCTTATGAATAGTAATATGACTCTTATGAATGGTATTCATGCCCTTGAATGTATAAATTATTTTTGGCACCTTAAAAATAAAGATGAATATTTTAACTGTTTATATTTTTTGATTAAATAATTATTTCAATTAAATATTTAATTAATCATATTTAGAAAATTATTTTTGAAAATTTAAATTCATTTTTGGATTCTACACGTCAAAAAATGGTTATGGTGAATTTTTGGTATTTTTCTGAAATACTAAATTTTTTATGAA